>OY740766.1:100580204-101323597 GCA_963513935.1 Aphrophora alni
CAAAATTCTTCATAATAAAAAAAAACTCCTTATTATTTACCTATATTATTTCATAAATAATCTCCTTATTTCAACGTAGCTTCCTTCAAAAATCATAATAATCGCCGTATTTCGTAGACTTCCTTAAATCTCCTCTTGTTTCATTAAAATCGTCGCATATTTCTTTATTTCATTAAAATCGTCGTATATTTCCTTTATTTCATCGCAGTACTCAAAAAACCTCTTAAAAACTAAAATTTACCATTAATGCAACCTAACTACCTTTTTTATAAAAGTTTCTTAACAGAACAACTTCATTTTAAATACCACTTTACTCAACAATTCTGTAAAGTCATCATCTTCATATAAAACTCAAAAATTCTTTCATTTAAATTACTTCATTAAAATCTCCTTTGTCATCAATCACTTAAATATAAAAACTCAAAAAAATAAAATTTACATTGTTTCCCAGCTAACACCGTATTTCATCAAAATCTTTAGACACCTTTATCAAATAACTTCTCACAATCGTCTATTGTTTTAAATCCAAACATTATTTATTAAAAATCATTAATTATTTATTTCATTTATAAATTTCATCAAAACCTCTCTTATCATTATTAATTTACTATTCCTTCCTTTAAAAAACAAAAACTTAACCTCCTTTACTCCTTTTTTAACATCAAAAAACTTAAAAAACTTTATTATTATCTGTCTTGGCAAAACTCACATAAATTCTCCAACTTTAACCAATTATTCTTCATATTTTCAAACCACAAATCACTTAAAACTAACAATTTTTTATCATTTTATTATTAAATAATTCTTAATATTTAAAACATCAAAACATACAACTTATCATTTTACAATTTAACATCTAATTACCTACTCTAATCAGTTAATTAACATTTTTACAATTTTACAGAACTTTTAACTTTATTCCATAAAAACTCTCCTTTTGTCACGTCCGGTTTATTCTTACATATACAGATCGATCACTTCTATATATCCTACAATTTGTTTTCAATCAACATCTGTCTAAAATTTATTACATGAAGTTTTTTTATGTAATAATGTCACACTTACTTATGCATTTTTCTTCCTAACCTCTCCTACATAGGTTCTTCTAACCGTCTACTTTATACCGTGCATACTTCTAATTGCTCTTTAGACTCTTACACAGAGTAACATGTTGTGACGTTGAAATGTGCAGTGGTTGAATGCAATATCCCTACTTGATTCAAGATAAAACCCAAAACACATCCCTATTTCACAACACGCCCTCTTATGCAGTCTCAGAATGCCTTATTCTTACGAATAAAACATTCTATTTTGACTACACAAACGCCTACCTCCTCCCAAAATGTTCATGTACTCCTTAAATGCATCTACACGAAGAAAATTTTAAAATTCATAAAAAATTTCATTAAAATCGTTTCATCCGAAGTTGAAATAATGTTTATTTTTACCAAGTTTATTACTAGCATCGTCGATTTTCTGTTTATGTAATCCTTTCTAGATGTTATTATTCAAATTCAAAAAGAAAATTTTATTTTTTAAAATTTATTCTAAGTCCTTTACTTAGAAATTTTACCTTCAATACTATTAAAGTTATTTAAGTAATCTACTTTTGTTCTTGTTTACTTTATTTAAAGCCAATTATCCTTTATTTAAGTAAATTTTATTCGAAAACGCAAGTTAAATTAGAATTATACGTCAAAGGTTTTTTATTTTCCTAGACAGCATTTTGGTAACACCCTATATTTCGTCTCAATGTCATGCACAGGAATTTATACCTGACTAAGGAATAAACAATCTCCCCTAGCTGTATGAAGCAATATATCTGTCTACTGATAAGAAGTGAACCTTTTAGCTCCAACTAGATTCTATTTCTCTCGTCATTATTGAATATTTTATTGAATCCACCTATTTAATATTGAATATTGTTTCTTCAACGTTACTCTGAATCCTCGCTTCGAACTAACTATCTTATCTATGTCACGTAAAATCAATATTTATTCCTTTCATAAACATACAGAGTTATTTACTAACAATCTTGCAGCTCCAATGATCCTCTCATCTAGCTAATCTGTTTTCGTCACGTTTTCTAAATATTAAGATCTTAATAAACATATAAAGTTGTTTACTGCTATAATCCAGCGTCTTTACTTTACAAATACCTAAACGTTTTCTAAAACTAAACTCTTAATATTTTACGCTTGGCTAATAATTATTTTCTATATTTTTGTCTCAGCTTACAAAATTCATTAGTACACACAAATTATTAATATTCATAACTCTTAATTATCTATTTTCAAACTTAAACTTATTTATTAACAAACTTCTTATTCTAATAATTATTTTTCAAAATCTAGTCCGTGTGTTTATAAAAAATGTCTTTACATTTATTATTAGTTGTTCCAAATTTCAATTGATTACAACTCAATTATAAATTATACATTTTTTACGATGGTTCCCAGATTGGTGAAAGATTTTAAAATACATGATTGAATTTTTTAACACATTTTTAATGTTAAATACTTCTGTCCACACGGACAGTTTGTCTAGCCTATTCATCACAACAGACCCTTTCCTAACAAAAGATCCCACTTTGTTATTGTCTCTGAGTATTGACAAAATACTTTTCTCTTTCTCCCTTTCAAACATATCATCACCCCTCCTTCTCTCAAACATCCTAGAATCTAATGACCTAATTTCAACATCTGCTCGTTTAGGAATTCTAACCCCACCATTCTTATATACTAATACAAAGCCTTCTTTTACTATTTCTACATTTTTACTTTCAAGATTATATTTAAAGTTACTTTTTTCACAAAAACTTTTAATTTCTTGTTCTTGTATTCTAAAAATATTTCTAAATTCTAACATCGCATATTTTTCAAAATCTACAATCCTATGGTAAACTCGTTTTTTAAGATAAACAGCTGATTCCTTTATTATTAGATTATTTACTTTTACTTTGTTTTTCAAATTACTTATACCTATTCCAACCCCACTAGACATATTAATTTCAACATTATTTGCTGTTTCTGGATATACCTTGTTACCTAACCCATTATTCATCTTTTTAGCAATTTCTTGAACACAGTCATTTACACAATTATCCTCTATTATTATCAAATCATTTGACATGTTATTTATTTCATTAAAACTGTTAATTTCTACTTCAGCTACTGCTTGATCTAAATTGTTATCCAAATTATTGACATTTTCTATCAAAACACCTTCTACATTATTTATCC
This sequence comes from Aphrophora alni, assembly GCA_963513935.1. Lineage (NCBI taxonomy): Eukaryota > Metazoa > Arthropoda > Insecta > Hemiptera > Aphrophoridae > Aphrophora > Aphrophora alni. The sequence continues at coordinate 100,583,447 of OY740766.1, forward strand.
ATTCAAATTCTACTTTTTTCTCACAATAGCTCACTTCAATTTCTACTTTATTATTAGTTTCCATTACATTACTTTCCATTTTAAGATTTTGTTCTAATTTTACATAATCTGATTTTATTTCAACCCTAATCTCTTCAAATTTTTTACACATTGCTTCTTTTAAGTTTAAATTATCTTGTCTTAGTTCTAATTTACTCTGTTTCAGGTCATTATTTATTTTATCAAGTTTAACATTATTCTGTTCAAGTTTAATATTGAAATCTTCTAGTTTAGCATTGATTTCCAGCTTATTCTGATCAAATTTATTACTTATTTCTTTTAATTCCAAATTGTTTTGATCAAACCTATTATTTATACATTCAAACTTCTTATCATTATCTTGCCTAAATTCTAGATTATTCTGTTCAATTTTATTATTTGTTTGTTTAATATCATTACTTATCTTCAAACTGCTTTGTTCAAATTTATTTATTAACAATTCATATATTTTCTCCATGCTCATACCTTGATCATTATTTGTTCTACCCCCATTTACTCTATTCTGCTCAATTACACTAACCTGCTCAATTACCCTAACCTTATTATTATTATTACCCTCCATTTTAATTATTATTATTATTAGTCTTTAGTTTTAAATTCAAATTTTAGTTACCAAAATCATCATCCTAACCTGTTCACTATTATTAACATTTATTATTTCTAAACCCATTTAAATTTATTTTACTTAACACAAAAAATTTTTTAAAAAGAATCTTTCTTATTATGATAGAGAGAGTCCTTACCTTGATTTTAAGAGTTCTCATCACCAAAATCACTGTACTTTCGACTAAAAAGGCCCACAGTTGCGGCGACATTTGTAATAGTTCAAAAATGAGATGAAGTTATTATTTAATGTTATTAATTTGTTAATTTGCTCGACTATAGGGCGCCAGGTTTGCTTTAGCATACCAATTTTGAAAAAAGAATGAATTTAAATATTTAAAAGAAAGAAAAAAAATCTCTAAGGTCGTAAGTTCTTTTCACAGTGTACTTACAGTGGATTTTGGTTTTAAATGAGAACACTTTGGCTGAAATGTTACAAAGAAAACATTTATTAAACATTCAAAGAAACATCCTACAAATTATTATTAACAACAAAAAAAATCATATTACAAATACTAGTTATCCTCTTTAGTTTCAATAACAAATTATGAATTTATATCTCCTTTATTTCTTTCTTTCAAATTAATTAATTTTATCTTTAAAAATGCTTTTACCAATAAAATTGTTGCAACAGGAATTTTATCTATGAAATTTTTTTTTTTAGTAACTTTGTAGCTCTAAAAGAAAAAATGAAAAGATTCTATTTTCATTAATTAAAAATTTCATTTTACTAGTATCTCTTCTAGTAATAATCTACTAAATTTTCTTTAAATAGATAAACATTTACAAAAAATTAATTTAAACATAATACAGGTTATTAATCAAACAGATAATATACAGCGTCTATACCACAACGCCGATTTAAATAAAAACATTGTCTGAGTCCGAATGGAAAACTGATGTCCTACGAATTGAAGTTCTACGGCTTGTAGAGGATTCTCCCTCGTTCAGAAGTTGTTTTCTCCAGTTGTTGAGAATATTCATAACTCGCGTACGTAAATTATTGTCTTTTATGTTCCCAAATTATTGTCTTTGGAACACGCTAAACATGGATTCTTATATACTTTCGATCTCTATTTGAGATAAAAAAAATCAAATGTACATTGTTCTAATAGAACCTAGAAACTCTTTCTACGATCTTATTTCTCCAAAAACTGGATTATTACTTGAAAAACACAACCTGTCCATTTTAAGCGGTAAACTCAACTTTTAGAAAGCACATCTTGTCACTCCTAACGCTGGACTTAGACTTTTTAGAAACACATCTAGTCCCTCCAAGCTCTGGACTTAGACTGACTTTACCATGAGGCAAATTCTTACTTCCGAAAGCGTTCCTTCCGGTTACTGTTCCCACGTTTTACCGCACTGCCGTAAAATACAAATGATTTACTTAACATAACAAACAAACTAAATTACATTAAAATTAAACATAATAATTCATACTGTTGTCTTGAAAATCCATTTTTCTTTTATTAATGACGTTACTAAATTTAAATTATTATTTGAATCTCTTATCTCTTTGGCTTAACCGCGTCTTTTAAATGAGTCTATTTTAATATCTGACTTTTCACATTGTCACATACTTGAACCAACATCTAACAATAAAAAATAGTATTCATTTAATTATTAATACTGATTATTACCTATTGTCAAATCAATCATCTATCATATCATAAAATCACCCCAAACCATCACACATATGGATTATAAGCATCACCTAACTATTTTGTTAATCTTAAGTTTTCATTTCTTTAAGTTTTAATTGAAACCATTGTTGATCCCTTCCATTTTTTAAAATATTATATGTACAAGTAAAAGCTACCTGAGGACAATTCTAAATCCAATTACATTAAGAACAATAACCCGAGATTCAAACATTTAGACTAACTATTGTATTTAATAATTTTTCATTACTAATAAAATAAATGAACTTGTAGATTTACAATTTTTAATAAATCAATTTTTACTATTGTACTCTCATCTTTCTTTGTATCACCTCAGAGTATATAATTATAAGGTTGATTTACTATTATCCTTTCATCAAGGATTTTATTATAATATGCTCTTTTAATTTTCCAAATATCTTCTGCGACCTATTTTTATGTTTTAATGTAAACGTTTAGTTTATTACATTGCGGATGTTGTTTTAATTTTCCAAGCAACAAATTTCTTTTCATTATTTGGTCATACAAACTGTTGTTCATCTATAAGTATTGGCTTCACAAGAGAGGTTTTAATTAATTTAATTTACATATCACAATATTTAACCATCCAATATTAAAACATAAATGGAATATGCAGTATTTTAATTCTAGTGAATAAACACTTCTTCCCTATCTACTTTATCTAGAAAATAAACAATCTGTAAAACTCAAACCATCTGTGTACAAGTGTAATCTTAATGTCAACATCAGATAACTAGAGCCCCCAATGAATGATCTGTTATCCTAATTTGAATAGGTATTTATCTAACTTCAAACTTACTCCTATATTGAATTGTAATATAAACATGAATGTGATTACATTCTTGTTGGTTCAATAATTAAGAATTCTAAACCATAACTTTCTATTATAGTTTTGTAATCATCTGTCACAGATTTTTTTATTAAGGTAAGTCAATATGTACCCTATAAAAATTAAATTTGTAAACTCATTATATTTTTGTTCTTTGACATAATAAATTCAAATAATTTGAATTTGAACTAAAAAATCGTACTTTAAAAACTCATGAACTCTGTAAACAGCAACTAACATAAAAGTAGATCCAAATGCCCTAAAATCAACTAAATAGCATCAGGTGTATTATAAATTTAGTTTTACACATTCACTTTTATTGTGTCATGAACATAAATTGCAACTCCAACTGCCTTGGAATTATTAATACATCTAATAAAAGGTGTAAAATTAGAACACCTTATTTTACAGATTAATTTCATTATCATTTATTCATATTGCAGTAAGAACTATAATTTCCTGAAACCTACTTCAAGAAGACATCTCAACTGGAAACATATAATAATTCCTATAAATTGTACGTATATTTTGCAGTACAGTGACCCTCTTACTATCTAAAATATCAGTTATATTTCTAAATTCACTGTGACCGTCTCCACTTCTTTTGACCAGCTGAAAGTTCCGGCTGGCTGGAGACCGCGTACACTTTAGCCGAATCTTGTGAGGATGGGCCAAGGAGTCGGGTTAGGGCGCTAATGAACGCACGCAACGCAAGTGAAATTAAATGTTTTATTTTATTTTATCGCCGAATTAAAAGATTACAGAATTAATTATGATTTATTAAAAAGACATAATGGCAAGATAAAGCCTTAATAGTGGCCGAAAAGCATACCGTTTAATTTAGCTAGCACGTGGCCAAAAATGGACTGACCTGACCTCGTCCCGTAGCGGTCTTCCTTCTCGCGGCTCTCGGAACAGACTCCCGCTCGGCTCGCTGGTTCAAGCCCTCCACTCCTCGTCTCTCCCCCCCTTCTACGTCATATTGCACTGCTCAACAAAATCGTAAGTGCCAATTCATATTTTATTATTTAGAATTCCTTTACATCCTAATTTATAATTATTATGGTTTTGGTTTGGTGGGCTCCTTGGCTGGGCCACATCACCATTAATTACTTTTAAACAGAGTAATGTAACTCTCATACAAGAATAGTTTTTGATGAAATGACAAAACAACTATTTTATAAGAAATATAAACATATACTACTGTTTTAGTTGTAAGATATAGGAAGGTTACGTTATAGTTTAGTTATTTTAACTCATGTATCATTGAGGATGGCGACTTCGTTGTTGAAATACGTTTGATTAAGTTAACGTAATTTTTCCGAGATCTTGTGTTTGAATTTTATTCTATCTAATATTATCTTACAAGTCGGGCTTAATATTTATTTATACTATTCACTTTCTCAGTCAGTAGATAGTATAAAAAGAAGACTAAATTATTGTAATATGGTTGTAAAATAGTTGAAATTAAGGTTTAAGGGGTTAGGGTTGTCCATAACTCACCCATTTTAAAATTCCCTTTTTAGGTACACATATCTCTCCTATGGTTTATCTTATTTCATCAAATTTGTACAGTTTGTTGTAGTGTCATATAGAAATAATATTAGGAAACATAATTACGATTATTTTTTCAATATGGTGATCAGACAATTAATAATCACACATTCTGACTATTAATATTTATGTTAGTCATAATCTATATGAAATATTCTCCTCGATAACTCCTGAACTGTTTTTTTTTTTTTTTTTTTTTTTTTTTTTTGTGTGTGTGTGTGTGCAGTATGTGCTGTTTACACCTTTAATGTTTAAAATGGAGTTTGATGAAAAACTAATTTTCGTGTCTAATTTGCTATATTACCACAAAATTTAATCTTTAAATTAAGTAATTGTGTAAAAGCATACTTTATTGCCAAAATACGCTTACAACTTTGATTTCATCAGTCCACATGTTTTAATTGTAGTGTTGTTAAACGTTTTATTTTTGTGGTGTCTTGCGAGTTCAAAACAAGAATATCTTCATGAAAGTCGAATTTTTAACAGTCTACTTACAGTACATTCAGTGATAAAAAATGAAATTTCACAGAGTTGAGTCTTAAATATATGTTGCTTCGTATTTTTAGGGTTTTTAAAAGAATACTTGTAGTGTTTCCCATAGAGTGACAACTACAAACACTACTCCACTACAAACTATCAGTTCGTGCGGATCTCACACTTTTGTGCGCACTAATCTTTATAAATTTACTATTCATATTAATGCTATACACTCTGAAAAACAACTGGAAATTTTTGGGAAAATAGGCAGAAAATCCATGAAAAAGTCAGGAATTTTAGTAGCAAGTGTTAGTAGACACCCCTTTTACCAATAAATAAACATCCATTATAAAACAATAAGAATCGATGGTTCGATTTACTATATTTTAATATAGCTTTGTTATCATTATTACTAATAAGTATACGCTATCAGTTGGCCAATTATCTAGACTAATACAATGGTTTTGTATTGCTATATTTATAACCCAAAGCAAAAGTAATGTTGCAACAAGAAACAAAGTTAATACAAGAAAGGAGTACATACAGTACTTACTCACTTTACCTGAAGCTCCAAAATGTTGGGTCTCATGATCCTCAGTTTCTAGGACTTTTGTTGCAGGAACTGAGTAATCAATCGCTACCTGCTGTCAATTTCCCTTTAGCAACTCCATGCCAAGCCTGACCACCAATAACTCCTGCTGGGTCTGACCTCAATCTTCTCCAAGCTCTGGTTTATATACTCTTGACTCTTACATAATACATTTGGTAATTGCAGCTCAGAAATTACATAACTATCTGCATCTTGTTGCTATTATTGTGTATACTCTGATAACTGTTGTCAGAACTCAGAATAAAAATGTAACTTAATCATCTAACATACTCCTAATATTAGCTTAAAACCTAACACATCTTTAAATTTTAAAATGGAAGGTTTCAAAAGTTTCTTCTTCCCTTTAGATGCTATATTAGCATATAACACCTCATTCTTTTCATCATGGTGATCTCCATATATTGAAACCCAGTCCTGCTCCCCAGTGCCCCACAAATGTCAAAAGAAACTCATGTCTTGTTAAGTTTGTGTATCACCTACTAAGTTACTGTTAACAATAGTTTAATAGCTGTTTATAGAATATGAAAGTTCAAAATTATCTTGGCTTGGTTATTTTTTTATCTAAAAGAGTTTAATTTAATGGGTTTAGTTATAAATGTATTCTTCTTGTACAGAATTTTGATGGAGAGAGAGAAAAAAATTGCCTTCCGACGTCGAATGGCAGAAGAGTTAATATTACGACAAAAACGTTTAGAGGAGGAAGAACGCAAAGTCAGGGAAATGGAAAAATTAGTTGTTCTTCCCGTGTCAATAAGTTTGGCAAGTATGTATTGTAAAAAGCAAAACAAACACTTTGTTTAATTTTTTTTACTGGGAATAAACAAAAAATAATCTTGTGAAAACAAAATCTGTCTGAAACAAAGTTTAAAGTAGTGGTATTAATAAAATTCTGCTCATTCAAACTGTTTCAGAATTCATTACATAATAATATGAGGTCTTAATATAGTATCTAGAGTTATTTAGAACTTATATCATGCAAATAAAGTATGTCTTTTACCTTAAATTTTAGAAATTAATGTTTATTCAGGAAGATGAATCTGCAGAAATACAAGAAAAAATATGCAAACCCAAAATTGACTTTAACTAAATTAAATAACATTATTATTTTTTTAGCTTAAGTGAACTAATTTAGGGATAATTCAGTATCAAAATATATATGTAATGGGTACATATACTCAGATAGTAGTGAAACTATAAAACAAGCTTGTACATTTTTAAAAAGAAAAATTATTTTGTTTAAATTCATCTTACTAATTTTTTTTCTATAAAAATAGTTGTGTATTCAAAGTTTTGTATTGATCATTAGTATTTATATTATTTTTTCCATTTCAATAAAAAAAACCGTAAAAATTTTTAATTTATTTTGTTTCTTTATCAGGTAAATCAGACCTGAACCCAGTCATAGTTACAGAACAGAGTAAATCTCCTGTTCCCACTCAAAGTTTCCCTTCTGAAGAATTAAAATCAAAGACAACAACAACTGCAAGTACCAGCACAGTGCCTGAAGAGTTAAATCAAGTGTCAGAAGATTTGTCAAAACATAGGTAAACTTTCATACAAGTCTTTGTTCTGTTGTGAAATTATTACTTATTTTGTTATATAATTTTTAACATATTTACTTAATTTCTGGTAACCTAACTAAGATGGAAACCAATTCAACCGGAGAAGAATTCAAGAGGTAATCATATTTAAACAAAAGGCAGTGTAGTTCTAAACCTGGCAAACCAGCACTTTTACCATCTCAACTCTTAGGCCCCCGCACACTAGCAACTTTTTAGTCAAGGTGATTAAATAGTTTATTTGCTCTTAGTTGCTTCAACCTCTCTGTGAGCCCATACCAGCAACTAGATAGTAGCTCTCCTCAGTTTAAAAATTAATTTCATAAAGACCGCATGTGTTTGTGCTTTGATCTTGAAGTTACGAATAACTAAAAATCTAAAAGATTATGGGGGTTTATCCACTATTAAGCAACTGACTTTTTGATAGACAATTTTACAAATTGTTTGAAAGTTTACAGAAATATGAAACGAAGTTGTTTTTTTAAAATTATTTCCGCATGAGCACATATAGTTTTGATAAAATTTTGGCGTTGGTCAGACTTAATATATCATATCAAGACACCGTATTAAGAAAGGCTGTTTCCCCCAGAAGAATGATTGGCTGTAACTTTAAAGTAATTAAACATTATTGTCATTTGTAGTGACATAGTTTATCTTCTTCATCTTCATGGTGTGTGCATCCAGCCTCAGGTAATGCCGACCGCACGGTGTCTCATACACATAGCTAGCCAATCTCCAGTAGGTGGGATCAGTCAGAATTCGTCCAAGAGTGCAATTAGGTTGGGTTCTTCTCCTCAGCTCATCTCTGACATCCGATCTGATGATACAATCAAGGAGGGTGTGTTGTAGGGTTTCTTCTTCTATCTGACATACAAGACATAGGGGCGACTCAGTAAGTTGGAAACGAAAAAGATAGGACTGTGTTACAATATGTCCTGTTCTAGCTCTTGAGGCGAATGTTGACACGGACCTGGGCAAGTGACATAGTTTATTATACATTACTAAATAAAAAAAATTAAACGAAAAGAGAAATATTAATTTGTTAGATTTTTAAAAATTAAAGTATAAACAGATGCATTTTCCAAATCATTATCTCTTGGTAAGTCATGATGTTCTGCATTAAAATTTGAGAAAAATGACCCAGTAGGCAAATATGTGCTATGCAACGGTGCTTGATTGGGAGAAAATATTCGTCCCCATTTCTCCCCCCCCCACAGGGGGGTACAGACTAGCTGCGCCTAATAAAAGAGGGTTGGCGTCCCTCTCGTAGTCTCCAGTCAAACACTCACTTAATACTCACAACTAATAAACTATCATCTATATAGACATCCACATAGTTCACCTATATACAGTTAGTTACTTTCACCTTTATTTAAGGTTGTCATCGCAGGGGATGCAGACTATCTGCACCTATTGCACAACTTGGTTGTGTCTGCTTATGCCACAGCCCCATGTGTGATGATCAGTCTCACATCATGGTGTACATTCATTGTAGAATCCATGGGTAGCAACACGATGTTTTCCCCACTAATTTCCTTCACACCATTAGGGTTGAGGTAGCTTTACTTTTAATGGACTCTACGTACCTTTTCCATAGAAGCTTTTTATCTGGGATCAGCCAAAGATTATTCTCTTTATTTGCCATTCTAATTGTATTTCATCAAAACTGATGGTTCTCATCGTTGGGAGCTTTACTCTCGTAGTAAATGGTACTAGGATGTTTTTTGTTAGATTTATTCTCAACCCCACCAATCTGTATCATCTTTTCATAATTGTGAACCCACTTTGTAGTAACTTACAAAGTTTTCTCCTATATTCATTTTTTATGGATTCAAATAAAATAACAAAATTTCTTGGCAACATCAGCTAAGGCAAGAGATAATTTATTACATATAAAACATCCTTATATGTACTGGAACACTATCAAGTATTTATCTTTTCTCCCACAATCATTTACATTTAGCTTGCAAAAACAAGATACTAAATGACACAGCTGAGCCTAAATTATTCCATAAATCCAGATCAATTGACCACAATCTTATTTCCAAAAATAATCTCTTGCTCCCCCAGTTTAGAATATTTGTCTTTTTAGACTTTGTCCTCAAAACAAAATTCAAACATAAAAAGATACATGGCCTCCTTAACTTTCTTCTTCTCTGGTGTTGGCCGACTAGATTGCTTTATCTTTCAAGTCTCAAATTCCAATTAATAATAAAATAATAATAATAAATGTATTTATTTCCTCAATCTACTACATAAAATACAAAAATAACTAAACACGTGTCCAAGTTCAAACACAAATTCACACCAGTGTTCTTTCCTGTGCCGGGACCTTCCATACATGGCCCCTTTGTCGCTGCACCAAAATCAGAGACCGGCCCACTTAACTAATCCCCCAGTAAACGCCCTCCTCTTTTCCTCTATGGTTATTTAAAAGCTTTCCATCTCCCCCCCCCTCAACTGTGTTATTTTCACTAGAAATTCCCCAATGTCTGTCATTAAGAACTGGACTTTCAATAGTTAAGTCCAGTATCTCTTGTCTAACCCTATAAACAAAAGTAGGTGAATTCCCTATATTGAAAATATTAAAATTAGATTCTAATATAAAGTCAAATAATTCCTCACCCTCTTATGTAGGTGTCCATTGTTATGTGCATATATGTTTGATATTAATATTTTATTCAAAATATTTAAATTTATAAGCTACAAATGTTAAAATAGTAAAATGTATTAATAATAATAATAATAATAATTATTATTATTATTATTATTATTATATAGAGAAATAAAGTAACAATTGATTATAATAATGAAATTATTTATTGATATTCATACAAAATTTTTGTATGATTAAACTTTATTAAAAGAAAAATCCTTTTCTTGTTTTATATGAATATTGTTCAATGAAACTATTAATACAGCAAAGAGATTAAATCGGTACACATAATATATTATAATTTATTCCAATTAATAATTAGGGCTATTTATGGCTCCTTAGAATGTCTTTCATTTAATGAGTGTCTATTTATTCTATTATCAGAACTATCTGATATAATTATCAATTATTAAAAAAATTGATATATATTAAACATAATATAAAATGAAATTAATTGTCTATATATTATGAGTTTCTTTCTCGGGGTTAAGGTAAGAGCGGCTTATCTCAAGGAAGTAAGGATTTCAAGCCTAAAATTAACATGAAATAAAAGTTATTGTTAGGTTAATGGATGAATGATTGTGGAAATAAGTTTTCATAGTATCAATCACTTTGGGTACACATTTAAAAGTTTATATTAAGATATTCTGTTTACTTTAAACAGATAAAATTGATATTCAATAATGTGTGTTATATTTTTAATATAAGATCTGCCTACTAGGCTATTAGTTATAACAAAGTAATTCAAATCAATTAAATTAGGTCTCACCCAATTGGCTCTGAGGTCACACGTTTTTATCTTAAGTTTGACTAATAGATTATTAATCACTTTATATAGAATTACTTTCACTTGATTTCTGAAACTTTTTGATATATTTTAGACAAAAATTAATAATATTTTTCTTGAAAATCGTCTTTAAAATTTATTAGATCCAGAGGTCCATCTGCAGTCTCGGATCTTATTCAACAATCTTTTTTTCTTTTTATTATTGTAGAATTCAAGCTTTGCAGAGAGATATCTTATTTAATCCATTGCTTCTTGTTCTTCTTATATGGGAAGATAAAATGGTATATTATGACCCTATTACACAAAACTAAACTTTTAATAGTTACATTTACATATATATTTATTTTTTTTTTAATAGAGAAGGAAAAATCCATCATGGACCTTTTCTCACTGAGTTTACTATTATTAAAATTATTGTTTAAGACATACTATGGGATTTAAATAACTTCTCTTGCATTATTTAATTCTTACAAACTAACATACATAACATTATTTCTAATATTATTTAAGATTCCCGCATATACAATCATATGTTAACCTAAGCCAATCAGAATCGTGTTCCGATTTCAATGTCTTTTTCTATACTAAAACTTTTTCCATATCAGATCCAGTGGCCATCTTTTCTTCAGACTTTTCATTTCTTTTAGACTATTTCTGTAATATTTTAATATCCTCGGTCATATTTTAGATGAGATGAAATGTGTATACATATGTGATCTATCAATAGGCCATATTTATTTCATTCGTAATTGTCTGGTATTTTCGTAGTTAATAAAATTCTATCGCTGTTTCTGTTCGCGGCCTATAAAATGTATTGTAACAACCTCGTCTTATTTCGATGGAATTCTATTTATCTCTTGTCTTTGCTTCAGACATATTTATTTTTATGGATAACTCAGGTTTTATGGTTATTTTTTTTATATGGATGATATAGCGACTTATAATTGGTGAATTGTTGGATTTACTTTTTTTTGTATGACTGGAAATGATGAAAATCTTGGCCATTTCATAGATTAATGTACGTTGTAGAAATCTACCGCTAGGTATCGCGCCAGAGTTTGTTTTGATTTAAGGAATTCCTAAATTTATTTTATTTTGTACAGATTTATTTCTCAACATCATTTTGAATTGTTATAATATCCCCTTGCTTATTTTTTCTGAAAATACTATGATGAATGGGATTTTCAGGGAACTAACACACAATGAAAAATGAGGTTGATTTCTTATGATTAATATGAATTTATATGCAGTAAATAGGTTTTCGTTCAACACTTTATGACATGGTTCGTGTCAGATAAGGTCATTAACCTTGTGGTGCTCAGCTAATCGCTGACAGTTGCAGCAAGTTATCATTTGTATACTTATATCGGTTTAATGTGTTTATATGGTATGGTCCTTTTATTTGTTTGTCATTCAGATTGCTAACATAATAAGTTGAATTTCCGATAATTTGATTTATTTTGTATGGCCCGTTAAATATTTCAAATAATTTATGTGTCTCTCTGTCTATTGCATTTGATAATTGAAAGTTTTTTATTAATACTAAATCGTTGATTTTAAAAGTTATTGTTTTTGAATTTTGATTCTCTTTTATCTCGTTGTCCTAATTGAAGTTCGTTTGGTGTAAATCCAGTGGTCTCATTCTGTACTTCGTTTAACATGATGTTGATATCGGGTATACATCTGGACCAATTTTTGTGATTTTTAGAGCAATATGTTCTAAGACACCTTTTTACTTCACGTATAGGTCGTTCAGCCATATTCGTTTTAGGATGATAATATGGGTTAAAAATAGGTTCAATGGATCGTTCTCGAAGGGCTCGTATCCATGCTTGGCTCCGAAATTGCGTACCATTATCGCTCTGAAGACGTTTCGGTATACCGTAGATGGGAAAATGTAAGTCTAATAATTTATGAAGAATGGTTTTTGTGTTGGCGGTTCTCATTGGATATAATTTTACAAATTTCGTAAATACATCAAGTACGATAAAAATATATTTTGTTCGGCCTGTGCTTGTGGGAAGTGGTCCAATAATGTTCACAGCCAGATGATGGTTTTTTCCTGTACAGGTTATTCCTCTTGCCATTCCTTGAAGAGGATGGGGATTGCATTTATATCGTTGACAGGAGTCACAAGTAGCGAGGGTAGTCCTGATGCGACGTCCCATATTTTTGAAAATAAAACTTTCTTTTAAAATATCTAAGCACTTTTTTTGCTCCGCAGTGTAGATAATATGTGTGACATTCCAATCAATATGTATATGAGTCTGTCAATCAAGTTCTCTGGTACAATTATCAACCATTGTTCAGCTAACCGTTTATATAAATAAGACTTCTTCATGTAATTTATATGTTTCTTATAATTTTGAATCAATAGGAAGGGATGAATGATTTTGTAATATTTGGATGATTGTTATTAAATTTGGATCTTGTTTTTGGTTATCTGCCATATTTTTAAGTTCATGTTGTAAGTCATGATCTTGCACTCGATTTATATATGCCATCATCAGCTCCGGTATATCAGTAATCGAATTAATATTCTGAAAGCTAGTTATCCGACTTAATGCATCTGCAGTGCAACTTCTCACTTCCTTTACAATGTAAAATCTTAAAGTTATAATCTTGCAATGCTAGTATCCATCGTGTTAATCTTGAATTTAATAATCTACGTCTTTAATAATAAATAAGTCTTTAAAAATATGAGTGTGTGATTGTCTATTATGGTGGTGAGATCGGTACCATAAATGATGTATCTGGTCTTTTGGAGGCAATATACTATTGCGAGCAACTCTTTTTCTGTAGTCGTAAATCTGCGTTCTGCTGGCTGTAGGGCTCGAGATAGAAAAACAATAGCTCTTTTCTTTCCTTGCTCATTCACTTGATATAAATGACCGCCGATGGCGAAATCGGACGCATCGGTTTGCAGATAAAAAGGTCTTTGTATGTCGGGATGATGTAAAGTTTGCGTGTGAAGGAATAATCGTTTAATTTGTTTGAAAGTTTGATCGTCGTTAGGGGTCCAATGAAATTTTACTTTTTTAGATGTGAGCCGAAGGAGGGGTTGTATATGATCTGAAAATTTAGTTAAGAATTTATTATAATAATTTATACAACCAAGAAATCCTTTTAATTGCTTTCGAGTTTTTGGTGTCGGAAAATCTTGAATTGGTTGAATTTTGCTATTATCCATTTGGATTCCAGTGGCTGTCATTGTATATCCGAGAAATGGAACGGATGTGCGACAGAAAAGTGATTTACTAAATTTTAGAGTCATATTGGCGTCTCTTAATTTTTTAAATATATATGTTAAGTGTTTTAAATGGCTAGTAAAATCCTGAGATAAGACACAGATATCGTCTATATATATATATAAGGGTACTTACTTTACTTTAGCCAATGCCCGCTCTTGGCTGTTGGGCCATTCGGCGTCGAGCTTCCCAGTAACGACCAATTCTGGACAGCTGGTCGTCCAGCTAGGGGCAGGTTGAGATGTGGTCCCCGTCCATGATACCATCGAGACAAAGCGGACATGTATCAGATTCTGCAAGGCCAAAACGATGGAGATGGGCCTGGAGATAATCGTGGCCTGTCAAGAGTCGGAAGTCAGCCACGGCAGTTGCCTTGTCAGTTGAGGACGGCAGGGGGCCCGACTGACAAGCGATGCCCACTGTTTTTCTCTGCTGGCTTCCTCGTTCCTTTGTTTGATGTGGTGTCTAAAAGTTGCATCAATAAGGTGTGTGGCAGAGGTGAGGCTGGTTTCAACGATTGGTTGCTGCATTTGTGCCCCATTTTTTGCAAGGTCATCTGCTCTTTCATTGCCCACGATGCCGACGTGACTCGGGATCCATTGAAGGCTAATTGCCCAGTTATTCTGAAGAAGGTACGAGATTGCTTGTCGACAGTGGGACACATTTGGACAGTCTGTTTGAGAGTAGTCGGCTATTGCAATTATGGCAGCCTGGGAGTCTATGAAGAAGACAGCACGTTGGTGACTCGTTGCTGGATGATGAGCAGCAAGTGCTTCTGCAGCCAGTCGCACTGCAATCACCTCTCCGTCAAAATTACTTGCGTTTGCCCCAACGCCCTGGCTGATTTCAAAGAATTTGGAGAAAGTCCCAGCTCCAGTGGGAACAAGTTTAGATCCATCGGTGTAGCATGCAGCCAGTCCGATTCAGGATATAGAGTATATCGATATAGAGTGTCGGGTAGATCAACGACACTGAATTACTTATAGAAAGGCTGCACAGAGACTAAAAACCCAGCTAAGCCCACTACAACATGCTGAAGAACTGAGAACAAAGTATAGCATCTGTGAATCAAACCCTACCCCTCTCAAAACTTTCAACAGCTTGACTACTGCCATGCCTCTCAAAAGATTATCGTTATAAAGCTTGCCCTCCCAGAAAAACTAAAAATGTCTGCTCTCGAGACGATACATACTCTATATATATAAGGGTGCAAGATTCAACACTATCCTCAAAAACATGTTCTAAAGCACGAAGTAGGGCGGCTTGTGTAGTAGAAATTCCAAAAGGCGAAACTTTGTATTGGTACGTTCTTCCCCTGAATTGGAAAGTGGTATACTTGCGGGACTCTAGTGCGAGTGGGACTTGCCAATACGACGCGGTTAAGTCAATTGTGCTTATCCATTTGCAATGTTTTCCTTTTGCTAGGAGTTCATTTATACTTCGATTTTGTTCGAAATCGGGTATCGTGATCTCGTTTGCTTTACGAGTGCCTAAACAAAGTCTGAGTTCTCCACTCTTCTTAAAAACAGGTATTATAGGGTTGATGAAATGGCTATACGACGGCTCAATGACATTAATCTGGAGCATACGTCGTATTTCCTGTGCTACTGCCTCTTGTTGTACCAACGGGACTGGGTATGTCTGTCCTCGAAAAATTCTATCTTCTCTGATTTCGATTTTATGCGTATATTTATTACATAGCCCGGGGGTATCCGAAAATATGTCTTTAAATTCCAGCAACAATTTGATTAAATTTTGTTTTTCTAATGGTTTCAGATTGTTATTTTCTTCCAAAGCGCAACTTATTATTATTTCATTTAATTCTTCACCGTTGTCTTTGTTCCTTTCTTGAATATCCTTACAATTAACTTCATTTACATTTATTATTTTATTTTCATATTCATTATTGTGAATCTCTGCATTTCCTTTCATAATATAACATAAAATTCCTTCTTTGTTTTCATCTTCAAACTTTAGTATTCGTATCTCATTATTCGCCTTTATTTTCAGCGTCGACGTCATAAAGTTTAACTCCATCTCTAATATTCTAATCAAGTCGTTCCCTATAATTAAATTTCTTATTAGGTTTGGTACAATTAACGCTTGTATCCAGATCTTTTCGCCTCCTATCGTGATTTGGAACATAATTATCTTCGAAACTCTACGTGTTTTAGAGCTGACAGCAGTGGTGATCTGTACGTTAGTCGTTCGAAGCTCTTCATAAATTTTAAGTTGTTTTTTGTTGTCCTGAAACCATTGTTCTGCTAAACAACTGACGTTAGATCCAGTGTCAATTAATGCCTTAACATGAACTTCTCCTATTATAATCTCAATTTCTGGACATTTTAATATATTTGTTGTTTCTTGGTTGCTAGATTGTTGTTATTTTCATTTATTAGAAAATTCCTGTCACAAAACATATTGCTTATAATAATAAAATGACTGGGTACATATAATAGTTTGTTATTTGAGGTGATTGCCCTATTAGCTCCGAGGTCCTGACGCAGCACAGAATTTATGTCATTGAGGGTCGGTGAGATGAAAGTTGTGAAGTGATAACTCTCTGGGCCGGTGACATATCCTGTGCTCAGCAGTTTTCCTGCTGAGACATGGTGCTCGTAGGGTTCGGTTCAGGTTGATTTGTGGGTTGCACTTTTTCGGCAATCGCATGATAAACATTCATTTGTTCTGGAGTTGGGTAAGTTTGATTTCGAGGTGCAGTGGTTCGGGTTGTTTCCTTCGGTTGATCTCTCCTGATCATGGATTGGTTTCCTCGGTTTGTTTGAGGATGAAACTGTGGATCTGGGAGGTATGGAGGTCGATGGGGGTGTTGGTATTGTCCAGACGTGTTTTGTGAGAAATTTGTGAATCCGTTTTGAGGTCGAAAGTTTTGTTGATGGTACAGTGGTCCTCAATTTGATTGAAATGGTGTCTGCCGGAAATGAAATTGATTGTATGGTCCGGGTTGCTGTTCTCTACCCGTGAAATGGTTTCGAAAAGGAGGTGATGTGTTTCCTTGCTGACGACTTCTTTTTCTAGTATACGTATCCTTGAGATCTTCTCGTTGGAGTAGTAATTCGAAATCGAGGATGTTGTCAATTCTTTGCACTCTCCTTGCATCCAACAACAGTATTCAATATTGCAAATTATACAATAACATATCATAAACAAAGGTGCTCAGTGTCAGGGACTTGTTCATACTTGTCGATGAGTCACATCCTTTCAGCAGAGCAGTTGATTGACCCAAGGCTGGTTAAGAGGGCGTCTACTGTACAGTGATTTTCACAAATCTGTGAAAGATGAGGTGCCCATCTTTCTTTATGCAGCTCGCTGATTTCTTATCAACATTTATGGAGGACATTTCTCGACCCTTCTTCCTTGGTATCTAGTACTTTCCACAGATGATTTTGTAGCCGCTCATTATCTGAGTTCACCAGGTTCAGCAATGTCTTCACTTCTTACTACGAAAATGATCACCACTTGTACCCTGTCCCCAAGAAGCTAGCTTCTGCGAGGGTCTTTGCTATACTGCCTTCTTCCTCACTCTCACTTCCTCAATCGATCTGTCCTGAGATAGGAACCGTAGATACCATCTAGCTCCAGCCACACTGAGGCTGCTTCTCAGTGGTCATCAAGGCCACTTGGTTCACTTTGAGATGATAGATGAATTGCACTTTTTTGTAATTTTTCTGGAAGTGTTCTGCGACTGGGAGGTTTGAATTTGCTGACTGTCACGAAGGTTCTGCTCCATTTGGTGAGCTTGCTCTTTTGCTGTGATATCCCCCTTTATGTTATTCACACAAGTAGCTAGGGAATAGAGCTTCGCCCATTCAAAGCTCCGCTTTAATGGATAAGGCTGTTTACTGTAGGAGGTCACCAGATATTCATTCAATACACCTTTTAGGACAGTGTCATTTTCTTCATTGCCGCAGGTTGCTTTAGACCTAAGAGTTAGTTGAAAAGAAATGAAAGTAAAGATTAGTTTAGTCAGAGATAAAGATTTTTGGGTTACAGATGACCTGAAGAAAATAGGATAGTTTGAAAATAGTAGAACTTTGCTGATTTATAGAAAAAAAAACCTGCCAGTACAACTCACCCTGGTCAGGAAAATTATATAGAATAGAAGGTTAGAGTTTGACCAGGTAGTTTCCAGGTGTATGTGCACAGAAAAGCACAAGGAAGAAATGGAGCTGGAGGAAGTGCTTCTAGGCCATAATTGACTATATTTGCTCACATTGTATATAGATTATAAAAACATTGTCCTCTAATATTTTTTTGACATAAAATTTTAAGCATCAATTTTTTTTTTACAAATTGCTTTATTTAAACTGGCAAATTACTTCTCGTCAATCATAACTGGTAGGGAAGCCTACTGCTTTTCATTTTTTGGTTTACTAGATTAGTAATCCAGCTGTCTCAAATAAAGTTTAACAAACATTTAAAGTATTCCACAATTTATTCAGTGAGATTAATAAAAGAATCATTTTCACTCAATGCATGTTTGTGCTTCATTAAGACAGTCTGATTAAATGCAATTTGATAAAGACATTTATTTTGGACAGAATGAGTTTTTTGGGCATTGGGATCGAACCAAAATTATATTCATTTTAAGTCCTACTTCTTGGATCACAATTTCATCACAAGCCTTAAAGGATTACCAGCCCGACATAGTATTATGAATTAAAAACAAATAATTTTGTCTTTTTTTTTTACAAAATGTGGTCTAGATCTTATGTCTTTTAATATTTGTCTTATTGTATTACAGTATTCAATCTGTGGCTTATGCATCTTCTTCAGGTTCTAGAATAATAGATTACAGTGAAGGCTTTGAAAGCCCCGAATCGTCAGAAACTCAAAAGCCACGCACTTCTAATTCAACACATAAGCCTTCATCTGAGGTAATTTTTACTAGTATTTCCAATTAATATAGTATTTGTTTTGTTAATTTTATATTTCTGATTTGTTGCAAAGAAGTAATTCATCTATACTCTATGTCTGTGTGTGGCAGTATTGTAATAAAAAACGGTGAGATGAACCACAAGCCTCTTGGCTTTATTTTTTGAACTGATAAAAAGAATGAATAATAGATATTAACCAAGTACTAGTACCATATTTTATTCCAGAATTCTTAACAGGTTATGGCATCAGCACAACAAATATGAGGACAATTAATTAGTAAGTAATTGTTATAAAAATATATCAAAGTAAATTGCTTAGGCCTAGGTTTGGCTAGATTTAATTCCCAAAGTGAAACTGAACACAGTTTGTATTTTGTAAATTTCTATTAATATTAAAATAAATAAGTGAATTAGGAAAATGGGTAACATTAATAATAATGCGCTAATAGAAAATCTAATTGGCAGGGAGAAGTTTAGTGATTGGAAATTTGGAAATATATTCTTCCAGAGATGAGAGTAAAGCGTCCTTCTTACAAATGTGAAGGATATTTAAATTCTTCTTTATATCGATATAAGAATAGTCATAATCTATAAGGGGTTTTCGCAAAATAAGACTTAGGTTCGTTTATACTCAGTTTCAGTAGGTGTTCCTTGAACCATTTAGCAAATTCCTGTCCTTTCTGGCCGATATAAAATTTATCACAATCTGTCCAAGTTAACTCATAAACACTTGACAAGTTAGTTTTTTCTATTGGAGAGGTATTTTCAGGTTTCAGAAATCTTATGAGTTTGTTGGAAGTTTTATATGCTGGGATAATATGGTGTTACTTTCATATTCAATTGATACATATATCTTCTTTTTCTCTATCTGATTTGTGGGAAGTGTAAACATATTTCATTTTTTCTTCGATATTAATTTATCAATGAATTCAATTTTGTAACCGTTTGCTATTGTGATGTGCTTTTCTATCTCCAGAAAAAGGAAAATTTAAAAGTATAAATTAGGCAGTTGTAAACAGAGATTTTTTGTGAATGTGGATGGTAAGAAGAAGCGTGACTAGTCTGGTTGGTTATTTTTGGTTTTCTGTATATGTTGAAATTGTGAATTCCGTTGTCTTTAGAGATGGTTATATCTAAGACATTTATTGACTTGTTTGTTTCATTTTCGAATGTGAACTTCATGTTGTGTGTGACATTGTTAGACCTCCTCATAATGTTAAGTTGTCTTGAGGTACCATTAAACAAACATAGAGTTGTCGTCTACATATCTAAAATAATATGCAATTTTGTTTCTATGTTTGTTTTTATCAGAATATATATATATATATACAGTAATACCCCGACTTACGCGAATTCCGAGTTACGCGATCGGAAGATCCCCACTCCACCTTCATCCCCACTCCGCCTCTACTAATGTTTAGTCTGCCTGCCTGCACTGCAGTCCATTTCATTTTAATTACGGTAATCATTTTATTCTATTCAATTCAAATTTTATCCAATTTCAACTTGTATATAAAAAAAAAAAACACTTTATTAGAACTATCTCATTAAATTCAGTCTGGGCCTGAACTTTGTAACAATTGTATTATTTCAATACTAATATTTCCTATCTATGTGTTAGGCTCATTCATAAGACGCATAACAGCTTCCCCTCTGTACAATGACGCAATCGTTATCTTGTTATTGTAAACACTTCTCACCACGAAATGCTTTTAGTCGAAGTCGCTATACATTCCTTCTCAATTATTGAATCCATTTCAATATTGCTCGCTTAATATTCAATATTAACTCTCTCATATCCAAGTCGCATAATAATTTCCTTTCAACCCAAGAAATTATCATATGCACGTACTGTATTGTAAATGTTGATAACTTGGATATACAAATGCCACACTATCACTGATAAAACCTTCCGTCTTAAACAAATATCTGAACGTTCCTATTCTGAATATTCTTTTATAATTCCATCTTAACCTATAAAATTATTAGTACACACAAATATTACAAAACGAGGAATTAAAAAATTATTAGCGTGCTACGAAGAAATTTTGAGTGAGAAGAGAAAAACTTTGATCCGTCAGACGACTTTGCTAGATTTTATGAAGCCTTCTACATCAAAATAAACTTTGGTTTACGTTTTTGTAATTTGTATAATTTGTTACGTGTACAGTACAGTATTATATTTAAGACTTTATTACACATTTTACTTATAAATTATTGTTTTCTTTATTCTCCGATCCCAATTAAACATAATTTGTATGTACAATACAGTATTTATACAGTATGCAAAATTGTACCCCGACTTACGCGAATTCGACTTACGCGGTTATCGCTCGGTCCCACCTATCGCGTAAGTTCGAGGTATTACTGTATATAAGTTTCCTCGAAATGGTTCATCTAAATCTCAGCTAAGACACTTTATAAAGATGAGCCCATAGGTAGTC
This sequence comes from Aphrophora alni, assembly GCA_963513935.1. NCBI lineage: Eukaryota > Metazoa > Arthropoda > Insecta > Hemiptera > Aphrophoridae > Aphrophora > Aphrophora alni. The sequence continues at coordinate 100,604,836 of OY740766.1, forward strand.
CATCAGTTTGTCTGTAGTAACTTCCATTGAGTAAAAGTAATTCTGTTGCAGGACAATGTTTAGTAATGAAATGAGTTCATTGATAGGGTTGACTCGACTCCCTAATTGATTTTTCGTACCAAAAAACTCGATTGATAGGAAGTGGTTTTCAACAAGATGAATACAGTATATTTAATTATATTTCTGCTCCTGTAACTCAAACTTCAACTATTAAAGTACTACTTACACATTCATTTTTGGAAAATTAGAAGGAAGTGCCGAAAGACAATTGGTTGTCGAAATTTTGTGTGATGGTAGTGTGTAGATAAATTAAAATCACATTTTTTACAAATGAACATTTCACCTTCTAAAAATTTTCCTATTGCAATAATCTAAGTACCATTGTAAACTATGATCTGTACTTACAAATTATTATAACCAAAAGTTCCTAAATCACAATAAAAATAATTTAATAAATCGCTAAAGTTACTAAATTTAGTCTGTAGGGGGAAAAAATGGCAGAATTTGTCACAGCGGAAGACAAAATTTACATCATATTTGTCTATTTGTCACAACTCCAATTTTCTGTCAAACTACTCCACATCTACACTGTGTTATACTATTTTACTTTCTCTTTCGAATGGTGGCTTCCAAAATATTGTCGCTCTCATAGTTCTTAAGATACAGACGTTTTAAAACATCATAACTAATTAAAACTATTATAATTTTCACTGTTTTTTGAACTACGGAACTTTTTGTCAAATATTGATTAGTAATATTTCGATTTGTGTCGTGATCTACATATCATTGAAAAGAGGAAGTTTGGAGGTTTCGTGGGAAATATTGCATGTTTCTGTAGGAAAAATATTTTGGTAGTTCTGTACATTCATAGCCGACCTTACCAGACTGAATTAGTTTGTTTTGTCACTGACTGAGATAGACATTTTACATGCACTTGACTGGCTGGCACTGTGCCAAATTTAGTATGTATTTAGTTTTCTTTTGTGAATTTATTATTTTTTTAAATTATTGTGATATTTATTATTTTTTTAAATTTATTGTGATTTATTTATTTTGTTTTGTTGATACAAATTTAACTTCACAACTATATATTACATCTAGTGTAAGTGTTTGAATAACCTAAACAAATTTCTGCTATTTTATAGAAGTTTGTTGGTGATTTTTTCATTCAAATTGTGGTGACATAAACACAATTTTTTTCATTCTATAATACTGACTCTAAAATAATAATTCTAGAAAATTTATGAATATATGGTTCGAGTCTATGTACCTTTACCTAATTAGTGGTATATAATAAGTTGAGTTTTAAATACAATAAATATTTTTGATGAATTTTTCAAAATAGGCCCAACTTTTTAGATTTTGTGTACTTTTCTCGAAAATTTGTTAGGCGCCGCACCCTTCTTTTGTGTTGGGCTGCGCGGCAACCGGATATATCCCAGTCAATGCTCACTCAGCTTTGTCCGCGCCTTGTCCGTCTGCTTTCACCTGCTGTGTCGCTACTGTTTTTTATTCTTTCAATTTGATACCTAGCCAGTCTTGTTTTATTAGTTTGTATAGTTTTTTATTCTAGTGAGTGTAAATGAAAAAAGTAATTTTTTATAAAAAAAAAAAAAATAGCATTGCATCTAAAAATGTAAATTGTTCTAAAACTGTTAATAAATATAATATTTGAATGTAAGATGCGTTTTTTTTTCTCCTATTCCATTGTATAATACAAAACTAAATTAACTTTTTAAAAATATACAAAAAAGTTTTTAAGTCAAATGAGCGTTAGCTTGATTTTAAGCTAAATTAGCATAGCGTGCGAAGGGTTAAACATGTATACATTAAATTTTGAATGAAGTCTTCTAAGTGCAAAAATGCATAAAATTATATTTGATGTGTTATGTAGATATTCTATTTTAAGGTATTTTAATATGTATTGTAATATTTGATATATACTGTATTTTTGAAGGCCAAGACTCCTCCAAGTAAAACATCTTCAATGGTTACAATCAAAGTTCCACTGTCACCACGTCTTCATTCAAGAACACGGCAGCGCTATTCCAGTGGCTCTGATGACTCCATACTTCTCTCACAAACTGGTTATTAACAATATATATATTGTTATTAGGTTACCTAATACATTTTTTATGTAACTAAATAAATTGTTGTCTATTTTCTGTTTGAGAAATCTTTATGGTTCTATTATATTAACTTAAATTATATATTTATATGTTCACAGTTGTACAACAAAATTAATTTACTAAATTTTAAAGTTTAAGCAGTGTTTTTGTGTATATTTTCTTTGCGAATATCACTGTTATAAATATAGAAAAATAAAAAATAAATAAACTATATATATTTCCTTAAATTAAACTAATTAATAAGAGTAAACCTAATTTACTCACAATCTGTATTATACAGTTCCACTAACCAAAGTATTTTATTGTACCTAATCTTTATCTTTATTTAAAATGTATATACTTAATTAGAGTTTATGTTTGACTTATTATATTTTAATGAATCTTAATGACTTTTTTTAGAAACAATGTCAGAACAAAGTGATATGGAAGTAAGGATATCTGTATTGAAAGAACAACTTCGTCAACGGAAATTAGAAGCTGAGAAACTACGTCGAGAACAAACAAGAGCTCAAAGGGAAAGACTCAAGGCCAAAGAACAGTCACTTTTGAAACAAATACAGGTGATTATTTTGTTTTTGTTTTTACTTATATTCTGTATGAGTGTATATGCCTCACAGTTAATATTGACATAAATTTGTGGGTATGTGTGGAATTTAACAGGTAAACCAACAATAAATATTATGTTGTAACTGTGGTTTTATAAATATGTGTTTGATAATAAATTCTAATTAACAATAACAACAACAATACACAAATCCGTACACCTCTTTCCATTTAATTTCTTTAATATTCTACAGTTGTTAGCTTCATTTTTAAATTTTACTTATTAAGGAATTGAAGATTAAAGTTTGTTAAATTCAATTTGGAAATAACGCAAATTGTATCATTTTTTTACAAAAAGTAATTTCAAAAATCCACTTTTCTTTAACATCTTGCAAATTTTCATAATTTTCCTCTAACCTACAAATATAAAATTATTGAAATGCTTCTCGTCATTGTCATTCTTGTTAAAGAAAAGTTCCAATGTATGAACTACCACTAGTGACAAACATGAGCAACAGAGTAGGCCTATATTCTATTCCTATTCTAAAACCCGACTTTCTATCAGAAAATAATGAAACAAAAATATTTCCCAATATCTTTTACCCTTGTTTCCAATATCAAAATCATTCTAAATTATTATAACTATCCAGAAAAATTAACAGACAAACTTGGCAAGATGATTCCAGGCTTATATTCAATTTTAAATTGTGAGTAGGTAAGCGAGAAATTTGACAAGTTATAAACGGAAGGCCCCAAAATAAATTAGTTTGTAAAGAAACGGAACTTTAACTAAAGAAACGAATGGTACCAATACATAAAATGAAATATTTGTTACCTAAAATGTTGTTTACAAAAATGTGTAAGATGTAGAGATAATTCGCTAGGATTTAAAATTAAACACAAGTAATGTTACAAACAATGGCCGACAACATATTCAGAACATTTGAAGACACGTCCACGAAGAAAAACTAAATCGGTGGTTGGTCGATTAAATCCCATTGAAATGCAATGCTTAATAAACCGAATTTATTATCTGTATTAGTTGAATATACAAATTAAATATGAATTACTTTTAGTCATTTGAAAAGTTATTTTTATCCCTTTTAAAAAAAATCTTAGTATAATTTATTTATTTTCGAAAATTGTTTTCCCAAGACTAACTATTTATAATTTCAAAGCAAAGAAACAAAATTATTTAATGTTCATAAATTAAACTCCACCTAACAAAAGGATACAGAAGGCGGCAAATTTGAATGTTTCCAGAGTGCAGATTACTTGAAAATTAATTGTTGTTTGGATGCCCAAAAGGAGAAGGCCGCTTCCCAGACGCTGAGTCTTTATATCAAGAAGAATCAGTCAAATCCAAAATAATCAAGAGTGACAATGTATTCACAAAGAAAGGGTAAATAATACAGTGTAATGTAAAGTCATTGTTTATAACCGGACATCATGTATCAATGAAAAAACAATCCAATTGGTGAACAAAAACAATACAATCCAGCCAATTGGTGAGATCGAAATAGTTTTAGCTAGCCATTTAAAACCCACATATATAAATCCAAAGACCGTCATTTGCATAAAGACATTAAGCCTAAAAGGCCATGATTATATGCTATAATTTTCTGAAGTGTTAAAGACAATTAATGAATTAATTGAACTATGAAGTATGAACTTTTCATACTATTCCAGATTTTCCTTGTCTTTGAACTATTATTTTGTATTTTATTTGTGTATTTGTGACTAAAACCACAAATATTTTAATTAATTCAATTTATTTTTGCTTATTGTTGCTACCCCTAGCCTTGAGAAAAGCTGGCACTTACCCCAAAACCCGAGATAAAACTTGTATTTATGTATTATTGTTTCACTTATGTAACTATAGTCCTGTGATATCCAACAGTTAAGACAGCATATATCACAAACCCTTCTAGAGATTGTGACGAAATTAAAAAAAAAAATTGTTTTGTTTGCGTTAGACTTGAACTCTATTATACATCTTAATTAATGAACATTGACCAATTCTTAGTGTGTAATATTGTATTTTTATAGATTTGTTAAGGTCAAACAATTTAATTTTCATACAAACTTAGATTTCTTTGATTTCACATGTTTTTAATTTATTCATATTGTTAATACATATAACCTATAGTTTCATTGTATATTGTGTATTTTTTCTTTTTTGAGTCAAAAGAGTGAAATTGATAATTTTTCTTTAATAGATATCAAAGTAAGATCACACAAATATTGAAATAACTGATTTTAAAGTGCAATTCATACCATATTATTTCAATCCTTTCACAATATAATAATCTCATATAGAACCAAAATAACAAAATATCAACCTTTTATTTTTTTGATTATGTATACAATTTAAGGGGTTTCTTTTTTAATTTTGCAACCTATATTAGCAAATAATAATATTTCAAATAATAACATTAATCTAGTAAAACTGTTGTATAAATAATAAGTGTTAAATTCAAGAACTTGAAAATATGTTGGTAATAAAATTTTGAGATATAAATTTAAAGCAAACATATGTGATAAGTTGCTATATTCACACTTTTAATTAATTTAAATATCTATTTTACTTTATTTAATTTAGTAACAAATTCTGTATAGTATATTACAATTATTGCAATATATAAAAAACACTCCAACTAAAGGAAATGATATAGAAAATATTTTTAATTTACAAATCTTGTAGAAGAAATTTATTTTATATTTTGTCGCTTTCACTGTATTTTGTGATGTTTACAAATTTATATTATAAATTAGTAAAACCATTAAACAAATTAAATCGATAAGGATTTTGTTCATTTACACATATTTATATTCTAATGATGATGAAAGTAAGTTTTGTACCTGACAAACTGAGTAGTAACAGTGTTGTTTGTAGACAAACAAATCAATTTGTTATTCATTGAATGTTTTTCTTCTATAATGGCTGACTGTAAATCTAAGTGCTAGTTAAAAATTTAAAATTGGATCAAACTTCAAAACATAACTCAGTTAATTTGTTTGGGTTTTTTATCCGCTGTAAAGTATTCTAGCATAGTTTAACAAAGTAATATATTCATTAATACAAAAAAGTAACCATAACAAATAATAAAATTTTAAAAACTCAAATAAAACCTGTTGTAGTTTCTTCACTAATTTTAGAGTAATAAAACAAAATCTTTACAATCAATCTGAAATAAATAAAACCAGACTAGTGTAGCAAAGTTTAACATTTTCTTAAATTATCTCTGACAACTAGTTTTATGATTAGTCACATTGATCTGATAAATTTGTATTACCTTCTTTCAGGCTTATGATACCTATATTAATCAAACCCTTAAAGAACTGGATCGAGAGTCAGAACTAAGTTCAACTCCTATAATTCGGCCTCAGATTAAACAACCTAAAGTAGCTGAGAAAGTTACATTCAGACGTTCGGAGAGTCAACCAGTTCAATCATTTAAGGAACCAAGAATTAAATCAACAATATCAGATGAAGAATCTCTTAGTATTAAATCAATATCAGAAGCTTCAAGTTTGGAAACAACTATTCAGAGCCCTGGACAAGTTCAGGATCAAGATGTATTAACCCCCAATGAAGAGAAGAATGATGTATATTTAAGTGAAGATATTGATGAAGCATTGTCACAAAGTAGTGGAGAAAGTAAGAAAATGAAAGATGGAGACAATACTTTAAATAAATCATCAAAAGAAGAATGGTTTGATGCAGAGTCGGTTTTCAATGTTATCAAAGAAGATAGCATATTAAACAAATTTCCCACTCCCTTTAAAAATGTTACTGAGAGAAGTCATAGCCTCCGATTTGATGAAAAATTATCACCTTTAAACTCTACTCCAGATGAGGAGAGTAATAATGCTTCTTTAAGCCAATTAATTCCTCAAAAAGAAAATAAATTTGAGGAACATGGACAATCAGAAACATCCACCATTAAAACTATTTCTGAATCTGAGATTAGTCCTGAGGAACAGATTTATTCTCCTAAAAGTTCATCCTCCTCATCACAAAATGATGAAACCAATTCCCAAAGTAAAATAAAAACCGCTGTTCAAAGTCCTGAAAGATCTGTAGTGGATTACTCTCCTCGATCTGAGCCTGAAAGTATATGTGAAAATGTTGTAGTATCTGAAGAACATATTGAATCAACAGTTTTAAATAAAATAGATAACAAAAGTGTTGAAACATGTGATAATGAAACACTAGAAGGGCATGCAGTAGACTCAGAAAGTTTCCATTGTTCGTCTCCTTTAGGCAGCCTAAAAAATACTAATACTGACAAAACAGAAATAAAATCAGGCACTCAAAATTTAAGTGATACTATTATAAAAGACCAGGACTCAGGAAATATAATGAGTGTTTTTACAAGGAAACCGATACGAAAATCAAATTCATCTTCATTTTCAGAAGTATGTACTGATAACAACCAAGAAAACAATGTTAATTCTGCAGATAATTTGTTAAAAGAAAATTTAGACAATACATTTATAGTTGGTGGAGAAATAAGTGAAGATATGGAAGACATTGCTGATGAAAATAATTTATTATCAATAGCACGTTCCATTTCCGATATAAGTCTGACTCAAAAATCAGAATTTAGTGAGGATGGAAGTTCTGATTTACCAAATGAAGAAGAATTCGAAAATGAAATTCAAGATTTTATCAAAGTAATTGTTACAGAAAAATCTGAACATACTTATGTTAATGGTTGTGAAGTGAAACATTTAAACTCACAACAAAAAGATGTAAATGAAATACAAAAAGTAACCGAAACTAAAAAAAGAGATCAAGTTGAGATAATAACAGACAGTATTTTAAAGCAACTTATGTCTGAAGCTTTGCCAGTTGTAAGTAAAGCAAAAGAAATAGAAGATGAAGACTATGATGATAACCAAAATGCCATTGTAGAAAATTTAACTAATAAAGTTCTTCATAGCTATGTTGAAGATGCCACAGACAGTATGTTTCAAATTTATCAGGAAAAAAGAAAACTTAAGATAGATCTTGATGTGAGACATCGAGTTCAGGAGATTATGAATGACAGTTTGAGTAGTCCTCGCAGTGCTCTTAGAGCTCAAGACTTTATGGTCACAACTTATGATATTCTTTCTCCTGATAGTTCACACAGTCCTACTCATCCCGATTCGGGTAAGTTTTTAAAATGAAGATTATATTATTTACTTATTAGTTAATTCTACTCTTAGTCAAATTTTTAACAAATTAAAAAAACATATTAAACAAAAAAATTTTACCATTTTTAAAAAACAAACACATTGAGATTTTACATTTATCAATTATTATAAAGGCTACAGAAAATTGTTGTTCTGTTCTATTTCTTCCTTTCAATTTCTTGAGTAGATATACACGAACAAAACTAATACATTCATGAAAGTTTTAATTTTTAACACAACTTATGATTTCAATTGTCTGATATTTAAATTTACTTATCTGAAAAACTGTATTTGATTTGGGGATGACTTTATTCAATATTTTGAGGCTAAACAATATATTGTAATCTTTCACCCTTTTTTACTATTGTAAGTCCATACTCAAACTATAAAATCAAATATAGGGTGTCAACATATTGTTGAGAGCACATGTACTTTTTTTTTTTTTAATCCCAAGGCATGAATTCTTTGGAAGAGTGTACTACTTAAATCAAAACACTGTTGTAATATCGGAAATCCACACATTTAATATGAAATTTAGAACATGTATTCATAAAATAAAACCAAATGAAAATGTTCATCAATTAGTCTTAAAATTAACTCAATACCAAATGTTCATAAAATAGTTCTAAAATCAATATGTTTATCAGTCTTAACATTTAATCAATGCAAATAAAACAAAAACTTCACAAAATATAGCTAATGAAAATTTCCCAAAAGTCAATATTTTTAATAATTCGTTAAATTATTTTAATAAATGCCTCTAAACATGAATTAAATAGTTCTTTTAATAACCTTTTCATTTGCAAGAATATAATTAATTATAACTTAACATTTGCTATACCAAACACATGCACTAAATTTATCACTTTTAATACAATTTAACATTCCGATTTTGAGGTTATTTTAACTTAAATACTGCACTGGGATATTAATTTTCTTAGAATAATAATTTTTGTTTTTATCCCAAGATTTCAAAATAATCGTCTCTCAACTATGCAATAACTATGAAGTAACTCTTGCCTTACCTCTTTTCAAGCCATGAATTTCCTATTTTTTTTTATCAACGATAACATCATTTGGATGAGGAATATTCTGGAAGTTTTTTACCTTAGTTGACAAAAGTAATATAATGGGTTTGGTTTGAACAGTGTTGTCAGATCTATTTTATATGATTCGAACTAACAGGGTTGTCAGATGGACCTTATTATTTGTTTCATCAAGGTCTTAAACTTAAAATGTTCTTATAATTAGACACAGGCTCCTGACTATTTTATATAGATCTTATGTGATTAATATATCTTGCTTTGAATATCACACATCTTGTTCCACATTAAGGTCGTCAATCCGAAGTTCAATATTTCGCTGATAAGCAGATGTAAAGGCAGATGAACCACTAACATTTCTTGATTGCATCCAGGATTATCTACTGGTTACTGACATCACAATTGGCAATTATCAGGCGATTTCTACTGTACTTTGACTTAAACTTTGTAAACGATAATCGGAAAAATATGAAATATTACAATATACGTATAAAGAAGTATCAATTATTTGTATCAGAATTGTGATTTTAATGACTGATAAACTCATAATTTCAAAATAAAGGTTATTTAGGTAATTTATTATATATTTTTTAAATATAGTTGGAATTTCTATTGTAGAATTATAGATTGAACAAACACATACATATATAAATTCAAAATATCCTTGTACACTACTCCTGAGGGTCCAGTTGATAGGTTAAGTTGATTGAGACATTTAATAATATTGTGCCCATAGAAACTCATAGTTCCTTCCTCAAAGGAAGTAAGCTAATAATAATAATAGTATTTTTTTTTAATAATAATTGCAGTATTTATTTTAGGTTTATATTAATATTTTTTAATAATGAAAGTTTATTTGAATTTGAATGAACTATTGTAAAAAGATTATTATTTTTTAAAATTAAATACCAATGATATAATAGTAATAGGTAAAATTGCCAATATTAAATCTGTTTACCAATTTAGCAACTAACATATTAAAAATTTGTGATTAATAAATTAATTTATGTATATGAATTATAATTGTGCTATTGAAACCATATCAGTTACAATTTCATCAGTAGCAGAAGTGATGTCTTTCAATCTTGCCATAGTTTCTGTCAGCAAAATTTGATCGATGAATGTTTAATTTCATCAACAGATTCCTTAATATTAGGCATTAGGGAATGCATTCAGCAATTTTATAATTTTTTCTGCACTGACTTATAATTAACGATTTATCATTCTCCATTTTGTCTAATAATCCACTGAAACTTCATCGCAGATTTAAATGGTGTGATAATACCTTGAACCAATGGCTGAAGCAAAGTGTTTGGTGGCAGAAATAACAGATCTACATTAAGATGCAAAGATTTTATTTCCTGTGAATGTCCATTTGCTTTCCATAAAACTGGTAAGTGGGTTTTATCTTTCCCTTTAAATGCTCTCGGATTTAACAATTATTTATAAACAATCATTGGTTTTAGCATATTATGTCTACTAGCATTGCAACAAAATAGAATAAGTTAATCGATCCTTTGCTGTTTTAAAACCTGGAGCCGACTTTTGTTCTTTTGCTAGGGAAGTCCAAGAAATCATCTTCTTTCAAAACGCCTCTGTTTCATCTGCGTTTAAAACTTGTTTCGGTTAATCCTCTTTTTCAGATAAAATTTCTTCAAATTTCTCTGGAAATGAACTTGCTGCTTCGTAATCCACAGACGATGTTTCTTCCATTATCTTCACATTGTGTAGAGAAAACCTTCTTTTAAATTTTTCAAACCGACCTTTATGGCTGAAAATGTTGTGTTTATTTTCACTACTACTTTCATCCCCATTTAGAACAAAATGGTCATATAAACGTTGTGCTTTTTGTCAAACAATAACAGAACTGAGTGGCACCTTTTTCTGAGATTGATCTTCAATCAATAAATTCAATCCTTTTTCAGTTTTTTCAATGTTTGTGTTACAGCAAACGGACATATCTTTCGCTACTTGAAAAGTTCCTTCTTTTACACTTCTGCGTATGTTATTTTTTTCTTCTTTTTTTTTATGTAACGGACTATTAATTCATTTATATTAAAACATTTTGCTACTGAAGCTATGCTTTCACCACATTGATGTCTATCAAGAAGGTTAATTTTTTTAACCAAATGCATATCTTGTTTGTAGTTTTTTCATTTTGGTAATTTAGAAGACATTTTGTGAAGATAAAAAAAAATACCAAAACAATTAGAAATGGTTATGTGATAAAAATCTCAACACTAAAACTTGAAAACATTCACTAATAACTCTAAGTAAATTGATAACATTTGTTTGGTATGAGATTATATGGAAAAAAATGTTTTAAAAAATGTAAAATCAAAAATAAATTTTAAAATAAAAGATCAAAACTTTGATATGTTTAAACAAAGAAAAGAAATTTCTAAACAATACAGCTCTCAACTAAGACTTGAAAACACACTACTAACTCAACACCTCAATCAGTACTTACTGTCCAAGGTCAGCTGAAGGATTTTGCCTGAACATAGATAAAATGGGGAAATGCGTAATAACCAGACACGTGACATCTTCTACCGGGTGTTCCGCGAATACCGAATAGCGAGGGACAACTGTATATTCAAAGAAGAAAAATTGTGAAAACTGTAACTAATCAAAAGTTTGAAAATGTACTGACAATACTGATTTTACTTACAAGTCAAGCCTTTTTTAAATGATCAGTCGCTTGCTTTTGCTTCTTTGTGAGAAAACAGTTGTTTTTTTTAATTCTAGATTTTAATTTTAGAAATGTTATCAAAAAAATCATCACATTCATCCTCACTGTCATTCAAAATAACACTTTCATTATTTCTCGAGGAAGATGCCATTTTTTAACCTCAAATATCTATAATTACTCGAATAAACTATTTAATAATAAAAATAATAAAATATTATGTAAAAAGTAATATGTACACAATAAACATTTTAAAACATTCACTATCAAACTATTCAAAACTAAAACTCTCAACAAATCTCTAAATTAGATTAAAAACTGATACCACTTGTCAAATTAATCACTAGACACTTCTCAACACACTGGCAAAAAATAACAAGCTAGCTAACAAAACTGACATCACACAATTTCCAAGAAATGCTGAGTATCAGTGGATATGCTGGCGCAACCAGCGATTCTCAGAAGCATCCTATGTGGTTGCGCCGGCATATCTACCGCAGTCAATGTGTTAAACTCTAACCTATTTAGATATATTTTTATATTCACTTATTGGATCATAATTTATAATTTACATATGATGTTGGAAAAATAATCAAAAAATTGAGATAATAAAAATTTGAGGACACCTATTATGCAAAATCATAAAATCATTACTCTTTTGATAGTTAGGAAAAACAGTATTTGGTTGGTGCCACAAACTATTCATGTTTCATGATATAAGTTAATAAAATGTTGTATTAATATGTTTATGTATTTATTTTCATTCAGTTTATTTGAATATTTATAAATTTGTACATTTTATAATATTTATAAATAAGTATTAGAGAATCTTAGGACTTTGTAGTACTGTACTATTTGTTTATTTATTTTACAGGAAGAGATTTATTAGATGCAGAATTCTTCTCATCTGTTACTCCTACTAAATCTTCACTTAAGGTAGGAAAACTCTACACAATCTGTATATTTAAACCGTTAATCAAGTAATTCAAATTTTATTTGCTTAATATTTGTACTTATTTCTCTATACTAAATATTTTTAACAATGTGAGAAGTTTTGTTTCATCTTATCTACAAGATTTTCAAACTTGTATAGTAGTATCCTAATCTTTTAAAAGTTGTGCAATGGTTCATCTGTCTCTATGCATTAAAAAAAGAAATTGCATTGAGCATTTTAGAGACTAATTCATTGGCAAATTAAATATGTAGTAATTGTTGTTAATAACCATCATACTATGTCGATAGGTTCCATACCTTTACTGCTATGTACATATGCGCTTGTGTACTCTAGACGATCTTGTGTCCTAATCATTTATATGTTCAACTGTGCCCAATGTTCAACTATTACCAGTTATCTAAATTAAATAAATCAGTCTACTGTTATACACCAAGTTTTTGGATTGTTTTGTGCTTTTCAATTAATTATGTCAGTTTGAATGGGTAACGAAAACCTGGCTCTTTAATTAAGAGTATGTATGAACAATGAAGATATTATGGATGTTAATAACTTGAAAGTGATATACAGTGCATTTTTGTCAGATAACCAAAAGTGCCAAAAGAAGGTATTTTCTCAACAATTTCCAAATCCAATAAAATATCTAATTAAATTCAGTTTGAAAGGAGGAAGGGGAAAATGCAAGAAAGTTAGAAGGAATAATACTATTTACCACTTCATTTGCCGTCTGGCCTGTCCAGATAGACCTAGTTTGTGTTTGGAGTATTTTTTCTCAAAGTTCTATATTAATAAGTAGGACAAAACTGTATATATAAATATATGCTCTTTAACTTATTATAAATAGTGTAAAAAATTGTATAAACTTCCATATTATAGATTTTTTGTATAATATAATATATTTAAAAAAATTCTAATGGCTAAAATTATATACAGGGTACATAACACAAAACACACTACCACAACAATGCAAGAACTAATTTTGAAGTTACAACAGCTGTTAAACAAACTTTTGGGTTGTAGGCTATCAGTGTAACCAATACAACACCACATAATTTCTCTACTGTCTTCGTATGAATTAATGAAACCCCACCATTCTTTTATGATAACCCTGTATTAACCCCCCTTTAATTTATCTAAATTGAGTGGCTAAATCTTTTTCTTAGAACCTCTGTTTGTTTTATAACTATATTCATGCTGCTCTATTTTTGTTTTTATTATTATTGATATTGAGCTTTAGTTATGGAGGAGCGTAGCTTTTCTTACCACTTGATTATATATTTTTTTTAATAAGTATACAACTTTTAACATTTATACGTTTTAACCCTTAGCACGCTGAATAACAATTCAGGCTATTTACTCATAATGTGCTATTAGGAAAAAAAAAATTTTTGTAATTGTTTAAAGTTCTATTTGATTTTGGGTTCTTACAGATATATTTGTTAAAAAAAAAAATGTAGATTGGCTTTAAAATTTTTTTATTATTTTTTTTACAGATTAAAATAAGAAAAAATACCTAATTTCACATTTTTGACTGCCCTATGAAACAGATTAGGTATATATATATTTTTTATATTTACAAACAAATCATATTAATTTTTTAATATAAAAGTAGGCCTATTATTTAATTCAAAATAACCTGAATTTCATCAAACAAATAAATTTGACTAAAAAAAGATTTTGAGAAAAATCAACATACCGTATCAAAAATATCTTTCTACTGCTCATAATAATTACCTACCTACATTCAGGACATCAAAAAAATTACTGATATAGACTAAATATACATATAAACAATAATACGGCCTAAACAAATCAACAATGAACTATAGCAGTTATAACGCTGACACAAAACATTTCACAACTGACAGTCGTAGTAGAACGACAAATCACGTTATATGCCCTGGGGCAGAACACAAAATGGCGCCTGGTTGCTATAACAACCAAATAAAGACCAACGACAGGTGATCGAGAACAAATACCGTAGTGGGAGTGTCACATTATACCAATAGGACATTTCCCTGCACTCTATTGGACTTTAAACGAATTAAAAATACCTGCAGAAGTCAAATAGTGTTGAATCGAGATATCCCGTCATACACGTTACCAGTCAAGTTGAGGGTTACGTGAAATCCCGTCATATGCGTGCTAAGGGTTAATTCTCCAACATAAATTCTTAAAATTTGTGCTTGATACTCTTATACCATTTAATATCCAAGGCTTCCTAAATCTATCAGATCTCTTAACATTTCTAAGAGGAAAACATTCATCAAAATAATATTTAAACCTTTTTAAAATGTCTGAAAATTTCAAATCACAAGGCTGTTAAACATTATATCCCATGTCTCCTTCTGCATAAGTGTCTTAAATGTTAAGTAATTTTCTTCTGTATACATTCTAACTTTGTTTGAACACTTTTCTTATTATTTATGCAAGCCTTATTAATCTAAATTTCGCTATAAGCTAAAGACAAAATTTGGCAAGTGTGGTCAGAAGGTCCTAAATCTATGTTTGAAACATAATATGATTTTTTTTTTTTTTAATTTGCCATATTATCAATTAATGTACTAGATTCAGGTGTTATTCTTGTTGAATGATTTATCGTTGGATATAAATTAAAAGATCTAAGCAAATTCAAAAAGTCCATTATTATCAACAAATAAATCTATGGTAATTTCACCACAAAGCACTAGAACCTGTTCTCCAGGTTTATACAGAAATTTAACATTGTTCTAGTTTATGTAAAAACAAATCAAATGAACCTGTTGGACTTCTGCATACTGTGTACAATGATGCCCTACTAATTTTCGAAAGGCAATCATTTCACAAATCTGCTCTGCACTTATATTTTTTATATCTAACCTTTCTACAAATGCTAACTCAGACTTACTATAGATAACTACACCTCCTCCATTCTTTACAGCTGTACAATAGTAAGATACTTTACAAAAATCTTCTACATTTATAAGACCCATTTCATTCTTATTTAACCAATGTTCCGACAGACACAAAAATCAATTCTACAATCAGTCATTGCCACCTGCAAATCCAGGACTTTGTTTTTCATACTTCCAATATTTTGATGAAGTATATTCAATCTGTTAGAAGATGGTAGGCAGAAATTTCTAAAAAACTTCCATCTTCAATATTATTTGATTTCTTTACCACTATCTTATAATCAAGCTTTCCCTCGATGTCATACCACTTGATAATGACTGCATTTTTACTACTTATTTGTTCTTGTAAAATTATGTTAGAAATGATTCTTGAAATGTCCTGTTTCATGATTCACGTGCTGTGTACTCTTCCCATTTTGAGGATCTTTCAATAAACCTAACCCTTGGTAAACACTTAACTATTTTTTTTCAATTTTCTATTCTCTACTTAAATTTCATTATTCACACAACATGATTGAACCAAATAAAATATATTGGGAATGCCCATAACCAATACATTGGTGTGTTGAAGATTTGTAATTTCTGGAATAATATACTTATACAGTTCTCATCTCATTTCTAGTGACATCATTTCCTCCTGCCCAAAGAACCATGAAGCCTTTATCAGTTAATTTGTTGTACAAGTTGTAAAGTTGTAAATGCTTTAAAGTACCTTCTACTACTTCTTCATCTTGTTCGAATTTCCCACGAACAGCCTCGTACATGACTGTAACCCAATACATTAACCACTTTTTTTGTGTGGTTTAAATCAATTTCTTTTGATTTCTTATTAAGATTCGCATTACTGTATTGATGTTCACATCCCTTATATTGTTCTTTGATTGTTGAGGCAAGCAGAATCTGTTACAAACAACTGAAATAGTATTTCCGTTTGTATTTGTCACTGGAAACTTCTTATGTCCTTTTTTCCTGATAACCTATTCCAGAATTCTTCATTTCAGACCAGCACATCCTTCTTTTGCTGAGCTGATCATAATTAATTTCCTATTCAGTCCTAAAATACACATAATATTTGTAGATAAACAAATAATCTCTTATCAAACTCAATATAGGTTTCTTATCTTGATAACTTCAAACTGATTCTAAAGTTTACCATTTAAAACTTCCAAACAACAAAATAACTCCATATTGCTTCTGTCAACCAATGTCTTTATATAATCAAATATACGAAACAAAAATAGTTATTGTACTGTCCTTATTAATAGGGTTATTTGGATAAAAACCCCACTCGAAACAAATCACTCTTTATTGCAAGCATTTATTTTATTCAAAGTTACAGTACCAAAGTCTTAATATAAATACTTTTAATCACTTATTCTAATCCTTAATATTTTAGCTACCTATCTCTACAATAAATTACAATTTATCATGGATTTTAAATTTAGTTATACAAAGTTCTTAGCTCTTCATTAAATTATTATGTAATTAATTGATTACCCAAATAGCTGACTTACTGTACTATAAATTATAGTTTAGTGATTATTTTACTAACTTTTACTAGCTATCTAGATCTTATCCAAGTACCTAGCTCTTAATACATTAACCACTTATTTTTACATAAAGTTATGCCAGTTCCTTAGCTCTTTGTTAAATTATACTTAATCATTTATTTTACAAAAAGTTATACCATCTTCTTAGCTCTTACCTCATAGATCCAGAATCTATTTGTGGCCTTCGAAATGCTTACTTCAAGGAAATACTAATGAAAGAAGAAGAGACCATAAGAGCGCACTTATAGGAAAGAATATCAGGGCTAAGACAGGCCAAAGAACTCCTGGAGAGTTATAACAGGAGAGCATACATCAGACTAAGTAGAGATAAGCTGAAAATGCTAATAGTATTTCTATCAAGGCATTGTAGACTCAGGAACTACCCTAAGGATCAGAATAGAAAATTATGGAACCTGTAGATACTGCCAAGTGGGAGAGGAGACGACACACCATCTATTAGTCGAATGTAGTCATGTACAAATTTATGTAGATGAGATACACATGAGATACCCCTTCATGTGCTGGAGGAATTTCTATAGAACCGAGTTACCCTTAGAAGAAGTAGGGAAGAGGCACAATCGCTCTCTAGAAGTCGCAATGCATTTCACCCTACATCACTACTACTTAGCTCTCAGCTATGTAGCAATGTTATACAGTCGAAGCGGCTTAATTATAACGTATGTAATTCAAAATCGTGAATAATTCGAACTTTTACCATGTTCCCTTGACATTACTATATATAATGTAAAAAAAATTGTTTATAAATCCAACATTTGTTGGATAATTTGAAGTTTTAAAATCACCTCTATTATGGAGTGGACTGACTGTGACTGGAGAGGAAAAAATACATGGGCTTCCATCGCATCCTCTCCCCTCCACAGTATCTGCAGCCGACAAGTGCTACACTGTATGCATGTGTGCATCTAGGCTGTACTGTTTGTCGAGTCGCTTTTTGTCTTGCAGAGACCTGTCAGTTGGTTTGTTACACTGTTGCAGAAAGTTGTGTCTCATATCACTTTTTGTTCAGCTGTGTTTTCTGCTATGTCTATATCGAAACAACAAGTGTACAAAACATTAACTTAACAGATAAAGTCACTACTATCCGTGAAGTGGAAAAGAGTGTTAAAAAAATTGCAGATAGGGAAAGATTTTGGAATACGTTATCTACATTGTGTATTTAAAACATAAGAAAAAAATTATGAATAGTATATCAAACAAAACTGGAAAGGACTGAAAAAGATCAATAGGATTGGAAAATCCTGTTGCGTTTACAATTAATTGCATGCTTAAATAGTTTAAACAACCGCGAGACAAAACATCCTACTTGTGAAAGTAGATCATAATGTTTTTTAATAAATTTAATTCTAAATATTGTACTGTAGACTATTTTTAAATGATGATTTAGACTGGAAATAAATTTATTTTGTGATAAAATTTTGTATTTTGTTAAGTTTTTTTTACATGAGTATCTAACTTTTCTAATTAGAATTTTTGAATAATTTAATTAATTTTTAGTCCCTTAAGTTTCTAATTAAACAAGTTCCACTGCACCACTTATTTAGCTCTTTGTTAAATTATACTTTAATGACTTACTACATAAAAAGTTATACCTAGTTCTTCATTAAGTAATACATAATAACTTATTTTACACATATATATCAGCTAGTTAGCTCTTTATTAAATTATAATTTAATGCCTCTTTGTACACCCAGTTATAACAGTAAGACTTACTATTCAATAAATTATATGTTTATCACATTTTACAAACTAGCTCTTCTTTAATCACTTATTCTACAAAAAGTTATACCAGCTGTGTAACTCTACATTAAAATATACTTAATCACCTATTTTATAAACATTATACAATAAAGTCCCTATTATCCGAAAATTCTGAAACATCCTAATTTGGATAATCTGGCAACATTATTTTCCGTGATAAAACGAGTGTACAGCACCTATGCATGCCTCAAATTCGATAGTACACTCATTCTTAAAATGGTGGTTTTGAAATGGTAAAATAGCGTATTTTATGATTGTGTTCGTGAAGTACAGTGAGGAGAAAATAAAACTGTAAATACTGTATAAATCTATACGAAGTTTATTTTTTACAGTAGAAACTAGATATTTGTACTGTAATACAAATTAATGAGTGGAAAATATAATCTGTATGCCTACAATAAACATTACATAAGGTAAATGTTTTGTAGAGTATATAATTTGTACTGTATTATCAAATACGGTATAGCATAAAACTTACACTACCGTATAATAGCTATTGTTTAAACAGTTTTAATCAGGCTTTTTGAAAAAGTTAAACTTTTTTTGAGGTTTGACAGGCGCTTTTGATCAGATCGATCTCGAACAAGTTTTATCATCATAATTTCCTCAGGGAAAGTTTCATCTTGACATTCTACATAAAACCACAGTTTATCAAACATTTTGTTAGCTTCCGAGTGGTGTGGTAGTTTAACTTCTTCTGTGACATCATCATTATTGGATTCTTTGTCATTTCGTATTTGACTATCATATCAGATGTAGAAACAGTCACAATGTCGTCTTCTAATAAAACTTTGTGTCCAGGATCCTAATCACTATGTATCCACTCTGAAACATCTTCCAACTGAACGTCAGAGCACCCTTCTATAGTTTTAAACATCTTTAACAAATCTGTGTCATTGACAATTTTTTCAAGTTTAGTTGTCAATTCAGTTTCAAGTGTGGTTATCACGATATTATGCCAGATCTTCTTCCAGGTTTTGTTTAACGCTGTAGCAGTAACTTCATCCCATGCAGCAGCTGACATCTTTAATTGTCATCTTTAATTGTTTTAAAGTTGTGATGATGTCATTAGGTCCATCGTCATCTGATTCAATAGTTTTCCTTAAGAGTTTTTTCGGTACAACCATTTCATAGTTTCTAAAGCCCCCTGATTCATCAGCTGTATGAGAGATGGTAAAAATAAAACAATGATGTTACCACATTTTAGTTCGTCAGCTCCCAGGTGTTTGGGGGTTATCAATTAATATCTGCTTGAGAGTCAGGCCTTTTCCTTGTAAAAACCATGTAACTGATGGAAAAAAGTTCTGAAAAAAACCAGTCTTCGAATATGTTAGATGACATCCAGGCTGATTTTTGTGATATATAAATGAGCAGCAATGAGGTAGACTTTGGGAAACTTTCTCAACTCTCTGGGATTTTTTAATTAATTTATTTTCCCTCCCCTTTTAATATTGACTATATTTACATAATACACTTTAATAATTTAGACTATAATCCCTTAGTTTATAAAAAAATTATACCAGCAACCTAGCAATCATTACATTATTTTGCAATCTCTTTTTTATGAACAGTTTTAGCTGAATTACTGTTCAGTAAATTATACTTTCATCACTTAATTCAAAAAAAAGTTATTTTCAGGGATGACTCTTACGTAACCTCCATGACAAATTGTCAAGTAAGATAAACTAGAGCTTACATTATATCAGTTGTATATATAATTTGAAATTTATTATTTTTAACATCCTAGTTATATGCTATAGTAATCTACATCCACACCAGTAATCAAAAAATATAAATAATCTTAGAGCTATAATCACATATAGTTATAAGAAGTAGCATATCCATGAGATTATTATTTGAAAAAGAAAAAAGAAAATCTAATCGTCTATTTTGTCTGATATAAATTTTTCGGTTACTTGTTTATTAAAGTTTGGTCTCGCGAATGAATTCTTGTTCTATAAACAACATGGTCAAAGCAGTTAATCTATTTTCACTCAAATTGTGTTTTTGTATGTAGGATATTATTAACTTTATAGATTATAAGCACCGCTCTAGTCCCGAAATAGTCATGAAAATAGTTTCAAGAATTTTTAGTGTTTTGTTAAATTCATCTCCTATTTGTCCATTTTGTTTTAAATTCCGGTATGTTCATTGAAATATTCATGTTGAAATATAACTGATCTCACACTTCCTTTGCTGATCAAATTTAAATACTCAACATTTGTTTTATTTTATTTTATTTTATTTATTTTATTATTTTTTTCTTTGTCTAGATTCTTCTGTAAGTTCTTTCCTCTTCTTTATCGAAAATAAAACATTTAATTTTTAATTTTGATTATCACACTTTCAAAGTTGTCAATATGGTATGAATTCTTACTGCGTCTGTTTGCAAAATATATAACTGATTAAATGTATATCGAAATGAGGCATTTTTTCAATTAAAAATTTAGCAAAATAAGAAAGTATGATTTTAAGCCTGTTAACAAATCCAGCAGCCTTTGTTACGGTTTTTCGTTATATATTTTTGGTACTCCTAACTATATTTTGAAAACATTCCAGAATATCATAATTATAAGTCAAAACTGTTTGAATTATCCTGCATTAAAAATTCCATTTAATTTGAAAGGGCTGTTGTAATTTTTATCACATTCTTGCTCTTAAGGTACTCTCATGTCTTTAAAATGGAAGAGAAAAATAGAAAAGCCATTTAAATCTGTACAGAAAAATCGCACATTAATATCACTTCATTAAATTATACTTTCATTCCAATTATAGCAAACTTACTATGTAATAAATATTACTTTAATCACTTTTTTTATAAAATGTTATACCAGCTCATTGGTAATGTAATTTTTTGTAAAGTTAACAGTTTTCAAGTTATTCTGCATTAAACATTTTTAACAGCCTCCATTTTGAAACTATGCATAATAAATGTGTATGCCAAATTTTAACTCAATATCTTATCTATTTCCAAAGTTTTAAAATATATAACATGGCAGATAATCTTATTTATTGAAAGGCAATACAAAGTGTATATCTTATTTTATGAAAGTCTTTTTGTTATATTTCTAGAAATAAAATTCTCTATGTAAGAAGAAAATAATACTTACAGAAACAGCTTTATAAGTACTTACGTACAACTAGCCTATACATTTTTCAAAAACTGTTCTAGAGAATACTAAAAAGAAAAATGTCCAAGAAAATTAAGTTTAAAAACACAAACACATGATTTATTTCTTGTTCAATCTATACATTTTGGAATTATGATAATAATAATTTTGATGTATAATTTTAGACTTTCATTTCCTGAATTTCTAAATTTGAACAAAATCTGAATTTAATCTTCATTTTCTTTTTTGGATGGTTTTAATTTTCAGTTTTTCACAGATAAGACTTTTTAAGTAGAAACTGTTTTCAAATATGTTTCGTTTGTGTATGAAAATTAAGCCAAATTTAATCAAAATCTATAGAACCAATTTTGAGATAACCTTTATTCAGGTATCATAAATTGTATAATCGAGATAAAAAGTATTTCAGAAAAACAATCCTCAATGTCTATACGTTCTCTTTACTAACATAAATGAGGGAAAGTAAATAATAGGGAAAAAATACCCAAATATTAAAAATGAACCAATTAATTGTGTCTATTGAGTTGTTTGGTCTCACATATAAAGTTCTTCCTTTGACGATGAGTGATTTCAACTCACAGAACTGATTTATTTAGAGATCACTATATTTCCTCTTTATTAACTTAACGATGGGAAGTAATAATAGGCAAACTAGAACGTAGTAAACAAATTGAGTCACAAATAGATGTGCGCACTGTTACAGGACTTGACATTTCCTTTATCGGAAGTGGTTTAGTGAATCATCACTTCCTCCAGTCTGACCACTACAATAAACACAATATTCTCTTGGGAGATCAGGTGCGGACGTGAATGGTCTAGTTTATTTTCAGTCTGGTTGTATGGAACGTGCGTTAATGATTGAGCGGTATTATTGTAACCTCTGCCTACTTGTCATACGTTTTTGTGCCTATAAATAAATCGAAAGTTCACGGAACTCTTAACAATATAGTGAATGCCAAATGTCTGTTCATAAGTGATTTATTTTTATAAGTTTTTCTTTACTCAATTTGTGCTTCGTTTACTTGGAAAAGTTATTTATCAGAATGGGGCGATGTGCTCTCGCTCTTTGGTTAGATTGTTGTCGTCAAGGGGTAAGTTAGGCCTATATCCACTTTTTGATGTTACTCGTACTTTTTCAGTTTTCTATCGGAGAGGTTTTATTTCCAAACTACACCAATGTGTTTTTAAGTTGTAACAATTTAATTGTTCCCATATGCATTTAACATTTCTTAAACCTGAACGTTTAATTGTAGCCTATAAAAATTACTCAATATTTTAGATTTTTTTATATTAATTACGTGATATTTTTAATTATACAATACCTAGATGTTTTTGTATTGTTATTTTAATAAATTTACCATGTACTTCAGTACACAAGGTTGCATTAAGAAACCCGTAGGGGTAAAATAGTCTTGAAGATATTTTATCATTATCTTCGAAATGTTTAGAAGTTGTAATATTCAAAATATTTACCTTGACAAATATAGTTGTCAGAGAAATTAAAATAATCATCCCTCTATTAAAGTCAATTAATTTGAATGAAATGTAACTAAA
Source organism: Aphrophora alni (assembly GCA_963513935.1). Taxonomy (NCBI): domain Eukaryota; kingdom Metazoa; phylum Arthropoda; class Insecta; order Hemiptera; family Aphrophoridae; genus Aphrophora; species Aphrophora alni. Next base: position 100,628,281 of record OY740766.1, read on the forward strand.
ATGTCGACAAATACGGATAACTAGGTATATTTTGTATAGTTTGTAGGTTTATTGCTGTTAAAATTCTGTTTGTTTTTTTAGACACCCTCCCTCACTTGTTTATTGTTTTACATAATATATTGTGTGTATCAAAACATAAAATGAACTATAGTATAGCGTTGATAAACCGATAAGACGTTTTTTATGAAACACTGATTTAAAACTGTCGCTATTATGAATCGTAATTTAGAATTCATTTTTTGTCATTGGTTATAGGGACATATGTGAAGAGTTTTATTGAAATAGGTTTAGTAGTAAAAATTAACGACACTTTAGATTTCGAACATAGGCGAAATATTCTTTAATCTAGAACGTTCAATTTGCTCCTATAATATCTATTGTCCAAAAAATAAGTAGATGTTTTCTATTATAATTTTATTCCTTCCATTACGAACTAATCACAATATTTTGTAACACAATTTAACTTTTTGTCATAAATAAATATTAATCTGTGAAGACTCATTGCGTTTTAAAAGTATATGAAAACAACTGTTCTGTAGAATAGTCGACTGATAATTGCCGTAAAACTTATTAATGAAGAAAGGAATTTTGTTTACCTTTTTTTTTATAGTTCGTACAAATCACAAATGAAAGTAAACACATTTCTATAGTTTTTTTGGAACAGGATGACTTTTCAATGACCAAGTCACAATCTAGCTAGGTCCCTAGGGACTACCATGTCCGTACACACACCCTAAGGGTTACACATTTTTAATTACCGGTACCCTGCTTTAAAATTTGCCAGATTCAACAAAATAAAATGTTTAATAATAGTCAGTGTGAAGTTTCAGAGTTTCTTAAAGTGTGCTTTTAGATTTCAGTAGACTAGAGTATTTCATATTAAAGTTCAATAAATGAGTAACTTAAAGGCCTAACTGTACTCGGCCTGTAGTTATATTTGGAATTGGGTAGGACATAAGGTACTACAATAATTTGTATGAATCTCACGCACACTAGTTCAGTGTGAAGGTCATGCATGCAGGAAGTCGAGGCCGCATTATAAGCACTCGAACTTGGATGTAAACTGAAGTTTGTTTGTTTTTTAATATCTTGTGTTTATTCTTTAAAAGGTGTTTATAAACAATTTCCTGTTCAAGAAATAAATAAAACTATGTTTATTTTTGTTGTTTCTTTGTATTTAATTTTGTTAGGCAAAAAACCATCTCACTTATCGCCTTATACAAAAAACAGTGCAACAAATGTATCTTAAAGTAAAACCAACTATCGAACCAAAAATGAACAACACCAATTTCATCTTCACCGACGGGAGGGGGAGGGGTATCTGACCCTTAGACCGTACACAAATTTACTTCTTTTCAATATTTCTTATACATTTATAAATGGAGAAGATAAGAATTGAGGTGCCCTAGACCTCAAAATTTGCTATTTAATGTTCTAATAGCATCAGGGTCGAAAGAAAACAAGAGTTGGTTAGGGATGCCTAATAGAATACTGTAGATGAAAGGAAAAAAGTTTATCTCCAAGACTAGATGAGGGAAAAAAATGTTTTGTATTGCCAAGGGAACTGGATCTACACCGTTTTCGTGTAGTCTTGGGTTAGATCTCTCTCTTTCATCTTTCTTATCAGACCTCTCTTGACCAACTCTTGTTCTTTTACGACCCTACGCTACTAAAGTATCCGAGGGCTAGGGGTCTCTAATCTATTGGTTCTTAATTAAAATTAACGGCTTACAGTCTTTTTCATATCACTTGTGTTTACAGAAGCTGACATTTAAAAAAAAAAAACTTTTATACTACTCCTATGTGAGAAAAATAAACCTTTACGACGATTGGCTGTTACAAGTACCGCAGTGTTTTAAATAATAGTGACAATTTTAAATTAGTAGCGACAACTTAAAATTTGCGTCTGCAAATTATAAAAATAGATGTTGATGAGATTCGCGTATATATTGTCACTTTAAATTCACATTTGATATGAAAAATAAAAAGTTATGAAAAATTTTTGGAGTACGTTCTAAATAATTCTACCCAATTTTAGTCAAGATTGTTTTATGACAGGCCTACGTCATTAAGAAAAACTTGGTAAAAGAAACGCACTTAGTACTCGTTGCCCCTCCTCCCGAGCGATACCTTAAGAATTTTAAAATCCTGTTTACTTTTTTACGTTAAACAACTTCCTCTTAAAAAAATTTCTCATCATTACTGATTCTCTTTCGTGTTTCTTCTTTAACAACATGTGAATAACCCAATAAAACAATTTGATTTTTCACATTTTCTAATCGCAGGTTTTTGTAGAGGTAAGCCAAACTATTAGGACTGAATGAAGGTCGGCGCCTCTCATTTGTCGATCTCGATCATTAGATCTATATTTAGAAGCTCAAGTTAATTGTTTACCTCTTGACTAGATAAACAAAGATATGAAAACACCTTTCTTCACGTTACGTTGGTTATCACGATTATGTAGTGCTCCAATAAATAACTTATCAGAATGGACTTGCGCAATAGCCTATATCGGGAACTGACAGTGAATCACAAATAAAGAATGTCATCGTAGTTTCAGACGTATGTAGTGATGGCCACGGCCACCGCCGTTTGTCACCCTCTACGCTTCTCTCCACAGACGGCGGTAAGTCAGAGTTTACTATTTTAAACACTACTTTCAATGTACATGACTGATTCAACGCCATCTTAAAATTTGTCCACTACTACGTTGGCATAACCTCAAAATAACGTATCCATTGATGTGATAAAATTCAGTTCTCTTCCTTTCCCCTTCTCTATGTAAATGACCCGAGATTATAGTTTGTTTTGTTTCTAACTACTTTAAATTTGTTAATTATTACATCCAGTGTTAGGACTTACTCAAAAATAGAATTTTATATTATAATATAGGATGAAGAAAGTTCTATGATGATAACATCTTTTAAAAACACTCATTTTTTAAATAATATTAGAAATCCACATTTATAATCACTCATTTTGTAATTAATTTGTGAACAATATGAGATTTTCATAAAATTAAAGTTAATATAATTGTGAAAAGAAACAATATTCATACAATACATAGTTCAGAAAGTTTTTTTTCACGAAATCACAGTTTGTATGAATTTATAAGTATAGAAAACTTAGTTTTTTATACATGGATTGAGACTGAAAAGCATTTTAAATTTTCATTACCTTTCAAAGTGTTAGATAAACATACATGTATCATCATTTTAGTTTATTATTTGAAAACTTATGTTGGTTCATGAATTTTGTAATATATACAAATTCTAGCAATTATGTTCTCCCTTCAGTAAATCGTTTGGGAGTTGTAATTTTGTTTCATTTTATTCAAATTTGGCTTGGATTTACAAATCATTGAACAAAATAATTAACAACAACAAAATTGGCTAATAAATTAAGATATATCGGCTCATTTCAAGATTTCTAAAAATGGTTTTTGACAATATATCGTCATTTATATATCTTGCTAAGTGTACAATAGCTCGTTTTGTACACCTTTAAAATCCATGTCCATCAATGACCACATGTGTTTTCTACAAGAAGAGAGTTATCACCAAAATTAAAATTTAACTACATAACTTTATATTTAAAAATAAAAACAATAATAATTGTTATAGGCCTAGTAGATAAAATTTAAGTATGATTTTAGTAAAATTTGGTACATAAGCTATGTTTGATTTTTCGTTATATTGTTACTCAAAAAAGATGTCAGAAAATTATGACTATTTAAAACAATTTTCTGTAGTTCTTTATGACCTAAGATCTACACAATATATAGTGTGGATCATATTCTTCATTTTTAAGGATCTTTGTTCCAAGGTTGAGAGGAAGCAAACCAGTGAATTTACTCCAATATATCAGCTGTGTGCCGAATATTTTCGTTTACAAAATTAAATCAGTTAAGATGGAAAAAACTAAACACACAACTATAGGCGAACAGGGTGTGAAATATTGTTTCCTTGATACAGATTTTCAACATCACATAACATCAATAATCTGATGTCTTTTACAAACTTCAGCTGCACTGTGTCTCTGTGTGAAAATATTTCATCTATTTGCAAGCCTTTGATTTTAGGTTATCCTTTTCCAGGCTGAATAATGGGCAGTTGAAATGAATATGTGCAACTCTACCCAAAGTGAATTATCTACAAGTCGGAAATTATACAGGGACACTCTGGAAATATGTCCAATCCTGGCATATATACAGATGCAACTGTACATATAGATACAAATAGATACACAACTGTACATGAATGCGTGATTGTGGATCGAAAGCTGATGTTTTCTTCCCTGCAATCAGGTTTGCAGTTTCTTACCAGCACAATGACTCTGGATTCAATTCATACATACCTCTTTCACTCGGTTTAAATTATTCTCAGTATATTTGAAGTATTGTCCGAACTGTTTTGAACCAATGCCTAAAATATCAGTTTTTAACAATAAGTAAAATATTTAAATTTATCACCACAAAAACATTTTCTACACACAATTTTTAAAATAGTTAAACACACCCAAGTTTTTTTTAGAATGGATGTGTTTGTTTTACTAACTTCATTATTTTTTAAACTTTTCCTACCGGTACTTTTGGTTGTGGCAAAAAAAAACAATTTTCTCAAATATTTCTGCTGACTCTTGACATCATTATTCACTGTGGTTCGAATCTAAAAAAAAAACACATTTTATATTTTTCTGTTTCTACTTAACTTATGTATAAAAAATGGTTGGACTGATTTAATAAAAAGAAAAGAAAAGTTCTTACTTCACTTGAGTCCTTTTATGTTTTTCAAGACATAATACAGAATATTAAAATTTACTGTTACACAATCATTCGCCTAATGTACAAAAATATCAATATCACTATAATATTTTATATTGCCTATAATCAATATTGCAAAAATGAGAGTTTATAGAGACTGAAATCTGTGTCTTGGCTAAATACAAGTACCAACTAAATGATATAACTACACATCATTCATTTATATATATAATTGCTAATATTTAGCTGTAATCGTCATTAGCAGAATTGCCTTACTTGTTTTTTGTGACACCCTTGTTTCTATTATAAGCTATCAATTTTAAAAAGGACAAACTTGCTACACTTGTGTTTGTAGACCTTGTTCTTAAGTTGCAGTTGTTTTGCCTCAGACCTAGTGGGGTTTGTAATTGTATATAATTTAATTAAACCCTCCAATCATTTATATTGTGTCAGTAACTTTGTTTTATTGGAGTTCGTAGTTGTTATTATTTAATAAGGCTTTACTCACTATCCCCCCTCAGGGGCTCACCTATAGTTAGTACAGGTGTGGCAATCCGAGGAACCTAATAAAATTTGATCTGCAAGTTTTTTTAATGTAATAGATTCCTCTTATCTTTCCTATTAGGTCTCTCTTGACCAATTCTTGTTCTCTTCTGACCTTGACTATAGAGTGTTCGAGAGTTAAGGGTGTTTATTTTATGTTCTTCCTTTTTTTATAAGGTGATGATGACCATGAGGTGACCTTTAAACAACAAGGACCAATGCATGTGTTATCCTAGCCTCTGCAGGTCTGTTAGTTTTAAGAAAAAAGACATCCATTCATTTTATTCGAGTTGATAGCTTGGTTCATATTTTATGTATAACTGTAATTCTTTCTATCGTCTTGATAATATGGCCCTGACTGGCCTCGTAGTATTATATTTTGTATTTTTCTTTGTGATGATAAAATTACAAAAAACCACAAGGTTTGTTTAGATCATTCAAAAAATAAATGGTAATATTTTTCTATGCTTGTTTTTATAATTACACAAGATAATAATTGTGTTAGTTTGATACATTAAAGGGATACAAAAAGAGAGACATTTCTTTTTTTGTACGATGTTAACTCATTCGTTTTTTTTGTGTATGTGTAGCCTATCCATGGGGTTCACCTGTACTGAAAGAACCTAACAAAATTAAGATATTTTGAGTTAAAAAATAAATCTTATTTTAAATTACTTAATTACAGTAGTTAAAACTTGTATTTCATTTTTAATTGAATAGGTTGAAGTATTTGATACAGTTTTAAAATTTTATGTTTTAAATTAATAAATAAAACAAAAACATTAATATTTTTTTGTTTCATAAAGAAATTTACTTTTTTATTTTATCTCAAGGAAGTAATAGCCAACAACCCTATCTCTTTCTTTTTCTGTTATTCTTTGTATCTGAAATAAAGTCCTTCACTTCTCTTGCTTTATTCTGACCAATATCTTCATTTATCACCTACAACCCATCTAAGTGTTATAGTTTCATCCTTCAGAACCATGGTACTCTATCTGTTTTTGTTTTTTGGAATTTAGAATAACTTTCATGCCTATATCGAGGGTTTTTGGAGGGAAGAAAACATAATGATGTGCAGTTTCGGGTAGTTTTATTTTACGTAGGATTTTTTTTATTTTAATAAACTTTCACATTTCAGCAAATTCAAATAAATATCGCTTGAGCCTATTTTAAGATATTCGATCTTCGGTATCAGTGTTCATGGTTCATTTCCACTTTGTTATTGACAAATCTCAAAATGATTTTTTGAGGAGATAGAGACGAATACTTTTTGTTTGCTTAAAGTTATTACACTGTTCATGGATTGTTTGATTACAATTGCTTTAATTTTATAGTATACAAATTAGAACCTGTTTTATTGAAAACCACATTTTTCTTTTTTTTTTCTTTTTTTAAGTTTGATTTTTACATAAATGGTACTCAAAACAACAATGGCTAATAATGTATGTAAAGGATCCCTACTAATTTATTAAATAACCAAGCTTTTGTTTGTTTTTATCATTACAGTAAGTTGCATAATATATATGTAAAGTTATCAGAATGTTCTCTAGCCTCTCATATTAATGTATATTGAATTATTTAAATATTTGTTAGAAAATTACTGCACCATTAATTCTCAAATCAAATTACTGTTCTGTCTCTGATGTATTGATTGGATAACAGTATCTATAAAACATTGTGTTTGATTCAACAAAAAGATGATACTGTGAATTTGAAAACAAATGCGTTTAAATTAGTGACCATGAATAAGAAATGTGATAATCATAATGTATTATGAATTAAACAACGAATATCTAAATAGCTATGATCAATTTGTCAATGTCATCTAATCTGTTAGTAGGATTTTATTGCTAGGCTTCATTCACCCAAAATAGATCCAGCCTGTTTTATGTTCTCTGCAACAGCCTTGCAATAACTTTGTTCTTTTAGTACAACTGTTTTCATTTTAAACATATCAATGTTTTCATTTTAAGTGTGACTTTTTCCTAAGTTAATATGATTCCTATACAAAACTAAATTGTTTTATGTTATGTTATCTCATAAACTTGATAATAGTCCTTTTTGCTATAGAAACATGTCAAAAATTTTATATTGTATATATCTATACTTGGTTTTATTTTGTCTAATGTATAAATAACCCTTAAACTTTCAAGTTAAGTTTCTTTGACCATGTTTTAAAATGTGCCTATAGCTTGCATCTAAATTAATGTATTACTGTATATAATATTTATTACAACAATAATATTTTATAGCATATTATGTTTGGTTTTTAGGTCCAATGTGTGTCCGTCTGTTAGAACATAAATGTAATACACCATAAAGAATAATTAATATTTGTGTACTATACCTTGCTATCAACTGTGATGGGTGTTTAGAGGTTTGTTAGGTTTCTGTGTGATAAAACAGGTTTCATAGAAACAGACATGAGAACTAGGAAAACGACTAGACCTCGTAAAGTTATGCCAATTTCCACCAGGCATCCCTATAAACTCCAAGTTTCACCATTTACCTGACAGCTCCTGATGGTTACTTAAAAAAATTAATATTAAAACCATGTCATTAATTATTGCTAAACAACAAAATTGTTTAACTTACACAACCCAAATGTACTGATTAATCCTACCCTATTCCTATAAAGCATTTGGTGAGCTATAATCCAAAAAATTGCAGTTATAATACTTTACTGGGTTGAGGGAATCCTGACTCCCAGTTTAAGTAATTAGCTAGCTATTTAATAAGAAACACATGTCTAAAAAAGAACTGGGGACTACCTCAGCAAGTTGTGTTTACTAATAGTGTTGAATTAGCATTCTGAGGAACAAAATGGGTGTTTTCTTTCATGTTCTCAGTGATATCGAAACTGTCTAACTATTATTTAGTTCAGAGAGTTTGGTGACATCACTACTCAGTTGTGTAACTTGTTGTATTAAGAAGATGAAAAGACGGGGAATTGCCATATTTAATATGATATTTCAGTCTCCTTCATGCCAGTAAATAAGGCAATTATATACTGTATTTTGATCTTTAATGTCTCGAGACTCCTTAAATAACCTTATTTTAATAAGTTTCAATATCTTGGTTAACTTTTGATATTTAAAAAATGTTGATTTTCTCTACTGAAAAAGCATAAAAAACATATAAAAATACATTTTGAAATAAATATATGTGATTTTTAGTTTTTTAACAAATTTAATAAACTATTATTGGCAATTAAGTTTCTTCAATGTAGTTATGGAATACTGAACTTTTCTTCTAATCTAACTGCTAAACAAAATTTTCAATTATCTCAAACTTTTTGTGACAAATTAATTTTATTACAAAATAACTATAAAATAACAAACTCTTTCATTTGTAGATGTGTTAACACACAATAAAAACAAAAACAAAAAATAAATAGTCTGAGAAGGATGTACATGTCTGAACTTGTTGTTGTGACTTGTTGTGAACGGTTATTTGTTCACTCTACTTTTGAAGTGTTTTATGAACCAATAACAACAACGACAGTAGATATTCCCCTTATGGTTAGAGTTAATGAATATTCTTGTGATATGACTTACTTGATTATGTTTGTTAATTTGCCACTACCTTACTTTTTTTCTTTTTTTTTTGCTGTTTTAAATGGATTTAGCAGTACCTATATTTAAGAGTGCCAGACAGTATTTTCTTGGGGGAGGGAGAAAATCTTATAAATCTCCAACATTATTATAATAGTCAGATTTATTAGTACATAATTCATTATTAAATATTACTTCAAACATACACATCAGCACATAACTAAAGAAAATATAATTTTAATAAATCATGTTCCAACAATTTTTTGAAAAATAAAATAAATCTATTAATAGACAATAAAAACAAATTGCTATAAATATACAAATGAAATATATAAGTAGTAGGCCTATATATTATTATTCATTTTACACAACTAGATTTTTCAGTAGACAATGCACTTGTTATGTGTGTTACATAAGCAAACAATGTGAGTATGTTACAAAGTACCGGATCAATGGATCACATCGAATCAAGGCTAACGATGATTTTAGAACTGAGATTTTGTAACGGAAAGAAGAAGTGTCATTGGTTGTCTGGCAAGGCAAGATGTGTGTTTGGCACATGTTTCAACACTATTATTAAAACTGTTTGGTTTGTTTGAAGCAATGTCCATCATTATGGAACAGGTAGCAGGATGTGGTGCACACTTTTTTATTAGTTGTTTCTCAACTCATCTCTATTTATATCTAAATCTAGTTTTTTTCCACTATATGATACATTTTTATGTTTCTACTTTGTTGTTTGTTTATCATGAGTAAAACAAATTAATGAGTTCTATTCTGAATACTTTCAATCTACTCAGAACAATGTAACACATGTGTTTGTACAACATTGTTTGTTAAACAGTAACTACTCAACATTGCATAACTTTAACTTCTCTTAAACATGACATATTTTCTAAATGAATCGTTATTATTACACTATATGTTTAAAAAGTGTAATTTGAAAGTGTGAAGTGTTAATTATAAGTGTATCTTACTGGACAGGTGGAGGCGAATGCCAGTATTGGAGTTGGGAGCGGAACTGGAAGTGGTACAGATAACGAAGGGTTTTGGTTTGATGAAGACGTCGGCCTCGGACGAACTCGAAGGGAAGCTGAAGAACTGAGACGTCAGCAGCTTCAGATAGAACAAGAGGTAATAGTGTGTCTAGTGAACTCAATTTTATTTTTCATTTTAATCATTAAGCTGTAAAAGTCAACATTTTACACAATATCAATACTATCTCATTATATCGGTGGGTAACACATGAAACCCTCTTTTATTTGAGGCAAATTTCAAACAGAAATGATCATTATCAAATTTGTACGTTATGTTATACCACCTTCTCATTACAAGAATGGGAGCCAGAATAAAAAGGAGAACATTAGCATAAATGTAACACAATTCTACATGTTTTACGCCCTGTACTGTAAATTACACAAGATACTTTGGGATATTTGTGATAATAATTGCTAACCGTTTTCACTATACTATAACATGTTACATACAACTCTGAGTGATCCACAAAAAATAGAACAGTATGGAGTTGCTACAATTCAGGCACTGTGGTCTTCAATAGATTCTTGTCTCTAAAATATTTTTATTTTTACTATTTCTGTTACCACAAATTCAGAAAAGTGGAGTTTTATTATACAAAGTATTTAGCATGTTGGTTCTATTATTTTTTATATATGTTTGTCATCATTTATTCATGTATTTTGTCAAAAGTTTGTTTTAATATTAGAATCTAATTTAATAAGTCGCACAACATTGGATTCACTTATTAAACACAATTATTTATATATAAGGAGTTAAACATTTACTCCACTCCTTATTTGCAGTTTTTAAAGTATCAATTTCAGACCAAATGCTTTTAATAACGGACTGTTAATACACTATATAGAAAGTGTTTAAAAATATTGTCACTCCATTATTTTCCATTCAAATTTTGACAAGCTACATTTTTTATTTTTACAAATTATATTTTAAGACGATTTTATTTTTGAGATATGTTACTTTATAAGATATGTCTTATAATTCAGACCCTAAATACTACCATTTCATTACTAGCCTATATATGTTTTAAAGTTATTTTTATAGGTTCTTGTCCACCAAGCATTCTCACCTGTTCTATTAAATACCTGAATGTCCCATCCCATCTTAATTATGACTCCACCAATATTGATTAAAGTTGGGAAACTATGATGAACTTTTTTTTGTAATTTGTTGAGACTTTACATTTATCCAAAATTTATATACCTTATTAGTATAAAAATGAAAGTTACTATGTACTTTTTTTCAGAAAATTCTCAATATGGTATATCGTTCAGTTAAAGTATGAAAATTTACCATTAATGTTTATCTCAAATTTGGCCCAAAAATTTTAATAAAATTGAATATAGATAGATTAAAAATGAAGAACCTCATACTAAATTCAGTCGAAATTGGACAAGGGGTTTTACTGACATATATATCAGTCCTTAACATGTTTATTTTGCCTACTTGTCTCATATAAATCCTTTTTTCCTTTCAATTGTGACATTAGTACTTAGGCCTAGATTAGAAGATATGTTTGTTAAGTGTGGTTAAATAGAAAATATATTTCAAATCTTTGAAAATTAAAATGTGTTTATTTCCACAAAAACAAGTAGAACTGTTAAATTTTGGTTGATTTCATTGGATGATGAGTGTGACTTTACAGCTAACAATGTAAAACTTGTAACAAATTTATTTTCAAGGCCTTAAATATACAAATAATATATGTTTCATTAAACTTAGTAGTCTGTGTGCACATGTGTGTTATTTTCAATTACTTAACTAGTAAAATATATTGGGATGGTATTTAATTTTTGATTTGTATTTTTTATACTTTTTTAACCTCTTCAACTTTAATATTTACATGTTAACATGTTTTATTAAAATTTCTAGTTAATTATTTATTTATTTTCCAGATTCAACAACTAGAGCAAGCTCAAGAACAAATACCTTCTTACTACTATGTTCGAGAAATACCAAATAAACCTCCTCCCCCATATACACCACCAGGACAAGCTTCTCGCAGCCGACGTAGTAACTCACAGACTGAAAATGTACCTACACAGCAAAAGAAAATAGAGGCACTGATAACACAAGCAGTACAATTTCTTTGTGAAGTTAAATCTAAAAATAAAGATCTTACTTCGATTCAACCACCCGATAGTTTTCTTACAGAAGATAAAAGTGCTCGTGTATATAAAAAGTTTTTATTTGACCTTGCTAGACAATTATTTTGTGAAGTAACATCCAGTAACCACAAAGAAGATATATTACCTTGGAATGAGGCTATTTGTAAAAGGAAACGAAGTATTTCAACAAGAAATCAAGAAGTTATTTGCCAAATTATCAATAAACAGGTAAATTTATTGTTTGAGTTTGAACCCAAACTAATAAAAGAAAATCTTATTATCAGATGGTCAAGGAAAAAACGGGATCGTGTTGATGAGTTATTGGTACGCGAAACACAAGAGGAAGAAAGAGATTGGACAGATTATTCAGAAGATGAAGTGATTGTAAAGAATCAAGTTGCTTTAAATATTTGGGACCATTTACTAACAGACACTGCTAATGTTTTATCAAGTGCTTTAGAGAAAAAATTAAAATACTGCCAACAGTCATGATATTGATAATGTCATCAGACAAATATCAAGTTTAGTTTTGTCTCATACTAAACATCTGTTTTGTAAGTTTGAGTCATGACTTTTAAATAATATATTGATTTATGTAATTACACATCATCAGACTTTAAAATGCCTATATTTATATTTTCAGATTTTTAATAATAATATAAATTTTATCATTATTTATTTAATTGATAATCAAATGTATTTTGTATTCTAAATTAACCATATGAGATTGTGTAATGAAATCAAATAATGTTTTTAATTCATGTGAAGGAACTTAATTTAATTATTATACGGGTAAAATATTAAATCTTTGATTATTTCTATAAATGTTCAAATATTAATAATCTTTATTTTATTTTATAAAAAAAAATGTATTAAATTAATTTTATTATTATTTTAGTAGGCTTGACTGGTTTTAAGTTATAACCATGGCACTATCATTCATGCCTCAATTCCATACGGATGGAAACTTCAGTCTTTAAAAACTATTGTAATTATTGTCTAAAAATAAAATAGTTAATAAATTGGAACAAAACATACCACAATATCAATAAATGGATCAGTTTATATTCCTAGCAAAATGAGGATATAATTTAATTTTCCTCTAACTACACATTCCAAATCATTATTCTATTTGACAAGTACAATATTTTAAGTTATGTTCACATTAAGTTTTTGTATAGAACCATCAAAATGCATTTATATTCAATTCCTTGATTACATATTAGTTTTAGTAGTGTTAAGTTACTGTCCATTGAGTTACGTTCTAATATGTCTCGTAGCATTTCCAATTATAATTAAGTACAATATTAGATCTGCTGAATGTATTATTTATTTTAGTTAAGACATTTTATGCAACAATTGTTTTTTATATTGTTTGCTGTTTGTACTAGTAATTTACTCTCTGTATTTCCATTACAGTCAAAGAAAACTATTAATTCATAATTGGTGCTAATTTTACTTATGTATAGTCATGAGACAAAATCTCATCACTAAATTAAAATAATTATCTCGACTAAACTGGGTTTGCTCAATTCTTAGTTCCTCTGTGTAAATAATTTTTAAATGGTACTTTACTACTTATTCTCTAGAAAATAGATTAAAAACTAAATTGTAATATATTTTCATTAAAAAGTTTAATTATAAAGCCGTAATCTGTGTATTGCTTTCATTATGTTGTTTTCTTTTTCATAAAAAAATATAAATATTTTTTTGTTAAGTACTGTATTTATTGATTAAAAATATGGTTTTTTAAAACTTGTGTAACAGCTTAAAATTACTTTCAACCTCATCAAATATTAAATATATTTTGATTTGTCTATCTTAAATAGCTAGAAGGTGTCTATGCTAATAGGTAATCATAATATTATGTAATAGTTGATGTGGCAGTCAGCTGGATCCAGTTACTAAAAAAGCAGGATGTTGAGAGTAAATCACTTCCTGTACAAGAAACACCCAAATTTGTGATAATTAAACATCAGTAGCATTTCATAACATATTTAAACTTATGAGAAATTTTGGTCAAAGAATTAATGTTAATTTGACTTTATTTTGAAAGGAAATATAAGAAAATGAACACAATTTTAATGAAATCATAATATTTATTTAAAGAATTTAACTAAGATTACATACATCTGTCAACATATTTCTTGCATTTGTCTCCTATTTAAATTTTACAACTGATCATAAAATAAAATAAGCACATCAATAAAAGTGAATGGTACTTAAAACAACAAATCTTGTTAAATATCATCTGCTAGATATTGTAAAATAATAGAATCATAATTTTCTTGTACATACATGAATAAAATGATGCACACTACTTATAAAGCTACAGTGCTGCTTTGTCAATAAAGCAATTCCAATGATGTGTAAAGCTTAGGATATAAAAACAATGCAGAAAATGTGTACCGTATACATATATTTCATAAGGCCCTACGATCAAAACGTGTTGTAAATTAGCTGTTTTATAGACTATTATTTTGACTCCAAATTAATATTATTTATATCACAGTCAGGGTTAGATAGTGGCAAATCTACTGTACTTATTTAAGAAATCGATGTTAAATTTAAATTACGCTAATTAAAAATGAAGACAAGTCTGAATACAAATTTTCAGTAATAAATTTCAATGTTTTTTTTATAATGTACAGTTTAATTATAAAATATATTAATTAAATAATATTTTAAGTGAAAAATATACAACCTAGAACTGGGAATTGAACCAATACTCTGCCAGCTCAGCTCTCCTTCATCACTTCCCAGCATAACGTGTACACTTTCATTTGACTTTGCTTTTGCTATAATTTTCGAAATATCAAATTACAGTAGACTCCCGTAAGTTCGGCCTCTGTTAGTTCGGTCTCCGCTTAGTTCAGCCGGCTCACTGTGAGCATGAGTCACGCGCGCCAGCCAGATGCGATAGCAAGTCTCTTTATTTTTGTACAGTACTGTACTGTATTCTTTGTATTCTTTTGGGTCATGCAAAAGAAACATGACCCTTTTTTTTTGTCGCCGCCAGCCAGAAAGTGAGATGTTTGCCAGATGTGAGAAACAAAGCATGTCTTAGTGTAACTGTATACAGTATTGAATTCTTTGTTTAGTTCATCAGTTCGCATCGGTATTCATACTGTGCAGTCGTGTGGCGCTCATCCTTACAGTCAGTGATTTTTATTTTGTACTTGCGTTTTTTACTGTTGTTTATATACTGTACTTGTTTTATTGTTACTGTACGTCTGTTGTGTATTGTGTATTATATTCTGTACTTTTGTTTTTGAGTGTTTTTAAAATTGTGTACTGTTTTTAAAATGAGTGAAATACGTAAACGGAAGTACAAGTCAATGGAACAGAGACTACAAGCTCTGGAAAGATTGGACAAAGGAGAATCCGTGCAAAGTATTTGCAAGGATTTAAACGTGGGCAAAAGTACAGTCAACGACTGGCGGCGCAATAGAAAAAACATCGAAGGCTTTTGTACACAAATTGAAAGTGAAAAAGTTCTAGAAAAGCGTTGCACGCTGAGGAAGGCCAAACATGAATTGGTGGAAGATGCTCTGTGGTTGTGGTTTGTTCAAGAACGAAGATGAGGAACGCCATTAAGTGGACCAATCCTAAAAGAAAAGGCTATGATCTTACACTCAAAGCTTCAACCAGAAGAGGCGTTCTCGGCTAGTGAGGGATGGCTCTCTCGATGGAAAAAGAGACACGGAGTCCATTTTATCGGAGTTTGTGGTGAGAAGATGTCAGCAGACCCAACAGCGGCCACCAATTTTTCAGCAAAATTTAAAAAAATCATCGATGATGAAAACTTGAGCCCAGATCAAATATATAACATCGACGAAACTGGGTTAAATTTTAAACTTCTGCCCAGAAAAACCTTTGCCACCCAGCAAGAAACATCTGCTCCAGGGTTTAAAGTCAGCAAAGAGAGGATAACGGTCGCCTTGTGTTCAAATGCTTCGGGGACTCACAAGATACCCCTATTTGTCATTGGCAAAGCAGCAAAACCGAGAGCGTTTAAGAATATAAACATGGAAACTCTCCCAGTGTATTATCGGTCGCAGAAATCAGCGTGGATGGACACATATTTGTTCAGGGAATGGTTTGTCTGCGAATTTGTTCCCAAAGTGAAAAAACATTTGGCAAAATCAAAACTGCCCATCAAAGCACTTCTAGTTCTTGACAACGCGCCTACTCACCAGGAAGATATTCAGTGTGACGGTGAAAAAGAAATTAAACTGCTGTTCCTGCCACCCAATGTAACCAGTCTTCAACAGCCGATGGACCAAGGGGTCATTGAGTGCTTCAAGAGGAAATATCGCCGAAAACTACTTTCTGAAGTTCTTTCCAAACTGGAGGCTGATGACAGCTTAGACCTCTTAAAAGTGCTGAAGTCCGTTAATATGAAGGATGTTGTGTACATGTCGGCCAAGGCATACGACGAAATACCACCGTCGACATTTGTAAAGTCTTGGAAAAAACTTTGGCCAAATATAGAAGATAAGATTGACCAAGAAAACACAACAGACGATGAGCCAAACAACATTCTTGATAACGAACCTGATGACAATGCAGCTCTATTGCACGACCTTGAGCAACTACCGAACTGCGGTCCCATTGTTGAAGAAGATGTTTTGGAGTGGATCAACTTTGAAAAGGAGCTAGACAACGAGGTATTGAACGACGACGAAATCGCCGAGTATGTCATTCGCCAGGAAAATGAGAAGGATAATGACGGAGATGCTGCTGAGATTGAAGAGGAAGATGAAGAAAATAAAATGAGCCACGCTGAAGGCAAAGCAGCTTTGCAACTGGCAGCTACCTACATCGAACAGCAAAAAGAAGCAACTGCCGTCGATGTAATGTTTATTAAAAAGTGGCGTGACTTTGCACATAAAAAATCATTAGAAAAGAAAGTTCAGAAAAAAATAACAGATTTTTTTTAAGTGTTTAAGAAGCCAAACCACCAATGTACAGTACAGTATGTAATATTTTAAAAATTTTATTAGACCTACAGTTCTGTAAATATTGTTTTGTAGTGCTTTTGTAACCTTCTGTATTTTCATGTGTGTTAAATACTGTATATGTCAGAGTATTCCTCTGCGTTGTATTCTACAGAATGTGTAAGTGTTTTGTGTTTGCTAACTTTTACTACTGTATACGCATCGATTCACAACACGATCCTTACAAACAATAAATAGTACAGGTATGTAATATTTTAAAATTTTATTAGACCTACATTTCTGTAAATATTTTTTTGTAGTGTTTTTGTAACCTTCTGTATTTTCATGTGTGTTAAATATAGTTATATATAGATGATTGGTTAGTTCGGCCACTTTTAAGTTCGGCCTAGGGTTCGGTCCCGAGGTGGCCGAACTTACGGGAGTCTACTGTAATTACTTCATTACAACCGACATTGAAATTATTATTTACTCAACTTGTAGCCCTTGTGTATTTATTTTTTGATATTAACACTTATATATTTTTTTTAACCAGCTAGTTACTAATTAAATAATATTTCAAGTGAAAAATATTATTACTTAGTGCTGAGAAGCGACTTAGGTAGCTGCTAGCCTGTTAACAGATTGTTATTTGTTGGTGGTTTTACTATATTTATTATACAGCTATTATACAGTAGAAAAATTATGCAAACCAACAAAAAATTTCAGTAATGGCTTCAAGTAAAGTTGTTCTACTTTGTTTAAGTTAGTCTTAAATAAATCAAATAGCTTTAGTCCATTTGATGGAGCTAAATTTCTAATAGGAAAAAAAATTGATTTTTATGTCATTCCTTTGATGAGAAGTTTTCTTGAATTATACTTTAGGCAATTAAAAAACAACCAGTGTTAATATAATTGATATTCTGCAAATCTTAAGTGGTTCCAGGTGAGGTGCATTATGCATTAGTTTTGTCACTGTATCCCACATGAATTTACTTTGTCTGTATAACCTTCTGCTTTAATCCTGGAATGGTACCCATTCATAATTTTTCATCAGATCATCAGAAATAGACATATAGATAGATATAAATGATGATTCCGATGTTCGAGAGATTTAGATGGCGCTAGTGACAGTGAATGAGAGGACAATATTATTACACCCCTATAAAATTATAAAATATTAATTTATTCAAGTAGGAGCATACCAGTCCCGCTTACAGTTACAGCAGTGATGAAGGTTCATCTATTACAATAGGTATATATATATATATATATATATATATATATATATATATATATATCAACCCATGAAAGTTCCTGTATCTATTAAAAAGTACACAAGGATAATCAAAACTAAATATAGTTTTAACAATTTATAATTTGATTAGTTAAAGTTTAATAAATTTAGTATAAATTATGTTCAGTCAAAGATAAGATTTAAGTTCGTTAGCCAACTGCAAAGATTTTAATATTAATAAGTAACTCGGTAAAGGCCGAAAAGTATTTAAAAAATTACAAAACTACACATATATTCATCAGTTACATTTTTTAATACATTTGATCTTTTTTTTAATAATAATAAAACGCTGACAAGTTTAGAAGGTATAGCAATGTTAATATTTTCAAATTATACAATGTTGGAAATTTATTAGCACAAATATTATTCTTGAAATAACTTTGGATACTCGAATTGTTGAATTATTCCTGGATTAGTTGAAATAGTTTAATTACTTGAAAGATTGTTATTCTTGCATAATTAATTATTGAACCAGCTTTTAGGTGGTTGTTTTTGCATAAGTACTCTGGTTTCATATGCATTTTTGATTATTTGAAATTTAAAGAATTCTGGTACTTGTTATACAGAAAACAAGGTTAGGTAAAACATTACATGACACCAAAGATACCATTGCAAAGCTCGTCCATACTTTTAAATTATTTTATAAGTTTAAAAGAAACTTCACTTCACACATGTTTCCAGAAAGATGATTTTTCTCAGAATGATTTGACAAGGTAAAATGGAAGCGATCAGCCGGTCGTTATTTAGACCTTCAGATGTTACTTTTGTAAAATAAAACACTTGATAAGTGCTGCTATGGCTTTGATTCTGAGAACTAATTGATTATTTTGGGTTGCAGTAATGTTTGGCTACAATATGTTTTAAATGTTTAATTACAAATATTAAATTGAAAGACAATTATAGTAGTTTGTTATATTAAAGAAAATTGTTTTATATGAACGCTACAATATATTATCTATCATACACGGGTCTGATGATTATGAACCATCAACTGGAGTTATCACAGTCGGAGGAAGAATCTGGAGATCTTCCAGTCAAAAGAAAACTATCTCCAAAAGTAACTCAAATGGACTGTCCTGTTGCTTCTACATCTGGCCAAATGGGCTTTGTTAAATAAAACATTACTAATTTATTGGATTCAACTGATGCTGATGGTTCAACCAGTGGACAGAGATATTGCAGTTTTACTTCTAATCAAAAAACTTTTGACTAAAAAAAAAAAAACTGGATTACAAACACCTAGGATTATAAAAGTTGTAAAAAGGAAGAATGGCTATAAATGGACTGAAAAACTTCTAACAACATCTACAAGAACCTCTGCCAGAAACATAATTTACAAAGGTCAGCATCCAAAAGATCAAGGAAAACATGCTGCAACACCCTTGATGGCTTTCCAGATATATATATATATATATATATATATATATATATATATATGGTAATATGATAGATAATATTGTCATACTTACAAACAATGAAATAATAAGAATGCAACCAAACTATCAAAATATTTCAATATCTTAGACAAATCATGTTGAAATTAAAGCATTGGTGGGTGTCTCCTGATTTTTTCTGCTTATCACAAAGATAACCAACTAAATGTTGTCAAAATTTTGGATGTAATGCAAAGTGGTAATGTCTACAAGGCCACTTTCTCTGAAACACGATTTAATTTTTTTTTTTTTGGATTCTTTCAAGAAACTCTAGCAGAGGTTTAATGATCGTTTTGCTGCAATCAGAGAAGTGTTTAATGAATTTGTTAGTTCTTTTACAGCTAATTATGAACCTGGTCCATATCTAACAATAGACAGGCAATTATTAGCTTTCAGAAGGAGATGCTCATTTAAAATTTACATCCCCAACAAGCCACCAAAATATGGCATAAAACTAGTGATGATATATAATGTTGCTTTAAAGCATATGCTAGCAGCTGAACCTTATCTAGGAAAAGGGACAACAAAAAGACAGCCAGTATTATGTTGCGAAACTCAGTAATTCATAGAAAGATACTAACAAAAACATAACAATGGATACTGTAATTGGTTTTCCAGAATCCCTTTGGCCACCAGCTTAGCTAAAGAAAAACTAACTATGATTGGTATTCTGCATAATAACAAACTCCCAGCTATTTATATGATATCCATAAAGAAAGTGCTGAAGGAGATACCGGTAGTAAGTATGTTTAGTGGTCATATAACACTTGTTTCATATAAATCATAGGAAAAAATCCTCTATGTACCAGAACAAATCACCCAGTACCAAAAAACCAGTGATCCTTCAACAATACAATCAGACGAAAGGAGGGGTCGATACTTTTGCTCAAATGAGCAGTGTTATGTTCTGCTCAAGAAAAATAAAATGATGGCCTATGGTTTTTTACAAGATAGTGAATTCAACTGCTATTAATAGTCAATCATCTTAAATCTTAATCGCAACCGCCTATCCCAATCAGTGTAGGGGAGAGTGGGGGAACCGGGCGCAGCAGATAACTGTGCGCACCATTGTATTTCTAATTTAAAATAGACGGACAGGACCCAGTTGGTGCTGATACCTAGCGGGAGACGAAGAAACTGCTACAGAACACGTGACGAGACCGCACCACTATTTTCAAGGCCAGTAGAGTGGAATGTCTTGTTTGTGCGTGGTGTCTTATTATTTTCGGTCCTCATAAAATAAGAAGGTATGCCTACAATTCTTTATTAATTAATTTAAGTTACTAATATTTATATTCTGCAATTCTTTGTGATTACTTAGATGAGTAGTATTTTAGTTAATGGACAATGGTTTTGGTAGATATTTCCAAATATATTTCTTTGGACGCTTGAGGGTAACTGGGCGCGGCGGTGCGCATGCTTCCCCCTCATACGATGCTGAAAATCAAGTTCATTTTTTATTTATCGTTTCAGATGCCGAGAAACTACGTTAGAAAGATGGAAATACATTCTTATACTATTGAGACATTGAAAAAAGCCCTGCATGAGATTAGAGTGAACAATAAAAATAGAGAAGTAGGGCGAAATTTTGGAATCCCAGAATCCACATTACGGATATGCAGAATGCTACATCTGGATTTTCCTCAGCTGCAATCTTTCCATTCAATTCAAACAAGTTCTCTGAAAAGGATTTTCCATCTGCCAACAGTTTTAAAAACAAAGAAATCGTTGTGATGAGTTGTGAAACTCCACAATCTAATAAGAAATAACCCCATGGAAGCCCAAGAGGTAGCGAATGAAGAAGCCTTGAAGGACTCAACCAATGTCATAAGTGAAAGGTGTGATATTTATGAAAACCCGACACCATCAACGTCGAATGACAACACTTTCTTGGAGTTTACTCCAGTTCCTAAAAAGCTGATAAAATTAAATGGAAAAGGCCATGCCAAACGAGGAAAGCAACACTCAGAAGTATTGACCTCCACACCGATGAAAGTTAAACTGAAAGAAGTTGAAAGCAAAAGGAAAGTTAATGCAAGCAAAAAGAATGAACGAGAGATCAAAAAAGCAGCTAGAATGTTGAATTTCAACGAAGAGAAACTTCCCAAACAAAAGAAGAAACCTATGGCAAAAGCAAAATCAAAGAAGAAAAATAAAACTATTGTGGAAGATACATCCGAAGAGTCAGAGAATGATATAGATCTAAACCCTATATGTCAAGATGAAGATGACTTTGACATAACTGATTTGGTAGACGCAAATGTTGTTAAAAAAAACCTCAGAAGATGTTTGTGCTTCGTGTGGAGATGTAGGCAAGGATCGGGAATTATGGTATCGCTGTGTGTACTGCTCTTCATGGAGTCATGCAGAATGCACTGGATGGGACTCTCCAAAGAATTACATTTGCGGTTTTTCACGTGTCACATGTAACGACAACCGATTTTCACCTGTGTAATTTTATGACTTTTAATTTTAGTTTTATGACCTCTAAAAATTATGTTTTATTTTGTTACTAAAGTTGCTTTACGTTCAATTGTACCATTATTATAAACATTACTGTAAACATTTATTGGAAAAAATATATATCTTTTCAAATATGAGCTTTTTATTATCTACCAAATATTGCACTTTCTGCGCATAGTTACCCTACCCCATGCGCATGGTTACCCTGTAGTCGGGGAACCGTGCGCGATTGTATGATATTAGATTTTTATTTATATAAAAATAGTAGTTAGTTTTATGGAATTGGCACGTTTTCTCATGAAAGTACAATAACTAGGCTAGTGTTATATGAAATAATATTCACTTTAACTACAACAGTTTAAGTGGTAGAATTAATTTTGCTTAGGTGTGCCCAGTTCCCCCACTTTCCCCTATATAAAAACCTATACTGAGCTTGTAACCCCATGGCTAAAAATCTCAACTCAAAATCTTTGAGAAGATTGAGATGTTGTCAGGTGTATATGACAGTTGTCCTCAAAGCAAGCCAACAAACTAAAATTAGTTTAAATTAATGTTACACATTTTAAATTGTTAACATGGTTAGCACTTGTTAAATATAAAAACTCTGCAACTTCAGTACACTGGTAATTAAAATAACAAGGAGTTGCAACATTTTTTTTTTTCAAATGGTAGTTATTCAACTTTTTTGATTATGTACTAATTTTGATGAAACTCAGTTTTTCTATGTATTTTGCGAAGCTGGGTTTGATTTTATCACTAGTTCTGATGTAACTAAAACTAAAATTTTAGGATATCCACATAAGTGATTTTTATATTAGTCTACATAAATTTTCTTCATAAATGTAATATATCTTAGAGATCACTTTCTATATTTTCACAAAATTTATTCTAAAATAGTTTTTTTTGGAATTGCTTGGATATATTTGTTAGTCAGAAAAATAAATAATGTATTTCAGTTCTAGTAGTTGTACTTTTTTTGATTATCACCAAATTTGGTATAAATACTATTTTTGTGTAATTGCTTGAGTAAGTTTATTAGCAACATTATTTGAAAATTATTTTATATATATTTTTTTACTGTAGGAGCCACAATTTATGTCTCTTTTTTAATAAATTTTGTCGAAGGATTAATATTTACAATTGCTTAAACAAGTTGTTCAGCCCCCTCCCTCCAAAAAAGTTGTGAATATTATAGAGTTTTATGCATACAAAATAGTTGTTTGTATTGAACAACAGCAGTTAACTATCCCTTTACAACTACAGTAAACACTCTCTGATCCGGAAACTCTGATATCCGGCCGTCGTATAAAAAATAATAAAAATACAATTTTCTATACAAAAATAATATTTTCGGGCCGAATAGTAGTGAACGATGTTTTTGAGCTGGGCACTGGGCAGTAGTGCGGTTCTGATTCTAAGAAACGTTCCCGGTTGTGACAAAATAAACAGTGATGGTGTGAATGAGTGGATGAAGGAAGATGAGTTTACTGACAGTGACATCATTGACTTGGTGAACACAGAGCCAGCACCTGTCGGAGATGAACAACAAAAACAAATCATGACTCATTGCTAAGCTTTTCAAGCACTTGAACAGCTGATAGACTACATGGAAGAACAAGAAGAATCCTCACCGGCCGATCTCCTTCTTTTTCGTAGATGGAGAGATATTACATCTAAGAAGCGTGTTCAACGAGCCAAGCAAGCTACCATTACATCATTTTTTAATAAAAACTGACGTGAGTACAAATTACTGTACTGTAATGAAAACTAACATTTATCGTACGTTCATCAAAATTTCACGTGTACAATCCTGTACGTATTTATTGTAGTTTTATTTTCTAATCTTCATTTTTCTTTTGATATTTTTAGTTAACACTGTAGACCTAATTAATTGTTGTTTGTGTAGTTTATGCTGAGCCTCATTCAGCTTAAAATAAATAGAATTTTAACCATAGCTATTGTAATATTTATTTAATTAACCTACCTTTTGTTGTTTTTGGTACTTTTGTTACCGGTTACCGTACCGGCAAACTACGGCAAATTACATAATACTACAGTTAAAACATAACGTCTATATATTACAGTAATTTGGAAAATCATAGTTAATTTTTAGAATACTGTGGTAAAGCTACAATTTATCGTAAGCGCAACGGGTTTTAGCGCTAAAAACGTAAATTTGCTACGTTTTTTCCACGTTATAAACCACTTTAACTATATAAAAATAGCCACCCCGAGATCTAGATCGGCCGGCGCCACATTAATCTGGATTAGAGAGTTTTTACTGTACTTAATAATTTCAAAATATTTAGAGAAATTTCCTTATTTTGGGGATTTAATGAGAAACTATAGAAATTATGACCATGTCATCCTTGCTTACACATAATATATAAGCTGTGTGATAATGTGATTTCAGAAAATATTATTTGTGAAGAAAGCAAAAAAAAATTAGAACTTGAATAAAAACATCTATCAAACTTATCTAACTCATTATTTAATATTATTATTTTGAATTATAACATCATTTTCATCTAACCTTTGTAATCTGTAATTTAAAGAATTATAAAACACATTTACATTCAAAATACTAAACATTGGTTCATGGTATTATTATACTAATTTATAAAAATGGATTGATTTATAAATGTGCTATATTGATTCTGTAAACACATAACATAATTCTAAAAGGTAGGTTTAGTTTTCCAAAAATATAAATAGACTGTTATGAAATAGATCAAGCTTATTGTTTTATGTACTTCAAATATTGTTTTTTCTTGGAATGTCTTTATCAAAGTGTAATGTCACATTTTACCTTAAATTTTACATTTCAATTATATTTATTTTACAATTACAGTACTGTATATCTATTTACACAACTGAATATCATAGATTCAGATTTTCTTATAATATATAATTTAAGGCTCTGCTCCACCTCCGCCATATTGGATTCATCTCCTATAAGAATAATGCTACACATGAGCAGTTGTACTGATTTCAATTCATCTCAGAATTATCATTAAAGGATCATTTTAAAGATCGTGTGAACACAGATGATTCCTTTTTTAAAAAATTGGGATATAATCAATAGTCATTAAACAAATGGAGGGGACATTTGTAAATCGATTTTCTATTTCGTTTTTTGTTTGTGAGTCAATGAATGATATTTTCTAAAAATTTAAAAAAAGGAAAACATTCTGTTTTATTATCTATTGTAATAAATAATGCCGAATTGTTTAACTTAAAAAGTAGGGCAGATACAATGGATTAAATGAACAAATGTACCCATGCGTGGTTCGAAAGAGAACCACTCAGACACGGAAAATATAGCTTTTAGGATTGGTTTTTTTTTTTTTTTTTTTTCTTTTTTTTTTTTTTTTTCTCCAATGTTGACATAACTATACTCTGACGTTATGCTCTGTGATGTCAAACCCTTAACTTTTATTTCCCAATGGGATTTGAACCAATGAAATCTGGATTTGAAGCCAGACACTATACCCGCAGAGCTATCGTGCATAGTATTACTCGTTGTATATTTAAGGGAGTATATAAGTCACTATGTTTGATGTTGTTAAGTGTCGTAGTTAATTGTAAATATATTTTGTTACCGTCAACGTTGTGCTGTTGGGAGCATTGATAATTACAGTACCATTTAATTATTTAGTTCACATTATTCGATACCAGTGCACACCACCACACATTGGTTTATTTTTGATGTTATATTCACCTCTACATTGATGTGTGATATATTTATATGATTTATAGTTACTCAATTGGCTACTGTAGAGCAGAAGTAGTAGTAGTTTCGGTTTCGTGAAAAAGTGTAATAAAGAAGATGTTCTTGTAGTAAAACAAAAGAAGAATACAGGAAACACGTTACGCTACACTAGTACAGTACTGCAATTTTAAAAATCTGACGGTTTAAAAAAAAAAATCAAACTTTTTTTTGTTTCTTACTGAGAAAACACTGTCTCTTGAATCTTGACTGAACTTTTCGTAGCATCAGTTATTTAGCTAACTGCGTGTTGTCGTTTTGTTCCTCTAAATACTGGAGCAGTCTATTGATGTGTTGTAAGGCCACTTCGTGTGTGAATCGTGCATGCACGTATGTTCCTTCTTTTTTGCACTTACAGTTTACGGTCGTGTTTATGCTATAGGAGAAGCAAGTTTTGACCCTTATTGATATATATATTTTTTCATAACCATCGTCTATGGTTCTTATTCATTGAGTCAACAAAGTATACAATTGGAAGAAGCTCCAAACCCCAAGCAGTGGTCTAGTGCAGATAGGATAGTATGTAAACTAAGCAAATGTGAGTGGGTCAAAAACATCAAATATGTGAATTGAAAATATAAGGGTGTAGACTTATAAAGAGTGAAGAGATGGTTGATTTACACGCATGTGTAGTAGTAGCCAAGTCTAATGTCTACTTCGAGTTTTCCCAGTATTTTGTGCACCAGCTGCGCAGAAAGGTGATAGTAATCACAAATCTCTCGTTCCCTAGTGTTGTGTTGGTGTCCATTCGGTTATTTCATTTCACTCCAACAGTCTTAATTAAAATATTCAATCAATCATGAGGAAATATATACAACTCTTATATTTTGAACTAACTTTATATTCATGTTTATTAAAAATAAAATACACAGACTATATATATTTAAAAAAAAACAACATTGAACAAAGTGAAAAAAGTAGTTATTTTTATAAACAAATACAAAAAACAAACAAATTTGTCTGCAAACAAATTATAATAAGGTATTATACTTGAACACAATCAGTTTCTTATTAGTTAAGGCAGTCAAAATACAAGATCTATTAACATATACAGGGCAAACATCAACAATGTTTTCTTTGACAGGAGCACTGCACAACAATTGACCAGTAGATGAATCAAACATATCTAACTTAAGAGCACTTTCGTTATGTGCTGCTATGTAGCAAGTATTTGTGGAAGGAGGATTCACAAAACAAGAACGAGACATGAGCGTTGATCTATTGCTGCCTACAATCGAGTGAATCAAGTTGCATGATGTGAAGTTATCAGACATTTGATTTAAAGTATGTCGTGTGTAGGGAAGGCGATTCATTGGCCGAGAAGATGTCAGAATTAACTGTGCATCTCTGTTGTAGGACATAGACATAAAAGGTCCTGCAATAGGTAGCAGACGTGGTTCCATCCACTTTGCAGCATTTTCTTGCTGATAAGCCCATATTGAATTCAACCTGAGAAATCATCAATTCAAATAAATACTGACATTGGATAGTTATTTTTTTTTATACAATTTCATGAAAAGCAGGATTTTTTATTTTAGGTATGAGCATTAAATTTTTTATAATAATCCAATTTAATCCTACTTTCTTTAAAAAAAAAGTTTTTACAATGTTTATTCCAAAAACATTGCTTGTTTTCAAATTTCTTTATTAAAAACAGAGATCTATAAATCTTTAAAACAAGATGTATTTTTATTTTTTATAAATATTACTATTAAACATGTACATATAATATAATTATGTAACAGGGTTTGTAATACCAAAAATGGTAATTTTAACTTGGATAACCAAAAAATGGTTATATTAAGATTTTAATATTAAGAAGGACCCGGGAACGTTGAAATTGAATGGGTGGGGGGACTTCAGAAGTCAAAAGAATGACTCAATGTACATGTTAAGACAAGGGTATATAAAATTTAAGTATAGGTTTCCAAAATAATGATGTGATGTAAAAAATGTTAATTATAAGTTATATGAATATTTGAATAAAAATTATGTAGTGAAAAATAGACAAAGTTTGTGTCAGGCAAAATAATTTGAACAGTGTCCGTGTTGCTAGGTGATGAGAAAATTTCTAGCAGACGTTGTGAAGCTGGACAAAGGCACATGAGGTTTTGCCAGTCTGAAGGGAACAGCCGAGTTGGTCAGACGTGTTTTCAGTTCAAAGAAATTTTTAATAAAATGTAGTAAAAATGTTAAAACCAGTCTTAAGGGAACAGCCGAGTTGGTCAGACGTGTTTTCAGTTCAAAGAAACTTTTAATAAAATGTAGTAAAAACGTAAAACCAGTCTTAAGTGAACAGCTGAGTTAGTCAGACGTAGTTTTGTGTAAAGAAACTTTTATAAAATGTGATCAAAATGTTAAAAGTAGCCCTAAGATCAATCTAAAATTGATCTAAGTGATACTCGAAAGCATGAACTTTTAATTTAAAGAATGTGAACTCTGTGAAATTTGGAAAAATAAAAGTCTTGCACGTGTTCGAGACAAATAAGACTTTTGAATCGTGAACTCTGGACAAGATCGTAAAGTCTCATAATAGAACGGTTTAAATTATGATACTAACAAACATTTAGTTATTTGAACAATAAAATAATGAATTCCGTAAACCAGCAAGGAATCGACCACGTCAGCGACTCGACACAGGACGAGATGCATTGTCTACGAGACGTCGCCAAGAAATTGTGCTTTTAACTAAAAAGAACGTGCCTGGTATACACGTTAAGACTTTATTTCTAAAATCATTTTTTGTCTATAATATGATAATAATTTCTTAATGTTTAATTATAATTTCAGTTTGAAAATCTGGAGTATAATATTGAGACAATGTCTTATATTATAAAATATGAAAATACTAAAGTAAAATCCTTCTTTTAAATAAATAAATTAATGAAACTTTATCTAATTTGTAAAACTAAATTACTAATTACACTAACTTAATTAAATGAACTAAAGATTTTTTTTTTTTTTTTTGCTTTTTCTTTTGAGTTGCAACTAAAAAATAAATTTAATAAATAAAATTCAATTTAATTTTTTTAAAGAAATAAGAGGATGTATTAAGCTAAGATTTCCGAATATGAATGTTTAATAATATTTCATGATAACCTTGTATAAATGTTTTAATATTTTCATTTTAATAAAACATGTTAAGTTTCAGCACAACATTTAAGATTTCTTTATTTCACCAAGAACCACTGTGAGTACACTTTTAAAAGGATTTGCGACCCTGAGATATATTTAACAATAACAATTAACTTCTTTTTTCAAAATTGGTAAGCTAACGCTACCTGGCGCCCATAGTCCAGCAAATTATTTTCTTCTCTTTTATAAAAATCTAATATTAAATTCAAACCCCGCATTTTTATAAATTAACAGGTGACCACTCTAATTTGAATTCAAAATTACTGGCTATTTCCCGATACAACCCATCTAAATGCTAAATTCCTCATTAATATAACAAAACCTTTCATACTTTAACTACATACCGGTTGATTGACAAAGATATGCACAAACTTTGGGAGCTAATTCTACATGTAAAAGTAAAGAAAAAAAGTTATATAAACATAGGTCTGGAAATGCTTTGTTAGCTAGTTACTGCTAGCGAAAGATTTTGCCCAAAATTTTGTACCCTGGGATAAATAAAGGCCTCCTGGAATTCTGGGAAGGTAAATTAATGCATTTTTCTGCTCATTTAAGGATTGCTCTTGTTGCTTTTTGTAGTTCAAATGGGCTTTCCTTGAACTTCGTAATTAATACGGGCAAGTAGCGCCTCACGGGAATTTACTTTGGCATCGTAAACATTTTCCTTCATCCATCCTCATAAGTAAAAAACGTAAAAATCCCCAGCGTATGATCTGGTGACCTGGGTGGCCAGTATATAGGACCTCCACGATCGATCCATTTATTGGTTTGGTTTTTTTCATTATCTTAAATTACTCATATATTCTATATATTTTCGGCAATTTCTTTTGGGTGCAGTAGATTCTATTTAATTTATTAGCGATGTCAAAATAGTGTATTATATAATTATAATACACTATTTAATAATTTAAATAGTGTATTATACACTAAATAGTGTATTAAATAATTGTATTAATTTCGCTGCATCTCGCCTATCGTCGTCTGGCAAAACTCTCAATGTGTATTTTTTAAATTTAGATATTTCTCTTTTAAAGTTGAGTTGTGTTGATTTGAAGATTTTCTTAGGTTCATTATTAAATTTTATATAATTTTGATATGGGTAACCTTGTCTTTAAATGTCAGAAAGTTGTTTTAATTTATAGTTTTCTGATCGTATCTAGGCCAATTTGGTAATGGTCAAGCATTACATTAAAGTTGATCTAGGCTACGCTGGGTATCGCTATTTCTCTAAATGTTTTTATTTACATATTTTATAGAAACATTTCGAATTGTTTCACAATCTACATTAACATCATGTTGTCGAGGGCGGTCATACTGGACTTTGCGCTAGGAAGTAATCCTGTTTCCCTTAACATACGAAATGTAGCACAAATAGTTCTAGCATTTGGGATTCTGTGATAAGGATAACGTTGTCTGTATTCATCAACAGCGGCCATAGCACTGCCTTCACATACATCATAAATAAACACTATATCGGCGTATTCTTCATTTGAAAATAAGTATGGCATTACTACTCCAATAATTTATAATTACTACAGACAAAACAATACTCACATGGGCTAAAACTCAATTATTACAAACAGAACAATATGCACATGGACTGAAACTCAGTTGTTAGCTCTAAAATAATTCAAATTCTACAATACAAATCACATCATTGTTGAACAGCTGTTACTATTGTATTGCCAACTTATGAAATAAAAATTTCCCTTATTATTGGTAAAATAACAAAGTTATTGTTGGCCAAAAGTTTTAAAAAATGTGTTTTTTGACTCCAATTTTTGAATTTTACACTGGTTTTCTCAAAAAGTAAAACCAGTATTTAACTTACAGTTCTGGGACCTTTTTTATTCAATTTATCAGGTCAAAAACCATAAGAAACAATTGAATCTGCCTTTTAATTTACCTTCCCAGAATTCCAAGAAGCCTGTTTTATTTAACCCAGGGTACAAAATTCTGGCCAAAATCTTTTGCTAGCCCTAACTCGCTAATGAAGCATTTCCAGACCTATGTTTATATAACTTTTTTCTTTATTTTTCTTTACTTTTACATGTAGAATGAGCTCCCAAAGTTTCTGCATACCTTTGTCAATCACCCTGTATAACCTCTTTTTTCTTTGAAAGTAATGTATGAAAACAATATTTTATACATCAGAGGTCATAACAGTGTGTTCAGTGGTCTAGACTCGAAGAATTCAGGGATTTCAAGGCTCTCATCGACAAATTAATTCCGCTTTAGTATAATGTAGGTGATATCTCAAAAATCAAAGACAAGATAACAATATATACTATTTAAAAAAATGTAACCTAACCTAACCTAACTTTAAACACCTTTAATAACATAAATGGCATATGTAATAGTGTAGGTAACATTTGATGTTGCACATAAAAATGAAATGATGATGAGGAAAGAGTGATTGGGAAAGACATTGGATTGAATAAATTGTCCGTCATGTAATAGACGTAACCCTACTACATATTCTGGGGAGATTCAAAGGAAGCAAACAATATTTTTATGATAAAAAAAAAAATCTTAGAATTATGTTAAATAAACCTACTTTTCACTCTTTTAAAGGATTATTTAAAGATTTCGAAATTTTAATGTTACTATCTCTTTATTTGTTTGAAGTCTTATATTTTGTGCACTGTACCACAAGCAGTTATTGGAATAAATTGTGTGCACCACAATTATGGCACAAGGAACAGGGAAGCAATGTTGTACCCGATTCACAGGCTTACCCTGCTGGAAACGAGTCCTTTATATAAGGGCATCAAATTTTACAATAAGTTAAATTCTACATTTAAAATACTAGAAATATCACTATCCAAAAAAAAACTGAAGCAACTGTTGTTGGAGAAATCATATTATAACACAAATGATTTCCTACAAGATAGGAAACTTTTATAGTGTGTTATGTATTATATAGGTAAAATCTGAGAAATTATTGATCATGTACACATTTGTTACTGTTATGTTTATTGCTTTTGTTTGGTAGTGTTATGTATGTGAATGCAATGTACTCATCTGTATGTATGTGTATTTTTAAAGATATTTAATATTTATTTCTTGAACAAACTAAAAAAATTGTAGAGATGATTATTGGACTGATATGATCTATTGTGACTAATAATTTATTCTTAATCATGTAATGTTAAATGAATATTGATTATAGTACTGTAATTATGTGTTGTTATTTAAGGACAAGCTG
Organism: Aphrophora alni; assembly: GCA_963513935.1. Taxonomy (NCBI): domain Eukaryota; kingdom Metazoa; phylum Arthropoda; class Insecta; order Hemiptera; family Aphrophoridae; genus Aphrophora; species Aphrophora alni. The sequence continues at coordinate 100,660,525 of OY740766.1, forward strand.
CCTACCTGCAAAAGTCTCAATGTTATCCATTCAGGTGTAATGCAGTGAAATGAAATAAATAAAATAAACAAATAAACCCGCTTATGGCCAGATCTGAAAGTCAACGCTGGAGGATCAACATCAGGGTGTCTACTAAAATTTGGTATTGAAATTCTACATTCTTTCCAGTTTTCCTGCCTCCCTGAAAATTCTCAGTCATTTTTCATAACTTTTCCACCAAAATATATAATTTCAGAGTGTTAATATGAGTATTGAATTTATAAAATATGCATAAAGGTGTTATCATACAGACTTCAAGGAAATAACAATTCATTAACATTATTTCTTATCAAGATAAACACACTATATTGGTACCGCCAACACCTGACACTCCCCCAATCTGTTTTTTACAAAACCTTTGGGTGTGGGAGTGAAAATAAATCAAATTAAAATGGTATAACTTAATTTTTTTTAAATAATTTATATTTTATGTTCAATTTTAATACTTTTACTGTATAGTGTAAAGGCTTTCATACCATTAGTTCTTATAAAGATAAATCACACTATATCGTGACAACAGACACTCCGCTGTTCTGCCATTTACAAAAGTCCGGGTGAGGTAATAGAAATAAATACAGTAGACTCTCATAAATCTGGACTATTGTGGCGGACGACCGGTCCGGATTCCGAAAAATCCGGATTTCCCGGAGTCAGAGAAAAGTTGGCCGCGGGGCCGATACGAGCGGTGATAAGTCGCTACCGGCCCGTGCCAATACCCAACAACACTTGTTACATTCTGACACATTAACTAATGATACTGTTACTGTAATGTACATAATACAGTACTGGACTGCAATTAAGTAAAACATAGGGTAGGGCGTGTCAATGCCCTACCCCTCCTCAGCCGCGAGGAAACTTCCACTGCCCGTGAATCATTACAATACGAAAGATTGAGTGAAAATTGAAGGCTCTAAAGCGGCAAAATGTTATTTGAAAATAATGTTCAAATGGTAATAACTAAAAAAATTTAATAATTTATATTTTATGTTGAATATTAATAAATGTATATTACTGTATGGGCTAGCTGTACTCTGCTGTTTCAACAATTAAAAAAAGTCCGGGCGATAGCTGTCTGTACAGCAGCCTCTCCCACTTTTCACAAGTACAAACATTACAAGTAATAACTTTTTTTTAAACCCTTAAGAATAATCGAAACAACATTTATTTAAAACTCAACTCTGTGAAATTTCATTTTTCTCACTGAAGATAATGAAAGTACTGTTAAAAAAATTCAATATTCAGCTTTTATAAAGATAACTAACATGAAAATTAATTTTGATCAAACTCCATTTTAAACCTTAAAGGTATAAACATAACATATTGGGTGCAGAATAAAATGCCGGTTCAGAAGTTATTGAGTAAAATATTTCACGTAGATTATGACTAACATAAATATTAATAGTCATACTATTAATGTATTTATAGTCAGATGTACATTGTATAATCATTTAATTGTCTGACACCACCATATTTAAAAAACTAATAGCAACATTAAATAATTATAAACAGCTATTGTACTACACGTAAGTAATGAACATTAAGATTATGATGAGTAAAGATTGAACTAACATATAGGCCTATAGAGGAAAGGGGGATGGGACAAAAGAAGAGTTGTGATAATGGAAGAGCTTAAGATAACTGAAGAAAATAAACAAAGCAACTCCTATTTTTTTATTTATTTCTTCTCAGTCTAAACAGGAAATAGTTCTTCGATTTATGTTTTTATTGGTTATACTCATTTTTGTTCTTAATAAGTATACAATACACTTTATATTAAAACAGAATGGATGTTCTAGACTATTTGAATCATGTTATATATCAATACATTTACATTTTAAAGTTTTTAAGTATTTTGATTTCACAAACTTTATGAGTATAAATTATTACTTTTACATTATAATTTTGTCAGTATGTACTTTTACTACAAACAATTGGTAGTGGTAGTAGTAGCGAATTGTTTTGACAAACAATGAAAAACATTGCACAAACTTTCTCACTTACTGATCCCCAAAACCAAATAAAAACCAACCAAAATGTTAGTAAAAATTGAAAATAAACCATTAACACTGTTGTTGAAAAAATAAAAAGGTATTAAAAGGGCCTAAAGTTGCTTTGTTTCCGTCGTAATGCATCCTCAGAAAAAATTGTATTTAATTAAAATCGAGCTTTAATGGTGGTCGAAGTTCATTTTTGTTTTTTGCCAATTATTCCTGAACCATATTTTTTTCCCCCATTGGGATTTTGCACATGGAATTGGGTCATTAATTTTCACATAGCATTTAAACGAGCAAAAAAGGTCTAACACTTTAGGAATTTCTAATGACCTTTTATAGGTTTAAATTTAATCAGTAGAGCCGATTTTGAAAAATTCATCTTTTATAACAACATCCATATTTAACTGATTTTGTTGTTTCTTACTGAAAACTCATGAACCGACATTTTTGGAGAGGTGGGAGGGAACCAAACAGTTTTGTATGTGTTCTTTTGGAGGCTACTAGTGAGCAAAATGTGATCAAAATTGCTAGAACTGTTTTTGAGGAAAATGTAATTTTGAGTTTTTTCCTTATAGTAGCGTCCAAATTTTGAGTTTTAAAAAGATCATAAAGTTATGCCTAAATATCGGTCCTCGCATTTCGCATGCAGAGCACTGTACAGACGACAGACTTTCTAAATTTCAATCATGCAAAGAAACATTTAAATTGTTTAAGATCTTCACCCTACCTTCCATTTATATATTTGAAACAATTCTTTATTTTAAATTTAAGTGTAAGCACATCCAAAATAGGGATTTGCATGATTACCATACTAGAATGGCTTGCAAATATCGGGGTAAAAAGCACAGGCTAAATTTATTTAGTAAGTTACCTTCGCAGGCTGGGGCACTATTTATGAATAACCTTCCTCCAGACTTGCTAGCGATAAACGATTATTCATGTTTTAAAGGCAGACTGAGACGACTGCTGTTGTCTGGATCCTGTTATTCTGTGGAGGAGTTTGTGAGGCACTGAATTTGGTTGTGTTATTGTAAAGTACTATATAATGTTATGTTTTGACGTTTGTTGTACAATTGTAATTGTCTACAACAAATAAAATGTTTGATTGATTGATTGATTGATTGATGTAAACTTAAAGCAATGACAGAGTAAAAGACATTTAAAAATAAAATGTGAAGCTACTTGAAGGAATGTATTTTTTATTCAATAGAAGAATTCATAGGATTGTCGTCTGATGAAGGTGTTTTTCTTTTTTATACGTCGGATATGTATTGTATTAGGAAAGTAATTTTTTTAGAAGTAAAAAATGTATTAAATGTTTTAAATGTAAAAATTCACTACCAGTCAAATAAAATCTCCTAGCTGATAATAAAATAAATAAATAAGTTACATTGTGTGTTTTGTATATTCGAGTGTACGGTTTAAGTGTCTTGACATTTTGTTTGTTTGTTATTGATTGTTATTTTACATTAATTGATAATTTATAATACGCCTATTTATAAAGATAATTTTGTATTGTTATTGTTTTCATGTTAGAATTAATGTATAAGTCACATGACATATTTCATACAATATTTATATTGTCAAACGAGATTAATAAAATTGAATTGAATTGAATTGAATTGACTTTATTACTCGTCACATAACTTTCTCTATATTACAAATAAGTTGGGAATTAAAAACAAACAGCACACTTGGTGCGTATGGATCACTCCATCCCCAGTTAAATATTGGCTACTAATTTTTGTATAGTAGTTATCTCCCCCCCCCTTAAGTATTAAACATTGTTTAAGATAACCAACAGAAGTTTGGTACCATTCCCATACACAACACAATTGTTCCAGCCGGCCAAAGTCAATACAAGCAACGATTCACTTAAAGTGACAGATAAAAATAATCAGAGTAAATATTAAGTTCACTATTATTTTATTCAAAAACCAAATTTAAAAAAAATATCATTTCGAGTTTCAATCCATCTCAAACATAATTACATTGTTTTTTGAAGGACAAGACAAGAAGTAAAGTTTGTTTTTACATTCAATGTACGTGTACTGTACGATGAAGAGACTTTTACCACTAATTTTACAAAAGATTTTCAGCTACAAAAAGTTTTTAAATAAAAAAATACATACATATTTGGTTAAAAATTATTGTGTTCAGTGTACATCCTAAACTGTGAAGGAAAGAGTGAATCATTTGGTTAACACCCTCTTTCAAATATGAATGACATCAAATGGAAGCCATCTTGCCAACTAATCCTTACTACTACAATAGTCATCTGATTGAGACATTATTTAAAGTAGTAAAAACTCTGACTAAATCTAAATACAAAAAATTACATTTCAATACATCATAACGATGGATTTTTTTTAATGATTGTGAATACTAACTACAAAGCTGTCTATATAAATATAAAGCACTTGTTTTTATTTAAGTCGAGCTAACTGAACCTCAGTATATACAGAAATCGCTAGTATTATTGTATGTGAGCAATTTTTGTACGCTGTTATACTGTTACAAGACCAAAATATATTAAAAGGTATAAACAATAATTTAGCCTTTACGATTGTTAAAAATAATTTTGTATTGTGAATTTTTTTTTTTTTTACAAAATCTTAACTTTAAATTTTCCCGGGAAAAAATTCTCGACGGCCAGCAAAATTCAAAGACTTTTACCAATGCAAAAATTCAAGGATAATTTCCGATTTTCAAGGACACCCTGTCATAAGCATTATAAACAGACAAAGCTCAGCTATTTTAATAATTATAATGGATATGGTAATGGTATGTTAAAGTTATCATATGTGATAGATATATTTATGCATTATTTTTATAACAACGATCAATTAGCCAAACAATAAATACAATTAAGTATAAACATAATTATATAAAATGTAATAATTGAACAATGTAGGATTATCATCGAATCAAGCAACTGCCTCAAATGACACCCAGACAACACTTCTGAACTCACGAAATAAAAAGAATTGTACACCAAAGATGTAGAACATTCTTCCTAAATGCTTTCTGGTCTTCAATATTTTCAATATTTATTGGGAGTTTGTTAATAAATAAAGGCAATTTTCTAGACTTATCAAATCTGTATTGCTGTAAATTTATTTGATGTATAGTTTTATAGAAATGTATATCACTATTTAATATTTGATTAAATTTAACCACCTATAAAGGATTCCATTTTTTAAAGACCTTTTACAAACCTTCCAGTAATTTTTGTATTATAAAATAGCCTTTGCACATTTTGAGAGGATGAGTTTCCCCACAGTAAGTGCCGAGGCTTCTAAGCAATTTTACACACACACACATATGCATTTATGTACAAATTTTAGCTCGGCTAAGGGCAACTTTTTTGATTTTTGACATACTAACTCAACAAATTTTACAAAAACATTTTTTTATAACATAATGCATTCTACACATCTTTCTGAAAAAAAAAATGGTATTTTATATGTTTGATTTGAATAATATTTATATTTTGGGGGAATTTTTAAAAATTAGCCTAATTTTTAAACTTAAAAAAATTAAGTAATAATAATTTCATATTATTATTTAATTATTTATTTATTTTTTATTATTTATTTTTTTAATTATTATTATTATTATTTTTTTTCAATAGAGAATCTTAGTGACAACTATATGATAATATATAATGTAAATATTTTGTACATTTCATATTCAGGTGTTTATTTACAATTTTAGTTTCACTTATAGCAACATTTTTGATTCCTGACATAAGTATCTCCACTACTTTTACAAAAACTTCTTTTTTTTAAATAACATATATGGATTCTATCTATCTTTTGGTAAAATGGTGTTTTAAAGTTTAGTTTTAGATAAGATTAATTTTTTTTTTTGTGAATTTAAAAAATAGTATTAACAATGCACAAATATTGCCCGCCAACAGGGGCATAATGTTGGTTTGTAATATTAGAGTCTACAAATAAATTTATTTCTAAATTTAAAATATAAAATATATACCATTTGTAATTGAATATAATTTCAAAAGCCAAAAACAAAACTTCAAAGACTATGTTGTACTAAAATATATAATTGTAATAACTGTTAAATTTGGAATACATTAATTAAAGGGGAAGTGAATTGTTTGATGTTCGGTGGTAGACTCAACAAATATAAATAATCCCTATTGTACTAGGAACTTACAAATATTTTTATGTAAATAATGCTTGGTTTTTTTTCATGTCAAACTGGTCAAACTGCCCTTTCTTTATACAAGAACATATTAAATAACATTTTTTAATATAGCAAGCTCCATATTGCTAAAGTGGTGTACATGATATTTATTTAAAATAATATTTTAATAATAATGTTTTAAATGTTAATTCATTTACTGAATTGCAGGATAATCAGTTATTGCCCATACAGCTTCAATTCCAACAGATAATTTATCTGGAAGCAGAACCGTACTTACAAAATGATCTTTTCTGAGTGTTTTATCATTGTTAACTCAAGTTATATTATATTGTGTGATATGTGTTTTATACAAAGTAATTATTTAAATTTTAAATGGCATATATGCAACTGACAAAGTCGACTGTGTATGTGGATACAGTTCTGTAGTTTTTTATAACTACGAAATTTGAATTGTACCAACTTAAAAAACAAAATACTTATAATCTTGTTTTGTTAAAATTTAAATGTGATTGAAAAGGTACTCATTTTTCAGAAGGGAATGGATAACATGAATATTTTTGTTTACCAATGATTTATTATAATGAAATATATAACCATCGCGTACACAGAGACGGTTTGGATTCTTATAAATCCGTTCGTCTCAAATATCAAAAAAAGGAAAAAATTCAAAAATTTGTACATGTTAAAATTTAAAACAAATGTAGAATGACAAGAATGGACAAGTACAAGGTTTTGTTCAATGCAATGCAATGAGTAATCGGCAGCTGCCTCAAAGCAGGTTTAAACAGGAAATCTGGTACCAAGCAGTTAACATGCAAACCTTATTTTGCTAAAAATCAAAAATATTTTTAGCTTTAAATATTCATCTAACCTGAAGATATATAAATGTTAAAAAGAAAAATAATAATTAAAAAGTTATAGCCAAAAAACAGTACGTTGAAAAAATCAAAACCCAAAAATTTTGAAAAACTAAATAAACTCAAATAAACCTTAAAAGGGGTAATGTAGAAAAAGGTTAATAATTAAAAATAATTCTTTGTGTATTAAAAATGGTGGCAAAGATCATTCTTGATACGTTTTTCTCAAATTAAAGAAAAACTAAAAAGAGTTTTAGAAAGTAAAATTAAATAAAGATAAAGCATTTAAAAGAGCACAGTTTTGGTAAGTTTAGTCAAAATCGGCTAATCTGTTTTCAAATTAAAAAAGGGTGAAAATTTTCAAATCAAAAATAAGTATGTTTGAAAATAAAATATGAAAATTTTATGGTTGAAATAGAATAAAAATATGTAGTTTTGTAATGTAAGATCAATAGAAGCATATATATTATAAAATGGAAGGGGGGGTTCACTAAAACAAGTTAGATGAAAAAAATTGACTTTGGACGACGAATAACACTGCAACCAAGAAGACTATAGCAAAAAACCAAAGAGATTCTTTAGGTTCTATCCAAATGGAATCAGGAATAAAAAAAAAGTGTATAATTCAGTAAGGATCAGATTAAGGTCAAGGAAATAATACGAAAACATTCAAACCCGAATAACTTGGATAACCACTAATCGAGTTTCGATGGATTCTACAAGGCCTAAGGAAGACGACAACAATTTTGGAATTCCAACTCTAAACAAAGATATGGCAAAAGTAAGAACATTTGCAAAATTAATTCATTTTGCAGGATAGGACAAGAAACATTCAGATAAAGAACTCCCCACTACACAATGGCGGAGCTTAAGGCATAGCCAACTGCATTCTATACAATACAAAAATTTGATAATTGAAAAATTGCAATCAAGCTGCAATTAAATCAAAAGAAACAGAAAAGAGAATTAAAAGAAGCATTACTAATAATGTTAGAACAAAAACTTGGTGCATTCAAACCAAAATGAAGCACATAAACATCAAAAGACAAAAGGGAAGTTTTGAGAGAAATTAGAAGGGAAACTGACCAAAATAAAATGAAAAATTAAAATTACTTATATTATTTCCTTCGTTGAAGGAACATCTTCAAGAAATCTCTCCAGAAAAGAACTACTGGGTGAGAGGTACTATGCAGTCAACTAGCTCCAAGGGTTAAAAGTAAGATTAATTCTAGATTTAAACTAGATCAAGAAATGAAGTAACTTCATAAAGATTTTGGGACAGTTTTTGTTTTATTGAAGAATTCAAAGAAGATGAATTGATAAGAATCAAAATAAATTTAAATGTTGAAGAATAAATACTGATTCAATTCTAAAAGACTACAAATAATAATAATAAATAAACTTCGATTAAAATCAACTAAAATTGAACTTCAAGCAGATCCTGAGGATTTGACATGGGAGCATCTCAACAACAGCATATATCTTCAAAAACTTCTCAACCGATTTCCAAACAACTTCAAGATCGTCGCTTCACGTCAGGAAATAAACTGTCACTGCTTACTACAGATCACCATTCAGGAACTGAAGTCAACTTTAAAATGTATAACCAAGATATCACTATTAAAATATGAACGAATATACACTAAATATTGGATATATAAAACAACGAATTAGTAGTTTAAGATTTTCATGTAATTCAGATTTTATTTGTTTAAAAGTGGAAATACAAAAGTTATATTTTGCAAAGAGATATAAAACTATTTTTTTAAATTAAATAATCAAAATTTATACATTATATTGAGAAATAAAACTATTTTTTTCAATAAATAAATAAATAAAACATTTTGGTTTTATTTATTTGTTTTATAAATAATATAATCCTGTGTCCTATGTGCATTTTCAGTAGGATTAAAATGATGTGTTAAAATATATGTGCTCATATTTTAAATAATAAGTATAGATTTGCATTGCTTTTTCAAATGACACTCTCAGAGAGAGAGTTCTATTAGAAAGATAAAGTAGAGCTAGAGTAATCAAATTAAAGAGAAATTTAATAAAGATTTAAAATTTTGTAAAAACTATCAAGAATAAATTTTCCTTGTAGAATTAAAGCTAAAATTTCACTCTTGCAACGAACTAATGTTGTAAGTGCCTCCACGGCAAAGTGGAGTTCATTCATACAGTGCACTCCCATTGCATTGTGTGTGCACACACACACACACACAGGCACGCAATAAGTATGTAACTGATTTTTCTGAATTAAAGAAACTGTTTCTATAAATTTTGTTAAGAGCCTCTTTACTTCTGGCTCTACACTGCCTTCTTATAATTAAAAGGACTAGTATAAAGTAATATAGAAGGGGAGTATGACTAAGCTTATTTACAACAGTAAGGCAGAATATGTGACCTCGACTGGATCGCAACAAATATGAGTGTCAAACATAGAAAGTATAAATATTTTTAAAGAATTTTGGGTAAGAACTATTAGAACATATAATATATATTTTTTCTTCCCTCTCTCTTGCTATAACATAGTTAATGTTAAGTACATATTTCCCATGATTCGCCATTATTTTATTTTAATATATTATTTTATATGTATATCTTGTAATTCAAAAATCAGTAATTTTACACTTTCCTAATTTTGTTGAGTTTTGCTGCTGAAATAGGATTTTAAAATACAAATATTTATCAATTTTCAAAATAAAATTTTATTGCAATAACCCTTTTAATATACATATACATTCAAAAATAATCATAGATGCCTTAACAAATGATTTTTATGAGCCTTATAATGAACAAAGACATATTTGTTTTATCCTTTCTTGAAATGTTCTATGCCTACTAATTAGCTCTTTTCATCCCTCTCTACCTTTCCCTGTACAAAATTTCCCATACTATTTTTCAAGTATTCGTGTATCTTTCCACAGGACACATAGATTTATCATCTCTCCTGTGTGTCCCTTCCAAAACGATAAATAGTTCTACTGTATTAACAAACAATAAACAAACAAAAAATTCACGTAGTGTTAACCAAATTACCACATATCTACAACTTTTTTACAATATTATTAATTGGTACAGCGGTCATCCTGAATATTGTGTTGATACAAAATAAAAAAGTGAAAGTTTTGTTTTGTAATGTATGAGATTATTTCTGTATAACACAAATTATTTAATTAAATGTAAAATGGAGACAAATGAGTTATTTAATGAAAAAGGCCTAAATTTTTTCTCTCTTTAAAATATGGTTGTCTCTCGATGCTTTTCCTTTTATCAGTTGTGAAAGATACGTTACCAATTTGGTATTGCACATTTTTATGTTTAGATTAGGAAGTTGTTTATAAAGATATTTATGGTAATAGCATCAAATAAAATACTTAATTTAAAAGCAACAATCTTGCTATGTAATATGAAAGAAGTATCCAAAGTAATGTCTTAGAAACTATGTGGATGGGATTGTTATTACGACAGGACAAAGAAAATTGCAATTGGTTTTACCTGCAAGACAAGAAGGCAGCTTGTTGATGATGCGAGTGGGGTGCTCCTGGAATTCCAGCTAATGAAACAATTGGTGTATGATCACCAGCAGCTGTCCAAGTATTAACAGCTACATTTATATTACGAGTATCAAACTGATTGACAGTGCCTGACTGTCCTCCAACATAAAACAAGTTTGAATTATTTGCATCCCAGCAGCAAGCCCATAAAGGTGATTCTCCTAAAAAAGACACTTTTATTTAACCCAAAAAAACCACTATAATTGTTTAGGTTAAAATTTTAAAAATTATCTCCACATTCATGAAGTGATATATTACTCAAATAATTTAATTATACTACTTTTTTATTTGCAGAGATTTTAGTTTTTTCAAATTATGTTTAATTTGTGATTATATAGTCTTTACTTCATGCCGTCTAGACTAATGAAAATGAACGAATAAGTAACACAATGCCATCAGAAAGGATATAATTAGTCCAAACAGTTAATTAGTACCAAACTGCAAAGAGATAATCATGTGCTCTGACAACTGAGCCCCTACTATTAGATTTCATACTATACATACAGTATGTAGTTAGATATAAAATTGTAATAGATAATTTAACCCTCAAACTGCCTTTCGGCTCATTCTGAGCCGCAATTCGATATGGTCGATATGTTGAGGCGCTGTGTTGATATCGACACAAAAACATGTTTTTTGTAAATTAATATTTCACCCACTTGGAATCATCCTACAGTTGGCAAGCTGTAGATGTATAATCATGCAAAAATAAAACATTATAAATAATATTTAATTAATTGGTAAAGTTTTTGTATTTTTCCACGAACAGGTAAAGAAAAAACTGTGCAGTTGTAAAACAAAAATTATATCTTTTATTCTCTAATTTTCACAAAACCATATTTCTGTCTAACAAATCTACCATAACACTGTTCTATAGATCAAATCTTCCTGTTTCGATCTGTCCTTTCCAAATCTTTCTAACTTTTATAGTTTTTAAATATATCAAAATTAAACAAAAACATGAATTTTAACATGCTAAAAATCACATTTTTTCCAATTCAACTTTTAGCCTAGTAAATATTATTTTATCGAAATGTGTAATATATCATTGTAAAGATAATGTTTCAATATTTCATAATCATGTATCCCAAAATCCTTCTCATGAAAAATAAAAATTCAAGAATTCGATAAAGTTTTGTATTTTTCTGTGAGAGTGATGTATCTGACAGAACGGTGTCATATAAGAAAATTTTAACTCATGGATCACATAATTTTTGTAAATGGTAATTTTTGTAAAAATACCACAAGTTGAACATATCTTATAATATTTTTCTTTCTCTTTCAAACTATGTATTCAAAATTATTGTAAGTTTTATACTTTATGAGATATATACATACTACGAAGTGTTTAAAAAAAAAGTTACTCCTCTGGTTTGCTCTTGAGAGTGCCTAGCCAACTTTGAAGAATTCTAACTTAATTGGTATCTAATCTTTCAGTTTTTTCTACTACTGCGAAGAAATTTAGATCTACAAGTTGGTACAAATATCTAATTCATAGGTGCAAAATTACAATGGCAGATAATGAAGTTTGTAAGTTAGCGTCGGTTGTTCAATGTATTTTGTGAAGTTATTGTTGTTTTATAGAGTGATTTATTTATTATAATTTGTTTATAAAAGTTATAATATGTCTATTAGGATTTCTAGAATGTATTTTTTTGAGTGAATTTTAATATTTTCAGAGTTTTTTTATAGACCTATCTTTAAAAAGTTATTTATGTCTTGAAATTTTGAATTTTTATTGATAAACTAACATGGCATTCAAAGATAACTTAGTGAGGGATTCTTACAACCTCAGGGAAATTACAATGGACCCTGAGTTGTCAGAGTTTAAAGATTGGGTGGGGGGGATTATAACTTCTCCTCCAAGGTCTTATGAGAGGGCCTTTACTTTTGAAAATGATCTGTCAGAAGAAGACTTTCCTGATAGCAGTGGTTCTGAAAAAAGTAGTACACAAACACAAGCACAGGTGGTTCCGTGAGTAATGGTATATCCTCCCTCCAGAATAAGAGGATATATATATATATATAAGGACAATAAATTCTAAAAATAAAGAGGATAAAAATAAAAAGCACATAGCGTCTAAGAAATAAAAAGAGGATATAGCGTCTAAAGTCAAAGTAAAAAATGTAGGACCTAGAAATACTCCACTTGATTCAAATCCGAGTGCATTTCTTTATGACTAATGCTTTGTGTGGGTCTTATGGTCGATGAGACCAATAAGTAAGCAGTTTTACATCAAAGGCGAGAAGCTGAAACTGTGCGCCAACATTGTAGAATATCTTACTGGGTTATTGTAAACGTTAAAAAAAAAAGAAGAAATTCTGAGGAATATTGATCAATATGGGGCTTATACCAAGGAAGAATCTTGTAGATTATTGGTCAACTATCGCAAAGTATCTCTTTTTATGCTAATGTAATGAGTCTCCGACGCTTTGAACTAATTATGTCAATGGTTCATTTATCATCCATCAAAGGTCCACGACGGAATGAACCAAGGCATGACGTTAGGTTGAAAATCCGAACCTTTCTTGTCATGATGAATGATTCATTCAAGATATATTTTTTTCCAAACCAACAGTTACATATTGATGAAAGTATGATTGGCAAGAAAAACATGTATGTTCTTTTATTCAACATATACCAAATAAGAGACATGCTCGTTTTGGGATAAAGAAGTTTGAGATTTGTGACTCGCGAACTTCCTATGTTCTGCATGCTTCTCTGTGGAGCAGTTAAAACTTCTTGGCCAATGATACTGACCCCTTCATCCAAAAAGTAATGAAGGAACTCATGACAAAAAACCAGATTGTTTGGGGAAAGGTTATGTTAGGATTTAGGGTAAGAAAATATTTATTATAACTTTAGAAAATATTTTGTTAACAATTAATAGTCAAATGTTAGCACCAGTTAAATCTTCAATATCAGACGTGTGGTAGTTATTGGGAAATAATTGAAAAAAGTGTTGCAACTGCTTAGCTTGCAGGTCATTAGCATGACATGGATAGTGAAGCTCTATATAAACTGCTAGTGACCTAGAAAGAGGATCAGTGGCATCCAAGACGTCGGCAGGGACGGGGAGACGCTAGTGGTCAGCAGATAGACTTGGCCCACGAACGTACTTACAAAATGAGCTCACTGGCAGTTTATAGAGATTTACGGCCTATGTTGAAAAGGTGAGCAGATTCATGTGTTAAGACAACAAGAGTTGTTAAATTCAATAATTTGCCATTGTTCTGGATTGAAGGTTTAAAGGTATGATTTGGACAGATTATGTTTTAAATTATATTTTATAGGATTAAATATCAGAGAGGAATAAGAATATTCCTGATAAATTGTAACAACTATAAGGGAACAAAGAATAAATTAATATTAACAATCTGAGCCATCCCTATTATTTTTTATTATAAGCCATTTATTTGAACCCGTAGAATACCTAGTAGTAGGAGAAAACCTAGTATTCATAACACTTACCATCTGTTTACCGATAACTACTACACTAAGATACCTCTTTGCTTCTTTTTGTTATCGAACAACGCCTTTTTGACAAGAATAATCTACAAAATCAGCAATAAGTTGCCTAGAAATGTTGTCTAAGTTGGGGGTCAATCCTTGTATTACAGGAAAGGTAAAACACTTACTCTTGAAACAAGGAGGAAAAAAACTAGGAAAGCCAGTGCACTTAGTTATCACAGCTTGTCACGCAGGAGATATCGATGTAAGTAACAAATATGGTGGTGTCAAATCCAAACCGTTTGTAATTCATTATTACAACACGTTTGTGGATGATATGAATAACAAGGACAAGAGTATTTACCATGTAACTTGTTCTCGGCCCTATAAGAAATACTGGAGTAAAATAGTCTACAATTTTATAGACATGACCATCTTCAACACTTGGATTTTGTACAAGGCACAGAATCCGGATTGTAGAAGACGGCATGACTTCATGGTCGATTTAGTTGAAAGACTATATTACGAAAAGGATTATGACACTCCCCTTTCTCCTGGCCTGTCGAATGTACAATTACGTACTCCACCACTATCTACATCCACAGCGACTACTCCGACATCTTTATCCTCTCACAGGCTAACCAAAATGTTAAAAAAACTGTAGAAAATAGTGTGTAGTCTGTAATGAGGGTTAAATTATCAACTCAAAGTCTCATTACTGGTGTCCACCATGTAACAGCGATCTACACAAGGAATGTTTCAAAGACATGGCACATTTTTGGAGGTCAGGGCGAGGAAGGAAACCTCCTAGCCTTCAAAATCACAAATGAAGGATGGTCGCCCTCCCCGATACACAGCAGCACCACTAAATATACTATCTGGATGCCATACAAACGTAAGTACACAAAATTTAGTTTATTTTACCTTATATTTGGTTAGGTTAGGTTATGACGTTATATATTATTATTATATATATTTGGTTTTATATTATCATTTTACACATTCCAATATATTTGTATTCTGAATTTTGCAACTAATTGTCAGATTTGCTTTTGCACCACTATGTCAATGTTTTCTGCTAACGAATTGGAAAGGTTTTATAAATATTTGTACAGATATCTTTTCACAACTATAGTCTACAACTTCTATATATCAATAGTTTAAAATAAGTTTTCCACTATTTTAACACTCGTTTTGGTAAATTTTTGAAAATAGACCTAACCTAACTTTTTATTGATTTTCGACTTTTTACATAAAAATATATATTTTCTAATGAAAATTTTAGAAATTGATTTTTATTTTTTCCAACATTTATTTAAAACTATATTGCAAAATTTTTGTATATATGAAAAAATTCAAACAAATTTTTTTGTATGGTATATACAGCTTTTTCTGTGGAATTTTTGCCTCGATTACTGGACGATTTTTTTTATTTCTGACATCTCTCCAAAATTTTTACATTTAAAATTTTGGAGAGATGTCAGAAACAAAAAAAATTTTTTACATTTAAAATTTTTGGGATTACACACATAAAATCTATGTACCTTTCTGAGAAAAATGATAATGAAGAGTATAATAATATTAATATTTTTGGTGAATTTTTGAAAATAGGCCTAACTTTTAAGCGAATTTTTACTTTCTACGTAAAAATTTTATACAGATTTTTGTTTTTACTAACTTTTATCCTTAACTATATTACAAAACTCATGTATATCTTGAAAATAAAAAATAAAAAAATATGTTGAATTTTGGCTTCTGCTTTAGTAAGAATTTTTGGTTCCTGAAATACTAACTCCAAATTTAGTACATTAAAAAAATGTTTTTCAATACACAGCTAAATTCAAAAACACCTTTCTGAAAAATTTTAATTAGAAGATGTATTTTCTATAATATTACTATTTTTGTTAAATTTTTTTTTTAAAGCCAATTTC
Source organism: Aphrophora alni (assembly GCA_963513935.1). Lineage (NCBI taxonomy): Eukaryota > Metazoa > Arthropoda > Insecta > Hemiptera > Aphrophoridae > Aphrophora > Aphrophora alni. The sequence goes on from OY740766.1 coordinate 100,676,527, forward strand.
ATTAAAACAATTTTTGACAAGAAAATTTTACAAATTGATTTTTTGTATCAACATTTATTCATAATTACATTCCAAAACTTTGTAAATCTTGAAAATAATATTAAAAAATTTGTGCTTGGCGTGATACTCAATTTTTGAATTTTGCTTTGAGATTAAAACATTCGCTGTAAAGCGGGAAAAAAAGAATTTTATGATTGGTTTGAAAAAAGAGGACGAAGTCAAATTAATGTCTGTAAATAATATTAAAACAAGGGAAAGAAAAATTAAAATAGATTTCCAAAATATAAATTCAAAGTAAATAATGTTTAGTTTTAAGATAGAATAAATATTGAAGATATTGTTTTGTGAAAATAGACGATGCTTGTTGTCAAGCAAAATGATTTGGACAGTGTCCGTGGGACCAGAAATGTGAATGTAATGGAAGTATACTGAGTTAGTAGATCTAAAAAGAGACACTTAGTTTGAAATGCAAGGAAGGAGTTCAGTCTAGAGGAGGCGGCTGAAATGGTCAGACGTGCTTTTGATTAGTGAAGGAAATATTTGTAGACAATGTTGTAACTTATGTTAAAGTGATTCTTTTGTAATATAGACAATGTAAATCGCAAACAGTTTAGAGTCAATTGATCGTAGAGAGTGTAGAGGATGCGTAAGAAATAGACGAACACATAAATATGGTGAAATAGCAAATCTTTTGTGAATGTGCATAGAGCACATCGTGCGACTTTAATTTGTTCATTGCATAGACAGTTTAACCGGTATTTTCAATCTGAAAGACGTTAAGTATCAAAACATAAACTCTATTTCTGTGATAGAGATGAAATGTGTGAGAACTATGATTCGTAAAGTCAAAATCGAGATCATTAACTGAAAGATTACGTAGTCAAAACGGACCTCAACCTCAAGAACGAGGACTGCATGCCACAAAGGACATTCATCCTGGAGATGGCTACAATGTGGTAACATAAATTATAGACAATCTTATTTTATCTTTTGTGTAAAAAAGGACTCATGATGAAATATTAAATATGTTAAAATTTGTTTAAATAAGTAACCTTAATGTTTAAGTAATTTTAAACATATTTAATAGAAAATTAACACTTTAATAGAAAATTTCTAATGTTTTAATATGAGGACAAAGATGCTCATAAAAAATTTAATGAGTAAAAGTTGCAACTAATTTTAAAATAGATTCATTTATAAAGAATTTTAGTCTCTTCAAGACAAAACAATTTCAAATTTCTGAGATGATATAATTTCAAGCAATATACTAATGTATATATATTATTAATATATGTGTGTATGAATACTTTTAATAAATTACTATGTTCAGTTTCAGAAAAATAAATAAGGATTTCTTATTTACCAGATAACCACTGATAGTACACTTGGAAAAGAAACATGACCCAGAGAATATTTTAATTTTAAGTCAATTTTTTTTATCCTTTCAAAATTGGTGAGTTAAGTCCACCTGGTGCCCTTAGTTGAGCAATTTCATAAATTCTTAATGTTACAAAGTGTCAATTTAAAATTTACAAAATACACCCTCTCTTTTTTATTTAATATTTACAATTGGCACATCAACGTGTAGCTATTAGTTTACAAAATCCTTTTTTATTTAATATTTACAAATGTCGCACCAACTCCGGGCTATTTGTTTATATTAACAATATAAGCAAATAAGTCGAAAAAGTAAGTGGTTTATGGTAAATTAGAATTCATATCAAAAGGTAAGAATATTCACAATTAACATAAAATAAAACAAGTAAACAAATAAATAATTTAAAATAATTAATTCTAAATTTAAAGTAAAGTTTAAATAATATTCAAAATGGAAGTTACAATTAATAATAATCTAATAAGTGAAAAAGAGAGGGTAATGAGAGAGTTTAAAGTAATGAAACAAGAAGCTGATAAATATTTTGGAAATGTAAGTAAATGTTTTAGAAAAGAAGATTTGAAAATAGATTAAATGGGTAATAGAGCTGAACAATGGTGTATAGAGTTAAGTAGGGATGAATTGGATGAACGTTGGCATGTAGGGTTAGGAAGGGATGAGATAGGTAGGAAAATAGAATCAAAAGAAATAACAAAGATGTTACATGCTGTGTTTAAAGCAAGAAATGAGATTTATACAAAAATGGCAAGTAGATTAGCAGTAAAAGTAAATATTAATTTTCAATTAAAGGTATTTATCAAGAATAGTGGAACAAAAGTAACAAAGAAAGTTTGTGAGAATGAATGTGCTGTAAACAACAATAATAATGAGATCAACAATAGTTTAAGTCAGTTAGAAGGGGGAATTGAAAGTAACAAATTTGGTGAGGTAAATAATATTGTAGACAAGAAACAGTTAAATAACAATAATGGTAGAGTTGATGACAGTCTGAATGAGGTTACTAATCTTGTAAACAAAGAAAAAATAAATAAGGTTGATTGTATGAATGAAAATGTAGTTAAAATAAATAAAATTATAAACAAAGTGTCAAATAATGTAAAAGTACTATCAGTTTTCAATATAAAGAAACAAGGTCATGTTAGAATAATAGGTTTTGAACAAGTTTAGGAATGAGTTTAGAATGCAAGATCAGATAAATAAAAGATTCTATGAAAAAGATAAAATTGAAAATGAGCATGAAAAGTTGTTTGTAAAAACATTTTTTGAAAGTGTAAAGATTTTTGATGAAGTTAAAGGTTTAGTTGGGTCAGATTATAAAAGTAGGTCAGTAGTTGTAAGGATGTTTGTAAGAGGGGGAAATGACCAAAACAAACTGCTAATCAAAAACATGTTAGGACTTAGGGACAGTTTCAAAAAGAAGTCTAGTGTTAGGATGGTGTCTAACACAAAAGAACATTGTAATAGAAAAGTTATGTTTGAAAAGGTTGTGAGGTTAAGAGTTAATATGACAAAGAAACACATGTATACTAAAATGTTTGGACGAATCGGTAACCACCGAAAGAAATAGATAGGCCGTATTGAATAATAAAATTTGGAAAGGATAAATAATAATGTAAAAAGTTTTTTGAAGCCAAACCGACATGAATAAAGATTAATATTAGATAAATAATAATGTAAAAAGTTTTTGAAGCCAAACCGACATGAATAAAGATTAATATTAGATAAACGTTTTGTTAGTTATTAGATTTAAGATAGATGGACTGTAGATAGGATACAGTATTTACTTTAAGAGATAGGCTTTGTATAATAAATATTTAGTAAACACTTGATAAGCTACAGGTTATATTAGAGACACATTGATGGAAGTAATGTTTAGGTTACATAAGATAAAAAAATAGGCCTATGGACATTCCATAACTTCTGATGTACAGTTATTTCAAGGTGAAAGAGTCTGGATAGGTACAGTTGTGACAAAATTATTGAGTCAGGTTCTGAATACTTGCATTTCAGAGTAGTTTAATTTCTTTGCACATATAGTTCAAAACTAAGTAAAATGCAAATGTAGATGTAATGGTTGATTAGAAACAAGTTTTTTTAGTAAGGTTTAATGAAGAATATATTTGGTATGAAATAATAATTCTAAGGAGATATCGAGTTGAATAAAATCTTGAAGAACCGAAAGACGAACTGCGTAATAGCTAAGCCAGATAGATAGTAAAGTCACTCAATGTTTAGGTTATAGAGATAGAAAGAGATGACACGTGTGCTATAGGCGAATGTCTGGAAAAAGTACAGTCGAGAGGTAGAAAAGCTACAGTCTGAACAAAACGAAGTGTTTCAAAATCAATTTTAAGTATTTTTTTTTTTTTTATCTTTTCAAAATTGGTGAGTTAAGTCCACCTGGCGTCCTTAGCTGAGCAATTTCATAAATTCTTAATGTTACAAAGTGTCAATTTAAAATTTACAAAATACACCCTCTCTTTTTTTATTTAATATTTACATTGTTTATATAAACTTTTCTGTAAAGTGTTAACTTCATTTTTTGATTTCTAACACATACTTACTCCAAAACTATTTCACAGATAAATTCTATACAATTAATAAAGGATATATACATGCAGAATAATATTACCATTGAAAGTATTTAAGCCTGTATTGCACCGTATATCCAACAGCTTTGCTGTAGTATCCAGAGAGACGCTTAATAGTATATCTTTCTCAATTCTATGAAATGCAATGTCACGGATCATTTTATGATGTAAAGGGATCATTTGACCAGGTCGAAATTCCAATGCATCAAATTTCTTTAAGCCAAATCCAGGAAATAGATTATTTTTTGAATAAGTTGATACCATCTGAAAAAAAAAATTTGCTTACATTTACTTTAGTATTTACGTGGATTATTTTTAAAGTAAGAACCGATTGTGCATCACGTTCTCACAGGTTGTCATGTGACATCTGTTCAAGGTTAGCCACTCTTGGCCAGTCCCCAGTATGCTGTCATTATGACTCACGTCTTTGCTGTTGTTGGTTGTTCAGTTATACTGTTTTGTTTCTCACCATGTCAATCAGTAATCCTGCAGATTGTGAAGTGCGTTCTGTTATTTAGTTTTTGAACGCAAAAAAAAGTTCGCCCTGCCGTAATTCCCGGGCAGTTTGTTGAAGTTTATGGTGAAGGTGATGGAAATATGTGTAAATGGTGTAGGCTTTTTAATGAAGGACGGACAAATGTTCATGATGATGAACGATCTGGGCGGCCTACTGTCATGAATGAAGACTTGATACAAAAATTTTATGAAGAAATTTGCCAAAACAGGCGCTTTCACTATTGATGAGCTTCATCAGAAATTCCTATAAGTTTCAAGATCAGTAATTTATCAAAATGTTACTGACAAACTTCACTACAAAAAAATGTGTGCAAGATGAGTACCAAAAATGTTGACCGAAGAACACAAAACAAATTGTTTTACACATTCTTTGTCATTTTTGGAACACTATGAAAAGGATGGTGACATATTCTTGAGTCACATGGTGACCGGTGATGAACCGTGGATTTCCTACTACACTCCAGAGACTAAATGCCAATCCAGTGAATGGAATCATTCAAACTCCCCAACGAAACTACAAAGATTCAAGCAAGAAATTTCAACACGGAAAATTATAGCCACAATTTTTTAGGACTGGAAAGGCTTTCTTCTAATAGACTTTCTGCCAAGAGGTATGACAATAAATTCTTAGAGGTACTGTGAAACCTTATTAAAGCTTAGGAATGCCATTCAAAACCGCAGGCGGGGACTGCTCTCTAGTTGGCTTCGTTCTGCTTCACAATAACGCTCAACCCCACGTTGCGGCAAGCTAGACAACTTTCATTGGGAATTACTGGATCATCTACCATACAGCCCTGATTTAGCACCATCAGATTTTCATGTTTTTCCAAAACTTATGCAAATTCTTGGTGGAAAGTGATGACATGTTAAAAGAAACTGTTACTAACTGGTTTAACGGTCAGACAGCAGAGTTCTTTGATGAGGGGGTTCAAAACTTGGTGCCACGACTTAACAAATATTTAGATATTAATGGTGACTATGTAGAAAAGTAAAAAAAAAAAAAAAAAAAAAAAAAAAAAAAAAAAAAAAAAAAAAAAAAAAAAAAAAAAGTTCATATTTTAGTTTCTGATATAATTTATATTCATAAATAAAGTTTCTCTTAATCCACTACAAAACGGTTATTACTTAAAAAATTACCTGCGTAGATTAGTATTACAGTATTTACATTTAGTATTAACATTATTCTAATACAAACCTCATTCTAGACATTAATTTTTGAAAAATAATAAAGATAGCCTATTGATAGGACAGTACAATAATGTTAATTAAAACATTTAATAAATAAATAAACAACAATAAATAATTTTACATTTATTTTAAAGACTGTAAAAAAATTAAAATCTTACATAATAAAGAGGAAAATTGAAAACTCAATTAAATCTTATTTTTGTTAATTGTGCATCCTATTTGTTTAAATTTAAATTGACCATTATTCCCTACTGAAAGAAATATTGAGAGATATACATACAACTGTAAAAGCAATGTTGGGATGCAAGACAACAAATTGAATTAATCACTGGAGCATTGACTCCAAGTGTTACTAGAAACCTACAATTTCTATTGTAAATTTTTAATCCCTTCTGTTAAGGAGTACGAAGTTAAACTATATTTTTCCACAAACTATTTCTTTTAAAATATATTAAGTGCTAAAGTTATACTTACAATGTTCATATAATTATCATAAGCCATGACACGACAGTGTCCTATATCACAGATATCAATTACTTTAATTAACTTCAACTCATGTGGTACAGTTTGAGTTGTAATTTGTGAATGACATACTTCATCTGGTATGGATGCAGCTTTCTTCCGTGTTACTTCCAATTCCAGTTTAAGAGTTTCGAGTTCACTTTTCAGCAGTTCTTGTTTCAATTTGCACACTCGGATTTCTAGGTCTAGTTTAATTTTGCTTGCTAATGCCTAAAATAATTTACAGTGTTATTAAAACCAATCTTTTAAAACATTCTGAAAATAAATTATTTACTTTGATTGTAAGTTAAATCAATTGGAGTCAAATATTTTGAGAGCTCTATTTAAATTTTTCAACTTGTTTTCATATTAAAAAAAAAAAAATGGTAACATTAGAGCTCACAGATGGTAGCCACTATGAATTTTCATCAATAAAAAAACAGTTTTGTAATGAAACTACAATTTCATTTCCTAATATTCAATAATTATACCATTATTAAAAAAAAGGCCGAATTAGCCTTGAATGGGTATATTAATTTATTATAAGGTCTATGTATTTCAGTACCAAAAATTTCTTATATACATAGATTTTAAACTGTCTTCTGTAGTAGGAGAAAGTACAGTTTATGTCCAACTTTAATAATAGTACAATTAATTTTGATAATGGTTTGATCATGATTTGTATAGAAACTAAAAAACTGACTAAATTACTAAAAATCTAACAGAAAAACTTTTTTTTTTCTTTTTTTCCAGAATTGTTGCAATTTATTATTTTTTCCAAAATCGAAAATAATTGATGATTGTCAAACTGAAAACAAAACATCTTATCTATATTTACCTCAACACCTTACACTTTATAAAAATCTCTGTGTATAGATTAGAGTAATGTAATTGTGGGTAAATCTATGTTTTTAGAAAGGCCATGATTATCGCCAGTTAAAATAAAAACCACCAAAGACAGTGAAAAGATCAGAGAACCTACTACCTGTAACAAATTCTGTGGCTCTACAGTGTCTCTCCCCATCAGAAGCTGAGATAACGCAAGAGCATTCATTTCAATAGCGACCAAATGAGACACTAGTAACGAGCTACCATCTAAAATTTAGTATATTATATCCGTACGTAAGCCTATTTTACTTTGTATTGTTTTACAATTTATGTAGTGTGTCGATTCTTTCAGTATTTATTTAAAATAATATTTATACTTTTACAAATTTAAAACTATTGGTAGGCCTATTCATTTAAAAAATTGCAATCGAAAATTTTGAGACCTAGGCATTCACAATTATTGATCTTGTTTTTGGGACGTAACAAGTGATGATTTACTCAAATAAAACTTTTTTTTAAATTGCTGGAATCAAGTCTTATGTGGTTTTATACAAGAATTTGAAAACCTTCCACAAGATGTCAAGAAGAAAAATAAGTACATTTCTCTTTTATAATTAAATGTTTATAATATTGGATAATGTAGTATAAACATAAATTGATAACATTAAAAATTGACCAAAACCATTATTTATAAAAACAAATTAATTTTAAATTATTTGTATTGCCATTCTATGTCTCCACCACCTACATAATATTCTGTGAATTGTTCTATTATTTGTTTTGGTTGCTGTCCACTACTAATGTTGGCATTTCCAATATCAAGTAATCCTTCATGTCAATGATATCATTAAATGCATATCTTTCTCGGAAATAACAAAGTTGTGAAGAATTGAACAGGCTTTAATTATATTTGCAGCAAATGCTATTTCAACATTTAATGGTCCATGTAGCATTTTCCTCTTATTGGCAAAAATTCCAAATGTACACTCTATATAGCTCCTTGCTCTTGTCAACCAATAGTTAAATATTTTATTCTTCAAAGTAGGACATTTTCCACCATTAGGAATAGTTTTGTTAAGTATAGTTGTTAGGTAAGATTATAAAAACTATTAAATATAATGTTTATTCTACATCCCAAGACAATACACAGAAGGCAGTCTATTGTTGTGAAATATATCAAAAAATGTCGCTATATCTGACTCTAAACATACCTAGTTCAGCTAAGATTATAAAAACTATTAAACATAATGTTTATTTTAAGTCCCAAGACAATACACAGAAGGCAGTCTATTGTTGTGAAATATATCAAAAAATGTCGCTATATCTGACTCTAAACATACCTAGTTCAGCTAAGATTATAAAAACTATTAAACATAATGTTTATTTTAAGTCCCAAGACAATACACAGAAGGCAGTCTATTGTTGTGAAATATATCAAAAAGTGTTGCAATAGCTGACTCTAAACATACCTAGTTCAGCTAAGATTATAAAAACTATTAAATATAATGTTTATTTTAAGTCCCAAGACAATACACAGAAGGCAGTCTATTGTTGTGAAATATATCAAAAAGTGTTGCAATAGCTGACTCTTAAACATACCTAGTTCAGCTAAGATTATAAAAACTATTAAATATAATGTTTATTTTAAGTCCCAAGACAATACACAGAAGGCAGTCTATTGTGAAATATATCAAAAAGTGTTGCAATAGCTGACTCTAAACATACCTAGTTCAGGTAAGATTATAAAAACTATTAAATATAATGTTTATTCTACATCCCAAGACAATACACAGAAGGCAGCCTATTGTTGTGAAATATATCAAAAAGTGTCGCAATAGACGTCAAATGATTTATTTCGAATGATATATAAAAATGTAAGACTAACAAGTATAACTTAATAATTCAATCATATTTTCTTATGTAAAGCTTCTGCTTAGTGTTTGTATTCCTTGTGTAAAATCAGTAATGTCTATTTCCTCCCTATAATTATTATCTCTCCTCACCTCTCCCTGCAATCGCTGCTTAAACTTGGTCATTCTCATTCTCTTCCTGGATAACACTTTTTTTTCTTTTTTATTAGGTTCCTTCTAATAATAATGTAAGATTCTATTATTGAATACACTATAAAAGGCCCAGCAATAATCAATTTTACAGTATTAATTCATGATATGTACTACTGAATAAATTCGCCTACTATGTGAATTATAAAATTTCTTAATTTTCTTGAAATTCAACATAAAGTAAATAAATTCACGTACTTTCTTGTACATTAAATGAGCATTTTAAATAAAGTAACGAACTCTTGCGTACGCTCACAAGAAAGTACATTAAAATTTTAACAATTAAAAAAATATTATTATCCTACGATGATTTGGCATAAAATTGGCAGCAATTTGAATATTTTTTGAAAAATGCTGATTGCGGCTGTAAAAATTTTAACCATGTACTTATAGCATAAAATACACATTTTCTCCAATTTTTATAAAAATCCGGCGATTTTCCCTTTATTTATTGCATTTTTTAAAACCTGAAGTTTCATAAGTTTTGGTTTTTTGAGATTATAATTCATTTTTAAAGTATTTCAACCAGATCAAGTCGATAGTCTATTCATCCATGAGTATTTTGCATTCAATTTTTTTTTTACAACCAAAAGAACAGGAGATAATAAAAAAATAATGTAGCGATGTGCTTAAAATGCATCAAAAATGTACATTAGTGCAATTTTGCCACAAAACAAAGGGCCAATTTTATAGATTTTTTTCCCGCTTCATGTTAAGATATGTAATGGGGGAAAAAAATCCAACTTTGCAATTAAATCACTATCAAATTACAATTTGCCTCTACGACTAGCATTTTCTTATTACAGTATTTATATTTGTCGAACATTTCAGAATTCCTCCATCTTCAATACTTAATTTAGTACTAGAGTTATCCGTTAAGGAAATATCTATATATACAGCTTTGCCACGCCCCAACCAGTGACTCTGCTTACAGTGTTATTTACTTTGGCGGATTTCCATATAATTTGACAAAAGAAAAAGCTCATAAAAATAGAAAACAATATTTTCTATTATATATTATAATAGTTTTTTCAAAGACAGGGTCAAAATCACCAGGAATTTTCGGTCACTGGGCAATCTGAATAAATAGAAATTTTGAATTAGACCAATTTTTAGAATCTTGAAGAAATTTAACAAATATGAGTTTAATTGATATCACTATTTTATGAGTTGACATTGCATTATTACATACTGAATATTATTAGTACATTGCAATTATAAGGTTCTTATTTTATATAATTTTGATAATTATTCTATGTCAAATTTAGTTCAATTCATATTATTTACCAGGTCCAGTTCATTTTTAAACTTATCTATCTCTGAAGTGTCGATTGCTACGAGCTTCTTGGCATATAAAATACGAATATCTTTGATGTTAGCTTTCTTATTGCATGTGGGACATTTCCGAGCACTAGCAGTACAACTTAACTGTAACATAAAGTAAATTGATATTAAAACAATGTATTCAAAACAAACTACCTGATATACAAACTAACTGATATAAAACAATATCAGTTCAGTGTATGACAAAAATGCGAATTCCTCACCAATAGATGAACTAAAATAAATGGCATATAAATACACACACACACACACGCACACACACACACACACACACACACACACACATATATATATATATATATATATATATATATATAATACAACTATGCAATAAATATTAGGGATGAGAAGGTTAGCTTCCTGATTAATAGTAAAAAAAAAAATGTTTTTCCTTAAAGGAAAAATATCCTTTTGGTCATCATCACCTTTAAAAAATGAAGATAAAATAGAGACCCTTTCTCCTCGATATTACTCATTAAACCAGAAAAAGGTTACATAGGAAGATGTAGTTTAGTTGAAAACAAAAATAACACATCATCATAATTCACTTTATAATTGTAATTATAAAACAAAAGGCAAGCATTTATACAAAATGTATAATTTACTACTTTTGAAACAAAAAAAAATAAATAAGTAGTTCTGTAATTATTTAAGTTTACATATCATGACAATTTCTAAGTGACAGAATACACTGTCCATTAAATTGACTGTCCAAAGTCTGTTGTCCATTAAATAAAATATATATATACAGGGAGTTTCAAAAAGGACTTTATAATTTTGAAAATTTATATAAAATTATTCCAAAAAGGTACAGAGCTCGTTGTAGTATTGTTTTAAAGGAAATCACATCAAGTTTTGACTCGTGTAGTCCGCTAGTGCCTAATCGTGCTGCACAAGCGGTAGTGGCAGTTACGTTAAAGATGGCTGCCTTCACTGGACCCGAGTGTGCTAGCTGTGTGTTTTGGTTTGAAGAATCGAAGTTGGCGAAGTTATAACGAAATAGAGGGCTCCCAAAAGGTCAGTGCTCGGCAGGCCATAAATTGTAAAGAGTTGAAAGGGTTGACAGCTTGAAAAATTATTCTAACATTAGTCACAGATATAAAGAAGTCAAATAAACCATTCCAAAAGTCAATGCCGTCAACCGAAAATGTTTGAAATGGACCAATGAAATAAATTGCATCAGTCTCGAAGTAACGTACAAGATTTAAAATAAGCCAATGAAGGAAGAGGATCGGAAGAAAGCGTTTGAAATTAGAATCTATATATAGGGGTGGAAGAGAAGCACACGAGATTCATTCTTTTTTGGTTGTTACTGTTTGAAGGAGGGAGTTCCGGAGCAAGTGTTTCTTTAGAAGATCAATTGTGAAAGATTTAGCCGAGATCAAAAGTAAAAATAAAATAGTATCTGCGTCGTTTTTTTTTATATATAAGTATTAATAGTAATCTCCGAAGAATAGTTTAAAGGATAATCGTCGTTATAAGTTTTAAAGATAATCGTCGTTATAAGTTTAAAAGTAATCATCATCATAGAAGTGTGTGATAAATTGCGTCGTTATAACAGTGTTTGAATATTAATACAAAAAATTAAAGTAATCGTCGTCACGAAAGTGAGTGAGAAATAAGTGAAGGAAGAAAAGAAGTTCGTCGAAAAGATCAAGTCAAATCGATCCATCTACTGGCAGTCTACACGGGAACCACGTGCACGGGAACCAGGAACATCGGAGCAGCGATAAAACTTCCAAGCGATAAGTAAAAATTAATGGACAATCTGAATTAAATAAACTACCACCAAATTATATTTTATATGTAAATTATAGTCACCAAAGAACCCTCACGAACCCGTAAAGAGAAATTAAATTAAATTAAATTAATAGTACATTTCAGTTAGCCGGAGCATTTTATAATAATAAATTAAAAGTAATAAATTTAAACGTAAAAATATGATGCACTCTTATTTCTTTATTTAGTTTAAGACATGGTAGAATTAGAATTTTATTTTAACTATGTACTTAGAAAAAGTAGTAGGTTAAGACGCTAGTATATGAGTAAAAAGTGCATCAGATTGGACAATAATTGATTTTGTTATTGTAAATGTTTTTAAAACGTAATGTTATGAATAATTAAAGAACAACAAAATTCTAATTGTGTGGAAGTAAATTTGTTATAATATATATATTATTATATTATATAGACTCCCTTATTTAAATAGACTATAGACCATTGGCTAGGGCATTTTTGGAGATAGCCACGTTAATCGTTTTAATAATTATCTAGTTAGACAACATTTTGTACATAACCTCTCGAATGGCAATTTCATTTTACATGGGTTGCCCAAAGCTAATATATTGTAGATAACCCTAGAAGCGGCATGGTTAATTTCCTTGACAATTCTTCGTTTGTTTAAAAATTAATAAAAAATATAATTTTTATACAAAACCTAACTTATAAGACATCATTTTTCTCAGAAAGATGCATAGAATTCATCTATGTAATTAAAAAAAAAATTTTTTGAAACGGTTTTGGAGTAAGTATGTTACATGTCAAAAAATGAAGTTAACATTTTTCAGAAAAACCTGTATCATCCAAAATAAATAACTTACCACCTTTTTCCAAGATATACAAAAGTTTTGTGTAATATTTGTGAATATATTTAGGGGAAAAAAAAATTTGTTACATTTTCAAAAATTAAAAAAATATTTTACGAAAAAAGGTAAAATGGTCATTTTGTTTTCAAAAATAGTAATATATATTTTATACACAAGTTCTATATATCATTATATTTAGAAAGGTGCATAGAATTTAGGTATGTAGTGAAATAAAATGTTACAGTAGATGTAAAACATTTGGAGTTTTTTGGTCAAATACCAAAAAATCGGAGAGTAACGGAGAGAATAATTTCACAGAAATGGTAATCTATACCATACAAATAGATTTTTTTGGAATTTTTTTAACGATTACTACAGATTTGTAATATATTTGTGAATATATTTAGGGAAAAAATAATAATCTGTTACATTTTCAAAATAAAAATAACGATTTCCCCTAAAAAGTGATACTCTGGCAAGTGAGGTTAGGTTTGACACCTCGACAATTTAGGCGTAATTAGTAACTTTCTAACTAGGCCTAAGACAAAATCACTAGATTTCACTAAAACAATATACTTTACAAAGAATAACACACATATTCACTTGTATAATCAAATAAAACACTCAATATAAGAAAATTTGCATATAGGTTGTCAACATACCTCTCTAGCTTATCCCATAAACCATTCACAAACTAGAAATTCACTCAAAAACATTAACTTTAGAAATAAAAACACATATATTATAGGATAAAATAAAGCAAAAGCTTAAAGTTTCAAATATCAACAAGAAATATCTGCTATTACATTAAAGTTTACATATATTATAACTTGTATACACAATTTATATACAATTTGTATACACAAACCTTCAAAATAACAGAAATTTATAATCCCAAAACAAAGCGCCACGCCCTTTCGATGCCACAAACTCGCCTAACAATGGCTATGTTCAGACATGAAAACAGGAGATAGAGAATAACTGTACCCTATATGAAGTACTACCAACTTGTAGAATGAAATTTCCCCTACAACATACTATAAAGTTCGATTACAAAAAATCGAATCAGTAATCGATAATCCTATTTAGTAAACTGCACCGAATGCCAAGTGAATTTCGTTCCGTAAGGTTTCTACTATCGTCAAGTAGAAATATCTTTCGCTCTATGAGTCACAGAACAATTGTAAACTACGGTTAGAATGAGAAACATTGTGATCTATAGAACAGCGTTTTGGTCGACTTATTTGACATAAAATAGATTTGTAATCATATGGGGGAAAACGACATCGCTTTTACTAAAAACTGCACAGTTCAAATCTATGATTTTACGCATCAAAAATATGCGAACTTCACCAATTTTTGGAATTTTATTTATAACTTTTGTGGTATTTTTTTTTTTTGCATGATTATGCATCTATGGAACATTTGCTTTCCAACGGTATTTTATTTATTGCGATAGGACGATTCTAAGTGGGCGTAATGTTGAATTGCAAAATACGTGTTTTCCGGTCGATAAACTACGTCTAAATTGCAAATCGACCTGCTCAGCGGGTCGGTGCCGCTTCTAGGGTTAAAGGAATACATTAAAAATAATAGACATTCTCTTTTTCCTTTAAAATATGTTATAAAACTCATTGGCACAAATTTTACGTGGTTTGCCTGGAGCTAATATATTGCAGTTAAAAGACTATATTAAGAATAATACCCACTCTATTTATACCCATTCCTTTAAAATATGTTTTTATAATCATTGGCATAAATAATATCTTACAGGGCAAATCTTTTGAACAAATTAGACTAACCCTGTAATTCACCCCGTCTTACCTTTATGTGATATATATTTATTTAAAAGTAAGACTATCGTATTGATAATGCCACCAAATTTTTTGTAATAATTGTTATAACTAAGAACTTGTGTTTAATTCTACGTCTTGAGACGGTTTGGGATAATACCAAGCTTGGGATTTTTGGCAAGCTTCAAAAATATCCAAGAAACGAAAAATTTGGAAGATTTTATAAAAATATGTTTTTTACTGTTAAAATAACCAGTATTGACAGATTGAGCAAACCTATACAATTCTATTCAAGAATGAGAGTGTTCAATGATGAGTCATCTGCAAGCACCTGGACTGTTAATTAACTGACTTGGTCGTATGAGATGAATCATTTTACTAAATAAGATAACCTACCGTAGTAAAATTAATTTTTGTAAAAATTGTAAATTATTTTGGATTACAAATGTTAAGTACCTAAATATAGTTAACTGTATTAAAAGAATTTTAGTATCATTGTTAGTTTAAAAAGTTAGAATTAAAAAAACAAGACATAAATAAAAAATAAGCAACTCCAAAAAAACCAAACATGGTATAATAAAGGTTAGTAGGAATAAATTCATTTTGCAAAATAAAAATTTTGAATTTATAAAGATTTCTTTGAGAAAAACGCCATCAAAGATCACTCTTGAGATGTGTTTCTCAAATATTAGAAAGTTTTGAGAATAGTAAAAACAAAAATTGATAAAGGGCATAAAGGGAAACACTTTTGGTAAGTTTCGTCAAGATTGGCCAAACCGATGGTGAGAAATAAAATAAGGGTTAATTTGGTTAAACCAAAAGTTAGCGTTTTAATAGTTAAAAAAGATAAATTTATGATACAGTTAGCTTAAGAATAGTTAATATTGTAAAATTGAATCATGAGAAGTATTTGTTAAAATGGGGGGGGGGGGTTTTCTAACACCAAGAAAGCATAAGACAAAAGACGAAATTTGGAGGTTACATAATGTCTTAAATAAAAGGACTACAAGGATATACAAGAGGATTCTTTCTACACTTTTCTACAAGGAACTGAAGAAAAATCGTAGAAATCTTGAAAGGATCAAAAGTTGGTCATCTGAAAATTACGAAAACATTCAAACACGAATAACTCGAAAAGTTGTTTTGATAAACACCGTTCGAGTTTTAATGTAACCTACAAAGCAAGAGGAAGAAAAGGGTGATTTCAGAATTTCCAAATTCACAACCAGAAAAGAGTTATGGTGAATTAGAAAAAAAATTGTTAAAAAATCTTGAGCAACATGTACGAATATGAAATGAGGTAGATCAAGCGCCCCCACTACACAGTTAGGAGGGGGAAGTTCACCCAACAGCAGACAAGGCAGACCAAAATAATAAACAAATCAAAAGGGGTAATTAAGAAATAGTTTGGAGAAAATAAATCAACAAATAGATGAAGAAAGCTTAGTACTATGAAGAAAGGGTTGAAAATGAATCAAAACAACGGGAAACATTAAAAGCAAAAAGAGAAAATTAGAGATAAAGTAACAATTTTGGAAGAACCAAGGTTACTTCGTTGAGATTGGAGAAAATTAAAGTATTCTGACATCATCATTGGACCTAGTAGGTCAAATTCGGACTTCATCATTGGACCTAGTAGGTCAATTTCTGGATTTTACAGCGGACCAAGTTGGTTATAATTCTGCTACTCAACTACGCTCAAGGAGATAGAATATTTTCGGCAAAGAAATATCGGACTTAGAAGATTAAATTTTTTTATCGACTTTATAAGAAGACTTGTTATAGCTTCGTGAAGAAATAGGACAGTCAAAGCATTGAAGAACACGAGCTACTAAAGGAAATGAACATTTGAAACTTTGCATTGAACTATCACTGATTTGATTCAAGAAACTTCAAAAAGCACAAAATTCATCACAGGATATCCCTTCGGACAGAGTTGGGAGTTCCTATGCTAGAAGAACGAGAAAACGAGGCATCGGGAGTAAATATTAAACTGACACTACTCCGACTTTCAGGACCTGTCTTAAGCTACTTGAAATCATTGAAGAACGGGGCTGACTCAGCCTTACTACTGAACACCATTCAGGAGCCGAAGCCATCTTTAAATGTACCAAGGTATCCTATTTCGAATAAACAAATAAACGCCAAATAAAATTTAGACAGATAAAAAAAATTTTTTATCAATATTTTATCAACAAAAAAAGACAGATTAGGAAATTTTTAAAATATTCTAAATTCATTTTTATTTTCTTAAATATCTGCTACTCATAGTCAATTGAATAGGATGTTAAGTAAATATAGAAATTATACATAAATCTTAGAATTTTAGTTTTATTTGTAGTTGTTTATTATTAGAACATAAGAGTAAACAATAATTTGATAAAGCTTTAAATAAATTTCTACCTAATAAATCCATTCTATTATTTAATTGAAACAAATCAAATAAACTTGCTATTTGTGTTACATACATTTTAATTTGTCTTTGATTGAATTTATGTTTGTGTATGAATAATTGAATTTCTTGTGTTTTTATTTTCAACCTACTGTAGTTTAAAGTATATTTTGAAAGATTAATAATAATAGTTTTTGTAATTGTTCTGTTTTTAATTATACTTGATTCATATTGTTTTGATATTAGTTTGTATACTATAAAGATTTTAACTAAAATACAAATAACATTGGAAATGGATAACCAAATTGAACGCCGAACAGACCAGAGACTGTTGATTGCTTGGGATTTGACTCCGGTTGATACCCTGGAGCTGAATAGGGGGTTAATTCAAATTGAGTTGGACGTTTTTAAGGACAGTTTGGTTAACCACACTATTCATCCGATTAATATTATTAAACCTTCAGTTTTCGGTAGTTTAACTACTGATATTATCACACCTCCATCTGATTATAGTATTTCCTCAGGTCCAAAAGCTTATTCAGGGTTTAACTAGTGCTCTTAGGGTTAATCCACCCGAGGTACCGAAGCAATCCTCGCTCCCTACTTCAGCGATTTCCTTGATTAAGTCCATAAAACCTATTGATGACTTATCCACTGAGGCCTTGTTAGATTCCTTGACCATTCTGACACAGGCAGCAAATCTAAATCCGGGTTATTGAAGAACTCGTTAGTGAAAGCCATTAGGGACAAATTGACAATAGCCGAGTTCAAAATGGGAATCATATAGATTCTTTTGCCCAAATCCAAGTATCATCAGGTCATATCGCTAGCAAAAGTCTAATGAATCCATGGGGGATTTTGTTACTGGTGTTAGGAATGCCTTTATGATGCCTGATCTCCGACCTAACCAGGCTCTGCATATTATTAAAAGAGGGCTCACGTCTGATATTTTGACTCGATTGGCAGCAGAGATACATCCATCTACTATCGATGAATTGATAAATTTAGCTGCTGTTATTGATAGGGGTCAAACTAATAATTCTATAGCTGCCCAACTTCAATATTCAAGGTATTTATGTAATCCTCAGTTTTCTCAGCCGGCAGACTCAACCATATCACTCTTATTATCCAACACCTTTAATGGCAGCACCATACTACCAACCATTAGATCAGATCAAATTACCCAGAGAGTTAAAAGTTTTCGTTAAGTGTCAGCAAGCCAAACAATCCCAGAACACTTGAGTACGTTATTTATCTTTCAAAATTCCCACCGCTCCTTTAAAGTGATTATTTATCAACCCTATAGAGGCCTACTGCCCACCTCAAAGAACCGTAATTCTTACGTTTTCACTGTGGTGGATGCCTTCACCCTCCTAATTCCCACCAAAAATACAAAGGCGCAGACCACGGTTCATCTGTTGACTAAACTCGTCATTGCATATTTTGGCTTACTCAAATTTTTGGTCTCGTGTAATGTATCCTTCTTCAATTTGGACATAATGGCGCAGATGTGTCTGCAATATGGTATTAGACATTTTGAAGCCTAAGCTCGAGTATACGTCGGGCCTCGCTATATAATTCTATACGATCGCGATGTCGGCATATACTCAGGTTTCGGCACTTTCGTATAGCTCATTAACCAATACGAAAGTATTAAAGAAAATTAAATTATCTTTGGTTTTCGAATAGTCTGTGCTGTTGATTTGGACTAAATAAAAATATTACGTAGCTGTTACTAGACAACGTAACACGTCTACGAGGAATGCAGCAGACGTCTGTTTACTGCAAAGTGACTGACTGAGTAATCAAAATTGGTTGTTTGGTTGGTGTTTTTCTTGAATACTAAATACTATTATACAAGTAATCTTTTAGTTTATTTTAGTAGTTAGGCTCAGTATTTTAGTGTTTGTATATATAAATATTTAAGTTATAGTTTACAAAATATGGCAGAAGATGTATTGAAAAGTGATACAATTCGCAATCTTTTGTTTGATGAATCTGATGGTGAATCCGAGCCAGACAGAGGCCAAGGTGATGGAAATAATTCAATTAGTGACATTTTGAGAGAAAATGTGAATGAACCGATTTTTGGTTCTGATTCTGAGGGCGAAAACGGTGACAATAACGATCCAGACTTTTTAGTGACAACGTTAGGCCTGAGTGATTTAGAGGACGATGTGGATGACCCAAATGAAGATTTTGAAGATGACCCAAGTTACGACGATGCTCAGCCTGGAAGGAAGCAAACTTCATGGTGGTGCCCAGAATGTTCAGTACCCCTTTGTGTAGCTCACTATTTCAAACTGTATCATACAAAGGCCAATTATGTTTAGTGAAGTGCTGTAGTGCTGTGTAGCTATTTTTGTTTGTGTGTGTATATTACCCCTTTTCAAGACTAAGGAGTGACTAATGATACGCATTACGTTATAATTTTGTGGGTGTATCTACACTGGTAGCAGTGTAAATATTATTGCACATAGTTTTTGCTTTTGGGTTCCCTATCTATTTTGTGTTTGACATGGCTCATTCCCAGGATATAACATGAATGACGCTGACTTCAATGATCATATTTTGCAACTCCTTTACAACAACGTAGAGGAAGAAAGTGACAAAGACGTGGATTATTCGGATCAAGATCCTGATTATTTGGTTTCTGATGCTGACAGGGAAACTAGTGACGGGAGTAGTTTAAATGAAAAACCCTGAGTAGAGGATGAAAATGATATGCATTATATTGTTGAAAATTTTGTTCTCCCGGAGGGAGAGTCTGAATTCTTTTGGGGTAAAGATGACAGTATTTGCTGCGAAAGAGAAGAAAACAAACAATGATGAACACTCTAACACAACATTTTGAGAGGACCACTTCCGGCCCGACAAGAAGGGCTAGAAATTGTTTTGACAATAAATAAACAAATAGTGTTTTTTTGTCAAAAACTTTTTTTTCCCCGCCATTTCCTTATACATATATACAGATTATTTACAAAATGGTACAAATTTAAAAAATTTAAAGCACTGTAATGCTAAATTTTAATCCATACATACATATACACTAAATTGAACCTAAATTGAAATAAATCTTGAGATTCAAGTAAAAATAATAACTAAAAATTTGAGAAAAATGTCCGGTCTGAGACCGGATGATACTGTTAGTGAATGAAAATTCATGATACGGTTAAAGTGTTAAGTGAATAAAGTAGAGGCCTTTTTCTTTATTTAAAAATCTATCAACAGAGAAAAACTAAGTATTCTGCTGATTATAGCCTAATGTGGAATATTGGAATAAGAGGAACGCTTCAGAGTAGTTTTACCCTCAGATTATACAATCATAATTAGTGGCTGGGGTCTTACAAACCTTTGATTATTCCAGAGAAATATGCTAGACACTTCTCATTAAGTTAATAATATATGTAATGATAGATTTATTGGTAAAATTTTTATATATATAAAGATACTGCATATATTATAAAATGAATAGTAGTCTTGTTGGGGGAGGGGTTTAATGGTGAAAACCATTTGGTCATCATTGCCTTAACAAAGAGCAGAAAATGCTCCTTAAAAAACCAACAAATCGGATTAAAAACTAAATGACAATAACATAAAATTTTAACTTTATTGATGAGTAGTATAGATCTGACTCCTGCATCAAGATCAAATTATCTTTCTTTCACCATTCACACTATACTTCTAAGATAAGGTAATATTGAGAAGAGGTAAAAGAAGCCCTCAAATACTCTAAGCTCCAATTTAAATGTTTAAATTGAATTTGTGTTTTCAAAACATAAAGTAGTATAACACTGAAAAAAAAATTCTTTAAAAAAAGTTGCATAACATTTGATTTAAATGTCTTAGTATTTGTAATGTGTTGTTTTTGTATATGTATCAACTATTCCTGTGAATATTAGGAATTATTTTGTACAAATCTCTTCTATGAAAAATCACATTGCTGATGAAAAACTTAATTAAATAAAGCTATGTTTTTTGTTTTGTTTTTGTCTTGAGCAGATATGTAGAAAAATATATTTCTCGTTATTTCAAAGAAGAACAATATTTCGTCATTTCTTTGGAAGACGAGGATATTTATTGAGAAGCTGTGTTTGACATAAACCTATCTGATATTGCTACTAAATGACAAAAAATTGTTCACAAGAAAAAAATTTGATCCTTACAAATGGATGGAAAATGGAAAATTATTCAATTCAATATTCAGTTATCAACTTTTGTTTGACAGTGAATTTTTCTTTAAACCAATCATTTTAAAGATGTATCGTTATTTTTATTTACTTGGATAAAAAAAAATCATTGCTCAATTATTTTGTGTGTGTTTTACGGTCATAATTACAATCATAAACCAATAATTACAAATGAATAACATAAATATAACGTTACAATTTATTTATTACATTTTTTTTTTTTTAAGATTGTTAACAAATTAACAATTCCCTGGAAAGAGAAATAATTACTTTAGGTTTAAATATAACCTATTGATTATTTTAGTTTTTAACTAATTTAGTTTTGGACTATAATATATTTTAAATCGAGGATTAGGTTAATTTTAGACTAACTAGTTCAAAACAAATTTAATCTATGACTCAGAAATCAATCCACAAATGTAAATATTACTAACTTATTTTATACATAGTTTAAAATTTATCACTCTCTACATCATAAATTACCTTAAGCCATCGTTCCACACAGCTATACCCAAATAGATGACCACAACGCAGAGATGATAATCTGTGAGGCCCAGAATTAGTAAAAGAGTCCAGACATATTGGACATGTCATGCCATCATCAACAAAGGAATCATCCAAAGAGCGTTTTACTGAAACATTAATTAGAGTATTTGAAATATTTAAAAGCTAATACAGAAACAAGCATAGAGAATACAGGCTATACAGTGTACTCCCAATTTTCCACGAGTGGTTGATCAGCGAGTCTTGTGGAAAAATAAGTAAAAAAATTGTACGGTTCTCTTTAGCTGTTTAGTACGGGTAACAACCAGTAAAACTATGATAACGAATAAGAGATAAGCTTACTGTCTAGAGTAGTTGGACTGTGACATTAATGAGCCAGGATTCGAGCGACTGACGGACCAAGAAATAGCAGATAAACCAAGAGGGGCGAACGAAGAGCAAAGTGTAAGTGAAAAAGGAAGAAGGAACGCACACACATGTACGATTGACACACGAAGTTGCCTTGCAACACATCTGGCCTTGGACTGCTCACTGCTCTAGTATTTAGAGGAACAAGATGACAATGCACAGTTAGCTGAAAAACTGATGCTAAGTAAAGTGCAGGCAAGAACCAAGTGATGGTGTTTTCTCAGTAAGAAATAAAAAACAATGTTCGATTTTATTGAAAAACCATCAGGTAATTAAAATTGCAGTACTGTACTAGTGTAACGTAATGTGTTTCCTGTATTGTTCTTTTGTTTTACAACAAGAATTTCTCATTTATTACACTTTTTTTATTTCATGTAAAGTGTACATTAAAATTTTCTGTACTGGTAATAAAAAGCATAAAAAAACTTGTATAGCCTACCAAATTTCGAGTCAAAATCTTAAAAATTTTAAAACTTATAGTTTTCAAAAAAACACAAAGTGGGCGAAAGATGGAAAACAAAAGCATTCCCAGACATATGTTTACTACAGGATTTTTTTCTTAATTTTGACCCATGTAACCAATACAAAGTTTGGTACAACATTTTCTGAACTAAAGACTAGTCAAGCTTAGACCTTGAATGAATGAGATCATTTTTAAATATCAAATATTACATTTTTTGTTTATTTAGTAAATGTTTTACTATTAAAACTTTTAAAATAACCATTTACAAAATATTAACATATATATTTATAAATAAAACAACTAATTGTTTACACGATTGTAAATTATTAAATATTAGTGTTTGATTTTAATTTATTTAAAGAAAGATTTGCACAGCATTTATGGGCGCCAGGTGAAATTAGCTCACCAATTTAGAAAAATTAAGTTTAATTATTATTAAATAAAAAATTCTCAGGGTCGTAGATACTTTTAAAAGTGTACTCCCAAATGGTATAGTGGTAAATAAGAAGACCTTTTTGTGTTTCTGAAACTGAACATATTATTTATTCAAATATATATTATTAATACAGATACATTAGTTTATTATTTGCAATTATATCATATTGAAATCTAAAATCTTTTGGTCTTGAAGAGACAAAATTTCTTATGAATGACTCTACTTCAAATAGTTGCAACTTTGTTTAATTAGCTTTTATATGAGAATCTTTATCTTATATTTTGAAATTATATTATATTTTTAAGTTAGAAACTTTTTATTAGAACTTTAGGTTAGATGTTCTTAAAATACTTACAACATTTAAATTTACTTATTTAACAAAATTCTAACATATCCCAATCACAATTTAAAAGTTTTATTATTAATAATTTTATACAGAGAAAACAAAATAATATTGTCTGTTATTTGTGTTACCACATTGCTGTATGTCCCAGGGTAGACTTCGCTTGTGACTTCGCTTGTTCCTGATGGATGAAATTCGCCATTTTCCACGTTGTATCTTAGTTGATCTTCTCAGGTTCAAATTTACGATTCATTATTACCGCACATTCCGTCTCTACTAACAATACAGAGCTTATGTTTTAAAGTTCAGAGTCTCTTAGATTAGAAATATCGTTTTAATCGTCCATATTTCTAACAAAGCCTATATCACACCATGTGCTCAGAGTTCACTCTCAAAGTCTAACTATTTCACAAACGAAAAATACGTCTGTCCATCTCCGACATTGTTCAGTAACTAATTCTAATATTAACTGATTTCAAACTATTAGTATTTTACATTGTTTATTATATAAAAATCACTTTAGTCCATTGTCTACGAATTATTTCTTTCACTAATCAAAATCACGTCTGTCCATGTCAGACGCTCATCCTAGACTTTTTAAACACTGTTAATCGTCCATATTTCTAACAAAGCCTATATCACACCATGTGCTCAGAGTTCACTCTCAAAGTCTAACTATTTCACAAACGAAAAATACGTCTGTCCATCTCCGACATTGTTCAGTAACTAATTCTAATATTAACTGATTTCAAACTATTAGTATTTTACATTGTTTATTATATAAAAATCACTTTAGTCCATTGTCTACGAATTATTTCTTTCACTAATCAAAATCACGTCTGTCCATGTCAGACGCTCATCCTAGACTTTTTAAACACTGTTTCTCCTCTAAGACTGTTCTAAGACTGACTCTACGCATGCTTTCAAGTTCCGGATATCACACACACCTATAACGTGATTATAGCCTCAAACCCATAACCACATGACAACAAGCACATTTACTTCATTTAAGCACAAATTCACACAAATATTAAGTTTATCTTAAGACTACACATTATTATAAATACATTTTTGGAAATTTATTTTAATCTATCTCGTCATTTAACCCTTTCGTGGGCAATGCATTATCAACTGTGTATACGAGAATGGGCAAGCCTTTTTTTTACCAAATACAACACCTTTACAAAAACATTTGTCAAAATTTCAATTTTTCATAGAATTTTGTGAAAATAATGTCACTTACCAAGTACACTCTGGAGAATCACATGGTGTTCAAGTTTTTTTAATTTTTAAATTTATAAATGTTGAAAAAAAAAAATTTCTAAAAAATGAATAACAAAAAACTCAAAAATTGTATATTTGAACTAATTTAACACCATAAATTTATGTTATGAATTTTTGTTGTATATGTCTTAAGTGTCCAATTAATTACAAACAATTTTTTTTAAAAAATCACTTAAATTGGTTAATATTTACAATTTTTATATTAGTTTTTATAAAATGTGTCAGCACTTGTGTTTTGGAAAGCATTCCGGGTGTAGGCCCTTGGTACATCTGCAACAAACCGTTCTAGATCTTCGTTTCCTTTCTTCTGCAGTACAAACACAGCATTGTTTACATTATCACTATCAATAATAAGTTCATCACCAGTTTCACTGTCCGAATCAAAAAATAAATCACTTTCACTATCTTCATCCAAATATTTGTCAATATCTGAAGTGTTGACACTAGGCCCTACCATTACACTGCTTGTAATGTAACCAACAACACAAATATTTAACAAAAAATACGCTAAACTAATATGAAAAAGTAATAGAACTTAGTAAAGTAAATGATGTAAATATAATAAGTAACTAAGAAACTAATTTAACTGTTTAAAATAAACACACAACTTAAGACCACTAACAAACAATGACGCTGCAATAAACATAACCTCCATAACCAAATGCAATCGGCTGTGAGCTTTGTAGATCGACTTCAACTTTAAAATATCGATATAAACCGATGTTGAAATATTCCTTTATTCTTTATGAATAGAACCACATAACATAGAGCGTGATCTGTTAGTTAATACTTAAACTACGTGCAGTTTTAAAGGGTACCGATAGATCGTTACTCTGCCCGTTTTAGCAAGTATACTGGGTAACGATAGATCGTTACCTTGCCCGCGAAAGGGTTAAGAAACAGCAATATAGTCCATTTTCACTTGACTTTATTAACTTCCGTTTGCTTTTGATCCAATTACATCACGCATGAATTTTACCGCGAGTTTCATCTCATATGCAAAAATTCAAAATATGCACATTACACGTTCTGTTCATTAACAAAAATGTATCCATCTCTTTATTATACACCTTTCTGCACTTTTGTAAATGCTTTATTCTTATTCACACCGATAAAGGAAACGAAAGTAGGATACGTGTTTACACAAAAGCACCTGAGGTCTATATTTTTTTATTGGGTTTGTACCACTGAAAGCAAACGCAACAAACAAAGTGTGGGGCCCCTCTTTTCCTCTCCATCCCAGGCTCATTCCTATTTTGAGGATACTGTAACTGGGGTTTAGATATAAACCGTATAATTGATAGGGGTAAAAGGTTACATATGGCATGCAGGCGCATGATAGGTGGACATGGGGTTTAAGACGGAACCTGATGTTTTGGCTTTATACCACTATGGTGAGATCTACCATTTATTTTATTAATAAACAATTAAAACTTTTTCTACAAAATGCATGGTCCTATTGTGATGAAACTTTTCCATTAACAACTTAATATAACGTCACAAATTCCATCATAAAAAGTTAGCCTAAAATAAACGACACCAAAACAAAGCAAAGTTCAATGACCCACAAAGCCAACCAAGAAACCGACACTAAAATATCAGCTGATAGGCCTAAACAATTTACGAAAGTAATACACAAGGAAAAACATCATCAATAACTAAATTAACTATGTCAAAACCAATTCACACCCCAAGAATTCACCCAAATCCATATAGAAATGGATATTATCAAATATAATTCTCAAATATAGAATAAAGCCTAGACAGAGCCTTGTAACATGAAAACCTATAACCTCACATCTAAACAAACACATTGAAACCAATTCCATAATACTATCACAAACACTACACCATAAATTAATATAAGCACTACACATATATATATATATATATATATATATATATATAGCCTCAGTAAACAACTATTCTTTATTTTAATCATCAGAAGATAGCATATACAATATATGAAGGTAAAACGCATTCCCTATGAACGCCATGTTTTTGTTAGTACAACTAGATCAAAGAAACGACTATCACAATCGAAATTAATAAAATCAAATAAAAATAAATAATAAGTCACAATATCTGTTAGAATAGTAAAACAATCCTTAAAGTAAATTTAAGAACATAAATAGTAACCGTAAGACCCAAATGTTATATAATTAGAATTAGAACTAGGACTACTTGAGTCATAGAAAAGATATAAGTACGTCATTCTGTTGGAACGGGAAATTATACAATTAACAATAAAATCAGTAAACTCATTTAAGAATCGGCAATGTAAATATGAATAAATATTATCACGAGACCAAAGGCAAAAAAGACATAAAGTAATATCAAAATTATAATTTATTCAAGTCAAGAACATCAAATTGTACAAAACGAGAGAATATTATTTGAGTAACCAAGGGAACGGAAGAACAGTGCATGCTGGGAACCGCGGCAACAATTCAATTCCAAAACCGAAGCCAAAAATTCATTCCAATCCAAGACTTCAGAGCCCAAAGATGAAAATTTCTATTCGTAATTTTAAAAGTGATGCCGTCAAGTTTTAGTATGTTAAAACAGTATAAACAGTGGTAAATTCAGTGCTAAATCACACAGAGAGTGGTATCCTCTGCAAATTCAAATATAATAAAGTCCAGAAACTCTTAATATTGAAGATAAACTTTAACAAATTTTACAATTCATAAGCCTATTTCAAAAAAGAACACCGATCCTAAATCTCAATTTTTCTTAACTGTAACTTCACAAAATGCGTTAAAAACAGTTTGTTCATGTCTGGTCGAGTGCCTGCCCCGAGAAAATAATAAATATTAATTACTAATATTTATAAAAGAACTTTGTAATTCTATGATAAAGATATATGTAATGAACCCAAACCTAGAGCTAGCCTGGAATAATTTAACGTTGTAATTAAAGACAATTTAACCTTGTTGTGTTATTAAAAGAACTCAAAAGCAAATATTATTAATGTTCAACAAGAAATAATTTATTAAAAGAAAATATTTATAATTTAAATGAATAAACAAATGAATTTATATAACTGAAATCATCTGCATTATTGTCAACTTATTTAGTAATAGTTGAAGACTAGTTGTAGATATTTCAAATAAATTTTTAATAAAGTAACTTCACTATTTTGGATTTTATAATAAAGATAAAATATTTTATAACATATAAGAAAAGAATTATGTTACATTAATTGCCTTTCATTTTGCTACTTCTACATTTTCTTTTATTATTACCTATTATTATCTTAATGATGATGCTTAATTAATCCTATCCATTAATTAACCTTCATTATTTATTTTATTTTATTTTTCTTTATATATAAACTCTAATCTATACATTTATTTCATTTCTACTTATATATTTATTTTTTTGTTGTAATCTCTAACACTTATATCTTCTAAAGTAAGCGTTGTACAGAAAATTTCATTCTTTTCATTTCTGTTCTACCCAACTTTTTGTTCTATCATAATCCTAGCCCAAAACCACTTTTTTGTTATTTTTTTTTTTCATGAGATTTAGCTAGACAGTGCATATTTCATATGTTCCAGTACATTTAGCTTAAGTTAAGCGGGATGTGTTGTCGCTGCAAACTTTGGTCTGGCCTGCCAATTCAAATGAGTTCCGTAAAACTGGGGACGATTATTTGTATGGTTCTAAAATAAAATTTTCATAAACAAACAGAACTGTCAACACAGGGCTTCAGAAAATCTTTATGGGTTACATCAGAAACTGCTACACAGCCTATAAGCAATTGTTTGGTGTGCCATAGGAAAATGTGGGATTTTCTGCCCATTTTTTCAAAGTGGATAGAAACAATATATAACCATTAATTCTGTTTGATACATAAACACGGTCAACAATTTTCTTGAATCAGAACTTCAGAAAATGTATGATTACACCAAGACAACCCATGCATACAGCCAGAGCATTGTTCTCTGATCGGGTCATTTCTCGCTTTGGTGATGTCCCCTGGTCTCCCTGCTCACCTGATTTTTTCTATTTGTAATTTTTATTTATGGAGTTCTTCAAGCACATGTGTACGACGGAAAACTATGTACATTGAAAGAACTGAAGGCCACAATATCAAACCAAATCGAACAAATCACTAAAGAAACACTAAGAAGAGTGGAGGCAAATTACCGGAAACGGTTATAAACATGTGTTTGTAAATTTTCAGCCAAGAGGTGTTTGTAAATACCTAAAAAAAATGGTCAATAGGTATTTTGAAATGGCAGATTTATTTCTAAGTCAATAACCAATTTTTAAACCAAAAATCAATGTAGTACACTTTTATTTTAAACCATCTGTTTTCCGTGGACCACCTGGTACTATTCCATCACATAATTATATATTTAAATGAACCTAAATGTGTCATATACTCATCCTAAGACTAAATGTTATTTGATTCAAATAAAATTTTAAATGACAGTGGTCAACATTATTTTTTTAATTGTACCAGAAATGTCATTTTCTTTTATTTCGATTTGACATTAGTAATAGTTTTGAATAATATATTTTCACATTTTTTTAAATCACTAAAGCTGAGTTTGTGAATTTACTTCTTTTACAAGTTCTATGAGAATTTTTTTACCGTTTTCAAATTATTTTAATTTTATACAAAGGATGAACTCCATTACAGGAATATAAACACTCACCTCCTTGTGATTTACAGGGTGAGCTTGGAGTTGGCAGTTGTACACTATCTTTAATAACAACATCATCCATTTCGTTATTACTATTGGTACCACTGTTTTCATTTCTTTGATTGTCACTATCCCTCTCTGCAATGTGTTCATCCTGAACACCTTCTACAGGTACAGTTTCTAGATCAACTTCAACCTGATCATTCTACAATTAATCAAATAAATTATATTAAATATTATAAGGCTAATCAAAGAATACACCAACAGCTTTATATTTTTTAAATCGGGACACAAAATGAAATGTTTGGAAGTTAACATTTTATTTAATATAAGGCTATTGCTCAAACTCACCCCCTCCCCCTCACTGATCCAAAACTACAAATTTCAAATGTCACGAGAACCATCCTCCCTCCCCATTGACTACTGTGTAAAACATTAGACCTCTTCTTAACCAGTAAATGTTCCCAAAAATATGTATTATAAACTACTTTGGTATTTTTTTTATCATCCTGTAAAACACAATTACTTGTTTAACTATAATAATGTAAACTTAACATACTTGTGCAATTCATGTTTAACACATATATTTAGTTAATTTTCTTATGTTTAACTACAAGAAATAAGCTATGAACAAATGTTCAAACCCTGTAAACAATTGAGGTTACAGTACATCAATCACTCACAAAGATGGAAAACATGTTGGACATGATTTAGTCTTAACAGTTATCTCGAGTAGATGAAATAAAATGAAACTTGATTTTCATTGTATATTAATGTTTGTTTACAGTGAGTCAAAGGCTCAACACTTGTAACAAATGAATGCTGAACTTTGGAATAAGGGTTAAAGACCAGTTTAACAGACAATAGAATACTTTGAAATATAATAATTATAAAAAGTACAAATAATAAAGTTGGGAAAAAAACTATAAACAATCACTTGAATCAGTGTGAACCTAAAAAGTTTTATTTATTTTATTTTTATTTGATAGTTGTTGAAAAAATAAGCAATTTTAATTCTTTTAAAGAAAGAATTGTACAATTTCAAATTTTTAATAATTATAAACATTGAAATGAGATAAATAGTTTGTCTTCTATAATCTGAACAAAAGTTTACACTTTGTTAATGCCAAAGTTTAAGTGTTTGTTAGTGGAGTAATAAAGAACAATGACAAAAAAATAGTGAACAAGTTAAGTTATATATTGACTAAATAAATCATAAGAATTTGGTAGACACACGAATTTGGTGTGAAGCACAGGCTAGAAGGAAGTATACCCTTTTGTTGATTTGATACCCAAACTATGATTTCACTAAAGTGTCTTCAAATCAAGTACAAAAACATGTGTGAACACAATCTATAGATATTTGGCACAAATATCTACTTCATTAAAAACATTAAGCTGTAAGCCACAACTGGGTAATAGCATTTTCTCACAAATAAGCATAAGCAAGTGGGTGTGAGGTTTTTGAAAATAATGCTATAAGTGAACTTTGTACAATGTCTCATGATAGCTCATTTTGTATAGCTTTAAAACCTGCATTCAATGATGGTCAAATGTGTTTTATACAATAAAAAATAAAAGATTTATTACTAAAAAACAAATTGTAAAAATGTAACCTCAAAGTTTAAAAAAAAAGGAAAATATATTAGTAATAATTGCTCTAGTAATTGTAATTTAGTTGAATTTTAACCAAATTTAGTATGAAAATAGGTGATAAATCATCATAAAATTCTAAAATGTTGATCATTTGGAATTGTTGTGCGTGCCTTTCCTTCTTATCATGAACCAAGAAGACCCTGTAATATTGTGGAACCTCACTAATTTGAACCTCATTAAGTCAAATTCCTTGATGAATAAAATTTTTTCTATTCACCTTGAATTCGCCTATGTTCTCCCATGTTATTTTACCTCTATAAATATAATAGTAATAAATCGAAATATACCTTGATAATTTAATTTTTTCTAGGAGATTGAAGTTAATGTCCAGTCTATTTAATATATGTTAGTTATATATTGAACATAGATAATGTACTTATAGTACTCTACCAATTTACCAAAGGCGCTCGGAATAGCTTAATGGTAGGGATGTGCGAGCCCTTAAAATTTCAAACAACTATCTCAAAATTATCGAGCCCTTAATTTTTCCAGCCTGACTCGATTGTTCAAGCCTGGTTCAAATGTTCGAGCTTGACACGATTTTCAGAGATTAGTAAAGTTCAATTTTACAAACTCGGCACAGTTTTTCGAGCAGATCTTGATTTTACGAGCCTGACTTGGTTTCCTAACAAGGTGCAAACTGATGGAAAAATACTGCAACAAACATGATAAAACAGTGAACTAATAAATATGAAAAACTAATAAGTGAAAAAATCTAATAAAGTAAATAACTGTTAAAATTTATATAAAAAATGAAACGAAATACATGGATATATGATATGATATGGGGGGGGGGGAGAGAGCAGACAAGGTTTAACAGAGCGTCAACCGTTAATGCTGTTAAGAGGTTAATGCTGTTTACCGTCCAATTTACCAAAAACTGATGATATACTAAACCAAGTGCGAATAATACTGTGGTGGGAATACTAATTGACATTGTACATGTATGCTGTATTTCCTATATTATACATGTTATTCCCACAAAACCTTGCAATTTACTCAATTTTAATTTTTCGCACATATATTTTAGTATAAAGGAAATAAAATTATATAAAATAAATTTTTAATGTTGTATATAAGAAACACCCAACAATTTCTTACAAATTTAAGTATCTTCAATCGACATTTTATCAGGGTTGCACATTTCCGCAAGATTTGAAATTTAATACGTGGAAAATACTCAAAATGACAAAGGTATTTGTTTTTAAAAACACCCTGCTATCATCGTGGTTGCGCCGTAAACAACAGTTAACTTTGATCGATTGTAACTTTGGAACAAATTGACTTGCTTTTTAAACATTTTTAAAATTGTTTTTGCTATTTTTGCATTACTAATATATTTTTCGACTTTAAACCAGCTATATGTTGTGTAAAATTTAATTACGAAACTTTTTTTCCTCTTAAACTTTTCTCGAAAATGAATAGTTTTTGAGGTATACTTGAAAATTTTTAGCGATTTTTAACATTTTGTTTAATAAAAAGTTGAGCACACGTTTTGAACCAGCGTATAGTGAAATTATCATTTCTAGTAACATTTTGGAGCCATTAAAGCAACAAATTTTGATCATATGGAAAACATCCAACTCAAAAGAGATATTGCCTTGTCTATTACAATTTCATTAGTTTAGCATATACATTTCTTCAAAGAAATCAATTTTACCAAAATACCTGAAAAAGCCCATGCAAACATTTTTCAATTAGAATTTATTTTTGTAAGGTAATTAAATACAGATTTTGGTCTACTTTTAAAATTTTTTATTTATCTCAAATTTTCTTCATTACGGTGTGTAAATATATATTTTTTAAATCTCAAATTTATACAATGTGTTTGGCTTTAGCGAATGAACAACAAATATACACACTATTTTCTGTCTTCTGTTTTATTTGACAAATGTGAACGGGACGCTTTGTCTATTGAGACGCATAGACCTGAGAACAAATTAGTAAAACACTCGTTCAAGGTGAACTAGTTCTCCCACTTCATTTCTTCTAGGCTTAACGCTAGTCATTATGATAACACTTTGTTAATTATGTTGTTAAATACTTAAATTTTGTGTAAAATAGTTAACCGAAATTCGCACTAGGTAAGTTCACATATTCGTGAATTTGATTACTCTTATTTACGAAACCCAAAATTTTTTCTTTTATTTGGCTCGATTTTTTTTTTTTTTTTTTTTTTTTTTTTTTTACTTGATCCGAACTAAAATATCATTATCTACAAATCCATAATTATTTGTATGTACAGTAGAACCTCTGTTAACCCTAGAACACTTATGTCCGGGTTGAGTCACACTATCACTTAAGTATCGTAAATTTGACTACTCATTTTTGTTTTGTTTTTTACTTGACGGAAACCTAATTTAAAATTTTTTCGTTGCCATAGTTATGTTTTAGTACTCTTTAGAATTAGGAAAAAAATTGTTTTAAAAACTTATTAGTGCAACTGGTAATAAAAAACTATAAAAATGAATGACTACTTTTTTGAAAGGAAAAAAACAAGGGTTAGAAAATATTTTTACAAATTATGTATAACAGTATTTTTATTAAATGAAACACATATTTATATAAAGTATACAGGTTGTACAATCTTATTTTACTAATTAAACAAGGTTATAGTAAAACCTTAGTAAAAACAATGGTTTTTCCCTCTATAAAAAAAGTAACGCAGTCACTTATGTATCGTCAAATGCACGACGTGAGCACAAATAAGTACAGACACATGTGGCTGGTAGGGGTGAAATTCCGCGACTGGCCTTGTCTATTAGAGTAAGGAAGGTACTGGGAGGGGGGATGCGCGGTCACCACTCTTCTGTCAAATACGTCGATTTTGGGTTTTGCATGTCGTCATTTTGACGACACATAAGTGTTCTAGGGTTAACCAGCCTCGGATTAACCGGCCTATATTGTAGTGTACTGGTTGGATAAGAGTTTCCGAAAATAAATTGTAATTGAAATACAAAAGCGGCGGCGAGTCAAACGACTTTGTCGATAGCGGTATCCCATTGTCGGCGGTATAAAAACACCACGGCACCAAAGCGGCGGCGACTCAAACAACTTTGTCGATAGCGGTATCCCATTGTCGGCGGCATAAAAACACCGCAGCATTGGCACCCGTTTGTATAGCAGACATACACCGACAAAAACGTTTGATTGGCCGCTTTTTTTCCACGAATCAATTTAGTATACATTATGGAAAATATAACTTTTCTTCGTCTTTGACTGGTTATGATCTACGTACAGTATATACAGTAAATAAAAATGAGCGAGTTACGAAACCGGAAGCGTGTGTTGGTTTCGTTTGAGACGCGGTTAAATGTGTCAAAAGACTTGACAGAGGGGAATCTGTAAAAAAGCTTTGTAGTGTTTAATTTTTTCATGTTTGATGTATAATATACATAACATAATATATACGATACATTTATGTACAATAAAATGAGTTGCAATAACATCTTAATTGCATAATTCTTAGCACTACTTGATTGAATAAGCTTTCTTTGAACGAAAACTGATTTTTCACGGGAACCTGGATTAACCGGATCGGGTGTCAGTCCCGACTAGACTGGTTAAGAGGGTTTCTACTGTAATAAAATATGTAATTGTCAGAAAATATGTAAATGGAATGGGATTGTAATAAAATTTCATACCAAAGGAAGTTTGTATCCTTTAATTCGATCGAGAGTATCTAATATCTGGTCAATTACAGATACTTCGCCTTTCCCACTACACTAGTTTCTCCGTATTTTCCATTCCAAAACAAAAAATTGACATTGTACCATTTATTGTTAAATCTAAAATTTATCGGAAGCTTTAAAAAACTTGAGCTTGTTAAAAGTTCGAACTCTTTATAGCCTTAATTAAAGCTCGAGCTTGTAAAAAGCTTGAGCTATAAAAAGCTTGAGCTCATCTAAAGCTTTTGCTCAATTAAAAACTTGAGCTCAGTAAAAGCTCAAGCTCGATCTCTGTTTGATTTACCCGAGACTCAGCTTGAATTTTAAAATGTGTCGCATATCCCTACTTAATGGTGAACAAACATATCCCTTTGAAAGTGAATCTTTAAGGTGGTAAAAGATCAATAATTGGTTTTCTACTCAATTATGGGGATATAGACAATATGAGCTCGTGGAGCAGCTGTTAAAATTATTTTTCAATTATCTGAAAACACACCCAATTATGTTATATATTTGGAGTTAAATTTGGATAGGTTATTTTGTTTCACTTTGAACCTACATATAAAATATATTTTAAAAGTATTAAAGTTGTTGTACGATAGGCTACTTAATTATTTCCTAGGGAAATAATAAACGCCAATTTGTTTTGGTATAAAGAATGGAAAATAATGGCAGATGGATATCCTGTACCTTTTACCGAAGGATTGAATAGAAATGTCAAATGTTTGCATTACTAGAAACGATACGTCACCGAATAAACAAGATATGCTTGCCAATAAAAATTTGTAACCTTCTCATTATAAAAATAAATAAAGAGCATTATTATTTTTCTACCTAAGGTTAAAACCAAATGTAGACTAGAATGATATGCAAGTTAATTTGTTCAGTTTTTCAGTTCAGTAATGTTTTGCTAGTTTTTGTACACAAAGGATTAAAATTATGTTAAATTCACCAGTTTTATTGAATGTATATTTAACCAAGTTGAATATATTGAATATGTTTTAACAAAAAATATAACATGATTATTAATAGACTGCTTGATAAAGATTTGAATATCTAAACTTCCATAACCTTTTACAGAATTATTTTATATTTCCCTGACCAAATAAACTCTTATTTTCCCTGGTTCTATAACTGTAACAACCCTGCAGATTAGGAGCTGTTTACAGAATGATTAAAGGTACCACCCTGAGAGGACAGGATTCTAAAAAAGTAAATGTTACAATATGCAAAGTAGAAGTGAGATTAATTTAACCAATCTTATTGTACAGTTCTTAAGATAACCCAAATCTAAAGTACATGATTAGTATTTTATATTAATAATGTCAAAGTTAGAAAGAATTAGATCATCAATATTAGGCCTAACACAAAATAAATTTTTGAAAAGAAATATATTACATTATCTGGAACAGGAACAATGTCAAAGACAGTTCCGAAACTGTTTGGTATCTCATTGTCATCATCTTCTAAAGGAATAGTTGGAGATTCACAATAAATAACAGGTCTTCGTGGTCTTAATCTCTAGAAATAAGTACACGGAATAAAAATTGTTAGTATATATATATATATATATATATATATATATATATATTTAATATATATTATATACGATTTACACTATTGACCGAAGGTACTTGGTAGAACTCCATTTTAATGAAAAAACAAACACAATATTTAGTCAATTCTACAATTTTATTGAGTCTTTCTGACCATGGTTTCGCCAGCAACGGCATTTACAAGGCAGCTTAACTTTCAATCTTTGTTAAGCTGCCTTGTAAATACCGTTTCTGGCGAAACCATGGTCGGCAAGACGCAATAAAATTGTAGAATTTACTAAATATTGTTTGTTTTTTCATTAAATATATATTTATTTATTAATTACCGGTACTGTTGATTTCAAAAACTTATAATTTTTTTTATCTATCAATGAAGGGCAATGAGTGAAATTATTGGATAGAATAAAGTCCAAGCTGAAATCATGGTTAACGTTTATTTAGTCTTAAATTGCTATTATTTAGCTAATTAGACATATTACTGGGTAAATAATAAACTCATATTTATTGTTCAAAACTTTTCAGACTATTGTTGACCAAAATTTTGTTCAGGATCAAATAATTTTCATCAGTCTCAAATACGGGGAGACCAAAAAAAACTATTGTTAGTAATAAGAACAAACAAGGTGATGGATCAGTAGTTGTTTGTTAGCGACAGCGGCCCACTCGATCAACGTTTATTCATCAACAAATCAACGTATGTTTCTGCTGTAGCCTACTATTTTACTGTTTGTTTTTCTCTAAATCTAAAACTGTATAAAACGACTTTTGGATAATACGAAAATAGTGTGGTGTAAATATAGGCGAGTAATAGACTCGTCCGATTCTAAGAAACAGGCGACAGTCGATTGATGACTAGAGCCTTCTCACTTCTCACTGAACACGTGCACTGCACTGAAAAAACAAAGACGTTTGGTCTTCTGTTTTGTTTGGCAGGTTAACGTTAGCAGTTTTTTCAACAGTTAATCACGCTCAACGTTAACTGCTTTTGACATTGACCATTGTTAGCGTAAAGTCCACCACTAATATCTAACACAACATTATTAACACTTATCCCATCCCCTTAAAAATAACACTAATTAAGCAACACTATTGAATATTTTGCCCATTTAATTCCATGTGCATATTTTTGTAAGGTCATATTTTTCAGAGAAAAATTTAGCACAAATAAAGTTCAACAAGTACTAAATTATTGTTATATAAAAGTTTAGATACTTTAAAATGAAGGAGAACATAGATAATTTATTCATATTTTGAAAATTATAGAGGTGGTAAATCTTATATCGTCTATAGACAATCAAATAAATGGTACAAAAACATTGTATTATATTTGTTTACCCACAATACCAATTACACACACAATACACATGACCAACACCCATCCACAATACCAATTACTCATAAATAATCATTGTCATCATCTCCCCAAAAAAATCAATAATACTATATACATATATGGAAAGAAGAAACAATGTAATTTGTATTCTGTACTTCTTATGGGAGATAAATTAAAAATATTATTAAGAAAAATAGTTAAATGCTATATTGATATTTTAAAAAAATGTTACACATGGTGAAAGTGAACACATGGTTAGCATTCATTAATCACAGCTTTTGAAATCATCATTTAGTAATCCAAAGCTAAAAAGTAAGAAAAAGCATTAATCTGACAGGAGCTTCTTGTTTATTTACAAATTTCAAGGCATATTAGGTACTTGCTGATGGTTGATCGTAAATGCCTACTCCAGACCATTTTGATTTCAAAATTCTTTTAGCTCTCTCCAATAATTTTAGCCAACACATTTATTTTATATCCAACACTTCATTTTTTAATCTAATTTACACAACTAAAAATGTTGGGGGTAGATGCAAGACTGATGAGCGTGTACATACAATCAATCTGAATATTAATCTCACATTCATCTAATTATAAGACAGGTGAACTGATGCTGGTGTTGCCCTCCTTCTGTCAATTAGACTCCCTGTATTTATAAATGATTTATAAACATATGACTGATATACATCATATATTATTGGAAGAGTTTTTATTGAAAATGGTCAAGGTTCATTTTTATTTTTGCAAATTATTCCAAAACTGTAATCTTATACTGGTGATTTTCATACAATGTTGGGTCATTAATCTTCACAATTCAACAAAATTTTAACAAAATCGGCAACACATATTATGAGGAAGTAGTCTTATAAAACAACTTTATTTATTTTTTCTATCGATAACTCGGAAACCGACATTTTTGGAAAGATGACAAATATTATGTTTTGTTTGGATCCTGACAGGGTACATTTTAGCAAAATATTAAAAATTGCTTTCAAAGCAATCGTAATTTTGGTGTTATGCAGCTATCCACAAATATTTAGTAAATTAAACAATTTCGAAAAAATTAAACAACACTTTGAGATATGTTCAAAAATATGGCAACATACTAGCTTTGATGAAAAGTGGCCATTTCTTTTGGGTTTGGGCTTCTATTGAGTTTCATAAGCTAAGAATAGCAATTTATAGAATAGATGTTTGATATTTTAAATGCTTTTAACTGTTTCATTTTTTGAAGGTAATATATTACGTTCCTAAAACCATTTAAGAGGTGTATTAAAAATTAAATGAACCTCTGAATATATTATACTTATCAAATATTGTTAACTCTTTACAATTATGTAAAGTTCATAATTTTCAATGGACACTTCTTCATTTTCTGTAAACCCCTCATTCCCGAGTTAAAACAAAATATCTAAACATTAGGAAAGATTATTATCTTCAAACAATGGGAAGAGCAAATTTGTAAATTCTTTAAGTTTAGGCTAATTTCCTTCCTTGTCTTTTTTTGTTCAGTGTGTTAAATTTTGTAAGCAAACTAGCAATCTAATTAGAAAAAAAATTGTTTTCCTCTTTTTTTAATGATTTTTCTAAAACAGGGTGATACGTTTGTTTAAAGCTTAGCCAACAAACTGAACCATTCACTCTCCCCACCAATCAGTACCTCAGCGCATCTGGTATAACACTATAGGCTATAGCCTACTCGTATCTCATCTGTGTAGTCTCGTGAGACTATTCATGCTACAGAGTTCGAAAACCACCCATAAACTCTAAAACCTATGAAGCGATATTAATAATTCTCTCAATTTTAAATAATGTTATAATTACATATACACTTTCTTATTGATCAAATGAATAATCAGTGAAATGTCAAAATTATCCTGGACAATATGGATTTTTTCTCTTAATTGCTAGCAAAAAATTGTAACACTTGAAAACTATTACACTGATTTTTAAAAAAAGGTTTCAGCTTAAAATATTTCATCATTATAACAAATCCTATCAGTTGTCCATCCTGTGCTCTCCACTTTGTTTCTAGAGTGTGTGTTCTACAAAATCTATGACTGTTAATTGCTGTGAGAAACAGAAACATGAATCATATTTCATACAAAACCAAATAAATTTTTTTAAATCCAGTAATTGTTTTACTTTTTTCTTAATAAAATAATTTTGATAAAACTTAAATTTCGCCATGTCTTTTGTGTTTCTGTATTCAAAATGCCATTACTTTTTACATGGAATCAGAATTATAAAAAGATAATATATAGGCTATTTAAAATAGCTACATTTAACAGTGTAACATTCACAATTTTGAGATCTTTATATCAAGATATATTTGATAGGGAGAAATGGCATAGATGCAAGTAACGTGACTAATCAATAAATGTAATAAAACTATAAAAGATTTATTACATGGATTATTTGCATTCAAAGACAAAAAACTATAATTGAGAAGTTATATGTAGACAGAGAGATGAGATTTCAAAGTAGTTGTACTTACAGCATTATGTATGTGTGTGATTAAAAACAATTTGAAAATTTATAAGAAATGTTAGTTTAAGATTTCATAATTGTAATAAAATTAAGTAATTTGGTATGTCTAATGAAATTAAGAAAAGATTATATTTTGTAAAAAAGATGGAAATAGTTTTGTCAGAAATCAGAGTATGTGGTGTTAACCAATCAGAAAACAGGTAGAAGGAAAGTGTGTAGTGGGGAGATGCATGATCCTAGATATCAAAAAATACGGACGACTAGCGAATGGGTCTCCGAGAAGAGTAGTTCTGTTTTTAAGAACGCTCGAACTCCATAAGCTGTTTCCATCATAAGCTGATCGCTTGATCTTCCAGAGCTATGATCAATGCCTAATGTAAAATTCAGTACTGAAAACAGTTTCTTAACTTTGAATTTTCAAATAGAATCAGTGAAAATTACGTCATGGTACGAGCGTAAAATAGAGTTTTTTATATTTTTAACATGAACAATTAGTAATTTGAACTTTTTACTTTCTGAAGCTAACACTAATAGCATTAATAAAATAAAGAAAAATCATCTAAAATATAATATAAAAGGACTTTTGTAAAGAAAACAGTTCAAAATAACTTAAATAAAGAAAACTATTGTTCCAAAGAATTTGAGTAAAAATGACTTTCAGTTGCTACTTTATAAGTTGTTAGAGACATTTTTTATCAGTGAATTAAATAAGAAAAAGAACTTTATGAACTCTTACTTGATATTTGAATTTTTAACTTTGTGATACTTTTAATATAAAAATATGTACAGCAATTTTGTTCTATAATTTGTTTATTAATAAATGTATGCATTTCAGGAGAAGTTAAACAAACCGCTTAACAAAAATATGTATGTTTAATATATATATATATATATATATATATATATATATATATATATATATATAAATTTTTGGTTAATAAATGTATGTATTTCAGAAGTTTTTCATGACCATTTTTCATAAATGAGTACATTGTAACAGTCAAACTGGATAGGCCACACAATTTAAAGGTTAATAAAATATGTTGATAAAATACTATAGCCTAAATGTAATAACTTCAAAATTCGTCCTAGCCTAATAATTTAATTAACTTAAATTTTGGAAATTTTAAATGAATAATATAAAGCACAGTCATAATATAATAACTACAGCTAATTTAAATAAAACTTACTTCCATTTCAAAAAAAAAAAAAATAATAACAGTAACTTTACTTAATAACCTAAAATGATTGAATAAGAACGTTTTATTATCCTTTTGTAATTTATTTCATGTTAAGATAATTATTTTTAATTCAAATTCAATGTATATTGTGTATTAGTTAATTTAAATAACAAACTGGTTGAATAGAATAAATTAGGTTAGTTTTAGTGTTTACAACGAATTAATTATTACAATAAAGTGGAACAGTGCGAACTGGCGGCGAAAGTTAGAACTATTGTTGAAATCTAGGCAGTGACATATAAAAACATAAATATATATATATATAAAGTGAATGTGGATTAATTAAAACCTTTTTAAAAAACAATTTTTTAACTTCAGGTATGTCTACAAATTAATATACTATTTAAAAATGACTATGGAAGGACATTTAAAAATATATATTTGATATGTTTGAATGCATGGCCATATGAAAAGCCGATATGCGGAAAATATACCAATGATGGCGGTACTGCATTGTAGCCCGGGTTGTTAAAAAGAAATAATAAAAGGAGTTCTATAAAAAATTTCATGGAGGCAAGGTTAATTTTCGTTGTTCAGCAATTTTAAAAAAGAAGGATTTTATAGACAAGTTAAATATTTTAATAATACAAACATGTCAGAGGTGAACTACATGTGAATAATGGTGAACTGGACTTAAGTAAATATATAGATTTTATTATTATCAAAAATTGAACTTTAAGAACTTTTAATATTGATAGTATAAGCTGATTTGTAAATTTTAAGATATATGTCCATAATTGTAATAATTGCACATTTAAAAAAGGGCCCAAACCTTAGTAAGACCCGAGAATAAAGAGTCATTTAAACAATTGAGTTGTTGTTATTAGTTAACCATTATATTTTTAAAGTAAACGTGCTAGAGCAAGACCCAACTAGGCTAAAATAATAATAATAATTGTGTGTTATTACAACATTTTCCCGAAATTCAAGACCCAAGAAAAGAGTAAAATAAATAAGTGATTGTGCTTTTCTCACAAGCTGGCGCCTGAAAATTTAAAGTAAATTCTTCCCAGTATAAAATTTTTAATTTTAACAAATAAACTCAAACCTTCAGTTTTAATTGTTAGGTCAATGAAATAAAATAATGTGGTTACTCATCAAACAGTTGTTAGTTGAATCTTGTGTAATGGGAGTGTAACTTTTTTTCCCTTCTATTGGAGTATACTGTGAATACAAGAATGTACACAAAACTTATATTTATACTCCTTACTTTAAGGGGAGATATGAAATTTCTTGAACAATCTCCGCATGATGGTATACCTGCCACGTGTAATATTAAAAAAAGAAGAATTTGATAATAAAAAATGGTGGGACATTGATTCTGTTTTTAATTCTAAACATAATTATCTACCTTCTGTTCGGATTTATGAGCAAATTCAGAAGAAAATTATAGCTAGTCCAAAAAAAACCCTGTGAGGAAGTTCTACAAATAAACACCTTATAAACACTTAACAGCATACTACACGATGTGTGTTTTGGCATTACTACCAGCCCACAAAGGAAATCAGGTTTCTTAAGAACAGTGGATTGTAAACTTGATTCAATGTACATCTAGGCTATTGAGTGAATAGGATAGTTTTATGTTTCTGGCGTGTAAATAGCCAGTCGAATTATTACTGGTCTTTTGAAAATCTTCACATTTTCCCATCAAATTACACTTCATAATTACAAAAACGTATGTTCAAATTATAGAAAACTTCTACTCATAACTGACACTTTATCATTATGGAATTTTCACTTATAAGCGATTTAAAAGGAAAAATAAAGGAAATAAAACAATACATGTACTGTAAAAAACATTGAAATCATCAAAATTAACATTCCGTATTAAATGAGTTTGAATGTGATTACACATGCAAAAAATACATAGAGGCACAAGGAAACCATTTATAACATCTCTCGTAATTTGTTTAGTGAAGAAAAAGTCTCATTTTCCCAATTTTATTTTGTAGCAACATTTTGTTTCAAATATGTAAATTTGTCCTTAAAAGGTTTAGTAGGACTGTTTTTACATGGGAAATACAAGGCTCAAAACCAAGCAAAAGAAAAAACTAGTTTCAAAGCCATTTTAATCAAAATATTGTTTAAAACAAACAAGTTTTTTTTCTTGACATACTGTATGCATTTTAGGTTGAATATTAATTTTTACGCATGAATTTGCTTATATTGCTGTCGTAATATTGATTCAATTGTGAATTGGTATAATCAAGACATGTAGCAAATTTCATTTAAATTGCTGAAGATTTCAGACATGAAGACAGACAAACGGAGAAGGTAGAGCAGATTTATCATATTTTTTTGCTTTTACTTTTATGATAAACATTTACTTACCAAATAATCTAATCTAGATGAAGCTTCGTCATCTGTATCATATATAATTTCTGGACTATATGGTTCCATTATATGTATAGAAGCAATGACAGATTCACTGTCAGATCCAACATTAGATTCAACTTCACTCTCTGCAACTTCTAGATCTATTAAGGATTCTTGTGTTTCTTCATCCATTGAATCGATTTCCAACTCATCTTCACTGCTATCGGACTCACTAGAGTCACCTCCACTAAGAAGACTTAAATCAAAATCTAAAACAAATGTTTTCAAATTCAAGTCAAGTCTATTTATTAACAGTTTTCGTGTAGGAATCTAACTGCGGTGAAT
Source organism: Aphrophora alni (assembly GCA_963513935.1). Classification (NCBI taxonomy): domain Eukaryota; kingdom Metazoa; phylum Arthropoda; class Insecta; order Hemiptera; family Aphrophoridae; genus Aphrophora; species Aphrophora alni. Next base: position 100,720,612 of record OY740766.1, read on the forward strand.
GGATTTGAATGAAAGCTTTTGTAACATTTTTGTTTTTTACTCAAATACAAAAGTTAAAATATAAACTTTTAATTTTTTCATAACTGATAAATTAACAATTACATGAGTTAGAAACTATAATAGATAAAAATTAAAAAATAAATAACTTTTTGTAGATTATAAAAAAGACTCGTTGAACCTTAGTTGGTCACTGTATCTTAAAAATTTACCAGGCAGTGATTTTTTAAAATGCATGCAAATTATAGTATTTACTTTTTCCTCTTCTAAAATAGATATATACAAGAATACTTACTTAACCACTTGACGGTCCATTAATTTATAGAAAAATGACCATTTCAGGTCATTTTTTTTTATTAGTGAAATTAACAGTTTGGTTTAGACTTACTTCATTGCCGATAAAATTTTGTTTGTTTATAGTCATTTTCTATTTTTTTTAAATTTTCAAATACCAGTAAAAAGAATAACCCGAGTTAACTCGTGTGCTAAAAAAATACACAAAATAAGTTTGCAACATATTCATTTTATTTGTTCTTTATGTACAATAAAACTTTTTTGACATTTCATATGTTTTTTCATTATAATATGAATTTTAAAGTTTTTTATAAATTGTTATAAGTTGCCAACTTCAGATGTCAGCGACGGTGTGATACACTCTAAAGCAAGGCGCCACACACAAGGCGACGTCGCACTCTGCGCAGTAATACCGTGACTCTCGCCGAATCTTCTTTCCGTTGGCGTCCTTCACTCTGCTGCAAAGTCCACACTGACGTGTAGGGTTTGCTTTTTTCTCTGTGGGTGGTAGGTATTCAGGGAAATGCCGTTCAGTTAGTCTTAGTGGGCTTAGGGTCTGACTGGGTCTTCCAGATTTTGGCTTCATTGTATCGGAGTGATACTTTTTCATAGTCTTCTGAATTACTTGAAGCCTGTACAGTAGAGGACTCAAAGAGCCGTTACACTTTTTGTAAACAACATAAGAGTTCCACAGAGAAATGTCTAGAAGGTTGAAGAATACTTTTTTATACCACTTTTTACCTCGTTTCCTTGGTGTGGAGTAGCTGGAAATGTGTTGATCTACTCGATTTGTGTCGTTGTATGAAATTACACATTCTGGTCTTTTGGTTGCAACACCCCGTTTTTCTACATCAACCATTTTTGTGGTGTGAATTGTTGAAATGAGAGAAACGATCTTTTTGTCCTTCCATGCCATTACTGTAACTTTTCCTCGTTGAAAGCCTACTATATCTCCTTTCTTTAGTTTTAGTTTTTTTATTTCTTTTTTTTTCATTTTCAAAGGTATTCCTTTTCGGCCTAATTTTACTGTACCATAAGTGTCAGTCCTGTGGGAAACAAGTATATCAGCAAGCTGAGGAGACGAATAAAAATTGTCCGTTGTCAAGCAGTGCCCTTTTCCTAATAACTCCTTACACATCGACAATACTACTTGTGAGGACTTAGGTAACTTTCGGAAGTCATCGATGCCTAGTTCGGCACCTATATTTTCTGAGCGTTAACCCTTGCCAGTGTAAATGGCTAAATCCCAGAAATAACCACTTTTAGACTCACAGACTAAATAACTTTTTATGCCAAAGCGAGCTCGTTTGAGGGGTATGAACTGTTTCCATGACAAGCGGCCCTTGAACAAAAGCAAGCTCTCATCTACAGTTATGTTCCTATCTGGAGTAACAGTGCTTTTGAATTTTTCCCTTAGTTTTACAAGTATTGGCCAAATTTTATTCAACTTAGGATTTGGGTGTGTTCTGGGGTTGTACTCATTATTATTTGAAAAATGTAAAAATTGTTTTATTTGCTTATATCTGCGATATGGCATCGCTTGAAGGAAAAATGGAGTCATGAGTAAGGGGTTTTTAGACCAGAATAGCTCCAATTCCGGTTTGTTTACAATGCCTTGCAACATAACTAAGGCCAAAAATACCCTTAGTTCATTTGGAAGTAATTCAGCAAATGGTTTTGCTCTTCTGTGATTACGTAAATAATCATTAGCATAGCGATTAGTTTCTTCACAAATAAGACTAATTATATCATCAGAAACAAAGTTCTCAAAAAATTGCAAAACACTCCCATTTATATCAAGGTCCCTTACATTTACACCTACCGTAGAAGTAAATGCGAAACGTGGAGGAGCTTGAGGTAGGCTGTTTTCGTCTATTTCCCGCCATTGCCGGGCTTGCGCTAAATCAATTGAGTTGTCTGAATCACTCTCAGTCTCACTATCACTCTCGCTTTCAACCTCACTTTCACTCTCTTCTAAATTCACTCTTTCGTAGTCATCTTCTTCACTACTCATTTTCAAACAAACAATACACTTACTAATATAAATAATAAAATAAACAGCAGATACAGGCACGAAACTCGACTGATAAACACAGCGTCAGTAGCTCACTAAGCTGTACACAGAGCGACACTAACGCTACCTATGAAAAACAATCGAAAGTAGTGGGCGACACCCGCAAACTAAAAAATAAATACGTGGAACGAGCTAATTCGGGTTAATCTGAAATGATACGGAATATTTTTTGTTGCCCGAGCTTACTCGGGTTAGTCCGGTTTAGAACGTAGCACTTGCCCGAGCTAACTCGGGTTAGTCCGTCAAGTGGTTAAGTACTTTAAAGCTCAAGTAGTGTTTTATTAGGATGTCAAGCTTTTAAATTAACAATAAATATAACAAAGTTATGATGAATTGATTCTATAAAAAAGTCAGGTAATGAAAATCGGTAACATTAAATATTTTAAGTAGTCTTTGTCCATAAAATAATACATGTAACTTTTTTACTTTACATTAAAGTATAGAAACAGCTTTTTTTAATTCATAAAAAAGGTATCCAAGTCACTTTATAAAATATTAAATAGTAGGCCTAATATAATTATATTACTATTTAATATAGTAAAAACTCATGTCCAAATGGACTAAAAATAAGATTTTGTTTATAATATTGTTAAAAAACCCAAATATAAATATTTCTTAACAAGAGATCAATATACTCGTACATACTATTAGCTTCATATTGCTGTTAAAACGGATTATTTATGATATAGTAAATTTTTTTTTTACCTTTTCCAAATCAATTAACAGATGAAAGGATGTGATGATTAGTGATTGATTTTACACTGTTGATATGGATTTTGAAGGGATGTAAGTATATTTTAGTCTTTACTTTATTTATGCAATTAACTCATATATTTCATGACTAAAAATATTATTATTTTATTTAAATTTTGTTACAGTCCTCGAATGTGACATTGTAAACATGTAGTGCTTAGAAGTGCATATTGGAACTCTGGTAAGCACACATTTAATGAATTAGCCCATTCCACACATGCGAGGTCTGTTATCATGTTCATTATTACAGTGTTACATAGTTATTCAATTATACATTATAGTAATATTATGAACTACGATTCAGTTAAAATTATGTCCCATTTAATCTGAGGAATAGATTTCAAAGATAATATGATTTTTATAGGTAATCTCCTTTACAATACAATGTGATAGATGTTCAATGAGCACTGTGGTGAATGTGAAAACTATAAATCACTGAATCCCCTACCACAAGTTTGGTACAATAACACAAACACAAATAAAATGAAATATGTACAATAACATAAGGCAAATAAATACAATGTGAAATGAAGTTCAAATAAAAATGTCTTTAGGAATTACTTTCATAACAAGTATTTATATTATCCGTAAAACTGGGTTTTATCAAATACGATTTCCTGGTATATATGGCTAAATATAAATTAAGATTGTACATAGGGAAAACTATACATGGTGTACTAGGTAACGTTCACCTCCTTATCAATTATTACCTTAAAATTGGCACCTATAACACTATTGATATCTTGATTAACTTCTTGATATGTTTCCTAGAAATCTTACACTTTTGCAAAATACAAATAAAAAGCATCGTTTCTAGAGCAAAGTTTGGGAATTAGTGCCGTCACGGTGTCCACTGAAGGAAAAATGTAGGTACTAAATTTCCCTCAGAGAAAATACTAGATTTACCAAGAAGGTACTTCATTAATTTCATAACTGTAATTAAGATTTTAATTAATTACATAAGAATGTTTTAAAAGCAATAAAGAAGGTATTTAAAAAAACAACTTTTAGTTATTAAGTGAAGTAACAGGTAGGTCTAATAAAAATCCTACCTGTGTGTAGTATTGAAACACAGTCCAGAATATTTTCAGTAGTTTCACACACAGAAGGATGCATAAATTGACTATAGTATTTATTGTACATAATTAACAATTTATACAATAGATTCACCAAAAGTACAATATCAGTCTGTAGTTTGCAAGAATATATATATATATAGTTCGACGAGCATGATATTTCTGCCACAACAGCAAGAATATCATACACGTAGGTGAAAGATGGCAGAAATCTTGCTTGTAGATGAACATGGCATGAATGTTATGCTCGCAGATAAACTCTCTGATTTATACTTATTGATTTACCATTACATTATTTTTAAAATTTTATTTATTGCTTTTTATATTATATTAATTGTATGCTGATATTAATTTTGCGTAAGTTTTCTTATTCTTATTCAAATTTAAATTAAATAATAAAAAATTATAACACCTACACTCAATGAAATTTATTTTATTCTATGTGTTACTCTTAATAATACTAAATAGGTACAATTAAAATTCTTATAAGAAAATCATATCCTTATTTACATAATAGTATTTAATAGAATATTTGATAAATGTTAACATAAGGAAAGACAGTTTGTATACACAAAGAGAGGAGATGTACACAGAAGTAAAATTCCAGTTTGTGATATTTTTTTATCCTAACCAAGTGCCTAGCACAGCCTAATCATCACAACATTCTACATTGTTAACTTTTGAATGCATTTGACAGGATATATTTTAATATACCGTATTGTATACATTATAAGTACATTAATAAATATTTTAATTATTTACTAACGCCATTGTACTACTTGTCCAGTCTTGTTTTTGTGTTAACTTTTGATTGAATATCCCACACATCTCAAATTACTCACAGCATTACAATTAAGTACAGTAATACATAGGCTATTCAAAATACCTATAAACGATCGCCATTGCTTATATGGCAAGCCTAATAGATGCATTATGATTTTGTCGTAACAAATAAATATAAAGCCTAATTTTGGTGCACGTATTGAGCTTATGTTTTGGAGATGTACAAATGGAGTTTCAAAAAATTAATAACAGTAATGATTAAAAATATGGTAAAATATAACTTAACATTTTGTTTATGTACCTTATCTACAGATCAAAATAATGGAAGTTTTTGTGAACTGATATTTAGTACAAAGATAGACCTTGGGTTTGGAGATGCCCAAAGACTATTTTTTTAATCCAATCCTAAAATATTAAAATCGGGTAATCATTAATGTTTTATTTTATTTTTTATATCTCCAAATCCAATAGTCACAGACATTTGAAATTGGTGGACAGTTTAATCTTAGCAGCAATAATTCTGAATATGCAAATCTAAGAGTTTTTTTAATTTCCCCTTGGTAGTTTAAAGAGCTAACTTTCAATTTTATTTCTTAAACTTCAGTTGCAAAAGTTGTAGAAAGCTGAAATTTGATATACATGTCTATCTTATGCTTTGGAGGTGTATAAAGAACTGTTTGTCTAAAATTTTGCTAAACTCGACTGTTTGTTAACGTCTGTGAATTGGCAGCACAACATTAAATATTATTTTCAAATTTTATTACGGCGTTTGTTCCGCATTATTTCTTGTTTTCTGTTACAAAATCGTTTGTTTCTTATAATCCAACTAGGGAGGAATTTTGTTAGTGATACTAACTTCACGCTTTAACTAAAAGCAAAGAATAGTAATCAAAATAATTGCACAATAAACGTTCGATTTCGTGACCATAGTAGCAAAGCAAATGTTTTGTCGAATTGGCAGTACGATAACCAACTTCATTGTCCGAAAGTAGATAACTTGGTGTAAATAACCCAATAATGTTTGCAGTCAATGTTACACAATATTTCAATATTTTTACTTTCTTATCTTACTGAAGTTGATTGATAGTAAGTCAAATTCAGGGCTAAAACTAAAATCTATGTTTTACTAAAAGATGTTACGTGCACATCTTTTAGTTCTCTCTGTGGTTGCCAAATTATGAATTATAACCCTAGATTTAAAATAGAAAAAGGAATTGAATAATTGTGTATATATTACAATAATTTCATATTAATAATTTACCTTTTATTTTTTATACTTTTACCAGTGTTTCTTTCTTTGTAAGTGTTGTATTTGTTTATTTCCACTATGATATAAATTATATTTATTGTTATCTTATATTTTACTTCCTGTATTCCTAAAAATTTCTCTGTGAGGCTGACTGTCTATTTAAAATTCAATAATAGTTGCAATATTTTATGCATGTTATCCGGGAAGAGTTTAGATTATGTTTAATCTAATTTGTTACGGTAGATTGTAATCCTGAACAATATTGTCTACAAGGGTAATCAAAATAACACAGATTTTACACACTTTGTATGGATTTGAATAAAAATTTTAGTGATAACCTATATTTATTCTAAAGCCAAATTACAATGGTTTATAATCATCATTAGGTTTTAAATAATTTTATACGTAAAATTTTTAAAACAGTCCGCAACGCAGTATATGAAAAAGTCACAAACACACTCGTACATGTCTTGCAATATTAATGATGCCTCAGCATTTGACCTAATTGTGGGGTCATTCATAGTACGTATACAACTGTATACAGTAAGTTAACAGTTTTATGTACCACTTTTTAGATTTTATATACACTCAAAAGATTTTACACATCCATGTAGGAAATCCAATTATGAGGCCATACACTTTTCATGCGCTCACTTTTGTACTTCTTGCACGAATGCGTAGACTGTGAGGCCTATGACCCAACAATTAAGTTTAATGCAAGTGTTTATGTGTTCCAATAAAGGAAGCACTACGTCCTGGCAAAATTCTTCTAATTTCAATGAGTAACCTATACATGTGAATAAACCTACTGTGGGAACGGAAATAAAATATAGAGAATTTTTCTTGTAAAACTGTAACTTCTATTATCTTCAATTTGTCTCATTATTGTTTTTTTCAACATTATTCAATTTAACATGAAACCTAATACAGTAACAACAAACGTACGTTCTTTGTAAAATCATAATTACTTTAGTATCATAAATAACCTTTCCTAAATAAATTGAAAAACTTTTTAAATTTTTTATACAAACTTCTAGTTTTTATTATTATTACTAATTTTGTAAAAAATGTTAAGACTTTTGTAAACTTAGTTAGTTTTTGATAAACCTTTTCGATTAGAAGTAATGTGCTTAAAGTTTCAAACATTTGTTGTATGAAGTATTTTCAAGAGGCGATTTTCCATACTTCCCATAGTCGAATCAATAAAATTTGTAAATAGTCTAGGTTGTGTATATAGGAAACTAATGTAGGAATAGAAATAAAACAAATAATTTATACGAAAAATTAAAAACTTGTTATAGTTTAGTAAACCAAAAAAGCTAGTAGCACAGAAAAGAGAGTATACCAAGGCATCTAACTGACATACGAGAAATAATTCAATATTTTTTGCTAAATAGAAACCCAATAGATGTTTGGGGGTGCTTTTTTACAACGCAGGGTGGACAATGTTGCCACATGGTATAGACTGTTGTGTGTGCTGTGATAGAAGGGGAATACACCCAACTGTGTTGACCTTGAGGCCAAAAAATGAAGGTACCTTCAGTATAGTTAGGGTGTACAATTTACCGTTGCAAACAAAGGTGTTATGGTGTAGTACAAGTATTATTATTATATACTGAGGGAAAATAGTGTTTATACATACATCCTCTAAGAAATAAATATATATATATATATATATATATATATATATATATTGTATGAGCACATTAAACTCTTTAACATATAATATCTCGTAAACTATTAACATTACAAAAAAGTTACATGAGACAAAAAAGTTTTATTTTTTAACGACAAAGAGTATACTACTTTTATTTTGTCTGTAGGTCATAGAATAACCAAGATCAACAAATAAACACATAATTCCTTGATAATTGTCTATAAGACCAAAGATTTTCTTAAACTAAAATATTATGGAATTATGATTATTTTTAATAATTATTATTAAATCTATTGCCAATAAAACTACCAAATATTACCTTAAACTAATTAAATATTAAAATTACTAATTTTGTGTCAGATTTTACGGCAAAACAAAATTAAATGTTTGGTTAAAATAAATTTGTTTTAATGTTGTACTCTTATTGTACAGTTTTATTAAGTCAATTCTGTCTTGTGTAAGATATTAAGTATACCATGTATATAAATCGATCAAAACAGAAAAATAAACAAAATAAAATAAACTATTAAATAAAAAAAAAAAGAACTACTTCTTGGAAGAATTCTTCGTATTTCGATGAATAATCAGTACATATGAATTAGCCAAGTGTGGGAACGGAAAAATAGTTTCATTCGCACGAGAGATAATATGCGTCCCCGAGAAAGATGGGGGGGGGGTTGTGTTATATACGACAATACAAAAAAAAAAGTAATTACGTAATTTCGGAAGATGTTCAGCAACAATATAGGCCTATATATACTTTGTCGGTAAAAAAATCGTTAAAACATTATTTATATCATTATTTTTTGAAATAACATCTTTTTTTTTAATATCTATCTTTTTATAACCAACAGCCGTGTGGCAAATTTTGTTTATAGCTTCTAAACGGTTGGGTTTAGAAATAAATATTAAAGATAAAAAACTCTTAACATATACGAGTTTTAGTTGAAAAAACAAAAAAAAAAAAAATCCTGTTTCAATAAAAGAAGTATTTGTTCCACATTTTGAAAAATAACTGTTAAAAAAAAATATTGATTTAAAACTCACAAAAAGTAATTAAGGTTTTTAATGTCTTTTTTCTAGTTCTACATTAGTGTTTACGCATCCTAGACTATGCCTATTTACATTTTTCTTGATTCAACTATGGAAAGTATGAAAAATCCCCTCTTGAAAATGTATCAGAAGTTAAATATTCAAAACATTAGGCACATATTACTCTTAATCTAGTAGGTTTATCAAAAACTAACCTAGAATAAAGATTCTATAATTTTTTTACATAATTCGAAAACAGTCCCCATAAGAAATTATAAAGTTGGTACCCATATTGAAAAAGGTGGGGATCTTTCAGAGCTAGCAAAACATTTTCTGCGTACCCGCTTCCACTTCTGGCTGCGTGTTTATAATTATTATTCAAAAATATATTTAAATACTGTACCAGAAAAAAGTAATGCAGTTTCCTCATTTACTGTTTTTCGACAGATTTTTTAAGAGATATCAATGGTGGCAAAGATAAAATGATGACCCGTACATTATGGTTTTCTCGCAATAACTCTTCTCTTAGAAAAGTGAGGCGAATTTTATGGTTTTGTGTTTTGGTAAAAAGAACCACTCTTTTTGTTTTAGATTTTTGCATTGTTTGCAACTGATCTTTATACAGGACGTGAGGTAGAGCAATTTCTTTTTTTAATCAGCTCTCTAGGAGAAAGGGTCGTTTTATTAATAACCATTGAATTTATATTGTATTGCCCCACCAAAATAGTGTTTTCTACATAGAAAACAGTTTTAGGTTTTTAAAAGGTTTTGGATATAATTTTGGGGGTTGGTAGACTAATATGGAATGGTAGTAATGTTGTGCAGTAGAAGTCCCAGAGGGGGTTATGTCATGGTTTATTTATGATAAAAAGGACCTCTTTTGTTGTGTAAGATTTTCCTAGAGAGCTATGAGAAGTTTGAACAATTAAGGTATTAGGTCAGTTGTCAGGATTGTTATAATGGCTAGGAACTTTGTTATTATTACAACAAACATATAGTCATTTATAGCTCTCAGATCTGACCTGGCATATGACGGACATAAGTGTTTATCATGATATCACTTTGAAGCATTTTCCATTTTATTTGGCACAATAACAAAATATATTTTTAGACATCGCAAACTCCAATTTTACCTAATTAGTCAAAATGTAACTTGGGGCTAGCACTTACCCTATGCCATAGTATAACCTGTATTTATGTTTGATGGTGGCTCAAGGTTTGTCGAGGAATGTGAAAAATGTACTTTTTGAGATATTAGCAGTTTTTGAATTACTATTACTATATAATGTAGCTGAGATCACATCTCTCTCTCTCTCTCTCTCTCTCTCTCTCTCTCTCTCTCTCTCTCTCTCTCTCTCTCTCTCTCTCTCTCTCTCTCTCTCTCGCTCTTGACTTTAAACTGAAAGTTTATAATTGCACAATTCATCACCAACCAACAAAATATTTAGGGCTGCTTCAGGGCTGCTTCACGGTTAATACGTATGGCCGTGAGTTTACTTTCTGCATTAAACTCAACAATGAGGTCTTCATGTAAGTTATATCTGTTATTCATTTTATGATGTAATTTCTCCTGTTTTGCTATTTAGAACTGTGGGGACGTGTGTATTGCCCCACAATTTGTGATGGCCCCACAGCACAGTCCAAATGAACAAGTATGAGCCAATTAATATAGGAATCCAAACACACACACCCTTGCTGTAGACGTATTACCGCTATGTTCGTACGATGTAAGTAGTATAAATAATCTCAAACAACTAGATAATCGTCCTTTTGTACTTGTCATAAAATTAAGAGAGGCTAGGTAAGTCCTAACGCTCTAGCTACCTGAACCTCAACATAGCAATCATGACAAAATATTTCCTGATAATGAGAGGGTTGTAATGGTCAGTCACAATATTTTTAGAAAACACAAATTACAGACTATTGTACAAACCTATCTAACAAACTATTCTAAAATAAATTTTAGTTTTATTTATGTTACAAATTCACACACACATATAAAACAAAACAAAGATATTGTAAGCACATAGTCAGTTTTTAAAGACAAATTTTTTCGTCACCGCTTGTGAATTCCTTCCTAGCTATTTATAATTTTTAACAGTTTAAGAAGTTAGTCTATTGAATACATCAATAACAGTTATTGCATTCCACCTCAATGTGATTGAGTTTCAAATGGAGTTGTCAACATTATTTGCTATAATGTAAATAAGCTCACAAAAATTGTCGATGAAGTTGTTATAAAACCTAATTTCTCAAAATACGCTCAACCAATTACCTAGTAAATATCAAAAAATTTGTGGATGGAGTTGTTATAAAAACCTAATTTCCTAGCATATAACAACAAAAAAATTTTTCGATGGAGCTGTTTCGAAATACGCTCAACCTAATAAATAACAACAAAAAATTGATGGAGCTGTTGTTGTTTGTGGACTTTAAACTTTGGGTAAAACTTATAAGGTCAGTATTTTTTATTGTTTGTATGAGCAATTGTAGTAAGCTGTCAACAAAATTTTAACTACCTGATCTCCTTTTCCATACAACCAAACAACCCATCTAAAAATAAGTATCTTTCAGCTACGGACAAGATCTCTATTCAACATTTATGATTATTTGAAAATAAAAAAGTTTCCATATAAGATTAAGTTTTAACTGGTACACCATATTTCTAATGTCATCTGTCAAATTGAAATATATAATTGGTTTCTATAGAAAAGTTGGAAGACCCAGACTATTTTTTATCAAGAGTTATAATATTCTATTTTTTAAAGTTGTCATTTTATGATGGGATATTTGTATTATTATTACTCTTTATTCGAAGATCTCCCATCATTTTATACATGACAATTCGAGAGTAGGCTTAGGTTAGGTTATCCTCGGGAGCAAATAAACGGATCATCTGCCCCGAACGCCATAAGGTTCTTGGACCAGAAGGGCGCCTAGTAAAACATAAACAAAGTAACAAATATTAGGAAAAAACAAATCATGCCATATGTAGTTTTTTTTCCTTTTTCCTGCAATGTCGCCTGCCACCCATCTATTAAATTTTGTTTTCCGGATAATTAAAAATAACAAGATTTCCTTAAAAGTTCTGTATTAGCATTAATTACAAAGAGTAGGAGGTGTTTATATACACAACACATCACTAATGACTGATGCATGTTTATCGTACTGTATAAACCATTGATATCACACACTTTTAACTATTCACGTCACACTCATTTTTACGTGGTAAAAAACATTTACTTAATATAAGTGAAATCTGGGTATTTTTTATATAAAACATGTTGTTTAAAGAATGGTTTCAATAACTAATTTTTTTTTAAATTATGGGAGTGAAATCCTCATGGACCAGAAGGGCGCCCATTAAAACAAAAACAACTAATAGTGATTACAATTTCATAATATTATGTTTACCGCGGTAAATGGTATTTGTTTTTTAAAGTTCATGATTACTTGTAGAATACCCTATAATGATTATAGTTGCTGTAAATCCTAAGATACCTTTAAGAATATTGGAAATGAAACAGGTGTGTCAAAATCTACCGCTTAACGAATTTTGTATGAGCAAAAGTTTAAGTCTTATAAATTTCACAAGCATCAAAAACTACTTGTAAATTATCCAGACTATCGACTTAATTTCTGTAAAAGGATGGGGGAAAAAGCCAACTCGAGCAGGGATTTTTTGAAAATAATTTGTTTTACTGATGAATCAACATTTACATTACATAATGAACCAAATATGCAAAATGATCGATTCTGATTGAGACGCAACCTGATTGAAATTGTAATAACACAAACTCAATATCCACAAAAAGTAAATAATTGGATTGGTATATTTGGACACCATATCATTGACCCCATATTTATAGCCAATCTAACGGATGAATTGTACTTACAATTATTAGAAGATGAAGTGATACCAACATTAAGAGCGTTTCGGGAAAATGTACAGGAAATTATTTTCCAGTAAGATGGGAAAATTTTAAATATTTTCCAGTAAAATTCAGGGAATAGATTGGCAATCGAGGTACAATACTTTGGTAGATCTCCTGATTTGGCCCCCCATGATTTTTTCTATGGGGTACTTTAAAAATAACCTGTATAAAAAAAGATAGGTACCATCTTAAACAACTGATGCGGTGTGCACACCAATGTTCGTATAAAAAAGTGCGTGTTTTGACTCTAACGATCTCCACACGGAGTGAAATATATATGTGTTTTTGCGTTCTTGTGTATGTGATATGATTATAAAAACCTGATGATGGGTACTTCATGCCCGAAATTGCAATTGTTTTATTGAGAGAAAACAAAAAGGATCAACAGACGTGAGTACTCACATTTAATATAATATAATTATATAATTGATCCGTGGCTAATATGATTGATTCAAAAAAATAAAAAAAGATATAGAACAGTTAAAGAATTGAAGAAAGCATTAAGGACTGAATCTCACTAAATAAATGCTCGACATCTATCTAATGTCCGAAAAAAGTAACAGATTGCATTATTGTCAGCAATGAAATGGTGAATTATTTGAACATTTTTTATAAGACCGTAATAAGATTGTATTCCTAATAATAAATGTTTACAGTTTGAAAAAATATATATTTGTTTCTATAAAGTTTACTTGAGCCCTATTATTTTTCAAAAATTAGGATTTTGTTATTAATAATTATGATAAAAAGATATTTTACATTGGAATTAATTTCTTATATAAAGAGAAATTAATGGAAATAAAAATTGTACAAAACAAAATGATAAGTGAAAAAATAATTACCAATAAAAGTAAAAAAAAAAATTAGTTGAGGCAAGGTTTTGAACCCGTTACCATCATCTTCCAAGTCCGATGCTTTAACCACTAGTCCAAGACAACAACAAAACTAAACTCAACATTTAATGTAATTAAACTACTTACACTAACCAACCAATTTCTTTATTTTAATGATTTTTAGCTTAAATACACCTTAAAATTTGTCAAAACCGATGATTATTCATGCATAAATAATTTTTCTAATAATATCTGTACATATCAACACCAATTTCAATCGAAGGTATTTAAAATGAATGAAATAACATTACATCATATGATTTCCTTATAGTTCAAGTTCTGTGGGACACCCGGTATATGTGGAAACGATTTCCTTAAAAAACTTTTTTTTTAACCAATAGGTATTTGATTATAATCAATCCTGGTTCAAAAACTACTGAATGGTTTGATAATACATCACAACAAAATATTACAAAATCATTTTGGTTTTGATTTGTATATGTTGTATACAGTATCAATTGAAATAAATTCTAACTCTTAATGAAGAATTATTCTCAAGATATAAGCAAGTGCAATAAATCAAATTTCAAATTTAGACATTGATTATATAATTTTTCTATAAAGGTTTTTTATGCATAATTCATTTCAGCAATTAACTCAATATTTTTTTAAAGCTGAGCTAAATTTGCAACCACTTTCTCCATAGTGGTAAACAAATACAGTTTTGTAAACAAATTCTTGTGTTAAATTATCAGGATAGTTTTACTGTTAATCGTTATTAACAAAGGATTTTAGTGTTCATTCAATTTAAATTCAGTGCATTTTCAAAATTATTACCACTCTTCCTATTACAATTCTTCTTATTATATTAAGTTTAGAGTTTTTTTCTTTTTTTCTTGGCTATGCCTTTCACTTTAATATTTCTAAGCTACGTAAAACATTGTATTGCTGTTTTTCTCTAATTTGTATTTTATTCTCACAATAATAACACCATCACAATGTGATTGTGGATTGTCCTTTTTTCCTTTCTTTTCTTTTCTTTTCGTAAATAATAAATAACAGGTATAAAAGTTAACTAGACTGATTATATCATTTTTTAGCAGGCCAAGATAATTGGTTAGGTCATAGTAATTTATTTTATGTAACTGTGCAGATTACCTGGTGATAAATTATTTGAATACCGAAACAAATCAAATCAGTCCAAATAGTGATCATTGAGGGACTCCATACTTCAATTAAATCTGAGTTGATAGGTTTTATCACTACCTTTTGTATGTGTGTTTAAATAAAGGTGAAAAACTTTACAATAATCGTCCTCTTTAAAAAAGAAAAAAAAAGACAATAGAGACTCCTATTAGCACAAATACTTTAATAGCACCAGGGTAGGCAGAGAACCTGGTCAAGAGAGTCCTGATAGAAAAGAAGAATCTAACCCAAGACTACATGAGAAAGGGTGTAGATCCAGTTAGGTTCCCTTGGAATTACCAAGCCTATAATAACTAAAAATGAGTCGCACCAAGGATTAGATAAATATAGAACTAAGCTACGGTATATGCAAATTTTAAATCTATTATGTAAGACTTACCACTACTCGTGAATATTGATACATCTGAATCTGAATCTGTTTCAGCCATGAGATAATCTGTCAAATAATAATTGGCTAATATTACTATTTTTAATACTCAACATTAATATAGATATTATAGCTAATATGATTTCGCTTCATACAAATCCCAACACTTGAGACTATAAACGTTCACCAATCCAGACCACAGGATTAACTTGGCATCATTTTCTTGTTTACTGTGTGTATGCGTGTCAATGAGTAGAAGTGCAATTTTGAACGAATTTTGCTCAAATTTAGTATGCAAATTACTGGGTTTCAGTTTGAAAAATAATTTTTCATTGTAGGTCCTACAATGTTCCTACTAGTTAATGTTTTGCAATTTTAAATATTTAATCTGTGTCCAAAGATTTCCAATCGAGTATTATAAAAATTAAGCGATAAAAAATAACTAAAACACAAAACTAATTTAGCATGTAAAGCTGTTTTACAATTATTTGAATGTTACTGTTATTAGAAAAAAGGTCTCATAATTTCAAAATGAGGCCTCCATTTGAACTGGTTTTTCTGTAGTTTCTTCCTTATCTAGAACAAATGTAGCTTGTAACTACTCATTTTGTGCATCTTGTTTTGTTCAGTAATATGTTATAGCAAGATAAAGTTGGAAAATGAGCATGTTAGCATAATATTTGCATAACGAATCTTGTTAATTTTGTTATGTTGTTATTGTGAAGTTTGTTCTTTTGAAAAATCCAACTTCATATAATAGTAAAATAAGGATGATAGTAGATAGTAGATAAATAAACAAGGATAAAATGCGGTTTTGTGAATAAGATTTACATCATTTCATAAGTTATATTCTTTACACTGTTTAACAAGTAAAACTATGAGAAAATGAAACTATAGATTACCGGTATTTATGGTTAGGTGAGAGTATAAATCAGCATGGCTTGAAATCAATAACTTCAAAACAAATTTTATTACATGAAATTGACCTAAGTGTACAATAACGATAATTATTACCGACTTAAAAAGGGAGGAGGTTCTGTATTCAACGTGATTTTTAACATTTTTTTTGATGTATGTCCCCATATATTTCCGGAACGGGGAGCGATTTCATTGGGGATGGTCTCATTTGAAAGGGTAAGCTAGCGAGATGGTCCTGTTTCATTACTGACTTGAATAAGCCAGTACTTGGCCAGAAGTTGTAAAAAAAATGCCAAAATGGCTCTTAATTGACACATGCTAGTTTGAAATATTTTTATTTTATTGATAAAATTACATTTGAATAAAATGCAAGCATATAGTATGTGTACATGTTAACTAGCCAGTACGTGTACAACATTTTTGCCACTACTGGGAATTTTTTTTTTTTTTTTTTTAAGACAAACTTCAAAAGACAAACTAAAAAAATTATAAATAATAATTTTTTACAATAACAGTTGCGACTTCATAATAATTATATTCTTAAAATGAAAACTATTAGTTGTAAAAGAAACAAAAATGAGTGTTTGTATCTTCCTTTTTTTGAAGTCGACCCCACGATCGATTCAGCACTCACAATCGATTAGGCACACCGTATAAGAGCTCATTGCTTGAACGATCATGGCGTCGACTTCAAAAAAAGCAAGATATAAACACTCATTTTTGTTTCTGTTACAACTAGTAGTTTAAACGTAAGATTCAGCCTATTAAAGAATTTCCAATACTTAAATCAAGGAAACAACTTAAATCTTTCTTAGGATTTATAAATTATTATAACAAATTCATAGAAAGATATTCAGAAAACGTACAACCTTTACTTCGATTAACTTCTAAAAAAGTAAAATATAATTGGACCGCTCAAGATACAAAAACATTTTATAATATAAAACAACTCTTTCTCGAAACCCAAATTTTACATCACCCAAACTCACGCAAACCTTTTTACCTACAGACTGACGCATCAAACTACACTATAGGAGGATGTGAATTTTTTTGACACAGTTTCAATGATACAGTACTTCATTTAAAGTGTTACTGGAACTGATATAATATCACTTTTATTTTTCTTCTTTTTGATATTATTGGATTCAAAACCATATATGTCTACCTGCTTTTAGTGTTACAATCCAAGTGTTCCTTCCTCCTATTATATTATATATTTAGCACAACACTTTAATACACATATGTGGACTGAACATTTTCTTAAATTACATGAGTTACAATTTCATTTGGATATATATGTACTTAGGTTTGATGCATGAAATGGGACATAACTTGAAATGGGTTATTTGATGGGCAGTTTGAGGTGTATGACTATTTTGGTGGTGGTCAGGGTCTTGTGGATGATGATATGGTAACCTGAGGTGAGAGTTAATGTATAACATGAATTAAGGTATCAGTTACTATTCTTATGAAGACAGGTATGTAGTACAAAAATAACTGGGGGGAAATATCAAAATTGGGGCGCTACAGTAAACAATTACCTATATATTAACCATCCGAGACCTAGTTCTCATGATTCTTCAATCATAGAAGTGTAGTAATATGAACCTGTGAAATTGATTGTAGTTGCGCATCCACCCCACGAGTGATTTCAATATGCATAATCTATCTAACCTAGTCACATAGTGAGATTTCGTAGTTTAGAATGTTAAGAAATACTCAATTTTGATGATTTTTAAGTGAAATTAGGTAGGCCTATTGTAAAACATAAAAAGTGTACAGCGTAATTTAAATAATGATGTAATTGTTACAACAGAAGTTATTGAGAATACGAAATGCATTAGCGAGAAAATTGCAACAATAAATATATGGGGTAACCTAACCAGACCTTGTAAAAGAACTAAAGGTCTGGCAAGGTCAATAAAATTTATTTTTAACACTTATTTTGATCACAGGTAATTAAACATTGCTTTTAACTTGTAATAGGCCTAATTAATGTTAAACATTTTTTAATAATTTAAAAATGCACACAGCAATAACTACCGATTAAATCAACCTTTTGAAGTCTGGTTTGCAGTATTGTTTTCAGTAAAACAAGGCCTTTCAATTGATGTACAACTCAATATAGGCTGTCATTAAAGATTTTCTCTGGACTACTTTGGGCTGTAGGGCCTACCCAATATTTTCTCTGGTCATTAACTGCACAGAAATGTAGGTTACTGTCACCAGTAATGATGTGTCAACTTTACTATTTTTATCTCTTATTTAAAAGCTGGAAAGGAAAGGCGGCTCGACTTAATTGTCATTATATTAATATATATACCTTAACAGACCTTTAGTTCCTTTAATAGGTATGGCTAGGTCAATATATATACATATTTAGTGAGACCTAGTTCACATGATTCTGAAATCATACAGTGCAATAATATTTAGGCCTACCTGTTAGAAGACAGTTAATGCGCATACATCTAAAGACACTAATCTATTAAGCAATCAAACATAGATGCTCATTGTGTATTCTGAAAATTGAATGCAAACTTTTAAATTGCTTATTTTTGACAGAAATAACTTAATGAATTTTGGGTACTTACGTATTAACGCCACCGCGGCAGAAGTTGCGCTAATGTGCATGCGCCAATAAAGAGCAAACTGGTTTAAGGAAATCAGAATTCCATTTTTTTCAGCTTTGAGATTCATATACTTTCATTTTATAATTTGTCGCAAAAATTTTAGGCGTAGATTGGCGGCACTTCACTTTTAAAGCTCATGTTTATCCATGATCTAATTTCAAATTATTAACTTCAATAAACTTACGAAAGGTTTAGCCAGGTGATTATATATATATATAGCTACCTGGCCAAACCTGTCGTGATATATAATTATATCGCAAAGTAAGCAAATATTGGCGCATGCGCATTAGCAACTTCTGCTGCGGTGGCATTAATACGTAAGTACCAATAAATTTACTAAATATTGGCTCATAACCCCCCCCCCCCCTATACATTATGTAGCTTAATATAAAATTTTTAGTACGGAAGTTTTTCAATGAGTTAGGCCTAATATGTAGGCCTATGACCAATCTGTCTCTCATAAATTTCAATTGACAAGTTGCTAGATATCTCATACAAGTTCTGATATAATCTTTAATTGTAAACGCACCTTTATGCGGTAATTATAATTAGCCTAAAATGTATGGTTAGGCCTATTTTATATTCGTTAATTGATTATATACCGTGTATAAGTTTTGGACAGCCATAATATTGAATTAAGAATACAAGTAAGACCTAACATACAGATGGACAGTTTTTATTTCTAGTTGTTTCAAAGGAAAAAACCTGTTGATCATCATCACCTTATAAAAAAATAAAATAAAAAACCCCTAGCCCTTAATAGCGTCAGGGTCAGAAAAGAACAAGAGTTGGTCAAGAAACACCTGATGAATGCGAGGAATTTAATCCAAGACAACATGAAAAAGGTCCAGTTAGGAAAGCAAACAAATCTGAACATTTATATGTAACCATAGCAACTGAACTCATGTGTAATCGTTTATAAAACATTCATCACATTTTCCCCACCCAAAAAGAAAGTTAATCACAGAACATAGTCCTCTAAGTATTGTGGAAGTTTTTGTTATCGCTTAAGTCTTTTGCAAATTTCATTTTCTGATTCAGTCTAAGCTTGACACTGTAAATTCACAGAAACCTGACGTAAGATATTCTTCCAGATGATAAGGATGAATCAGGTATAATATCTGTAGTGATTGGCATGGAGATGGAGTGAGGTTGGTGTTGATTCTTCATTCGAAGTTACACCACCTCTTGGAGCAAGTCCTCTCAAGGAAACATTTAACTGTATGAAATTTCAGAATGCCTTTAATTGAAATAGTTCTGTTACAAATATTTCTGATTCAATATGGTCCTCTGTGTAGTATAGATAAAATGTATTCCAGAAATGTTCTTTTCAGCCCACTCATTAAGTTGGACAACAGAAAGAATTTGAGCTATGTAAGGAAGCTGCAAACTTGCTTTAGCAGCCAATTGTTTTATGGTCCCACCTAGGCCATCGTAAGGTCCTTTGCCGTGGGTAGTGGGAAAAAAGAGTGCCATTCAGCTTCAATATTGAAGTCCTCAAGGTGGTGATACAGATTGGTAATTTTGTATTTATTTTTATATTGGGCTGTGGAACCATCTGAACATAGTAGGCCTATAACTTTTTGGGCACAGTTTCAAATTTGGTAGTTAAACATTCAATCAGTTTATTTTTGTTTTTTGTAACGTGTACACAACAACTGTGTTGTGCTCAAGACAGTCTGATATGACAATGAAGTTTGTGTCCACTAGCCCAGTGGTAGCTTTGAGCTTCATATTACACTACCCTACTATAGTTTTCTGAAAAATCTAATGTTACTAAAAATTCAGACTCTTTTTTATAGTTTTCTTTTAGTTGATTCATGAATGACATCTGTTGTTTTGCTGTGAAGTCGTGCTGGACCAGCACTTGTAGTTTTACACAGAGGAAATCAATAAATTCAAATTGAAATGAAGTTAAATATTGACTTTTTGATTTCAAATACTGTATTATATAAATTTTCTAAAAATTTATGTTAGCCTAGTAGGTATATTAAATTATTTTAACTAAGAACCAATTACCATCCCATTTTGAAACGTTGCACACTGTTTAGTCTTAAAGTAAACTACTTTTGGGAATTTTTTGAAATTTTTTTAAACATGAGTGACTTTTTGCAATTCAAATTTAAAATTTTAATATCAATTTTGGAAAAAAACTTTCCCTCAAGACCCCATGTAGATGTTGCATATCAAATGAAAGGCCATTAAAAATACAAGAAAATAACACCACTCCCAAGTCTCTAGCTCAATTAGGAGAAGAGCAATTACAATTTTAGTAGGCCTAATGCCGGCAGAGCAATTGTGGGGGATTTTTGAAAACTTTAAATGGCCATGATTCAAAAATGCGTTGACATAAAAAATTTAAAACAGCATTTTTCTTGGTAGGGTGTACATGAATTTTACCTCAGTGCTAAATTTCATCAAAATCTGAGATGGTCAAGTATTGTTTTTTTTTATTATTATTAAAATGTGTTGATTTGATACGGAATGACCTTGTCCAATAAACATCTCGGTACTTACGTATTAACGCCACCGCAGCAGAAGTTGCGCATATATATATATATATATATATATATATATATATATAAGGTTTGGCCAGGTGTTTATGTATATATATATAGCTACCTGGCCAAACATGTCATGATATATAATTATATCGCAAAGTAAGCAAATATTGGTGCATATATATATGCGCAACTTCTGCTGCGGTGGCGTTAATACGTAAGTACCGAATTTTGATACCGTACTTGAAAGGGGTCTTCCCAGCTTAAGATGACCCAATTGTTTAATAATGAAGTATATAAAACACGATTTCATGAAATTTCTATATTTAATCGCAACGCGATATAACCTGGACAATTACCAACTTTACACTAGATACTCAGAATTCCATCTTTGAAAAAGAAAATATTGGTAAATATGCATTGATATTGTCCCATCAATTTTAATGCGAAATATCAGCAATTTGTCTTCCAAATAGCGTTTTTCGAACCATTTTGATACTTCTTTACAAGACATTTTATTTTTTATCATTAATAATTCAATATTTCTGCTCAAAAACAGTGATTTAAAATGATTATTTTATCGCATTTTGAAGTTATTTCGACAACTATTTCATCAATTTTAAGCCAAATTTATCGATGTTTTGGTGTTTTTATTCATCAGCAAAAATAGTTCTGTTTTAAGAACTGCCAAACTATTAAGAACTGTCAAATCTGTAAAACCCGGTCTGGAAAGTAACTATAGGCTATATATATGTAGGTACTATGTGTCCCAAAAGTCCCCCCTATTTTTTTTATTTTTTTATTAACTTTCCCTAAAGCAAATCTGTCTATTTCCATTAATAAAAAAAAAAAAAATGGGGGGTGGGACTTTTGGGACACTTGATATATATATAAATATATATATATATATAGAGAGAGAGAGAGAGAAGTGTAGTAATATCAACCTGTAGAACTTGATTAGGTGTGCATGCGTCCCACGATGAATTCAATATGACTATTAAATTGAAAATGTTAAAAATTGCTCAATTTCGATGATTGTAAAGTAAATAATGAATTGTGAAAGATAAAAAGCCACTTGCATTGTAAAGGAATATCGAAATGAGGGGGGAAACACTATTTGGAAGACAAATTGCTGATATTTTGCACTAAAATCGATTGGACAACATCAATGCATATTTACCAAAATATTTTCTGATTGTCACTTAAAACATGATAAGTCCTGTTACTTAAACTTAATTAACCCTTTCGCTCCCAGATGTCCTTATAGACATATGTTCATGTATCTCAGTTTAATCCCAACGTCCGTATATACAGACACGGCAGGTATATGTGTATAATCCCAAAATCCGTTTTTTTCGGATATTTAGAAAGTTAATGTTATTTTGTGTATAAGAAAGATAATGATGGATTTTATATATATCAAAATACAAGCTTTCCATATATTTTAAAATGTTACATATTCTATCAGCATTTGGTTGTTTGTGAAACTTAATAATTATATTGGCCTTGTCAAACTCAGTTGTTTTTCTTTGAAATGATGTCAGCTGTTGTTTGTATAAAACCTTTGTGTTTAGAATTTGATCGTGTTTTGAGTTACTCTTTATGTTTTCTCAGTTTTAGTAGCCTATGTATATTTTAATAGTTTATAGTTTTTTTATATATAAAAATCAACGTTTATGTGTGTAAAGTGCAAAAAAGGTGTGAATACAAAGTGTTATCCAGAACACAAATGCTAGTATTTCTCTTCCAACATTTTTGCTCCGTCTAGTCTAGTTATTTTCTATAGCCTAATATTTAGTTTAGGTGTTTTTGTATTAAAATAAAACTGTTGTTATAATTGAAAAATTTGTTTTGTATAAATATTTGTAAATAGTGCTAAAAACTATGTTGGGTTGTAAATTACATTATAATTTAAGTTGATAAAGCCTCTGCAAAAAACTGAAAATGTGTAAATTTACAAAAAAACATTCTTACTATGTTGTTTACCAAAATAATTTAATGAAATTTGGTGTGTGTGTGTGTGTGTGTGTGTGTGTGTGTGTGTTCATTTTTAAATGGATTTTAATAACATGTATATATATAATGTCCACAGGATTTTTTTGGCATCTCTTTCCTCTGCACTTGAAGAAACATTTTTCAAAAAAACTTTTTGGGTGTCACTTTTTATTTAACAATATATTTTCTGCATTATTATAGGCCTATGTTATTACAATACTTGATATTTTAGAGTAATTAATTACAAACTAAACAAAAACAAAATCATAAGAATTGATTAATTTCTAAATTAGGCCTGAGATTCTATACAGATACTATAATAACCCTAGTATTCTATACAGATAGCTGTAAAAAATGTCTGGGAGTGAAAGGGTTAATTTACTTATTCAATAGGTTAAGATGAATCTTAAAATATAAAGGGAAAGTTTTAATATTGGCCACTAGCCTAACCATTAGATTTAGGTCTAGATATTTTGATTACAATCTCAGGATCTACACAAATTAATTTGATGGCCGAAAACTATAATAAAAATCAAACAATACACAGTGGTTTCATTACATGAATTAAACTTCTATATACTAGGCCTATATATAAAACATTTGTTTAAGAAACAAAATAGATAAAATCAACTTACCAGAAAACGAGACAACTTAATAACTCATAAAATTAAAATAAACCGTTAAAAAATTGTGGTGAGTTTAAAATTTACAAATACTGTTGAGTGTCGAACAACCTATTAATAAGTTGAAAAATCAACACAACAGTAAAATGAAGAGAATTTTTTTTCTCCATCACACCACCACAATACCGCTTACCGCGTATCACATCACAAACTTACTTGAATCAGTTGAATGTAGTAATAATAACGTAATTAATTTGAAAACAGATGATTAGCATTTTTACAATGAAGAGATGTAACAAATATTATACTTCAAAAGGCTTAAAATTCAAGAAAATTAGTAAACTGCAACAACTTCTGGCATATGACATTGTATTTAACCAGATTTTGAAATGGGACATTTCAGGCAGACCACCCATGAAAAACAACTACACTACACTGAAATCGTAATATTCAAACAACACTCAATACCAATTATTGTGAGGAGATAAGTAAATAAAAAATAACAATTCAAATTAGAAAGTATGTTGTTTAAAATAACAAGATTATAGAATTAATTATAAAGAAAGTAAGTAGAACGTTGTCTTTAAAAACTAGAATCAATCATTGAATTTCTACCTAATAAGATGTTTCATATCATACTATAATGTGAGGTACAATATAGGTTGAACAGTTATAATTTTATGGGTTCAGGTTCAAAATGCGCTAGTCGGAATAAGTCGCAAAATGTAATACGGTGCTTGTGGTTATCAGAAGTGAATCTTTGGATGACAACAATACGGCCTATAATTTATTAACTTCAATCCGTTGAGATGGGTAAGCAAAGGGGTGAGGGAACCTCTCTTTGCTCGCAACCTCTGTCCTCTAGTAGTAGCCACCTTACGAACTCACCCTGAAGAGTGACCCTGAGTAACAAGGTAGTAGATACAAATTGTAAAATAGAGGACATTTTTGTCAAAAAAGGAGGACAAATCTAAAAACACCAAACAGAAGTTTTTAATAAAATTAGTATACTCTTACCATTAAAAATTAAACAGACATGTTACAAACATTAGAAAAGTTAGTTAGGTAAATAACAGATTAAATTGTAGTTGTCCAAACAATCCTAATTTGCTGTTAATATACTGTCTATATATAGTCCGTAAAATATGTACAATATTAGGGCCTATGGCTTGATTACCTCGTTACGAGTACTTCTGGCTTGATTTCCTCAACAAATCCGGGTTAGAGATCAAATACCTGTGAAATTCTGTTTAAGTAATGTCCTTGAAATTATATTTCACAAGTAGTATTCCTTTGACAGCGTCAATGGTCAGCTAGTTACTCTCATCACTCCACTGAACGTTTATATTAGAAAACGCTGTTTCCACACTAGAGTTGACACTTGGCAGAGCAAAGAAAAATTCGCAAATTTTTAATGACTCTGAGCAGCATTACAATGTATGACATAATGCAGTTCTGTTGTTACAATGAGTAAAGAACTGCACCCATCTCATATGTAGTAGGTTGACAAAAAAAATCTTCACTTTGAGAAGCTATAAACTGTTTGAAGCATTGAAATTGGTCGAACAATATGTCATCTGCGATATCAATACTCCCTGTTTGAAGATAAGTTAGGCTTGGTACTAAGTTTTCAAATTTAAGGCTGGCAGAGTCTTTCGTTATATTAATCCACTCCAAACATTCAAACTTTTACAACTGGGTTGTCCACTTGCATAAGTAATCAAGGCAAGAAGAATAACGCACCATTACTTCCTTGGATATCATCACACTCTTATGGAAATCTTCATGACTTTCCCTTATATTTTCAGTATGGTTCTTACTTTCAGCGGAATGAAGTTCTCAATTAGCCTGTATTGTAACGATTTCTCTATAGACATAATGTAGGCTCTTACCTCTATAACTGTTACCATCTCTTTATGAAACCCTCAGTTATATTATGAAAGATGGAAATTAGAGAGAGAGAGAGAGAGAGAGAGAGAGAGAGAGAGAGAGAGAGAGAGAGAGAGAGAGAGAGAGAGAGAGAGATAGAGAGAGAGAGAGAGAGAGAGAGAGAGAGAGAGAGAGAGAGACCTAAGAGAAGTCGTCTTAAAAAAATTGTTAGCATTTTTGGAGCTTTTTCTTGTGATAAAAAATAAGTATTTAATGCAGGGTATAATTTCAAGATTATATTAATTAAAGGAAATTGATAGAATTTCGATAGCGTGATGACGCTTCAAAGTACAGATAAATAGATTGTGGTAGTTGTTCTCAATTCAAGAAAACTTATTTAATGAGCAATGGAATCAACTTTAACAGCGTAATGTTTGCTCTTTATTTGTTTGGGATATGTGGGCGGACCAAGTTAGTATCCTATCTAGGAATGCATGGGCGTCATCACCAGTTCATTATTAGGGGGGGGGGACAAAGACAAAGCCCGATCTTTACCCTATAAGGTTTTAAGTAAATCATTCGTTTTTAGCAAAAATATTTTTACATCTCAAATATTGGGGGGGAATCGTCCCCCCCCCGGCGATGACGCCCATGTAGGAATGATACGCCAAGCTACTTCCGTTGCAGATATGTTATATTTCTCTATCTACAAAACGGTTTCCTCAAAAGTTGAAATCTGGGAAGTTGCAAACATTAGCCATAACTTCAAGCAGGGGGTTCCAAAGAGATTTTTAATAAAAAAGGGACTTTTTTCCTGAGAAAGGAAATATGATTTCAAACCTTCAAAAATCTTTAAAATGCAGTCATGGCTGGACCAAGAGATAAAAATCTGGTGTTCCCAAATTCTAATCATTTAGAATATTCAACACTAGCAAAATCACAAAATTCCTTAAGTTCGTCTGTTAGTACAGTATAAATATGAAAGTATTTATATACTTTAACAGCAAAGCATTCAATATCAAATGGCAGGCAATGCACAGCTGTCTGTATGCAATTGTGAACTATATGAGCTCCACATCCTACTCCGATTATTTCTTTTTTTAGGCTATCTTGAATACGCCGCCAAACATTATTCTTCCTTGCCTGGCAGCTCACCAAAGTTTGTATTTGTGTTATCAGCACACAAAGCAACTAATTTTTCTTCAATTAATTGTTCAAGTATTTTACTTTGAGTCTCAGATGTCTCATTAGGAAGAGAAGAGAAACTAATCATTTTTACATGAACGTTATAAAACGGCAAAAAATATCTCATTAAAACAGGAGAGGATTTTTCAGCTTTTTTGTTAGAAGCATCTAAGCTCAGAGAAACTGAACTGCACGAACTTAGGTCTTTTTCTACTTCACTTAAGGAAAGCGGTGCTAAAACGTTACATTCAATCGCCTTACTTTTACTTTTTCCTGACGAATATTTAGTCTCATACAATTTTTTTACAAGCTTCGACAAACAGTCATTTGATCTAAAGCTATGTCCATGGACAATTGTATGTATGGTAAGCAAACAAACCCTCTTGGGCTGAAACGTTTTCATCATCGTCCTTCTTTAGGAGAAAATGCTGTAATCTGGAAGAAGTACTATGATGAACATAGAAATTAATTGTATTTTCTACGGGCCCAATGAGCGAATGTTGAGGTACGCCAGATTGTATTGTCCTCTGTGTGGATGTTGTGTGGTCTACACTAATCCTGAACTTGCGGTCTGCTAGGTAAGTCATAATGAGGTGTTTCAACCCGTCTGGGAAGTTGTATTTTCTAAATTTGACTATGAGACCATTGTACCAAACCCTATCAAAGGCCTTTTCAATGTCCAGGAAGACTGACCCGGTCGATTAATTATCATTGAAACCCCTGGTAGCGTATTCAACGAATCTCAACAGTTGAATTGTTGTGGAACGTTTGGTTCTGAAACCAAATGTCTGGCCTCAGGATGTTGTGTCCGTGTATATGTTTGTTATTACGTTTGAACAGGATCTTCTCAAAGACCTTGTTCATTGTATTGAAGAATGTAATATGTCTGTAGGATTCGGGCTTATGCTTTTTCTTCCCTCGCTTGGAAAAACTAATATTTTAGCTTCCTTCCAAGCAGCAAAGAAATGTTAAGTGCGGAGAATTGCATTACATATGTTTGTAAAGAAACTGATAGCCCTCTCCTATAATTTTTTGTGTGTTGTATTTCCAATAGTGTATGGACTAGGAGCTTTCCTGGCGTTTGTGTGTGAAATTGCCCACTTAATTTACATGCGGGTTCTTTTGTGTATAGATTGTTGGTAAGGAGAGTAGGCGAATCGTAGAGTGTTGTTTTCAACCGTGTCGGTGAAAACTGGATGAAAGCATTGAGTATTTGGTTGAAACTCTTGTTCCAGGGTGCCTGAAAATAGATTTATCTTATCATCCGAGTCCCCTACCTGTCCATGAGGGCCTATTAGTAGAGAATCGCACATAGGTGCACGTGTAAAGTGTTTTACAAGTAACCACACGGGTTTCTCACTGACATCTAGAATGGCCAATTCAGCGTGGAAGCCTTTAGCT
Source organism: Aphrophora alni (assembly GCA_963513935.1). NCBI lineage: Eukaryota > Metazoa > Arthropoda > Insecta > Hemiptera > Aphrophoridae > Aphrophora > Aphrophora alni. The sequence goes on from OY740766.1 coordinate 100,748,990, forward strand.
CGGAATTCAGTTAGTTCTATCTTAATTCGTCTCTTGAGACAGCTTGCCAATTCGTCTCTTGAGACAGCTTAGTTGTTTACGTGGTATACATCTATTTGCTCCCAGCTGTAGTATCCTTCTTAGCCTATTGTGGCGCTTGATGAACATAAGTATGTAAAATGGTGTGAACGTGTGTCGAGGCTGGCATTTAATTCGGGACTGCGGCTTTTGTCGCGTCCTGTATGGCTGAGCACCTGTCTCGGCTTCTTTCTAATAGGATTGCTGGCTACTGACATTATGACGGGATAGTGATCTGAATTCAGATCCCTATCTATGTGCAGCTACAATGATATCATCAAACTCTTATCAAAGCCAAATCAAGGATGTCCTCTCTGTTGTGAGTGCTAAGGTGTGTTAGTTTAGAGGGTGCCAGTAGTATAGAATTGTTTGATTGGATGTAGTGGTAAAGGATTTTCTTACTTGAATTTGTATGTCTGCAGCCCCAGAGAGTGTGTTTTAAAGTTAAGTTCCCGGCGATGACAATTTTGTTAGAAGTTAACAGGAGTTTAACTATATCACGGGTGTATCAATGTTTATAGTTTATTGTCTGTGGTAAAAATCAAAAGTCAGATGAGTGCTCGAATCAATAAATCATAGTACAAAATATTGTTTTTAGTACAAGTTTGGTCAAGCTATACATGATCATATCAGTATATAGAGTCAAAGATTATCGACAATTTGCATATTACATTGAGTCGCCGATCTCCATTTATCTATATATGGTACTAAATTTTTTTAAAACCATATTATATTGTAATATAATTGTAGATTTTTGAATTAACAATAAATACTAGCTAGAATAAACGTCTAAGAGTTACAGTGTTACAATCAATAAATTTAAAATCACTAAGGAAGTAGTTTAAGGATATTTAATAATAATTGATACTGTTAAGTTCATAGTCCAAATAGTATAAACTGATGGAACCTATAAAGTAAATAACTATTAGGGAACATGTAAAATCCAGTTGAGGCAAAACTAAGTGTATATTTTGCTTTGAGAACTATCCACAGTGCAGACTCACTTTGTATTTGATAGACTGGTAGTTTTGATAACTCTTTGAGTACAGGACTGTATTATTTATTGAGTACAATTCTGTATCTGCTTCACAGTATCGCATATAACGATATTTTTTTTCTGATAGCCTCCGTCAACCGTGATATCTCCGTTGTCAGTACATGTTGGCCGGATGACGTCATATTACGTTATGACAGTATCTAAAGAAACACGGATATTTTTTTTAGACAAGATGAACTGTATTATTTCAGCAGCTGATGCTTTCAGTACGTTAGCAATCCACTGTAACCGTTTCAAGTATCCATATGTGTGCTTGTCTAAACGAAGAATGTGCTCAATTTTGAAAGTGTTGTAAACATATAGTTCGTTTTAGATTATCAAGCCATTGCGCTATTTTGGCTACAAAGAAGTAATCATTCTTAGGAGTGTCCTTCATAAATTGTTTTAGTTTTAGCTTTAGGCTGAACACTTTGCTCACTAAGAAATTATGAGTTTAATAATAAGAACTCATCCAAATATGCACCCGTATATTTTATCCACGGCTGTGAAAATTTAGGGTTAGTGAGTAGTGACAGTATAATCGATGTCGTCAGAGGATAGTCTAAATTGAGTGTATTGTTGCGGTAGATACTGTCAAGAAAGCTTCCCGAAGAAACTCAACAGTGAACAGTCCTTGAGCTCTGTTGTTTACAGTTTCAAACTGTTTGCCTCTGGATTGTTTAGGAAAAACCAATGGTGCAGGACCGATTATTACAATATAACTAATGTCAACACAACATTTTACATTTATTGCCAACCTATATAGAGCTATATTCTCACGTATAGGTATAGTTCTCTCTGTGACAAATAAGCATCTGGAAGTGAAAGGTAAGGAACTTAATATGTATTGCACCCATTCATATTATATGCCACTCCTCCGTGATTTATGTTGAACGAATTGGGGAAATTAAATAAATTCCAATAACCTTATTTTTTTAGCACTCACAATATTAGTAGTGAAGTAGTGGGTATTTGTGTCCGCTTTTTCCACTATATCTGATATAAACAGATCTTTTTATCTTTTTCTTACCTTAAATCTGTGCTTCCTAAGGAATAAATTTCTACATTATATCTCTATGGATGTTTTATATTTTCTTTTGCAATATGGCGTAGTGCTCTTGATAATGTGTGACATGTTTTGACAAATCATCTGGTAATGAATGTACAGATTCTGAGTATAATATATTTACTAGTAATTTTAAAATTTAGTTAATTTTATTTATATCAGGTTTAGTTGATCAGGTTAGTAGCGTTGGGAAATGTAATTGGACCTTCAGGTTCATATTTAATTTTGATTATGTTGAAATCTGAAATTTAGGGCCTCTATATAAACATGGACTTTCATTTGGGTCTAAGAAGCAATAGGCTATGCCCTTTTATTTATGCACATTTGATTAATTTTAACAACATCCACAAATCTTTAATAACTTTTCAAAGGATTGGGCTAAATTCTGTAGTTAAATTTTTTATTGGGTTAGTTTATAGTGGTTTTACTTAGTATGACTAGAAGCAGCCTAAAAATGATATGAGAATAGGGTACATAATCTATTATTTATAGGTCTTAAATTGTGACCTAAGATATGAAAAATTTATATGTTCAATCTTGATTGAATTTTATAGTTTTTAGGGAGGTAACTAACTTTCTTTAGGCTTGTAGTGGAAATGTAATTTGAGTTAAGGTTTATACACATAGCATAGTTGTAATGTGTTTGAGGTTAGACTACTAAATTATGTAAAGCGGTTAGAAATCAGATTAGGCTATCCTATTGGGGGAGGGAGAATTGCTGAATAAAAGACGTAGATGGAATGGGGATTATCATTTACTTTAGTAATTATATTTAATAGGTAAAAGTGGAAAAAAACACTGTTAGCCTATTCTAGTAGCTTATGTTACTTTGTTTATAAAAAATTTACATTTAAAGCTTTAAAAAGAAAACAATTTATCGGTAATTGTTTACTCGAAGGTGGCACTTTATTTTCTGGTTTTTTCTAAGCTTTGCAAAAGAAAAGATAGCTCTGCATTAAAAAACTTATTTTATTAATAATAAATAAGGTATGTAGAACATGATTAAAGAAAAAAAATCACCAAAAATACCTGATGCAGTTACAGTAAACAATTATTCTTGTTTCTGTTGATAAATTGGTAATTGTTTATTTAAAGGTGGCACCTTATTTTCCGCCATTTCTTGTGTCAGCATTCATGCTACACACATTACCAAAGAAGTCTTTTGTCAGCATTCCTTGTATAACCTTGCTATCTTGACTAATTACAACCAGAGAAAGTGTTACAACCAAAGATTGATTTATGACATAACATTTGTTTACAATTGTCTTAATTACTCAATTCACCAAGGAAAAAATTAACCCTTTTTAAGCCTTTATAAATCTATTACCGTGATAACTTTTTCACAGGAAAAAGAAACAAATTGACTTTAAGATTTAGTATACTGAAAAAAACAGTCAAACTCCAAGGAATTTCCCTACTCAGCATGTTATCTAATCTTCACACAACACTTCATTCATAATAAACCTAACAAGTATTTCTTGTGCACATAGAGTTCATTGCTTGTGAAACATAAATGACTAACTTAAAATTTAGCACTGACAATATTAAATATTTCAAAATGCATAACAACCATACCTATATATTCAAATATTCAAACAGTATAATAAATAAATAATTCTTAAATCAACACATTAAACAAATTTACACAAAAGGGATTAATAATCTTCAGAAAAAACAAAAATTTGACAACCTAAAAGCGTAGAACAAATTGAATATAAATGTTACTTAAAAACTTAACAATATTTCCCTCAAAGATTATAATAACTCATTACAAATCATCTTTTCAACAAATTAACCAATTAATATAAAAAATAATCCGTCACAAATTTCAAAAATAATGAAGCAACACACTAAATAAAGATAAATTAATTGTCTATAACAAATTTTTCCAATTACCGTTTATCAAGTAAATCAACTTCAAGTCTACAATCAATTAATAAAATCAACAAATCATAAAATAAAGCAATAAAGTGTTTAGTAAATAATAAACCCATGACCGATAAGAAATCAACAAAACTCAACAATAATTTTCAACTAATTTTACAAAATGGTTATAATAAAACTTTTTTTTTAGTAACAATCCTTAGTATTCATCTGTCATTTTTAGTAATAACTAAAAGCACGGCTGATGCACCATTTATTAGGATGGCCTGGGTTCTTTAACTTTCAATGTAATGAAATCAGTGATTCAGTACTCAATTAATCTTTATTAACAATTATTATTAAGAATAACTTTACTATCTCCTATGTTATTACAATACTACAGTATCCCTATTAAGACTATTTTTCTCAATTGATGCTCTTTAACTAAACCCTATCACCTTCACATTCCTTATATTGCCTCTGCTTAACAAGAGAAGGTTAGGTACAATTTGCTTAGAGGAGTCCCAAATGAGGAGTTTGCTCATCCTTATATACTCCTCAACCTCCACTTGTGCTATTCCTGAGCCCAAGTATTGATGACTTGTATCGTCAGCCTGTTAGATTCACCACAGAATGGCCCATGTTCTAACACTAGACTGTTCAATCTGAACATAAACTATTATTTTGCATCTCTTAATTCATGATCTATGAGTTTCGGTGTTGATGCTTTGTTTATCATGCACACTTTCATTCCCACTAATCACAGCATGTCCAGGAACCCCGAAAAGTATAACATTGTTGAGCCTATCCAACTGTGATGTAATTCCTCTGAGATAATCCTAGATTAACTTTGAGCTGAATTTGTTAGAATCCAGGGATTTCAAAATCTCCCGACTGTGGAAGAGACATAATATCTAAGTTTATTTGGACATATTCTATTAAGGCTATAATTTCTGACTGAAACACATTACTATCAGCAGGACACATTCCTGATCAGGTCTGCCTTTTCTAATTCCAGTTTTTCTGATTCCTGCCTTCTTCTACTTTTTGTTTTAAACTGTCTGTAAATCACTCCTGCTCATACAAGAGTGAACACTCTCCTCCCTCTAGTCATTCCCTGCAGTCAGGTATTATCTCAATGGTTTTGAGAAGGAATACTGCACTTTCATATGGTCAGAGATCATTTCCAATGTGCAATCTCTCGTGACGGAAGATATTGTTTTCAATTTCACAACCTGAAACTGCCTCAATATTTGATTGAGTTGTATTGTTATCAAATGGCCCTCCTTACATTCAAGGTCATTATCAATCTTGCTCACTAAGTGATGCAATGCTGAGTCACAGGATCTCCCTGGAATCACTGTATGCTGATTCTTGTAAATGGGGTACTCCAACAGTGCTCCTTCCTACAGATACTAATGTATTACTTTCATAAGGAATGATGTTAGGCTTATTCGACGAAAGGATTTATGTTCGGTATAACTTGTCTTTCTCAGCTTTGGTAGGTAGCAAAGTCTCTATGCTCCTCTGCAAGCAAACAGGACTATACAATACCATCACTTCCAAGAAGTTTATAAGATCAAATATTACTACTGCTCATTTGGTCTTTTTGCATGTAACTATGTAATTGGGCAACTTCCATCCTCAGTCTTTGCATTGGATCTAACTCATTTATCTAGACTAGGCATGTCTTCATCAATCCTTTGAATTAGAGCTATATTTCAATGCTCTGCAGCAAATCTCTACATCAAATTACAACTTTATTGTGCTATAGGATGGTTCAGAAGATTTTTTCCATCTCCTTCCTCTCTGCCATGTTAAATTTTGAAGTACACCTGTTCTAACCTCAGAAACACCTTTCCACTACTAACCTTAGATGAGTGACCATGCCGAATCATCTTTGACAAGGACAAGAGTCTCTATTCCTACCTCCCATTAAAGGCATCTAATTGTTTTCCGTTAATCTTACTTCTGGGGAAACTTCTGAAACAACAGTATTATTAGCAAAGAATCATGTTGATAGTATCCAAGTCACTATTGTTTTAACTAACAATTAAATTGCATTAATGGTTTCCGCAAGGTGACTTCTTTTTTAAAAACACTTATACGCGTTTCGAAGTGTGTGCTCCATCTTCTGAGTTCTTTTACTTTTCACTCAGTTGAGATCGTTAACACATTAAAACAAAACATAAAATTACATGGACATTACATATATATTTATTAATTTATACATCGCTTATTATAACGCCACACTTGGGATGCGCATCATTTCGATGTCCTAGGATGCGCATCCCAAGTGTCGCGCTATAATAAGTGATGTATAAATTAATAAATATATATGTAATGTCCGTGTAATTTTATGTTTTGTTTTAATGTGTTAACGATCTCAACTGAGTGAAAAGTAAAAGAATTCTGAAGATGGAGCACACGCTTTGAAACGCGTAAGTGTTTTTAAAAAAGAAGTCACCTGGCGTTAACCATTAAGGTAATTTAATTGTTAGTTATTATTAGCAAGTCCCTGTAGGCGATCTTGACTGAACCCTCTTACTTCCCCCGGCTTTTGAGAACAGAGCCTTGGGTTCCGTACCCCCTTAACTCTGTCTCTTCACCACCAGTCTGTCTTTTCCATATACGAGCTGCTGTCACAGATATTCCTCTTGCAAGCTTCTCTTCTTCATCTAGACCTGCCTGTTTTGGCTCTTCTTTTTCTACCTTTGAAGGCCACGAAATTTCCTCCATTCAGCCAGTGCCACCCCAGTACCCCAATCTCCTCTACCTCATAAGCCTCCTTGTTCTTGTTCCAAAGAGTTTGAGATTGTTATCTCAGACGACGGTCTCATTTCTAGCAAACAATCCCTCTTCCTGGATGAGTCCATCATTTTGTCCTAAACTTGGAACTCATTTCATCAATGGAAATGTCTAGGTTTATTGCCCCAGTCACTATCGCTTGGTGCATCTTTTCCAGATTACCATATGTTGAATCTTTAAATTCAGAGCTTATTGAGACTGAACTCAGCGAGTTCCTCAAGAAAGGATGTCTTGTAGGCAATAGTTGACCTCCCTCAATGGGTGTATTTTCTTCGCTGATACTACGTTTTTCACATAGGATACTCGATCTATTGTATTGGTTGCCATAGTTCTCATCCATTTGGTTTAATTTTTGATTATTTAATTTAAAACTAATTTTTTGACAAACAAACTCTTTATTTGTGCCTGAATTATTAATTTAGAAAAATTGCTAATCTCTAAGACAATTTGAAACTTCGTCTGTAACTTGACTAGGTAAATTTCCCTGAGTTCATCACCTTTGAAGACTTCGTATTTAATTAAACGGACCTTTACTAAAATTGTGAGGTGACCATTTGAAAGATAATTTAATTCTTCATCCCACAGTATATTTCAATATTTTGGGATAATTCGCTATTATGCCGTATTTGTACAGGCTAGGTCGTGTTGTCATGTAATATTTGCTTCACTGGTATCGTGTTTGTCAACTTATCCCTTATTTATTTATTTAACAGCTTTGGTTTATGTTTCGGGCTTTTTATGGTAGATAGCCAACATATTAAAGTTTCAATATGGCCAGGTTTTCTTTTATCGGTTTTACGTTGCGTATTTATTATTAATTTCCATCTGATGGGACTGAATCATATTTCCTATATTTACAATGTTAAAATTGAGTTGTCAACTTCCGCGGATAGATTGTGTTAGTGTTCTGTTTTTGTGTAAGTTGGGATTTGTTTATTAATTATTTGAAATGTAAATACTGAGCTGTTTCAAAATACTGAACTGTTTCATATATCCCTTCACTGAATTTTAGCAAGTGTATTTCTTGAAATGTGCTTTATAAAATTGAATGTACCAGTACAGTGAAGTATTTTTTTGGAAATTTCGTATTTTCGATGTCGTAGTGGTAAGACTGTCTGTCAGGTTTGACTGTCCATCTGGATACATCTCGTTTAAAGTCTTATGCTATTCCCTTTAAGGTTGGTGTCGGGTTCAATGTCCTAGCTTGTCCTACATATGATCGGTTTATGGTTGTGATAAATGATTGTGTTTGTATGGTCTCATGGTTGAAATGTGGTGTGGTCCATATTCTTTGTTTATGTGTGTGTCGATTATGAAATAGGTGGAACTTCCAATAATTCTGCTGATTTCGTAGTTGCCTTCAAATACTTCGAAAAGTTTAGCTGTCTCTCCATAAGCAGCGTTCGATAGAGAGAAATTTTTTATAAGTACTGCGTCTCCTATCTTGAAATTGGTCGATTTTGAGTTTTTATTTCGCTTATTGGCTCTTTTCTCTTGTTTTTCTCGGATTCTTTGGTTTGCTAAAAATAATTTTGTTTCTAGTGGTATGTCGTTTTGATGCGGATTTTTGATGCACGGTTCCCAAAATCTGATGTCTCTTTGTCCTAATTGTAATTCATTTGGAGTAAACCAGGTGGTTTCATTATGGACTTCATTTAGCATATCATTAATGTCCGGAATGCATCGTGCCCAATTTTTATGTTGTCGAGAGCAGTAAGTCCTTAGGCATAGTTTTACTTCTCGGATGGGTCGTTCAGCCATGTTGGTTTAGGGGTGGTAATATGGATTATACACTGTCTCGATGGATTGTTTTTTAAATTTATTTTTCCAAGCTTTGCTGTGAAATTTTGTCCCGTTATCACTCTGTAGTCGTTGTGGTATGCCAAACTATGGGAAATGGTTTTCAAAAAGTTTTTTCAAAATCGTTTTTGTATTAGCTGTTCTTATGGGGTATAGTTTTACAAATTTTGTGAAGATGTCCAAAACAATGAGGATATATCTTACTCTCCCGATGTTAACTGGTAGTGGTCCGATGATGTCCACTGCAACTTGATGGTTTTTTCCCTTACACGAAATTCCTTTCGCCGTTCCTATGGTTGGATGCGTGTTGCATTTATACCGTTGGCTGGGGTCGCATATAGATATCGTAGTTCTAATCTGTCTTCCTATGTCTTTAAAAATAAAACATTCCCGTAGGATATCAAAACATTTTTTCATGCCGTAGTGTAAATAATATTCGTGACATACCCATCTAAGTCTGTCTATTAGATGCTCGGGGATGACTATTAACCATTTGTTTCTTAATTTTTGGTATAAAATCCCTTCACTAATCTGATATCGTGTTCTAATGTTACATCCTTCATCTCGCCTGTCCTTTCCAATTCTGCTCTTAACTTTGCTAGTTTTGGATCGACTAGCTGGTTTTCATCAAGTCTACTAAATTCTTCATTTAGCCTTGTGTCTTGAATTCTTTGTATATATGCAATGGTCAGTTCATGTTGTTGGTCATCTTGGTTGTCGGTTGTTGCAATTTTGATTCGGCTGAGTGCATCGGCTGTTTGATTTTCAGTTCCCTTGCAGTGAGATATTTTGAAGTTGTAGTCCTGTAGTATCAATGCCCATCGTGTTAATTTTGCATTGAGAAGTCTGCAATTTTTAATGAACATTAAAACTTGGTTGTCGGTTATTATGGTTAAATCCGTGCCATAAACTATGTATCTTGATTTTTGTAGACAGTAGATGATCGCAAGTAGATCCTTTTCGGTTGTTGTATACCTCCTTTCTGCTGGTTGTAACACTCTTGATAAGAATAAAATAGCTCCTTTCTTCCCACCTTCGTCGATTTGGTATAAATGTCCTCCTATTGCATATTCTGAAGCGTCTGTGTGTAAATAGAATGGTTGGTTTGGATTTGGGTGATGTAGAACTTGTGTTGTGAGAAATAAGTTTTTTATGTCCGTGAATGTGTTTTCGTCTTTTTCAGTCCAGTTGAATTTTGTTTTCTTTGAAGTTAAACGTAATATTGGATGTATTGTGTGATCAAAACGGTCTATAAATTAATTTGTTGTAGTATCCGATGCATCCAAGAAATGATTTTAATTGCTTCTGAGTTTTTGGTGATGGAAATTCGAGGATCGGTTGTACCTTGCTATCATCCATTTGTAGTCCTGATGATGTCATTGTGTAACCTAAGAATGGGATTAAATCTTTGTAAAAGATGGATTTCTTCAGATTCACTGTCATGTTTGCGTCTTGTAATTTTTGAAAGATGTATGTGAGATGTTGTAAAAGTTGATCGAAATTGGATGAGATGACACAAATATCGTCTACGTATATCATAGTGAATGCTTCTATTTTATCGTCGATTACGTAATCCGGCTTACTAATCCGGCTCTTACTAATGCGGCTTGTGAAGTTGAGATTCCGAATGGTGTAACTTTGTACTGATAAGTCTTGCCTCGGAATTGGAAAGCTGTATATTTCCTAGATTGATCTTCTAATGGAACTTGCCAATATGATGCTGTTAGGTCGATTGTGCTGAGCCATTTACAACCTCTTCCTTTAGCAATAATTTCGTTTACGCTTCGATTTCTCTCATAGTCCAGTTCAATAATTTCGTTAGCCCTCCTTGCATCTAAACATAGATGTAGTTCTCCTGTTTTCTTCTGTACTGGGATGATTGGGTTAATGAATGTGCTGTTGGACCTCTCGATAATGTCTTGGCTCATCATCCTTTCTATCTCCTGTGCCACTGCACTTTGCTGTAATATTGGTACTGGATAGCTTTGACCTTTGAATACCTTGTCCTCTTTAACTTGTAGTTTGTGTGTGTAGCGGTTACATAAACCTGGTTTCTCAGAAAATATTTGTTTGAATTTTATGATAGTATCCTTCAGTTGTTGTCTTTGTTTACAGTTTAAATTCTCATTTCCATTAATTATTTCATTTATTTTAATTATTTCATCTTCGTTATTATTATTATATATATTTATATGGCTTTGCCTTATCATCGTCGTTATCATCATTCTCATTTATGTAATTGTCATAGTCGTCGCTGATAAAACACGTAATCCCATCATTGGTAACTTCCTCAAACTTCAAATCTATTATTTCATTATTTATTCTCATTTTTATTTCATTAGTTTTGAAGTCTATTGCCGTCTCTAATATGCTAATCAAATCCATTCCGATGATAATGTGTTTTATTAAGTTTGGTACTAAAATTGCTTGTAAAATAAAATTTTGATTTTTAATCTGGGCTTCCAGCATAATTATCCTTGTAATTCTTTTACTTTTTGCTCCTACTGCAGTCCGAATGTATAAATTGGTGGCTGGTAATTCCTCTTAATGATTTAAACTGTTTTTATGCTCTAGATATCAATTTTCGGATAAACAACTGATGTTTGATCCTGTGTCTAGAAGTGCAGAAATCGTATATGTGCCGATCTTGACTTATATCTGAGGACATTTAGGCCTATATATTTGTTGTGATGGTGTATCATCAGGTTTTTGGTCGTCTTCTTCTAATAGAAATTCCTTATCACAAAATAAATTGCTGATATATGTAATATGTTTATTCATGTACATTTTCCAGGTATTTTGGTTATCGTAGTCTCTTTTCGGCCAGTTTGTTCCGAGGTCAAAGTGTAGCACAGGCAAGGATGAGAGTGATGTGGTGAAAGTTGTTCTCGTGTTGTGTTCTTGTCTCGACCGGTGGTTCCTCCCGTGCTCTTTAGTTTTCCTGGTGAGACGATTTGTTTCTGCGTGGCTCAGTAGTATTGGTGTTCCTAATACTCTCCACTACGGCATGGCATACTTCTCTTTGCTCGTTTCTCGGATATCCATGTCTTCCTTCCCTAAGCGGTCCTGTTGTTGTGGCTATTTGCGTGTTCGGTCTTGTTCCTTCCCTATTATGGTGTTGAAACTGTCTGTTTTGCTGTGGTCCATTAGGATTTCCCTTGTGAGTGTAATAGTTGCCATTCCTATTCGGGTACATTCCTGGTGGTCTTGGGTTTGCTGCGTACTGTCCTGGTCTTGGTCGGAAAGTGAAACCTGGGGGTGTATGGTTCCAATTCGAAGGATATGACGGTCGAAATTGTTGGTTTTGTGAGTCTCTTCTCCTTTCGGTAGTTTGTGGAGTGAACATTAGTTGATTTCGACTCTGCAGTGATGTTGGTGTGCTTGATCCTTTGCATCTTTGATGAAGTTCTTTTAGATCCTCCCTCTGTAGTAATAATTCGAAGTCTTGTATGGTTATTGTATTTTGGACTCTCCTTGCGTCCTGTATGATGTCCTCAAAATGTTCTGATAGGTAGTTAACTATTTCCTCGTCATGTAGTGGTGGTTGCATGAGTTTCATGGTGATCACTCTTTCGCTGAAGTACTCCGCTCTACTGAGTCTTCCGTTCAGGCGATACCGTTCCACCTCTAGTCTCTGTCGTATACCCTTTTGCACTTCCCTGCTCCAGTAGTTTCGTTCGAAAGCCTCTTGGAAGTCTTCCCATGTTTGTATGTTGGTTCTGGCTAGTGCAAACCATCTTGCTGCGTGAGACTCTAGGCAAGTGTCCATGATGTCATATAGCTTCTCTGGAGTGTTGGGTGAACTGTCCGTAGCTCTACGGCGTTCGTAGTATCGCTGTATCTTCCTGAGATGTCCTTTAGGGTTATGCTCACGCCCGTGAAATTTTGGTGTGGCGAGATCCAATCCTTTGTTGGTTGACCCTGTGCAGGATACGTAGATGTTCGGTTGATATGATCGCTGATTCGCCTGCAGACCTTTCTCCAGTTGCTGGAACTTCCCTCCATGCTCCGTCAGTCTCTCTTCTACTTGTATGATCTTCTGTTCCTGTTCAGCCATCGTCTCTTGTGTTTGCTCGATGACGTTGGACATAGAGCTATTTACTCGTTCACACTCCTGATCAGTATACAGCCATTCTTTACAAACATACACCTAACACTAAAAAAAATATTTTCTGAATTTCTCAGTAAAAATTTTATTAATGTCTATTAAAAATACCTTAACTTAATATTACCAACAATATCTTGTAGCAGAATTCTTTATTTTGTGAATATTTTCATCTCTGAAGTTGTATACATCTAGTCACTTTATATTTATCAGTGACTAATTGTCAGTAAATTACCAAGAATATCAGTGAACTTTATGAACAAGTTATTGTGGCTTACAAACATGATAACTGTTTCATTAATAATGAATACATTTTCACAATAATTCCTCCTGATTCAAACACATATTTAAGATGTAATTAAGTTTGTTTATGTTCTTTTATAGATCAAATAAGTCTTACTTTAACTAAAAAGAATGTAAGAAGAGCACTGAAAACTTTTTAATGTAAATTAAAGTACTTTTAACAGACTGTTGAGTTTATTGTCACGTCCGTAACAAACCAGTGTCACGTCCGTAACGTTTTATCAATTTATCAATTTTTCAATTGAAATATTACAGGATTTTAAGATTGAACACTAATAATGTTTCTAAGAAGGTATTTATCTTAAGATAAGCTGACAAAAATTTAATTCATAAATTTCCCAAGAAATTGACAGAATTTTTAACAATTGTAACAGTGTCAGAAGACAAGTGCTTTTCAAGTCACGTCCGTAACTCCAACTTAGTTGAACTATACATCAAAACCAATAATATGATCATTTTCAAATTTAGTGCAAAAATAGTATAAAAAATTACCTACCAGTTGAGCTCTAACAATTTACAAAATAAAATTAACTTTTCTTTTTTTCCAAGTTGTAATGCATGTAACTGTCACGTCCGTAACAAAAGAATGGCTGTATAACGGTTGCAATGTTCTTGAAGGTTAGCGTCTCAAGATTTCATCTGTTGGTGCATGTCCTCTCTTTGTTGTTCCACGAGGTCCTTCATGTCTTGTCGGAGTTGCTAGTTTTGTTTCTTGCACTCCTCCCGTAATTCACTGTGCTGCATATGAAACTCTTCTCGTAACTCTGCCCGCAATGACTGGTTCTGAACCTCAATCCTCCTTCCGAGTTCCTCCTCCAAGTGGTCCATGTGCGCCCTGATATCCTGTGAGTGTCGGTTAAGCTGTTTTCTGAAATCATCATGCTGTTCTTGCTGCCCTCGTCGCAAATCATCACGCTGTTCTTGCTGCCCTCGTCGCAAATCGTCACGCTGTTCTTGTATACTGCTTCGCAACTGCTGGAGGTCATCACGCTGTTCTTTCCGTTGTTGTTCCAATCTTGAAAAACTAGCAATAATCCATGACGGTGGATTGTCATCACGGTTGTCGGCGCGTACCGGTTCGTCAGTTGTTTCCGCATGATCGAATTGTTCGGTTCCATTGACTCTTCTTTCTTCTCCCGTTCGTACGTACTCGCATTCTGTCGCGGTGTTTGCTATAAACATTTCTCCTAATGCTATCTCTTCTTCAATTAATTCCTGTTCCGTATTTACATTTTCTTTTCGGCGGGTGGACGATCTTGTTGCCATTTCTGACTCCTTAGCCTTCTTACTCGGTGTGGGGTTTGGTCTTAAATTGTATTGTTTGTCCTTTTCCATTTTTTTACCAATTATTATTTAAAATTGTTTAATACCTTGTATTATAAAAATTTTGTTTATTCGAAAAGTTTGCCAAATTTTTTTTTTTCAAAATTTTAAAATTTAAAATTTCAAAATATCAAATTTAAATTTCAAAAAATTTAAGAGGTTGTTTCTCTGTGGATGGATGCCCTACGTTGGGTCGCCAAAATGAAAGCTAAACTCATATACACACTTTATGTAAGCTGATTTAATATTGTTAAAATCTTTGGGTAAATCAATTTAATTCAATCTAAGACTGCTTTACTTATCTATATAGAGACTCAGAGAGTTACTTTGATTTACTGTGATTTAAATTGATCTATCTCCTTTGAAAAAAAAAAATAACTATAATCTTAGGTTAATTTATAGTAAGAAATAAGCATCAATATATGTTTTACCCAATAACCATAAAAGAAAGAAAACCTTAATGACATAAATAATTATGGTTCACAAATAAAATTCAAAATCTTTACAATTATTCTAAAATCTATTAATGTCTCTGATCTCTTCACTGAATGTTAGTTTGGTTAGCTTGGGATTCTCAATCACTGAATTATATATAAAATTCACTTGAAATTCTATTAAAATATTATCAATATCATTTGTACAAATTGGGTTGTTAAAAGAATAAATTATAATAGTCTCAGTCGGGTTTTGTTCGTATTTTAAACTTAAATTATAAATCTTGGGCATGGGGTATTCGGCCGGATCCATCCACACCTACAGTTAATTTCATTTTGCAATTAAATCTTAAAATTAACAATTAACTAACTTAAATCTAGTGAGAACATTAAATGATGAGAATAATTATTAAAAGAAAGAGTTCAAAAGTGTCTTATCGTTGTAGGCTTTGGTACCATACACAAAAGTTTGGATCACTATGAGATTTTTGGGTTATTAATTTTGATGAAAATAGAAGTTTATAACCATGAAATGTTCGTATAATTGGTTTTCTCTCACCCAATATCTGTTGTCTTCTTCCTAGTAATGATTCCTGGACGTTTTGAAGCGTTCTAGCAGTCAAAATCAAATGAAGAGAGCCGGCGTGGATTTTAGGCGTCCGTCCGGGTCAAGCGTCAGCTTAGGAATGAATATAGCGTCCTTTTAGCGAATTAATACATAAATCGGAGTTCACTTTTAATCTCATTACCAAAATCGTTAGTACCGATTATTACATGGGCTTAAATGGGCATACAATTTTTGGTGACTAAAAATGATTTTATGATATGATGATTATATCCTAATTTACATGTTCTAACTAATTCTATTTAATTTAAAACTAATTTTTTGAGAAACAAACTCTTTATTTGTGCCTGAATTATTAATTTAGAAAAATTGCTAATCTCTAAGACAATTTGAAGATCGCCGCCATGAATGGCGTCAACCAATCACAAAGCATGCTGGAGGCTTCGTGTGTAACTTGACTTGGTAAATTTCCCTGAGTTCATCACCTTTGAAGATTTCGTATTTAATTAAACGGACTTCTACTAAAATTGTGTGGTGACCATTTGAAAGATAATTTAATTCTTAATCCCACAGTATATTTCGATATTTTGGGGTAATTCGCTATTATGCCTTATTTTTACTGGCTAGGTCTTGTTGTCATGGAATATTTGCTTCGCTGGTATCGTGTTTGTCAACTTATCCCTTATTTATTTATTTAACAGCTTTGGTTTATGTTTCGGGCTTTTTATGGTAGATAGCCAACATATTAAAGTTTCAATATGGCCAGGTTTTCTTTTATCGGTTTTACGTTGCGTATTTATTATTAATTTCCTTCTGATGGGACTGAATCATATTTCCTATATTTACAATGTTAAAATTGCGTTGTCAACTTCCGCGGATAGATTGTGTTAGTGTTCTGTTTTTGTGTAAGTTGGGATTTGTTTATTAATTATTTGAAATGTAAATACTGAGCTGTTTCAAAATACTGAACTGTTTCAACCTCCTTCTTGAGTTCCATACACAACTCTTACAAGGCAGCTCAGGGCAGTGCTTATTTAATGGAGGAAGGAGACTAATTCGATCCAGAATATCTAAGTATATGTTAATAGTGTTGCAACATTTTTTAATACTATAATAATGATTTTACTATTTAGTTATAGGTCTATGAATTATGTAAACGAAGATTTTATATGAATTTGTTTTTCATCAATAGTTCTTTTTAAAAGTAAAAATTGAATTCAATAAAAGTTTTAAACCATTGTATTTTGTTTGTTTATCTTTCATTTTATACATAATAATAAATTATGTTTTATATTTTTTTAAGAGTTAGGTAAAAGAAATGTAAAATTATTAGTAGGCCTACTATAAATTATATTTAAATTTTTTTGTTTTTTTATAGGTGAAGAACATATCTTGCAGTGAGTGCCTTCGGAATAAATCCTACAATTTTCACAATCCATATTTAAATTATTAGATAACGTAAGTAAGAATTAAAATAATTTTGTGCCTAAAGTATTTCTGAATTATAATATAGAATAATACTATAATTAAACCTATGGATTCCATTGTTGGCCAATGTTGAACTACTTCCTGCTATCTAAAGTCTTGCTATCTACTTCCTACATAAGGTGCACAAAATGTTTATAGATTTCATGCTCATCTATGATGACGTATAAAGATAATATTCCTAATGCTTTTTACAATATCCAAAAATATCGTTTCAGCTGAATAAAGAAGTACAAGAAATTTAATTTTTTTACATGATTCATGGGGCTGTATAATTTAGATGTTATAAATAAATATTAAGCTTGACTTGTGAGATATTATTAGATAGACTAAAACTTGAACACAAGATCCCACAAAAATTTTGTTTACATAATGAAACATGTTTCATTGACAAAGTCGCCATATTCAGTGATACTTGAGCTATGATAACTAATCTAGCATAGCGCCAACCCCTGTGGCATGGCCTAAACCTACTTTCTAATATTAAGGCATTAGTAATTGCCTCGCGTCATTCTAAATAACTTAAAAGTTAAAACTAACTAATATTCTTAACTAATCTTATATCCAATACATTTTATATTTTATTTTAATATAGAATTTTGTATCGGCCCTAATTCATTACTTTCAGTTATATTACGGTACTTGTTATTATAAAAAGTTTCCCATGCATCTATTATGTTTAATTTAGTAACATTTTTCAACAACACAGAGTTTTCTATTTTGAAATAATGTTTTTCCTCTAAACAATGTTTAGCCATAGTTGATTTATCAGGCCTGTTATATTTGACAATGGAGGTTGGCACAGTGCTAGGTTAGTTATAGTTTAATTATTGTTGCTCATGTATCACTGAGGATGGCGACTTTGTCGTTGAAACGTGTTTGATTAAGTAAACATAATTTTTGTGAGATCTTGTGTTCGAGTTAGTCTATCTAATAGATGTTAATTTGTTTATCAAGTTATATTGCTATACAACCTGTTATTTGTTGTCCGAGTTCAAGTTTTTATTTTAGTAATGTTATTTAATGTCGGATGATAGTTTGTTTGTCAAGTTATGTTTCTTTATAACTTGTTAGTTGTGTGAGCTGTCATTTTAATAATTTTAGTAATGTTATTTGTTTGATTATTCATTTTTAATGAAATTATAATTATTGGTTTAATTTGATATTTTGAAAATAACTTTTTTAATGGTTTTTCAAATACAGAAGCAGTATATAACTTTTGAGATGCATTTTGTGGTACCAAGTCACAATTAAATTTTATAATAATAAATTACCTAGTATGGTCTGTCTTGTGACTCAATCTATTTCTACGATATGGAGTCGAAAATTTATCATAAGATATATGTTTAATTGTTCACTCAGAAGAACTCGTCGTATATTAATATGTTACAATAACACTTACACTAACATAAAAATTTATTAAAACAATAATGTTTATCACTAGATGTTTACCCTCGCATGTTCGGCGAAGTACTGAGGGTATAAAGCGATGAGTCCTACTGATGTTTATCTCTGTTAACCTTCGGATAAGTGGTTGAGGGCTGTATCATACAGATGATGGGACTGGAATGAAAGCTGATCGTTCAAAATGTTGTCTCGTTTATTTTTAATGCTCTGTAAATTTCAAACTCTTTGTTAGCATTCATTATCCTGCCCTTTGTATACAAATGTATGGCCTCTACACTAGAGTGGAAATCACCCGGTCTATGGTTATTTTGTGTAAGGTGGCGTGCATAATTGGACTTGATGTTGTTGGATTTATTACTGGGAAGATGTTCTTTATATCAGTCTTTAAACGTTCTTCCAGTTCGAACCATAAAATATTTGTTGCAATCTGGACAATTTATTTTGTGTACTCTGGACTTTTTTTCCATAGGGGTATCAGTCTCTATACTTAAGAAAAGAATATATACTATTATTTGTATGGAACGAAAGAAGATGTATTTCTTGAATATGTTCTTTAAGGCGTTGGGGTATTCTGAGGAAATTGTCCTTATTAACCCTAGTTGTTTCGACTAGGGTTAATTGATTTATTGATTAGTTGATTTCAGTGTGTTTTCTATTTAATTCCTTATTGTGGTTTTTGATCAGCTTGTCTATTAATGTGTTACTGTACCAGTTTGCTTCGGCTATGTGTTTGATGATGTTGATTTCACTATGGTAGTTTTTATTGTTCAGTGGGACAGTGGTATGTCTATGTATAAAGCAATGGAAGGGTGCCATTTTTTGAGAGTAGGGATGATACTCTGCCATAGCCAAAGCAAACTGGTACAGTAACACATTAATAGATAAGCTGATCAAGAACCACAATAAGAAATTAAATAGAAAACACACTGAAATAGACACATCTAGAGTTAATAAGTACATTTTCTCGGAATACACAAACCTCTTGCCCAACATCTTAAAGAACATATTCAAGAAACACAACATCTCTTTTCCGTTCTGTACAAACAATAGTATATATTCTCTTAAGCATAGAACTGATACCACTATCAAAAAAATGTTTGGACTATACAAAATAAGTAGGACTCATTGCTTATACCAGTACTTCGCCGAACATGCCATGGTGTACACCTAGTGAAAGACATTATTGTTTTAATTAATTTTTGTGTTAGTATAAGTGTTATTGTAAACATTTCAATATACAACAAGTTCTTCTGAGTGAACAATTAAATGTGTATCTGATGATGGAGTTACGACTCTGAAACATGTCATAACGTAGAAATTGACTGACTATACAAGATAATTTATTAATATAAGATATAACTTTTGTTTTCTCACATCCTTCTTATTTTTATTGAGCCTCGTTCATGATTATGGTTAACCTATTTATATTTCTAGTGTTCTAGATTTTCCAGTGAACTACTTTTTGTTTTGTTTTGTTTAAATAACTTTGTGATAAACTGTTCTTTTTGTTTCCTGTTGGGCTAAGTAATTTTATGGTAAGCTGTCGTTTTTTTTTGGTTAATAGTTTGAAGATATTTTTTTTTTCTGATCAGGTTTTCTAATTTATATAATATGTTAATTAACAACTTAGGAATTACCAAAGTTCTCATTTCAAAAAAATTATTATGAGGACAAAGGGAAGAATTTCCTTTAAAATGGTTAATTTTAAGTTATATTGTAAAATCTCTTCACCTACTACCAAAATTTTATTCATTTATATATTTAGATATTAACATCATATATGGGATACAGAATACCACAAGTAACAAGTATGTGATATATTATCCTAATAATTAGGTGTAAATATTTGGAGCTGAAGAAACAATACGAGTATGCCAATCAGGATCAGTCTCATGAAATTCAATGAAGCGGGAACAGAACTCTACTCTTTTGTGCGGATCATCTTCTCACTTAGTTTATGGGCTAGGTGGCTTTTGTAAAATTTAATTTTGTTTTTCTTTATGATTCTCTGCACTGAAGATTTGGCTACTCCAATTTCAAGGTTTTGGTTTACCTGGAGAACGGAATTATGAAGCGCATACCAGTTCTTCTCTTCTCTTATCAAATTGAATTAATGGCAAAAACCCGAAGAGTAAATGGCATAAAACTATAGAGGCATAGAAGTTGTTTTTTTTTTGTGTGTTCCTGCCATTTTGTTTCTATAAGCACCAGTGTGTTGCGATATTCACACAAAATTTTTGGAAACTATTAAAAAGTACGTAAAATTTCAAAGAATTGATTGAGGAATAAGCAATTTAGATTGTCTTTGTGTAATTGATTTTAGTGGAATTCCAATTTTAATTATTGATAAAGGAATTTATTAAATCATTTTGTTTTTAATGTAGATATAACTATTTTTTTTACACCACAATTTTAACAATTTTAATATTACAATTATGTCGCTCAACGTGGGGATTTTCGTAAAATAATTAAATATCCATATGTTATATTACAATTCTACACATTTTCATGTTCTGACAACAATTAAAATAGATACTTCTTTTATGGGTAAAGTTTTTAGAGTTAACGAATTTGCTGTTCCTTTTAGATAATTGTTAAATGAGTTGAAGTAATATAACATATTTTGGTGTTAATATAAAGGACATTAAAAATTTTGGAAACAATATATAAAATAAATAAATGGTACAAAAATATTGCACAAATTTCCTCACTCGCCCATCTCCCAAAACCAAATAAAATTGAACTAAAACTAATCTTTACCAACTAGCCTATGTCAGTTTGGTACTTGTCAGTAACAAAGTGAAAATGAATCTTGGATGCCATCTTTTAAAGAATATTTATTTATTTAAATAATGACCTAAACTTGCTTCAAACATAAAACAATAAAACTAAAATATAAATCATATTCGATTAAAATCTATCTTTTAATGGTTGTGGTCAAGGTTAATTATTTTTTCTGGAACCGTAATATTTTTTACTTTCGATTGTGAATGCTAGGTTATTGTGATACTTTAGTGTTTATTGTAGGTTTAGTGATTATTAAAAACTAAACAGGGGAAACAGAAAAGGATTTTCTGAATATACTCATATTTAGCTTAGCTATAGAACAAGTAGTAGTGCAGACAAATTTCCTGGCCCAATATTTCCCCAGAACACAAATTTTTTTCAAAACTCTCACAAAACCGTAGCATATTTGCATAAAAGTTTAATCTATTATTAAAGTATGTATATGTTGATTATTTTGAGCCTGATGCTGAGTCTGGGAGCCGCTTGATCTTTGTTAGTCTTTATCAACCGGGATTGGTAAAAACTTTGGTAACAAGAAATATAAATTTCCAAACTTTTTGTTGTTACCTTTTTTCAATTCAAGAGATTAATGTATGCAAATCTGTATGCAATAAACACATCAACGTCATCAGTTGCTTTCATTTGTAAAAGAAGACTGTCTTTTCCTAACTTCAAAATTTTTGTTTTTGATTTATTCAAAATTATTTTAATAACATTGATATATATGACAGCATTATATAAATAAGACAGTACTGCATATAGTTTTTCGCAATGAAATATTGTGCATATGTACATAAAACCATTCACAAAAATTGCGAAAGGAAACGCTTGTTTGTAATACTATCTTGTATGGTTAAGAATAGAGGCGTGGCCCTCGTGGGGGAGTTAGGGAGGGAGGGAGGTAGAGAGATATCACTTCCTCTCTTTTTTCTCCTCCTTCCTACGCCAGGAGGTATCTCCTCCAGAAGTATGTTATATGTCATATTTTATTACTACAACTGATAGAAATTTGTAAATAACATAAAACATAAAACATAAAACATAATCACGATTTAAATTATTAATTGGTCTCATTTTATAAAATTTTTGTCACATTGCACGATTAGCGACAGTTGGTTTCGAAAACTAATTCAGAGGTTATTTTATGATTGTACTCATAACATCTTGAATTAATATAACGTGAGATTATTTAAAAAAATAATTACCCGATTCTTATGTAGTAATTATTCTTGTTTTTATTTTATTAGTTGCTAACAATCTATTATTTGTTTTATTACTCTTTTTTTATACTCAGACAAAATTTCTCCAGAAGTACCTTAATTTTCTTGCCCCTATATTAAAACCTGACAAAAATTTCTGTAGAAGTGTCTTAATTTCCCCTAAACTTAGTTCGCACTTTCAGACATATTCTGCAATTCTGGTAACAAATACAGACATTTAAATACTGGGAAATGAAGCGAACTTTTATATTAACATTTTTGTAAGTGTATGGATTCCTTTTTTATGTCTGTTTTCACATAAAACATGATATTTCAACAAATAAACTTATTAATTCATAATTAGATCGAATTGTACATTTGCATTTATAATCCTTTAGATTATTTATGGCAGAACGAAATACTGTACAAGACAATAATTAGAGTTGTAACGGATATCCGGTATCCGGTATCCGGCCGGATAGTTGCAACTATCCGGCCGGGTACCGAATACTTAATTATGTAAATGAAATTACATAAATAGGTGATCTATACTTCCAAATAGGTGATCTTTTCGTAGCGGTCGCCATTAAACTACAAAAAACTTCAACCACAAAAAACAAATACCGAAAAACTCACTGACAGACCGTTGAATACTAGTGTTTGACGCATGAACGATACAAGCCGCCCACTCCCCCACTCCTACGGTCCAAGAGACAGGTTCGTACTTGTCTTTCCGTGAATCATCGCTAGAACTACACACACTACCTGAGTCGGATATCCGGTAGCCGGATATCCGGCACTCCGGCCTAGAACCTCACCGAATATCCGGTATCCGGTATCCGGCCAAAAAGACTATCCGTTACATCTCTAACAATAATGTTAATTGTATGCCATAATATGTTTATTAAAATTCATATAACTGAGTCTATGAATCCATAAAAGTGTTATTGTTCTTGCCCATTTACAATGTAGTTCATGTATAAAAATAAACAATCTAGATATTTTTCTATTAATTTTATATCTTTGATTGTTATATAAATAATAATGGGTTGTTAGTTGAGAAATGTGCTAATGTGGACAAAGTAGCTTACTACATTAATAGTTTATTCATCAAACTTTGATGATAACAAAATTAATGAATTTAATTAAGTTTGTTTGATAACAGCTAATCAACTCAGCATGGAAAATAACATGTTCACAACTTATCAACAAACATTAAACAAAATAAAACACAATAATTATTTTTTGTCTAAATAAAATATAGTAATTTAGTAAAATTAAGTTTTATTCAAATTTTGAAAAAGAATGTCTATGATCTCAAGAGATCCACTTTTGAATGAAGTGGCTTGTGTACATACGGGTATAGCAGGCTGACAGAGAGGTGTGGTTCCTTCGTTTACATTTTAGGTTTACAGTAGCCTATCTACTTACAAAATATTTTTTATTACTTTTTTTCTTTGAGAGGAATGATGGTGCTTACAAGATGATTAGTATCAAATTGGATGACAGAGCATAGGTCAAATTGTAGGTTTCACTTCTTTATTTTCTTAACCACAGGAAGAGATAACTTCATAATAATTATAGTATTGGGAAATAGCAGAAGATTCTTAACTACTCTATAACAAATTTATGAATAATGAGGTTGTATAAATTCATCAAATTCGTGAGGTACAACTATCGAAAGAGGGCTTCAGGTCCCCATGAAAATATAATAATTCAACTTACATGCCACATTCACAAATTGACAGGTCAAGTTTTGTTGTCATTTATAGACAAAAAACCTTGTGGTCATCACCACCTAAAAAAAAAAAAAAGAAGAAAACTGAGCATAATATAAGAATATTATGCTCAAGAAAACTGAGCAATAAGCATGTTCCGATTGTAAGGAAACATGTTACAAGACCTTCTTCTCCATGGGTTATAAATGAAATTCAACAGTTAATCATCATGATTCAGTTTATCACAAACTGAGAAAATCGAAAGATTTGAAAGACTTTAAACTATACTGTAGATTACGAAATCGTGTGAAGTAACAAATTGGAAAATCCAAAATCCGTTATTCTAATAGTCTGTTCAATAATAGTAAATTTTCTGCTGTGATGTGACAAACTCTTAAAAAACTAGGCTTCCGTAAGGACCATCATTCTCAAAAGCTCAATGTACCAGTTTATGAATTCAATAATTTCTTTATGTGCACTTAAATGATCACTGTTTAAATAATCACTTGGAAATAATACAATTAAAAAAACCTCAGAAATAGATTACTCCTTTAATTTTTCTACAGTCTTGACTCTGATGTAGTTAAGGCCTTGAGTAGGTCAACATCTAGTGTAGTAGGTTCTGATGGAATACTGATGAACTTTATTAAAGGGACTATTTCTTCCATTATTTTAACTATTAAAAAATTGTTCAATACTTCATTAACAACAGGCAAATATCCTCTTGTCTCGAAATCCGATTTAGTCCTTTACATAAAATATCACATCCTTCCTGTCCCGACTTTAGGCCATCAGTATTCTTCCATCACTGTCTAAATGTTTAGACCAGATTGTTCATCAGCAAGTTAATAATTACCTTAATAAAAATAACATTCTTTTCTCTTTTTAGACAGGTTCTTATTATAGCACTGCTTCAACCCTACTATGTCCAGCAGAAGATATAAGAAAGGCAATGGACTGTAGGGAATTAACTATTATGACCCTTTTTGATTTTTCTATAGCCTTTGACTATGTTAATCATTCGTTGTTGTTTAGTAAAATTAAGAAATATTTGTTTTTCGCCAAATTGTATTTCATGTTTCAGTCCTATCTCTCTAATTGGAAACTTTATGTCTTTGTAGATGAGAGAAGATCTCATTGGAAAAAGGTTAGGTCATGCGTTCTATAAAGATCGGTGCTAGGGCCTCTTTTAATTAGATAATTAAATGATATATACAAGACATTATAATATTGTAAATTTCATTTATACAAGGATGATTTTAAGATATATTTGCTTTTTTAAATTAAAGTTTTTGGTAGAGCTATAGGCCACTGATATTTCAAACATCTCTTTATGTGATAAAAAAAAAAGAAAAGATTTTGTAATTAACTAGACTAAAACGAAACATAGGACATTATGAACAAACTAGACTTGATTTATATCCCTAAACTTTACTTTGATAATGAAGTTCTAGATTACTATGGTAAAGTAAATGACCTTAGACTTACTTATAGACAATAAATTGACGGAGTGACTATGTGACTAAGTGACTAAAACTTGTAATAAGTTTTTTTTTGCAGTAAATTCTCTAAAATAATTGCAAGATTTCTTGCCCCTCCAAGTAAGAGTATGGCTAATAAAATCAATGATTTTTCCTTATTACACTTACTGTGACACCGTGGTCAGTGACATGTCTGTGATATTGGTGAACAGATTCAATTGGACACAAAATAATTGTATACGTATCATTTATCATTTAAAATAGGATGCTCATGTTACCTCTTACTGTAAAACCCTTACGATATTAATACTTAAGATAACGGACATATCATATTTTACTTATTTTATATTCTATTCTGCAAACTGGAGTGCCGACTTAACTGGCAGAAAAATTGGTTTTTGCCTCTGATATATTAGAAAGAGTAATATATGAAGGATCTAAAATGCTTCTCATGCCGATTCACAGAACTATGGTGTTCAGTAAATCAGTAACTGTTTGTGGAATTCATTTTCAAACTAAATTAAATTTGTGGAGAATCGTATCCAGTTTTCTGAACAGTTAAAATCATACCTTTTAAGCAAAATGTATAATGAGTCCCAGGCCTGAGGTGTATATTAGAAATTGATTCGATTGATTTGATTTATTTGTACAAATGAAAATTCATCAATTTATTCTTTTAATTTCATTATGGGTAAGATTATTATGTATATGTATATATTTTTATTAAAAAATTTAGTTTAAATGATGCATGTGCGAGTGTTTGATATTTAATTTAGGTTACTATTGTTATTTTTATTATAAAATAATTTCATTTTGTTAGAAGTATATGATTTTTAATTTTGTTTATTATTAATTTTATTATTATTATTTTGTAAATTGTATATATTGTTTAAAAGGGTTTGGATGCAAGAGAGAACTAGACAGTTCTAACACAGAAATAAAGACAATTAATAATAATAATCTTTTGTTCTGGTGCATTGTTCCAATTTTTGCCCAATTTTGTATAAAAATGTGTAATTTTATTCAAGAACAATCCTATTGTGGAAAAAAATAAAATAAAAAATAACTGGCTAGGTTAGGATGGTAAGATAGAAAGCTTATTAACTGTGACTTATGGTAAACCTTTTAGGTCATTATCATCTTAGAAAAAAGAGTAAAACAGAGCTTAAAATGTAAACCCTTAATTTTCGAATACTCTAAATATTGTCAGGGTCGGAAGTGAACAAGGGATCATCAAGAGGGATAGCTGAAAGGAACAATAAAAGAAAGGGATCTAATCCAAGACTACATGAAAAGTGTAGATCCAGCTAAGTGCCTTGGAAGTGGAAGGAATCTTTACCCACTATAAATGAATCTCTGGGGGGGGGGGATATCCATAACGAACAATAACTTTTTCCCAAACACCTAGTTAGAAAAAACAAAAAGTAGTCGGCTTAATTGTAAGATGTATAACTCAGTTGTGTAATAATATTACTCATTGGGAATAATAAATGTCAATTGCATAATTAAAAATGACAGTCATAAATATACTTTTTTAAAACTCATTTCTTATTTCATATAGATGTTGAAATTTAGTTGATCCATGTTTTTTCAGATGTTAACCCATTGGCCTAGACATATGGAACTGTTCCGTATAGTCCCCGAGCGGCCCACTAATAGCCATACGGAACTTCTCCGTGTCCCAGAAAACAACGTTCTTTATTAAACGTAGGTTTGACGTAGTTCCGAATAAATCTGTTGGATGACAGCAGCGTCCACTGAGAATGGTTTCTTTGCATTTTATTGTGAAAATTACGATTAAAATGTAATTAAATTGCACTTTTTTATAAGCATGTGTTCACTCGCAGTCCCAGTGAAACCTATAAGCGACGCGTGTGATATAACCTAGATTTATTCAGTTTATAATACGATATCGTTATTATACTTTTAGAATATTTAGATTACTTGATGTTGGCAACACTTGTAAGCGACGTATCAAATAAACAGATGACTTCTGTGTTCTGATTAGGTTATAAAAATTTGTTTTGTTTACTGTTTTAGTGAATACTTACGTTGTGCTGTGTTTTTTTTGTAAATAAAGAATATAGAAAATCGTTATTGTACGTTAACTTATATTTCTTATAGAGAGAATTTAATTTAGAATAAAATGGTGAAAACAGAACTAAAATCACAATTACGAATCAAAAGTTATTTATATTTTTCTAATAATGTACAAAATCAGCCATTTT
The DNA here is from genome assembly GCA_963513935.1 of Aphrophora alni. Taxonomy (NCBI): domain Eukaryota; kingdom Metazoa; phylum Arthropoda; class Insecta; order Hemiptera; family Aphrophoridae; genus Aphrophora; species Aphrophora alni. The sequence continues at coordinate 100,776,655 of OY740766.1, forward strand.
AATTGCTAGATTAGGGTCAAGCAAAGTTTCCAAAAAAGGCTAGGCCAATGGGTTAACACAAATTTGCCGCTAATTTTGTCCAAAATAATTAAAAAAATAAGTTTAAAAAATTCATCTTTGAATTTCAGTGTGTATGATTATATACCAATTTTAATGAAAATCATGTTTTTTTAAGATTTTTGGGTACCTAAAATTATTGCTAATTTTGTATAGCTCAGGCTATAATTAAAATTTAAAATGACACCTTTGACTTAAACTTTAAATAATAGAAGAATACCTGCACCAATAAGTGTTTTGGGGTTAGGCAACTTTGTATTTTTATTGTTGAATATTATTTTAGCTCATACAGAGTTGGACATTCAATTAACGAAGTTCGCTACACATTGCAAAGGAATTTTGTGAGTAATTCCAAAAATTATCACCTAGTAACACGGGTTGTGCTTAGTTAAAAATTCTGTTGCCCAATTAGTATGACAACAAATGTGAATTGAGGATGACTCCTTAAGTGTTCAAGGAAATTGGTACAGATACAGATTGGACAGCATTTGATGAATTTGGACAAAAGAAACAAGAGTTTATCAATGGGTTAGGAGTTGTAATAATTATAGAGGCCTAAAGAATACATGGCTATCAGTTTAATTTTTTCTTAAGACTTTGGAGAGGTTGGTGGAATACCATACGTGAAATAAATAGGATATTTAAGTAGTCAACGAGCTTATCAATCCAGCAAGTCATGCTCAAGACTGTTTTCGATCAGTTGGTGAATAGCAATTTTGTATGCCTTTTAAGTCTATGCCCTCTCTGTTGGAAGTAATTTCTTTTCCTGGTGTTATAATACCTATGCACTTGTCTTTTAACAGTTGGCATGTATTTGTATTTGTAGTACATAATGACCTCCAAGATGATATACATGGTGAGGTTAATATTAACAGCTCCTTAAAACCTTGTCTGCAAGATTCCATTTGGCTCGAGCCAACTACATGTCACAGTTACTTTTCATAGTTTGAAAACTCGATTTACATTTTTACCCATTGAGTTTCCCCACACTAAAATCCCATAATTCAAATGAGGGAAGACTAGCCCTTAATAGGCCATACACAGGGTACTAAAAGTGCCAAAAGTTTTCACTGTCCTCAATAGGTATATATTTGTACATAATTTTATACATATGTTCCCTTCAGTTTAATTGATTGTCAATTATGAAGGCTAGGGACTTTGCTGAATGCACTTCTTCAATGGCTATCTCATCCAATCTAAGATTTGGACCACTGTTGTCATATTTTTTGTTCAGTTTAACAACCAGTAGTTTGGTTTTTCTACTATTTACTAGCACCATTTAATTCAATAAAAGATTTTATTTCTAAATTTGTAATGGAAGAACCTGTTTTGAAGTTGAGTGTCGTATCATCCATAAATTGAATTTAGCTATCAGTTATCACATGTGATAACACACACACATATATATATATATATATATATATATATATATATATATATATATATATATATATATATATATATATATATATATATATATATCAAAAACTATAATGGTCCTAACACTGATCCCTGAGGGACCCTATTTTTCATCTGAACTATGCCTGACAGTCTGTCTGCAACTTGAACATATTATCTCCTATTTGACAGAAATGAGTTCAGCCATACTTATTAAAGGTAAATTCCTGGAAACAGTCTCTGAACTCATTCATGATTTTTTTAGACTTATGGCAAGGTGCTGGGATGACTGGTTTGGCAAGCTACAGATCACAAATAGTGCAGAAGATCAGAATACAGTGATTGGAATGCCAACTATATGGGCATGCGTCTATGGTGTTTTCAGGGCACTCCAACTCTTGCCCTTGAAATGCTTTAACCTTTTTGTCCTAAGACCCGTACATTTTGACAGAAGTCAGAGTGGTAACAGCTATAGCTGTCTAAGCAGGAGTATGAATAATAGGTAGACAATAGAGGGTCAAGTGTCTATCTCATCCACTGTTCTGATGGATTCTGTCATTGATACAAGGCCTGATATTCTGGTTGAATTTTATTTGTGCATTCCTTCTCAGTTGGGTACTCAAGCTGAGTACAGGCCAGGGAGAGTTTAGTTTTATGTTCAAATGGCATTGATCGGCAGTCATCAGCATCTTTGGAGAATCGCCTAAATTCTTGTGTAGTATAAAATTGGGTTGTTCAAGGAGAGGTGTTTGCCTTTCTGGTTTGTGAATATTACTTTGGTAAACATATATTTATTATTCCAACATCCAGGTGGTACTCAAAGTTCAAATTTTTAACTTAAACTCAATTTTGAAATGTTTTGGGAGTTTTACCAAAGCTTGATGAAACTTTCAATAATAATGAAGCCAATTTTTGCAAGATGTGCCAAAAAGGATCATACCAAACTAGACTATCTTGGTCAGGATCTTTGAAGGACCTAATTCAAATTTTTCCATGTCCCAGTTAGGGTAAGAATTAGGAAGGCCATATTTTTAAATATTGGACATGTTCCATTCAGGAAATACTTGAAGAAAATAGATGTTTTGAAGTGAAAACTTCTATTGTCCCATTTGGGCACTTTTTTGCTTGGGTAAAAATGTGCAAACCAGCGTAATGTCAGATTTTTTACATAAACAAAATCGTGTAGACAGGACAGCATGGATAATCGGTATAAAAGAATTGCACAAACTTTCTCAGACCCACATACATAATAAAACTAATAGCGTAATTGGTGGAAAAATGTTGCACAAGCTTTCTCAGACGTAGTAAAACTAATAATCAGTATTGAAATATTGCAGAAACTTCCTCAAACACTTACGTAGTAGAACTAATAGCCTAATGGGTGCAAAAATATTTAACAAACTTTCTCACACATACACACATCTTTAAAATGATGTAACTCTACCTATGCTTACATTGAAGAATTTCCCGACTTCCTCTGCAGGATGTTCTCCAGAAACGAAATGTGCCATTTAAATGTATCAGAGTGTTGTGAACTAGTAGTTATGACTATAGTAAGGTCACACATCTAGAGTGCATTGTTGTATGTATTTTGCAAACAAAATATCTTGGAGTATGAATATTTTTAAGACACCATGTATATATATATATATATATATATATATATATATATATATATATATATATATATATATATAATTAGGTTCTATTAGTAATGGTGCATGTTATCATGTTTTAGATAAATTATTTGAAACAAAACAAAAAATATAATTTTTTATTAAAAAATATTAAAAATACGAATTTTTATGTAAAATGCTCCAATTTTTGCTCACAGGTCTGGCACTTTTGAATAGTAATACTGAGTAATAGTTTGACACTGCTAGTAAACATTAGGTAAAAAATGCCCTGTACTAACTAAAAGGGTTAAAAACAGGTAAAAAATATGGTGAAATAATTTCCTACCATTTTTTGTGTAACCAAATAAAACAAAATAAATTGAGTATTATTTACAATGGTATATATTGAGAAGCTAGATTTTGCTCATTACCTAATGAGAAGTAATATTATTTTTACTCTTGTTATTTCATAACACAGGAAATAAAACGATTTGAAAAGTAATGACTCTTTGTTCAGAAGACATCTACAAAAAAATCATATTACAATACAAAAGCATTTTTCTAGTTTGAGACTGGTGGAACAAACTGTAATGAATATATTTGCAACAATTTAAAAATAATTTGTTTTGAGTGAAATTTATATTTATCAAGTGTAGTTACTTTTCGATATTATGGAGTCAAGGTCCTTAACAAATTTCATGTTGCTAAATAAAATGGCTAAAACCTTGAAAGTAGGAATAAATATTATTATTTTGTTAAAATAGTTTTGGCAAACCGGTTGATAAAAACAGATTTACTTAAAATATTATCTTCCTATTTGAAATCACATCTGATATAATTTCATTCAATAGCACAAGACATGTAACAAAATACATAGATTTGAATAGGCTAGAACACATCTACAAAAAATCATTTATCAAGTGTAGTTACTTTTGGAATATAATGGAATCAATGTCCTGGACCTATTTTATAATGCTAAATAAAATGTCTGAAACTTTGAAAGTATGAATAAATATTATTATTAGTTGATAAATACAATGTTACTTAAAATATTCTCTTCTTCCTCAGAATCACAACTGATATAATTTCATAATATACTCAATGTATTTATGGTGAATAGTAGTGAATCCTCTCCATTCTACACAATACAAATTTATTAAGTAAAGAAGGTTATTTCATTCCCTAAGATATTATATTCTAGCTACAATGAAGTAGGCCTACATCAGTAGCAGTGTCCTAGTTTGATGTGTTGGTTTAGTTTGCTTATAGACAGTGATAGCTCTATTTGTTTTTATTTATATGTCTGCCAGACAGCTGTAAACACCTGATGTTAAAATAAACTTACTCAGAGCTCAGTACCTTACTAACCAGCATTCATCCAACAGATTGTGCTTATGTTATTCAAGAATAATACATCGTGATCTGTTGACTGCATATTTTAAACTGTAAAATGTTACAGTGAAAAATAAACAAAATTGGTGGACAGATTTTGTGCAGAATTCTTGAGGTTTGCAAACATCCACATCAAAACTAAAATATAGCCTTTTTGTTAGTATTGATTTAAAAAATGTACAAGGATCCATTTGTGATTCAATAATGCAGGAGATTAGTAACCTTTATTTTTTGTTGAGTACCATTAAAGGTTAAAACATTTAACTAAGTCAAATTATTTAGATTGGAACAGAGGAAGTTTCATGTTTAATATATAATATAATATAATTATAAATATCTCCAGAGATATTCATTCTCTCAGGAGAGGGAGGGAGGGAGAGAGAGAGAGAGAGAGAGAGAGAGAGAGAGAGAGAGAGAGAGAGAGAGAGAGAGAGAGAGAGAGAGAGAGAGAGAGAGAGAGATTAAAAAAGCTTTGTAGTGTTTAATTTTTTCATGTTTGATGTATAATATACATAACATAATATATACGATACATTTATGTATAATAAAATGAGTTGCAATAACATCTTAATTGTATAATTCTTAGCACTAACTGATTAAATAAGCTTTCTTGGAACGAAAACCGATTTTTCACGGGAACCTCGGATTAACCGGCTAAACGGGCAACCGGCCTGGGTGTCAGTCCCGACTAGACCGGTTAAGAGGGGTTCTACTGTAATTCAGCTGGGGTGTCATGAACATTATTTGACGGTTTATTATTTAGAACATTTTAATGATTTTTTACTTTCTTATTTCTTTAGGGTTGGTGTTCCTACATAGTTTTCTGTTTGGAGGTGGTATTTGAGAATCTCTAAAATACAACAGTTCTGTGAAATATTGTGTCTATAATATATAGTTTTGATGTAGTCTATGCAGTCTATGCAGTCTATTATATTGCCTACTGTGACTTTACAGAAGGTGGTTCTAGTTTTGAAACCAACCTGAATTTCTCTCACTTTGTTGTATGCTGCTCGTTTGTTCTTTTCTAAATTTTCATTCATCATTAATAGTTGGCTGTTACATTCTCTACAGAGCCAGAAACCATAGCTGAATAGACTCTAGTCTCAACCCCATTAAATCATCTTGCCATTTGTATATCATACATGAGGACCTTCTTCTACTTCTCATTCTTTACCTTTCCACCCTTGGTGGTCCACGACAGCAAAAGAGTGATAAAATTTTAATGTATCTTTCATTACGTCCGACATATTATGTTATCTACAATTCTTGTACTTCATGCAGTTTACCCAGATGTGTAATCAGGTGTGCTGGTTTAGAATTAATAGTCTTCATCAACCTCAGGGTTGTCAACAATGCCTTCTATGCAAAGAGGCATATTGAGTAGTAATAGCATACTTATAGTAATAATAGTATACATTAAAAACTGTTCCAATACATTATAATTTAAAAAAATAAATATTTGCATAATATTAATGCTTATAGTACTGTGACTATAATAGAAGGTTTGTTGAAAAAGTATTTGACCGGAATTTTTGTTGTTGTAACAAGTGAAGCCCAGGAGGTAAACTCCATCATGTCACTGTCTGAAAACTTGTGGATGAGGTGTTAATAAGCACTATACTCCATTTGATTGAGGATTTGGCCTTGAGGAATTCGTGCTGAAACTGCTAAAATGAAGCAGAAATATCTCCGGTTTCGAAGTTTTATTAAACTCCAAACCAAAAATCAAGGCACATTTGTCACAGTATAGTGAAATTCAACATTCCTGTTGCTAAAAGAATATGGCAAGTGTGCAGCAACGTCAAGTATTGTTGACTCACTGGATGGTGTAACACGATTATGCAGTACATGACCAATACATTTGATCATTAACTTAATTGAACCCCCAAAAGCTAAAACAATATAAACTTAAAATGACATAAGTAATGTCAAAGGTTAATAATTGATATGAAAGTAGCAATTTTGTTCTTTAAATAATCTCACCACATAAGAACTTTGCTGTGAGGCATAGGTTAGCTAATGTGTAAAGAGAATTGCAACCAAAAATACAATATAAACTTTAGGCCTACATAAAACATAACCAAGGCCATTATACGAAGTATGTAAAGGTGTTGAGTATTAGTCTATATTTATTGATTCATGTCATAATTAAAACTAGAAAATGGCTACACCATTTGTATTTCTCTTTGTTAACTTTGTATCCAATTTTGATATCTTAGAAAATATTATACTTGAGTAAAAATTCATTTAGAAATTTTCAAAACCATTTTTGAATACTCCTGAGTCCTTAAAAATTTTTTTATCTGAGCCCCCTCTACCAAATCCACTAAACCTTCTTCAAGCAAACACGTCCCATTCATACAGAATGTGTTCGGCTTACTCCTTATTGGAGCACAACCGACAGATATCCTATTCTACTAGCCCCATTTTATTGAGGTGACATATCTTGTCACATGTCATCTTCAATTTTTGTGCTCTATGTAGTATTGCCAGATATGTAATCAGGTGTCATAGTTTATAATTAATAGTCTTCAACAGCCCATGGTTGTCAACAATGTCTTCTTTATGCAAAGATATGCAAGGGAGTCATATTAAGTGTCGCCTCTATGATTACTGTGGGATAGATACGTGTAACATAACCAAAGTACACTAGTCATTACATCTTCTGCTGCTTCTTTATGAGTCCAGCCTGACTTGTCTTCTGGTCCCTCACAAAAGCACCATAGGTGATTTATGTGCTTCACAATGATACCAGATGTTCCAGCAGCTATTTTTGAAGGCCTATATACCCCTGATTATTAAGCTTATTCAGAGTAATATATGAAAGATACCCAGAAAGTAAATTTCGATGGTTTATTATAAAAGAACAACAAAAATATACTTCCAAGCCGTGGTTTGCTATTTAATATATACAGTTTGGTCTAGTTTTCGATATTGTTTCCACCTTTATTGAAGTACTTCATAGCGGGATATCAGGTGTTGTACATCACATCGGAAAGATGCAACCTGTGATGAAAACATGTTAATGACTTGTTGTCTTCATGGAAAAGCTGGCTTGCAAGGAAGGAACATATAAAAATCACTTGGGTTGTAAGGGAATGATTGAATTATACTTAGGCGAAGGAGATATTGTTTGCAACAGCAGAAAATCAGCACACTTCTTATGGGTATGGTTGCTTATATTGGATCGTACAACACTTTTTTAAAAACATTTTGCAGTTGACACTTGTGTTAATTATTGTAGTCTTGAGTCAAAATCAAAACTTTCATCTGTACTATAACCCTGTGCTCATGATTAATTGAGAGAAAAATATCCATTGATTAAAAATTTCTTTCTTGGTGAGGGTAAAGTGGTGTCTCAACTTCATGTACTATCACTTTGATTCTTGGGATTGCATGTGACATATCTCATTCCCAGTAACTATATAGCACAAGAAATTGTTGAGTTACTTACTGTATTGTGTCAGAAAGGCCAATATACTGCTCTAGAGTTTCATTTTTGTTACTGCAGTTTCTCAGACAATTTTGTGAACATGAAATTTTTAGAAAATGTAAGGAAAGTGACATAATTGTCAATCATCTAGCTACAAATCTTCATTCAGCAAAGACAATCACCTATTCTGTTCATCATTTGACATCGAAAAAATGTCAAACTATTTCTGTACTATTGAATGTTCCATTGCATGTTTTCAAAACATGTTATAAATTTGCTAGTGAATTGCAGCTGATTAAATGTTCTTTGTGTTAAAGAAATGGATCACAGATTGGATTTCATGTACTTGATTTACTTAATATTACCCTTCGTATGTGCTGCTGGATGTTTAATAATGGAGTCAGTCAGTGCCTTGTGAACAAATCAACTAACTTGATTAATCTTATGCAATATTCAGACTGCAGTGTTACAGGGAATTTATTTAGAAATAAAACTCACTTTATGGATATCTGTAGTTAGAGATGTATTAAGATGTGAGAAATTGAATCCAAACTTCGGCAATACTCAAAGTTTATTTATGAGGTCAGTAGTGAAATTTTACTATAACCAGTTTTATTTATTTCATTCTCTTAATATGACAATGTCTTAATTTAACAGAGATGAAGTGAATTAAATATGGAGGAATTTTTTATTTAGGATCAATTAGTCTGAAATGGAGTAAAAATTAAATTAATATCATTGGTTATGAGAGACAACTAGTGTAGAAGCCTGAAAGTTTCACATATCAATCGTTTAACTTGATGGATTTGTAGAAAACAAACTTGCTCTCCATGTTTACAGACCTCTTCTTTGGCCAAGCCAAGGTCATTTTATTTTAGCCTATGTTATAGTTTCATTGTAAACTCACCGCCAATAGAAAATTAGAAATGTAGAGGAGTGTTTTTCATTAAGTGCATGTAAGTTGTACCTGGGTGCTTCTTGGATATTAGAAAATATTTTATATAAATAACATTATAATCTAGAATATTTTATTTAATAACACATTTTTTGATCTTTTATTCAACTATAATAGTTTTAGTTTTATGAAATCATTTCCTTGATAATTTCTTTTCTTTTTTTAGAATTTGTGATTAACTGTTCTCATGTTAAGTAAGGTTCTTAAAATAACTTTAGTCCAATACGTCACATGTTTTGGAAAATACCTATGCTCTAATGTCTGTTTTTTCTTCCTCTGTCTATTTTGTTTTGTATTATAATTGACATAAGTCAATGTAAAGATTATTTATTTTATTGTAGTATGTTCTTAGCCATTATTTAAATTCTTATCCATTGTACTAAAAGCAGTTCATATAATTGTTAAATTTTACTTGGAAGGGGGAAATTCGAGGTCTTGTGTATGGTGCTAGGTCATTGGTGCTTAGTGTCAGTTTTAACTTGCAGTGTCCTGTAGTTGGACCTCTAAATATAACTTGGACTTCTGGTCTCTTTCCAAAGTGTTTGGCACAATGCCAACAAACCCCAGTCTTTTCAGTTTGAATGTGTGAAATTGTAGACATGATACTAATCTTGTTCTCTGTTTAAATAGTGCTTGTGGTGTTTTGTTATTGAAGGTAGCATGTTATCAGTTTGTTAAAATTATATAATATTAGATCTGTATACCATCTAAATTATATGAGTTCTCTACAGACTCTAGAAATAGAATTTAAGCATTACTTGACAGACTGTAAGGATTTTAACTTTTTTAATTACTAATAAACTAATAATAATACAAACGAGGTATTTCATAGGTCTGTCAAACTTTGAGAAATAATTCAAGACAGTGAATTCCCTTGAAGAAATAATGTTTCTCACTATGTTTAGCACCTTTTTATCTCACTGTAATTTTGTATATAAAATGTAAAAATATCTAATCAATGGAAATTAAAATAATTCAGCCCAAATTTAATTTAACAACGTTAAACAAGTTGTGACCCTGGGTTTTTCTTATAATATTTTTAATCTCTCCATTTCAAAATTGTGGCTATTTAAATTTGTTGTAAAATTAACAATTTGGGTATTGGTTAAAACAGTTTGAATGACTGTCATTTTGAGATAGATGGTTAAAATAATATAGTTTTGTTAGACAAATTAAACTCTATTATTTATCAGTATGATTGGTGAATTGGCCTTGGAATTCACAGTCTATTCTTCAGATACAAACACAGTCAGTTAGCTAAATATAACAATATAGTGCATTTTAAAGAATATTTTACTTTTCATTTGTACCATTTATCAAAACCTAACAAAATTATTATGACTCATTCATTAATTAAAATTACACCGTTTATTCAACATTAACGGAAGTAATTTAATATATGCTGTAAAGTATATTTATCTACTGTAGGAATATAATAAAAATTGAAATTTTTAAAAGTATAAAAATACAAGAAAATGGAAGTAACAGTTAAAAATTGATTAAAGAAAAAGTTGGAACAGTTAAAAATTTATTAAAGAAAAAGTTGTATTGTCTTAAATATGACATAAAAGAATTATCTAAAATATGTCAAAATATCTAAAATATTAATTATCGCCATAATTCATGGTACCATTCACTCCTAGTGTTACAATTTTATTTTGACAACATTTTTAAATTTAAGGGTGTTACTTATAAGTTTTTAAGTACTTTTCTTTTTTTAATTAGAATTATAAATTTAAGAAAAAATATATGCGGAAAAATAAATTCACTCTGAATTTGTCAATTTAAAAAAAAATGTATTTATGTGAATATTTTAGTTCTTTAGATTATGTTTGATTCAAATAGGATAAAAGAACGTGCAATATCTTTGGAGGGAGGAAAAAAATGAATGTATATTATATACAACTTTAGTGTTGAATGTTATTTAAAAAGAGAAATAAAGGATTTTAAAATTATAAGATTGAAATGTACAATATATTTAGTATGAAGTCTGGTAGTGTTATGAGTAAAATTTTGGACCCTGGGTTCTAACTTTTGGGAGACTCTATTTTAAGGGTTTTGCTCACTAAGAAAACAGCTCTCCTATATAACTTTCCTTCTTTATTAATGTTTTGAATATTTAGCTTGATTGACTTTAACAATAATTTAATCCAAGAAAAACCAATACCTACATAAATATCTTCTGACCTTTTACATTTATTACAAGCCCTTCTACCTAAGTAAACACAAACCTGAGTGAACCGAAGCTTTGAAATTGACCTTCCTTCCCAAATCAAGAATGTTTTTCCAAAATTATCCTTTAACAATTTACTTTGGCAAATGCTCTATTCCACACATACACAAATACACTTGATCTCTTATTTTCTCACCTCGTTCTTTGTGCCCAGCTTAATGTTGTTCAGTAATGATCGTCCACGACAATGAAATTTCCTGCTCCTTCACGGGCAGCGGCTTCACACAAAAAGACCCCACATTGCATCACTTTTTGAGGTGTTGCTTTATATTCCCTCAATGGTTTGCATTGACTTATTAATATAATTATTACTATATTCTAATCTACTAATAATAATATGATAATTTTAATAAATACTATTACAGTAGAACTCCTCTAATCCGCCCTCGGGTGGTCCGTTACTCTGGTTAATCCGACCGTGTTCGATCTCGCGATATTGTGCCGACTCGCCGACTTGTCGATGACTCACGGCCCGTCTGGCGCCATTCTTTCCGGTTTGTTATCGCTTTCCCGCTTCAGTGCTGTGTCATCTCTCCTGAAAATTTAAACACTACAAAGCTTTTTTACAGATTCCCCTCTGTCAAGTCTTTTGACACATTTAACCGCGTCTGAAACGAAACCAACACACGCTTCCGTATTCCCGTTTTCGTAACTCGTTCATTTTTATTTACTGTATATACTGTACGTAGATCATAACCAGTCAAAGACAAGAAGAAAACTGAAAAAAATGTTATATTTTCCATAATGTATACTAAATTGATTCGTGTAAAAAAAGCGGCCCATCAAACGTTTTTGCCTTTGTATGTCGCTATACCGACGGGTGCCAATGCCACGGTGTTTTTTAGTCGCCGACAATGGGATACCGCTATCGACAAAGTCGTTTGACTCGCCACTGATTTGGTGCCGCGGTGTTTTTACGCCGCCGACAATGGGATACAACTATCGACAAAGTCGTTTGACTCGCCGCCGCTTTGGTGTTTCAATTACAATTTATTTTCGGAAACTCTCATCCAACCAGTACACTACGATATAGGCCGGTTAACAGAAGTTCTACTGTACTTGCAATGTTTATATATAGACTTTTAAAAGTTTATATATCACTTATTTCACTTTAAAAAAATCTGTTTATATAATATGTTATAAATATTGACTTTTTTCGGATAATCCGACCTTTTTTGCGTTCCGACCATGCCCCCAGTCCCGAAGGTGACGGATTAGAGGGGTTCTACTGTAATGTGTTATTCCAGACAGTCGGCCTATCTGTCCTTTAGGGTTATAAAAAAGTAAATTTTTTTCTTGTAACTTTAAGTTTGAATTGTAATTAAACCCAGCTTCAGCAAAATTTTGTATATAACATAGATATTCTTTTTGACAATAGAAGATGAAAATGCATACATTTCGATCTTAATAGAGAAAATTGCTGTCATTAAATAACAATTATTATCAATTTAGTAGGCCTACGATAATTGTGTTGTAGATATATGAAAAATCTGAAATATTCAGTTGCACTTTTTATTCCACAATTTTTGCTGCTATGGTGAATTACCTCTTCATTAGAGACAGTCAGTTTAGAAAACAGAACATTGATATAAAAAAATTATCATATTAATTATCCATGATCAATACTGTAACCAGTATCCATGGTTTTACTGTATGTAACCTTTAGACAGTTTACACTGTTACTTTGTGATAAAAAACATTGAGATGATTGAAGTTAGTTTACAACACTTAACGATATGTAATGCTTATAATTTGATACACAAAGGGGAGTGGCAAGTATACAGTTCCTGTAATTTAGGTGATATTGTCATTTGTACATTCTTTCTTTAATCCTAAAAGAAGTTAATCTCTGCTCTTTTTCTCATACGATGCTCTTCTTACTTTACATCTATATTACTAATTCTGTTTATTTATCCTAAATTATTCTCTGTTCAGATAGACATGGTTTTGCTGTAATTGAAATGATTGTTGGATTGTTTATTTGGCAATTTAACATTTAAAGAAAAAAACAATACTTTAAATTAAAATAATTAATAGTAATTAAACAGGTTGTGTTATTATTGTATGTTAGACTACAAATGTTTTGTTTAAAATTATAAACATTGTGTTATTGGAGTAATATTATCTGAAAGCTGTTTTAGTTTTTAAGTTGGAATAAAATGAAACAATATATTTCAAAGAATTAAGCTCATATTGCCTTTTTACTTATACTATTTATTTATTAACATAGTTTTTTAAACTACTGATGATTTTATGTTAGCTTTTTACTGAGGACAACAAATGTGTAATTCATGGTCATTTTATAATCTTGAATTTTTTAAAGAGAAAAACAGTCATGTTTTTATTTCATATAATTTTCTTATACATTAGAGTTAGTAGTGATAACTTTAATAATTTTTAAAGGCACTTTATCTTTATTGTTGTGATAAAATAAAACCAAATCTAGCTCTTATTCAATTCCCTCTACTCTGATTCACCATTTCACTACTTTGCTAGAATTTAAAACTTTCTGTTTTCACAAATTAGACTCTGTAGATTTATTTTGTCAGATCTACTATAATCGTTTACAAACTTTTAATTATTCATTTATAAATCTTAAGCATCTTTATCCTTCCAAAATTTGTAGACATTTAACAGTTAAAAATAAACAACTTAGTTTTGTTTTATAAATTTCACATAATCAAAAGAAAATCATAGGATTTGTGTATGTATCGTAACTTCAGGCCAAACAGCTGAACCTATTTTATTCCTTTTTACATTAATCTCTTCCGTGGTAAATCTAGGTATGCACCATAATTCATAATTAAAAAAAAAAAAAATTGTTTTACAATTCCAATAAAATAAAAAACCTAACAAAATATTTGTCAAAATTTTTTAAAAGGAGACTTTTTGTATAAAAAAAAAAAAAAAAAAAAAAAAAAAAAAAAAAATCAGAAAAAAAAAACATTTTTTCTCTATAATGATAAAAATTATTATTCACATTTCTTCTATTATTCACACTATGAACAAATATTTTCCACTTTCTCGTTTTTTATCCTGATAAATGTTACGGTATCAACAATTCTTGAATTATAATGTTGCCTTAGTTCGTATATTTTAGTCTCCAGAACTGATATTATTAATTCCTATTTGTATTAGCAGTGAAATCCCTAAGTGAAATAACTCTTAGCGATGGAATCTGGTTGTCCAAAATATGAAAGGAACAGACGACAGTATAAATGTATGTGACCTAGTAGTTTATTGAAAATTTAATATTTTAACTGTTCATATTATGTAGAGTCATTTTACTTTTCAATTTATATTGATCCTACTGTTCACATATAGATTAAAGTAAAAGTGTCAAATAACTAAGAACAAAGTTGAAATGTAATATTTCTTTTTATTACTGAGTCATTTCCAAAGGTTTATTAATAACCAACCCACATGGTTCTATTTATACTTTGTGGACTGTCAGACATAAGATTACATCTCATTATCTGCAAACTTTAAATACTTCTATCTGCTTCCCCTATTCTAGATGGTCAATTATTTTGTAAACATTATTATACTAGCTATAGAGTATAAATTGAAATTAAACTCAAACATATTTTCTTACAAATAATATAATACGCTTATTGACTCAAACGTTTCAATGACAATTTCCCCATCTTCAGTGATGCATGAGCTACAATAATCAAATGACGACTCAAATTCTAGGCTCACACATCATTGAGGATGGGGGGATATTGTCTTTAAAATGAGTTTGAGTCAAGAAATATATTATTTGTGAGAAATTGTGTTCAAGTTAAATTTTAATTTTTAAATAGTATTATATTTCTTTGGTTTTATTGAATTCAACTAAAACTTACATTATAACAAAAAAGTATTATTTAAGGGGAGGCGATCAATCCAAGTTAATTTAGTAATTTAAAAAATTTGACTATTTCTCAGTGTGTTAATATTTACTTGATAATTACATTTGAGTATTTAATATTCTATTTTAATATTTACGATATTTCTGAGGTACATATTTTATCATATTTATAAAATTATAAATTATTATTATAAATTTATTTTATATTTTTAATAAAATTGAAGGGTAAAAAGGAAAAAAAAAATACTGAAAAGGAGAAAACATGGGCTAATGTTTTACTTTATTACACCAATGTCAATAATTTATAGCAAGAAACGAATAAATTTATTTACAAATCTTCTTATTTATTTATGACTTATTTAGTATTACGTTTAAGTTTTCAATCAAATCTAGCCCCTGTACTACTTCTTTATATATGAATTGTCTACATGATGTTTGTTATTAACTATCCAATCACTTAGACTTTAGACCATTGTGTAGTTATCTGAATATATTTATTTCTATAGACCAATTTTCTCACTTTGCATTATCAAATTTGTTGTGAAAATGTGAATTGTTTTCCAGAACTCCAAGAAACTGTGAAAATATGGTGCACATTCAGTACTATTTATTATGTGTTATTAGCTGTACTTTTTTCTCAGTGCAACAGCTTATTGTGGATGTATGCTTGCTAGACGGCTTTCCATTGAGTTAACACATTTAGCTCTTGTGATCAGGGTTTACTAATCATAGCTCTTTACTTTTTCTCTCAATACTTGGCCAACTCTGAAACTTTTTAAGCCTCCATGAAGATCGAACCTGAAACTTCTCACACATAATGGCGAGAGCTCTACCCATACCAACATAACAGGGGTTTTATTCAGCACCTAAAAATGAGAAAATAGCTTACCGAAGCAACAGCTATTGTTTTTGGCTCTAGACAGGGCTTTTACATAGATCATTTTATTGCCAAAGAACTCATCAAATGGGAAAATTCTGCGTGATATATTTTGGATGTATCTCTTGATGCTGAATGTTTGACATTCGTTATATGTTTGAGATGTTATACATGGAGTGGTTTGCAAAATTTTGTTCTGTTGTGAAACAGTGACAATGAGTGGTGCTTTGGCTTGTTTCCACATGTTAAATAATATATTTATCTCATTATCTCTGCTAAAAATTAACTTTGTTTCAAATTTTCCCATTATTTCTCTTTCTCTGGGCTTTATGTTTATATGCTTTTAATGGGATTCATATTTTTTAACATTTCAAATTTTATATTGGATTTAAAAAATAAAATACAAAAATGTATCATAAGTAAATGTATGCCTCAATGATAGCTAAATGCCTCAATGATAAATATTTCATAATGATGGCTGAACAAAATGCTTCTATAAGTAAATGAATTTTCTTCCTAATAGGTGCTATTTTAATAAATAACCTGATTTAATTTTGTTTTGTTTTTGTAAAATGGGCACAAAAATTACTATATTCTTAAAGCTTTCAATTATTTTTCCTATTTTGAGCGTGTTTGGTATAGTTTCGTTTCTTGAGATGCTAAATTCGAATTGATAAATAGTTTTTGTCTAATACGAACTAGAAATAAGCTGAACAAAAGAACAATATAAACTACTTTATCTATAATTAATAACTTTTACTAATTTGATTTAGAGAAAGCCATGTTATTTTGCAGCTAACCATATAAGAGGTAGGCATATAGAATATGAACTGGTCTTATGTTTTTTAAATTTATGTCCTAACAATTTTATGATTGGATGGACAGTTTAAGACAAAAACAATAAAATATGAGATAAAGTTATGTATAAAGAAATCTGTGACTTTAAAGTTATTTGATAATGATGGATTAGTGATATAATATAGGATAGAGTTTAATCAGATGCTTGCCATCATTTGTGTAGCTTTTGTTCCTTGTGTAGTTTGTGATTTGTGGTTTTCCTGTTCATGTTTCTATGTAGTCTTAGCTATTTAGGCCTGAGTTCCTTTCTTAGATTACTAGTCTTAGTTTTAGTTTTCAATATGGTCTTAGGCTATATGTGTTTATTACTTGACAGCAAGAGTTGATTTATACTGTCAAAACATTATGTCTTAGTTTTTTTATACACAGTTGATTACAAACATCAGATTAAACCATATGAATAATATTCACAAGGATTTCATTGTGGGGAAATTTTTAGCTTTTTTTTAACTGCTTCTACAAGCCTGAACCTAAAATTATTCTATATTTTGATATAATGAAATTATGTTTGGCTCTTTCAAATATTTTTCAGCTTTGTTTTCTTTAAAGTCTAATTTTATATGAAATAATAATTTTTTTAATGGTGGCTCCTTTTAAATAAAGATTTTTATTAATAGTTATTAAAATGTAGATGGTATAGGAAGAATTTTGTTAATTCAATAATTGTTCATTATCTAAATGAATTGGTTATTTTTTAAATTATTTGCTATAATAATCATTTGGTGTTAAAAAAAAATTATAGTTTAATTTAGTTAACATTTTAAAGGTTGACCACAAAAACAAACAAAATTAAGCCAGGAAGAAAGTTTATTAAGAAGTCTGCACCTAGGATATGTGCTTACAGGTACTAAAAAATGTACAAAGTAAAAGGGGGGGGGGGATACATATTGTTTTAAATATTAAATTAGACTATATTTAGTTCAATTAAATCCTAATTTAAGAGTATTATAATCATATTTTCAGAAATTGTTGAAATGTTATAACATGTTTTCTTTTTGTACATAATAAAGTTTACCTAAAATTTTTTAATATTCCAACAATATTGAGTATAAACATTTTACTTAAGGTCAAGGCCCATCCTTTTCATAACTCTCATTATTGTCATGCTAAACTAATATTTCTATTGATAATTGTCACATGTGACAGAGTATTTTCATTGTAATATCTCACTAGCTGTACATATAATATATCTTGCCAAAGAAATTCAATAATTATTTCTGAACATGTTCTAATGCTTTTAATGTATGGTCATAAACAGATAATATTCCGCACATATTAAATTTTCATTTCTTCATTATTTTTTGTCTTAATATAAATAATCTTTAGTAACTGTCATATGTAAAGATTAACTGAATTTTATGATGATATATGTAGTAAAATAATTATATTTTAGGATATAGTAGTGTTCCGATAATGATATAGTAAAATATGTTTAAATAATGGAAATTGTCTCCAAACACTTCATAAGCTATTTAGTAGGAATAAAATAAAATAACAAATAAAGGAATTTGACCAGACGAGTTTTCGAAATTAAAGCCTTCAGATTTATACATTATTGTTTATTAACTAAGTTTAGATCTTTTACTCTTATTGTATTATATCACCGCTATTGTTTTATTTGAGCTAAATAATTAAAGATTATGAGAGAAATAAACCATCTTTTCCTTTTTATATCAGCTAAATTTCTTGCCTTTAATGCATTTGTTTATTTACAAGGTCTTGAGGATATTGAATGTAAAGTTAGGGAATACAAAGAGAGTACGGAATAAGTAACAGAAGACTAAAAGATTTCAAAGTACAATTTTGAGGCCGTACACCAAAACTTTTAAAAGGTCGTATGTTCTTTGTGACCCTTAAGATATTCAACTGTTGCCAGTAGATATTTGTTCTATTTCTAACTTAAATTATTTTTTTAAATTTTTTAAAAGTTATAAATTGGTTACTTTTGAATGAAAATCCAGAAACATTTTTTAAATTAGCTTGTATAAACAAAATTTACTCTAAGCACAGTGTTTATCTTTCAATTCTGATTTTGAAACTTCAGTTTTTGTTTTTCTACTTATTGTGGGTACCTGCCTTTTATAATCTATGCTATAGGATTATACAAAACTCTAGTATAGGCTTTACTCTGTGGTACTTAATTCTATTATAACTTAAAGTGTGTGTGTGTGAGGTCTCTTTTTGGGGCATGACAATTTTGAGGGTTTTATGTAACTTGAAGTTAAATTTATTCAATCATAGTATTCTTTTTAGAAATAAAGATAAATATTGTTTTTTCCTTTAAAATTTTGAATTTTTAAATATTATAATAGAGTAAAATTAAAAATTAATGAATTGTAGTAACTGAGTTTATATTAAATTATTGGGTGATACAAGTGGAGGAAGATTCATAGATCAGTATCAAATCAGATTGTTAAGAAAATAGAACACTACGTAATACATTCTATGTAATACACAACCACTAACTGAATTCGTTTAAATAAGCTGGTTATTTAGTGTCGCTGTATTGATTAATTAGGCCAATAACCTGCTAGCAATTATAAAATATAAGTAAAAAAGTTTTATTACATATCAGTATACCAAATTGTATGGATCCGACTAAAGGTTTAGGGTTTGAATTAATGATTTTTCGTTTGTTAAAAAACAGAAATAATTTTGTTAAAAATATGTAAATACATTTACCATTTCTCTGCAATTAACTTCAATTCTAACCAACCCAATTAACTTACATCTTTTTATTTTAAGTGGTCCTCACCCACCTCTGTAACACAGGTTGAAAGAATTAAAGATGATTGCAAGAGAAAATTTTGTTTTGAGTGTGATTGGAATACATGTCACTGTGCTGTTCTTGATCAGAAAGCAGGCACGTAACCATTGTAATACATAGAGTAATAGTTTATATACTTAAGGAAGGGTGTTTGAGGTGTATTTGGAAATTAAGTACCGTTTTGAAAAAAAAAAACTAGTAAAACAATTTTTTTTCAAGCCAATTTTTACATGAAAGAACATACATACCTTAAACTATTTTTCTACATAGTTTCCACCAATGTTCAAACACTTGTCGTAGCGGGTGACCAGCTTTTCTGTACCTTCTTCATAGAAACTTCCCGCTAGTGACGATAGCCACGACTCCACAGCATTTTTCACCTCGTCGTCAGATCCAAAGCGCTTGCCGCCTAGCTCATGCTTCATGTACAGGAACAAGTGGTAGTCAGACGGCGCCAAGTCCAGGCTGTACGGCGGGTGATCGAACTGCTCCCAACGAAACTGTCGAATCACCATTTGAATGTCACCAGCAGTATGGTGCCGAGCATTGTCATGGAGCAACATAATTCCTTTACTGAGTATTCCTCTCCATTTGTTTTGTATTGCACGCTGTAGTTTTCTTAAAGTCTCGCAATATCGTGTTGCATTAATGGTTTCAGCTCTGGGAAGAAATTCAGGAAGCAAAACCCCTTTCCTATTCCAGAACACAGTGCACATTATTTTTGTGTTGACATTGTCATTTTGAACTTTTGTTTCGTCGGAGATTGAGTGTGTCTCCACTCCTTTGACTGTTGTTTGGATTCTGCCTTGACATGACGAACCCAAGTTTCATCCTCTGTCACAGTGTGATTTAAAAAGTCCTCTCCCTCTTCATTGTATCGTGTGAGAAATGTCAAAGCACTGCCAAGTTGCTTGGTTTTATGAACATCAGTGAGCATTTTTGGAACCCATCGGGGACACAACTTGTGATAATCTAAGCAGTCTATAACAATTTTGTACAAAACAGTATTGAAATTTGTAGAAATTCGTCGAAAAGCTTTGTCATTATGAAACTTCTGTTCTCATGGATTTTTTCCATAACTTTCCTAACCAAATCATCGTTGACAACAGAAAGCCGACCACTCCAAGCCTCATCGTGGACATTCGTTCAACCTTCATTTAAGATTCTAACCCGTTTTTCACCATTCCATCGTACATCGCATCTTTACCGTAAACATCTATAACTTGACGATAAATTATGGCCGGTTTCACATTCCTTGCATTCAAAAATCGAATTACAGCACGAATCTCACAGTCGACTGGATCAGTAATTGTCTTATTTGTGGGTGTGGGACACAAACAGGTAGTTTATTTCATTGATTTAAAAGTTTATAAGCCATATTTAAACAACATTAATTATAATACAGTTGTTTAATTGTTTAACATTAATCAATTTTCTATTTGAAATGGATTTGAGATTTGTTTTAATATTTTTAATGAAAATTTTATTAGAAAAAATGAATTTGGCTACATAACATGGTTATACATATAATTTGTATTATTACAGGGCATGGTTTGTGTGTTAGATGAAGATGATCGTGCACTATGCGTTGTGCGAGATCATTCAGGTGTTTCGCAAGAAGCCAAGATCACATTAAAAGTGCCAGGTAAAATGTCTGTGCAGGATTTTGTCAGAGAAGTTGCCAACCGTTTCAATTATGAATCAGATTCTTTTGAATTATGTCTCCAATCTGGAAGGCCAGAAGAAGTAAGTTCCTTTCAATATTGTCAATTTTCATTGCTTCTCATTATATATTAATATTTAATTGTTTCAGCTTTAAGTCAACTAATAAGTTTACAAATTTTTTATCAATTTTGTTATTTAAATATAAAGAAACAATAATTTCCACCGTTTTACAATAGTTTGTTATTCCACAAGTGGTACAGAGAATGTATAGATTTCTCTTTATTACTTCGGCTATTTTTCAACTACAATTTCAAAAATAAAAGATTTTAGTTATTCTGTAGTTAAAAAATTTGGTTTTAATATCTGTATTATTTTATTCTTATTCTTCTTCCAGGATCATTCTATTCAATTTGATTTTAGTTCAAATTGGTATTAATAATAGAATTATTGGTTAAATATCTGTAACTGCCAGACAGTTTGGGGGATTGGTATTTTTTTTTACCCAAGAAAAGGTAAAAATACAATTTGTTTTGAAAAATGTTTTCTTACTTCATCATAACATATTTTCACAGATATTATATTAATTCATTGGTGAATAGTATTTTAAAGTAGTAAATAAGTAATTACTCTGTAAATATTTCATCAATCTGTACTTTAGGGGAACTGTAAAAAGTAAACCATTTATAGTAATAAACTAATAGTATTCCTTTTTAAAATCAAATTTAATGATTATAATACATCCTTTTATCTTGGATTTTAATTCTATAATATTAATTTAAACTTAAATTACTTCCATAACAATTATTCAAACATTATAATTCTTATAGCATTTTAAACAGCAAAATATCATTTAGGGTTATTTACTTTTTCCAAAACCCAGAAACATTAACTCATAATTAATTAATTAATAATTATCACTATAACGATTTCTGAAAAATAACAATTACATGCCCTAAAGAAATTTACATTCTTACAAAGTATATAATTTAATAAAAATCTCTGATTTGTTAACCCTCCAACCGGCAATGTTAATTGTCTTGTAAATTCTTCGTTTGTTTAAAAATTAATAAAATATATTATTTGTATACAAAACCTAACTTATAAGACATCATTTTTCTCAGGAAGATGCATAGAATTCATCTATGTAATAAAAAAAAATTTTTTGAAACGGTTTTGGAGTAAGTATGTTAGATGTCAAAAATGATATTAACTTTTTTTCAGAAAAATCTGTATCACCCTAAATCAATAGCTTACTACCTTTTTCTAAGATATACAAAAGTTTTGTGTAATATTTTTGAATATATTTAGAAAAAAAAAGAAGAAAAAATGTTACATTTTAAAAATTAAAAATTTATATACGAAAAAACTGAATTTTCTCTTTATTTTTTCCAAAAAATAGTAAAATATATTTTATACAGAACTTCTATATATCATTATATCCAGAAAGGTGCATAGAATTTAGTTGTGTAGTGCAAAAAAAGTTACATTTATCACATTTGGAGTTTTTTGGTCAAATACCAAAAAATCTAAGAGTAACGAAGCAGAAATTTCACAGAAATGGTGATCAAAAACATACTAATACATTTTTTGCAATTTTTTTAACCGTTACTTGAGATTTCTAATATATTTGTGAATATATTTAGGGGAAAAAAATAATAATATGTTACATATTCTAAATAAAAATGACGATTTTTCAAAAATTTGTATTCTGGCGCTTGAAGGTTAGGGTGACACGTCAAACTTTTAGGCATAATTAGTATTTTTCTAAAGCTAGGCCTAAAACAAAAGCGTTAGATTTTACTAATACAATATACTTTACAAAGAATAACACACATATTCACTTGTATACTCATATAAAACACTAAATATAAGAAAATATGCTTATAGTCTAAACTTACCGTTGTTATTTATAGGTTATTCCATATACACACTCGAAATTCACTCAAAAACAAACTTTAGAAATAAAAACACATTTATTGTAACTTGTATACACAATTTATATACAATTTGTATACACAAACCTTCAAAATAACAAAAATCTAATCCCAAAACCAATATTTGCCACGCCAAATATTATAGTGTTCTCGTCAGACATTTACTACGTTTGGACTTCAAAACAACAAATTATTAGTAAGCAATTCCTCAACTCAAGTGGTACCAACTTATAGAATGGAATTTCCCCTACAACATAGAGTAAAAAGAAAAATAATTTTAAAAAGAGAGAGATATCAACTTCGTCTTTTTGTAAAGCGCATCGAATGCTAAATGAATTTCTTGTCGTCAGGTTTGTTCTATGTTCAAGTACGAATATCTCTGGATCTGTTAGACGCAGAACAATTTGTAATCTACGGTTAGAAAGAGAAACATGTGATCTATATAACAGTGTTTTAGTTGACTTAAATGACAGAAAAATAGAGTTGTAATCATATCAGGAAAAATGGAGCCGCGCTATACGAAAAGGCGCAGAGTTGAAAATTACGATTTTACGCATCAAAAATACTTGAACTTCACCAATTTTTGGAATATTATTTCTAACGTTTTGTGGTAATTTTTTTGCATGATATGCATCTACGGAACATTAGCTTTCCAACGGTATTTTATTTATTGCGATGGGACAATTTTAAGTGGGCATAACGTTGAATGGCAAAATATGTGATTAAGAGTTGGTGAAATCACTTGGGAGCACGTGGGCGACCTACTGTAGGTCGCCGTGCCGGTTGGAGTGTTACGGCAATTTCATTTAGTAAGAAGTATTGTAATATACCATTTTCCATTTTGATTTTTGCCTATTTTTATATAGTCTTAAAGTTGGAGTACTAATATTTATAGTTACTATTTATTATATTGTATAGTCAAATTCTGAAGTTTCATTTATAGATTATTTTATTATTGTTAAAGTATAAAGTACAATTTAATTTTATTGCAACTGTCTTTATTGAAAAACACAAATTCTCTTTATCTTGGGTTAACTGGTTCTTTGCCTAATTAACTCTTTCGTGCGTAAGTCGAATTACATTGTAGAGAAATTTTTATCCATTCCCGCAGAAGTCGTTCAACGTCGAAGTTAGACTTGGAAAGTTGATATTTCTACCATCTATTGAATTTTCGGTTAACTACTTACACTATTAGATTAGTTGATACGTTCTGTGTTATTTATGTCCTCTATATCCTAACGGCTGATAGATTTATAACTCATGTTTTATTTTCGTATGTTAGCTGCTACCCAGTATAAATAAAATGGTGAGTATTTCACGTGGATTGTTAGAGTGTGTTTAATATAGTGTGAATGAATTTAAAAATGAATCTAAAGAATTAAAGTCTGAATATGAAGAAATGGGGTGTGGAGATTATGTTGATTTAAGTAAATAAGGCGTATTAAATTTGTAAATTATGAAAAAGGAATAAACTACATCATTTTTTTGTAGTAAAAGGGAACTACTGAATTATACAAAAAAGAACTCATAATAATTTTAAAAATTAAGTCATAATACAGTAATTCACATTGTATTATAATACAAGGGCTGTTTTTTCCCTTAAAATTCTGATTGGGTACAAAAAAAAACTAATGCGAATAGTAAAATTTATGTATTACCAAAAGTTACATACATCTTTGGTTACTTTTCAACATAATCACCATATAGATTGAGGCATTTACCATATCGGTGAACAAGTTTTTTAATACTCTTTTCATAAAACATTGCTGCCAGCGACTTGAGATTGGTCTGCACAGTGTCTTGAAGCTCATCGTCAGTTCGGAAGCTCTTCCCTCCTAAGCACTTATTAAGTTCTAGAAACAGGTGGAAGATGCTCTGCGCTAGGTCTGGGCTATACACTGGATGGTTAAAAATGTCCTATTGAAACGTGTCAAGAAGCCATTTTGTTACACCAGTAGTGTGAGGACGAGCACAACTCTACACCGGATGGTTAAAAATGTCCTATTGAAACGTGTCAAGAAGCCATTTTGTTACACCAGTAGTGTGAGGACGAGCACAACTCTACACCGGATGGTTAAAAATGTCCTATTGAAACGTGTCAAGAAGCCATTTTGTTACACCAGTAGTGTGAGGACGAGCACAACTCTACATCGGATGGTTAAAAATGTCCGATTGAAACGTGTCAAGAAGCCATTTTGTTACACCAGTAGTGTGAGGACGAGCACAACTCTACACCGGATGGTTAAAAATGTCCTATTGAAACGTGTCAAGAAGCCATTTTGTTACACCAGTAGTGTGAGGACGAGCACAACTCTAGAATTGAATATTCCTTTTCTTTTGTTTTGAATGGCTCTCCGCAACCATTGCAATGTTTCATTGTAACCTGCTGCATTTATCGTGGTCTCTGGCTGTAAGATTCCACCAACCAGTACAACTTTTTAATTTAAGTTCCATGTTTTGGTAACCTAATAACTTCAAACAACTAAATATAATTATAAATTATAATTTTACCTATAATATTTATTAATCCATTTTGTGACTTTGTTTTCTTCAACTTAATACACATTTCAGGGTCTAACCTAACCTAATCTAATCTAGTCCCATCATCAATTGTCTTCTTGCCTTTTTGGTCCCAAAACACTGGCCATGATCTTCCTGTTGCTGAAGGTTTTAAATTTTTTTGGGGTTTCTTTGATGAGCTTGAATGCATCCATTGTTTTGACTGTTCTTTCATTTTTGGGGTATCATACAGAACCAAAAAAGAAATATTGCGCCATCAGCATTGTAACGATCAAGGAACAATAATGCTGATGCCATTTGGAGCTTTGTGATAATCAGACAACATCTTTGGAACCCATTGAGGACAAAGTGTTCTGTTACAATAGTGTAAAGAAATGTTTAGAAATTTATCAGACACCTTATGTATGGTAAATCTCCCCAATTGTGTCGAACCACTTGATCAACTTGTTCAACGAGGTCTTCTTTTGCGACAGATTTGCGTCCTTGACCCCCTTCATCATGAAGATCAACTTGTCCACCTTTAAATATCCTACACCACCCACGCAGTACACTGTCACTCATACAATTTTCATTGTGTATTTGGGTCATTCTTTGATGAATTTTTGCTATGCTAAGCCCTTCTGCTTGCAAGAACCGAATAACAGTTTGCAACTTGCACTTGACGGGAGAATCAATCGTAGTAGCCATGTTTACCCGGCTCTAGATCAACTTGGAATGGCGTCATATGCTCGGCAGTGGCTGAGGTTGTGGTAGTGGGAGTGTGCAGTTGTCTGCAGCGGAACGTTGTCTCCTACCGCTCGACTGGATATTTCACAGCACGATCGGAGGTTGAAAAAAACAGCTAGTAGTTGAGGGAATAGTAAAATAGTGTTTATTTATAAAAATTTCAATTTTTTTCTTGTGGCGAACCCCACCTCAAACCCTATCCTCTTTTAAAATTTTCATAAATAAATTTTATATTCAATTATTCGAAAACAGATGTAATTTGGTATCCCCACAAATATTCTTTCTTTTTGAGAATTTCTGTTCCCTTTTATACCCACTAAGCCCCCTGCCATAATTTATATTTAACAAAAACCAATGATATTCAGGTTTGTAACAAGATTACTTTTAATTTGATTACCCATTCACAATTTTTAATATATATTTTTAAATTTTGGCACCTCAATTTCTCCTTAAACACACTAGAATAATATATCATATAAAAGTAGTCTGAAAACCAGCTCAGACCGACCAGACAAGATATGTAGGGGGGGGGGGGGTTAAATAATTGAATATATATATTAAAAATTTAATATATTGAATAGTCTTTTCATTAAAAATTCCTTTTACAAACTGTTCATTCAAAAATAGACCCAAACTTCGTTATAAAATATTTTCCAGTCATATCTTTTTTAATTTTGTTATTTACAATGATTTTTGCATAGTGTCCACTCTTCTTTCACTGAACATTCTCAAATTTTTAATTTAATCATAAAATGGAATTCCACCAAGTACCTACAGTCAGTAGTATAAGTTTGTTACTTTCAAATTCCACTATTCTTAATTATGATTCAAATTTATCATCTTTTTGTCATGGGTTGGAATATACATCCTCCTTGTTCTGAGACATGGACTTAACCGAATTTGCTTTCGTTAGCATCAACATTATGGTTTTTGGAGATTTGTTAATCTCATCAAAATTTTTAAAATTGATTGGAAAATTTTACACAAGCACAAGACTATAAAGCAGAAAGTAATTATTTACCGGTAATTAATTATTTTTTTAAACCACGTTTTTAAAACGGACTAAAAATTATAAAATAACTATGTGTAGCCCCATACAAATTTATAACTTCATACAGATTGTCCTCAAAATTTGTGATTGTGTATTTTTACTATCTGTGAAAATACTTGTAAGATTTAAAACGAAAATGTGGGGTGGATGCGATAGATAGATAATAGTAAGGAGTGTAGGGAGCAGCTGTGTTATCCTTGTGAAAATTCTCAAAATTCCTAATAGAGATCAAGTAGCTCCTAATTCAATAGATTGAGATAATTTTCTATTATCTATTTCTTGTGCCCCACATATTTCCTTTATGGATACAAAATTTGTAGTAATGGTTATACATAATGTAATAAGCTTATCAACTATAATATAATTTATCTAATAGGATTTTATCGGTGTATATTGTTATTATTGTATGGTAAATATTATATAAGATAATAATTTTCCAGATTATTCTGACTGATCACTGTACTGATACACTGGAAGATCGTGGCATTTCTGCAGGACCGGAATCACGTAATGCATTTTTATTATGTGGTATAAGTTCTTCAAATCCTAGATTGAAAGCTTCCCCAGCTACAACAGATGAAGAACTTAGTCTCGGAGCTTCAGCTTCCCCTACGGCTACTTCTGGAGATTATCCTATTGCCCCACCACCACCTCCTCCATTACTTTCTACTTCGACCGACTACCCATATACAACAGCACTTATCAAACAAGACACAGGTATCAAATACTACTTTTTATAAAGTATAATGTGTTGCCTTGGACTGTTTAATATATAATATAGTTAATTACCTTAGAGGTTGTCCTCAGTCCGTATTATAGTTATGGCTACAGCGCTGTTTCGCCGAACACTGTCGGCTTCGTCAGGCCCGCACTAACACATAAACACGTAACACAACACAACACTAACACATATAAAATCAGAGTATGACTCGTCGTACATAAATAATAAAAAATGCTTTATTCAATGGATATGACCCCCTCTTTAATCGACAAAATAATAAATAAACATAGAAAGAAATCCAAAAAACTAACTTCAAGCACCGAAAAACCAAAATACATCTCTTTGAAATTCAACCATATTCTAGATCGTCCTATCAGCAATACTTTCCACAGACATGGCTATAAAATTGCTCATCGAGCTTCAAATAATTTAAGCAACTTCCTCCAAACCAAACCAAACAAGAACCAAGACAAATTCATGAATAGTGGAATTTATAAACTTTCCTGTAACAACTGTGACAAGATATATATAGGACAAACAGGGCGCTTCGTTCAAGACTAGATTCAAGGAACAGTCATAAAAAAACAACAACAGACAGACAAAAATCAAATTATGCCGAACACCTAATTAATGAGGACCAGACTTACACGGACATAAACACAAATTTGCAAATATTACATGAAACCAATAAAGGCACAACAATGGATATATTAGATGATTTCCAAATATATACGGAATATAAGAACAACCCAGACAACATGTTAAATGACAAACTGAACTTTTCTTCCAACCCTATATATGATATAATAACCAAAATTAAAATTAAATAAACAGCAAACATGTCTACATTTCATTTCAACTAAACTTAATTACCAGTATCATACTGATAACTGCTGTATACATCCAGTACCATACCTGCAGCTGGACAAGTAAGACCTTATAATGTGGCCACAAACAATTTTATTATTTATGTACGACAAATCATACTCTGATTTTATATGTGTTAGTGTTGTGTTGTGTTACGTGTTTATGTGTTAGTGCGGGCCTGACGAAGCTGACAGTGTTCGGCGAAACAGCGCTGTAGCCATAACTATAATAAGGACTGAGGGACAACCTCTAAGGTAATTAACTATAAAATATTACTTTGTATGATTTATTACTTATTTGTATATTTATTAATTTTATACTTCATTTTAAAAGATATATTTGCTAGGATGTTATGTAAGATTTCACTCAGTTTATAAGTAAAATTTATAAATGAATCCTGATTGGAAAAAAAAACAAAAAAACTAAAGGACCACTCTACTTGACAGTAGAGACATATAATTAAAAAGAAAAAAATTATTTCATAAAACTTTTGTCTCTAGTAATTAATTATAAGGTGAAGTAAAATGTTTCCGTACCTTTATTCAATCAGCTGTCTTGCTCAAGCTGTAGCATTGTTGAAGAAATCTAATTCAGGCGCTTTCACAAATTGTTAATCAGTTCACACAATTCTTGATTGATTTTTGTCTTAATAAGTATTAAATAATTTCCCAATTTATTACAAACGAACTTGTGATTGAAAAGAATTAAGCTAAATATTGGTGATTGTTTATAAAAATTTTTTGTTTTAAGTTTTAAGGCGAAAAACCATTTCAGTCATTATGGCCTTTTGTTTATAAAAAGGAAATAATTAAACATTTTAATAAATGATAATAGTTGTTAAAAAATTTTGCTTTCATCTTATAAAGAAATTTAAAAAAATATATATGAAATATAAAACTGATTATTTAATTATATAAACAATGTAGCATACAAGGACTGTTCACAAATTGACTTCTGTTTGACCAGTAAATGAAACTAAATACAGACAATATATTTTTATTACATACGAAAGTTATGTACATATCTATATTATTTTCCAAAATATTGTTGTACTGTGACTCTAGCGTTTGTATTCCTTCATCAAAGAGTTCTGTCCTCAAAGAAATTGGCCAGAAATTAACTCCATACATCAGTTCTTCATTTGATTCAAAATTTTGAGTAGCAAGTCAAGCTATCATCTTCGTAAAGAGGTGGGTAATCACTTGCCAAGTCACTTCTATATGACGTGTGGAAAAAATTCCCCACGTGAACTGTTCAAGCAAAGCAATTGCATGAGTTGCGATATAAAGCTAGCTTTGTATGTAAAAGAACAACTCACTGTGTAGACAATTCCCGTTGGTATTGTAATCGACTCCCGAAACTTTCATGGTTTCACAGTAAATATTTGCTATTTTTGTGTCAGGTCATAAATGCAGTTAACAAAAATCTCTTTTTGTTCCAAAACACTGTAGCCATCATTTTCCGATTAGACAGTGCTTGTTTGAATATTCTTGGTTTGTTTGGGAACTGAATTGGATTATTTCTTGGTTTCAACGTTTATCAACTTAGGTAACCCATGTCTCATCCCCAGTCACAATTTTGTCCAGGTAGCCGTCCACACTTTCATGATAGAGATCAAGAAAAGTCAAAGCCACACCCATTCTTTGTTTTATATGATGCTTATTATCTACGAAAATCTAATTTGGTAGTAACAGTTTTATATAGAGTGGTTCTAGAAATCTGAGAGAAATCCTCTAAGCTGCAAAATTGTAAAACTGCGCTATTTATGTACAGTTTGTGCAACATTTTGAACAAATTAATCCGTCACAATTGAATGACAGCCCTTTCCTTCTTCGTAATGCACATTTATAATCCCTGAATTTCCTGCACCAATCTCTCATAGCACTGTCACTTATATAATTATTACCACAAACTTGACACAGGCATTTATTAGCAACATTCTGTTCAGCTTGCAGAAATTGAATCACCTCACAAACTTCACAATTGGAGGGAGTTGCAATAGAAGGGTCCATTTAAATTTGTTCACTCTAGCACAATATCAAACTTAATGGATTGAAAATTGGTTTGTATTGAGATTAATTGTTACTGACTGTAACCAAACTATGTGTGTTGCTATAGCAACCAGCTGATCGAAAGTTAACTTCTGAACAACCCTTGTACTTTCCAAAACTTCTGTGGATGTTTATAAAAACATTGTCTTTTTCTTTTTTATCCACACAATTAAATTTTTTAATAAAGAATCTCTATAATGATCTACTATCAGTTATTCTATTACAATAATATGTGGTCTTATTAGCAGAAGCTAACATCATTATTAACTTTTGTTGTCAAACAATATTTTAAACTCATTTATGAACTGGAGAAAAACATGAAAGTTTGGTTTTGAAATTAAATTTTGACTGGGCTTAGTGAGTTTGACAAGAAGTATGTAATTTTTTCCTTTCGTCCTCATGAAGACATGTTTCTGAATTTGACCATAAATCTTATGGTCTTTTTAGCACATCCTATCAATTGTACCAGATTTTGTTATTCTAAAAATCTATTTGTCATATTAGAAGGAGATATGTCACAAAATTTGTGCTAATTTAATTTAACTATAGTTATAAAATTTTATTTAATATTTTCAAAAAAGTATATGTTGAACCAAACAATACAGTAATTTTGTTTCAATATAAATCCACCTGTTCCATGCAAATTTACATGGACTCCAAATTTGTAGATTTTACCTTAATTTTCGTCTACTTAAATTAATACTATTTAGTGCACAGATAAATGTCTATGGATTTTCCTTTATTTAACCCTGTAAGTGGCATATAGTTCGGACCAAGCCGATGAGCAACATATCTGGACATGTAACTGGCTCGCAGAGCAGTAGAAATCACTTTTTTTTTTACAATTAAACATTTACTCTAGTAAAAATCATGATACAGCAATTTTTTTAAGTCTGTTTTAAAGCTAATGTTCCATAGATGCATAATCATACAAGCAAATTTCATAAAACGATATAAATAATATTTAATTAATGGGTAAAGTTTGTGTATTTTACCGCTATTAGGTAACACAACAACTGCATAGTTGTGAAACACAAATTTATGGATTTTTTGTCTTATTTTCACAAGTGCATATTTCAGTCTAACAAATCTACAGTAAACCTGTTCTATAGAACGATTCTTCATCTTTCGATCTGTGCTTTACAAATCTTTCTAACTGTTATAGTTTTTAATCTATAAAAATTAATCAAAATCAAGAATTTTAACATGGTTTTACACCCTAAATATCACATTTTTTTTCAATTCATCTTTGTGCCTAGTAAATGATCGGAATGTGTTATTGTAAAGGTAATGTTACAAGCTTTCATAGATCATGTAACCGAAATTCTATACAGCATAAGGTAAAAATTAAAGAATTTGATGTATTTTGGAATTATTGTTGCTAGGGTGGAGCACTTCACAGTTCTTCACAATATAAGAAATTATGATCTCATTGACAATATAATTTTTGTAACTGATAATACTTCTCCAAATATCACAAGTTGACAATATTTTATAGTATTTTTCTACCTCTTTTGAACTATGTATTCCAATTTATCGTATCTATCATAGTTTTTGAGATATATACATTCTACAAAGTTATAACCAATCCAGTTTTCTTTTCTATATGTTTACGAAATGTCAAATATCGATGAGTAATATTTCGATTTTTGACGATCTTTATAGGATTTGAAAGTAGAATTTCAGATCTGTTGAATATTTTATTCCATTCCCCTGTTTATTAATATTTAGGACTTGACTAACAGAAGGAAACTTGTTTAGTAACTTTGTTCGTGCAGTTGAAGCAATCTGATGCCAAGCGGTGTCTAAGTGCGTAGTAAATCATTGTTTTGATAAGTTTTTGGATTATAATTTATTGTGAATTATTTATTATGTTTTGTTGATATGTGTTGGTATGGATTTATCTTCACAAGCATATTCTGCAACTATTGTAAATGTTTGAATAGTCTAAACAAATTTTTATGCAAGTTTGTTGATGATTTTAGGTTAAATATTTTTTGGTGTGAAGACAACTTTTCTCATTCTTGATTACCCTGCTCTAAAATGTTTGATTGTAGAAAATTTATTAATTCACAGTTCAATTGTACTTATATTTCTCTAAACAATGGTATATAATAAGTTCAATTTTGAATTAAATAATTTTTTTTTGTGAATTTGTTAAAATATAATTAACTTTATTCACAAAAATTTTATTTTTCTAATGAACGTTTTCTAAATTGATATATGAAAAATGTGATTAATAATTTAATTTTCCATCGATATATTAATATAACATATTGTTTTGTTTAGGTTATGTTGGACTCGTAAACCAGGCGATGACATGTTATCTAAACAGTTTACTACAAGCTTTGTACATGACTCCAGAATTCCGCAATGCATTGTATAAATGGAAGTTTGATCCTTCAGCTCATAATTCGGATAAATTAATACCCTTCCAACTACAAAAACTTTTCCTTAATCTTCAGGTACATTTCTTACTGTGAACTTTATATTAGATAGAATTGATAATATTTTTGGTTCCTTGTTTCAGTGTCAACAAACTATATTGACAACAAACTGAGGATGATGACAGACATGGTCATTATAACATGGTCTTGTTTCAAATAAAGTGTTTATTGTGGAATTTGTGTGATTTCATTCATTTAGTGATTGGTTTCCAAAAATGTTGCTTAATTCAAGTGAATATAAATATTAATGTTATATATGTGTCTTACCATTGTACATATCCTAATGTTTTTTCTCTCGTTGACAGCTGTTTCCCGAATAATCACATTATAAAACGCTTTATACAAATAACTATCTCTAATCACAACACATAATAATATATATTGTCTTTGAGTTATTATGTATTGTGATTAGTATTTAGTTATTTGTGTAAAGCATTTTATATTGTGATTATTTGCGAAATAGCTGTCAATGAGAGAAAAAACATTAAGTACATATGACAGAAAGCACCTACATAACATTAATTGTATATGTTTTCCGAAGCTATAATATGTAAATGAATATAAATATGTATACAGTTACTAAATAGCTTGATTTAGTTTAAAAAATTTAAAGTAAACTTGTTTTTAACAAATTTGTATTAACTCACTTTTTTGTCTATCTGTTTGTCTGTTCGGAACAAATTTTCCAGTGTATTTTAAACTAACTTCCCAATAAGCTAGA
The DNA here is from genome assembly GCA_963513935.1 of Aphrophora alni. Taxonomy (NCBI): domain Eukaryota; kingdom Metazoa; phylum Arthropoda; class Insecta; order Hemiptera; family Aphrophoridae; genus Aphrophora; species Aphrophora alni. Next base: position 100,810,797 of record OY740766.1, read on the forward strand.
GACTTGAAACTTTAAGCATAGCTCAAAAATGGATGACAGTGCAATATTAACTCGCTTTCTTGTCTGGCCATCAATCACTGCTATGGTAAGAAAGCAGGTTAAGTTGGTGCATTGATCGGTGTAGCTGGACGAACTTGTTGGTGGAACAACACTGCACATATTATTTAAATTTTCAGTTAAGAAGGATAAAAAAAAAAAAGGTAAGAAATTTGGGACCACTCATTGGTAACTATTTGTTAGTCTTGCGAAATCAGTGGAAGAACATCAAAGTTCTGATCATCGATAAGATTTCCATAGTTTTATATAAAATATTTTGCATGATCGATTCTAGATTGCGACAACGGAAAAAGAAGGAAAATGAACCATTCAGTGGCATCATCATTATGGTTTTTGGAGATTTGTTAATCTCACCAAGATGTTTAAAATTGATTGCAAAATTTTACACACAAGACTAAAAGCAGAAAATAATTATTGAATTAAATTTTTTTTGAAAACCACATTTTTAAAATGGAGTAAAAAGTATAAAATAATTTCTCGTAGGCCCTTACAGATTATCCTAATATTTGTGATATTTGAGAAAAAAAAAAAAAAAAAAAAAAAAAAAAAAAAACAAGTAGAACTTTAAAGAGTAAAGCTTTTGTTTTCTAATAAAGTTCGATTACTTTTATAACAAAATTAAACCACTCAATGAAAAGAGCCGCTATTACCCACACTTTTTTTTTATTTGCTTTCCATAAAACTGGTAGATAGTTTTTATCTTTTCCTTTAAATGCTCTCGGATTTAACGATTTATCATTGGTTTTAGCATGTGTCCACCAGCATTATAACAAAATAGGTTAGTTAATCGATCCTTCGCTGTTTTAAAACCTGGAGCTGAGTTTTGTTCTTTCGCTAGGAAGGTCCGAGAAGGCATCTTCTTCCAAAACAACTCTGTTTCATCTATGTTAAAAACTTATTCCGGTGCCTCATAATACGCAGACGCTGCTTCTCATATTATCTTCACATTGTGTAGAGAAAAGCTTTTTTTTAAATTTTTCAAACCAACTGGCTGAAAATGTTTAATTTTGTGATTGTTGTCGAACAATAAGAGAACTGAGTGACATCCTTTTCTGAGATTGATCTTCAATCCATAAATTCAATGCTTTTCAGTTTTTTCAAAGTTCGTGTCACAGTGTATAAAAGTTTCTTCTTTTACACTTCTGCATATGTTTTCCTCACTTTTTTTTTATGTAATGGACAGTTCATTAATTTATATTAAAGCATTTTTCTACTGAAACTATGCTTTCCCTATGTTGAAGTCTATCAAGAAGGTCAATTTTTTTAACCAAAGGCATAACTTGTTTGTGCCTTTTCTTTTCATTTGGCAGAAAAATTTTGAAGATCAAAATAAAAATTCGTAAAAGTGTAAAAGAAAAAATAACAAAAAAACTTAGAAATGGTTACATGATAAAAATAATTTCCTCAGCACTAAAAGTTGAAAACACTTACTACTAACTCAAAGTAAATTAAATAAAATTTGTTTGGGATAAGATTGTATGGAAAAAATATTAAAAAAAAGTAAACTCAAAAATAAATTTAAAATTAAAAGAACAAAACTTTGAAATGTTTACACTAAAAAAAAAAAGAAATTTCTAAATAACACAGCTCTTAATTAAGACTTCAAAACCCCACTACTAATTCAAGGTCTCAATCAGTACTGTCTGCCCAAGGTCAGCGGAAGGATTTTGCCTGAACAGAGGTAAAATGGGGGACATGCGTGATAGCCAGACACATGACGCCTTTTACCGGGTGTTTCCATTACACAAAAACGTGAATAGCGAGGGAGAAATTTACATTTTAGTCAGATTTTAAAACATGGTTTTAAAAAAAAAATTTTAATTAATTAGTTTCTGCTTTTTAGTGTTGTGTGTGAAATTTTGCATTCAATTTAAAACATCTTGATGAGATTAATAAATCTCCAAAAACTATAATGTTGATGTCACTGAATGGTTCATTTCCCTTTTTGCAATCTAGAGTTGATCATGCAGAAACCATGGAAATCTCATTGATGAACTGGAATTCGCAATACCTTGAAATAGTTACCAGTGAGTGGTCCCAAATATTCTACCAACAAGTCATGTCTCTACACCAGTCAATAGATAATCATTTTTTATGCTAAGGACCGTAGGTACTTTGTGTTATTCCATTTTAATAAATAAAATACTTTTATTTTTTAGTAAACCACAAATTTATTGAAACTTGCTGACCATGGTTTCGCTAGTATCAGCATTTAGAAAACTCTCAAAATTCCTAATGAGGTCAAATAGCTTCTAATTCAATAAATGGAGATAATATTCTATTATCTATTTAATGTGCCCCACATTTTTCATTTAAAATCTTATAAGTATTTTCATAGCTATTAGAAATTCACAATCACAAATTTTCAGAACAATCTGTATGAGGTTAGGAATCTGTATGGGGTTATAAATCTTTATGGCGCTACAAAAACGATTTTATACTTTTTAGTCGATTTTAAAAACATGGTTTAAAAAAAAAGTGTAATCTCAAAGGTCCCAAAAAAAAAATATTGGTTGCCATTTCACTAAAAATGCTAGTTAGTGAGTTATCAGTAAAAGGGGGGGGGGGAAATAAAATAAAAAATGTTGGGCTGTTACAAAATATTTAATTTCTTAAAATCTGCTCTAGTGATTTCATTCAAAATTTAGTGGATTTGAAGGTGAACGACTCGAACCACTCTTTTAAAATCATAATTAAAAAACAAAATTATGGTTCAGGAATAATTGGGAGAAACAAGAATGAACCTTGACCACTATTATTAAATGTCCGTTATAATCAAATACGACTTGCACTGAAGAAATTTTTAAATAATATTTTAAAGACAGTGTCCATTTTTAATTTTCACTTTTTGATTGACATTAATGAAACAATATTTACAATGACGATTACTTTTGGTTCGCTTTTATTTGATTTTGAAAATGGGTAAATTAGTAAGTTTGTGCAATATTTTTTCATCTTTTATTTATTCAACATATTATAATAAAACTGAAGTATTGAATGCAAAAATTTATTTCTTTTCCTAATTTGAAGGTTATATTATGTTGTTATAACTTGACTTGACCTTGCAATAAATAAATCACAATGTCAAACTTTTAAGGAAGTAGGTATCTAGCTTCCAGTACCGGTGCTTGGTCATAGAATACCTTATGTTCCATTGTCAAGTTTGTGACGTTTTGATTTAAGAATTCAAATTTGTCATGGACCAGAGAAAGGAAAATTATTTCTCTACCCAAACCAAATTTTCACAAAAAAGATTGAATAAAATAAATTTGTTAATATATATATATATATGTAAATTTTTATTATTAATGTAAGATTTGCGAATAATTTCATTAATTTTTTATTAAATCAATAATTTTTTTAGTTTGTACATAATTATCTTTATTTGTACATATCCTAGTATGATAATCACATTGCAAAAGTTACATTAGTTTTCTAGCATCCTTTGTATTTTCCTGCAATGGGCTTTATTTTTTGTATTAATATAAAAGTTAAATTTTATGATTAATTAATCAATATCACTTTGAGACCAAAGTGTTTGCCACTGAAATATATGTTGAACAGAACCTGTAACTACTGTTAATAATAATTAATGGCAAACTGTGCTTTGATACACTTCATTGAATGTTATAATGAATAAATGCATTTTTATTGGCATGGTGTACAGTAAGTATTGGTTTGTTTTATAGACATCCTGTAAGAATGCAGTCGAGACAACAGAATTGACTCGTAGTTTCGGGTGGGATTCGAGTGAAGCATGGCAACAACATGATATACAAGAGTTGTGCAGAGTAATGTTTGATGCTTTGGAGCAGGAGTTTAAAGATACTGAACAATTTGACCTTATTGATAGATTATACCAAGGTAAATTGGCCACTTATTTTTCTTTCTTATATACATATTGATTTTGTTACTGTAAATTTGGCATTAACTTTGGGAGAATTGTGTAATTTAAGAGTGTAAATTCTGGAGAATCCTAAAATTTGGAAATCTTACCTCATTTACCTAATATGTAAAGTATAATGATAGAATTCAATCATTTATGTTAAACATTTAATTTGCATCCTCATTTCTCATTATTGCTAGTAAATACTCATTGTTGGGTTTTTGCATACTACAATAAATAAGATACACAGTCTGGTGTAACTATTTAATGTAAACCACATAATAATAATAATATCAATACCTCTTGTATAGGTCTAACACTATACATTTTAAACATAAACTATAAAGAACTTAACTACCACATAATGTAAGGACAATCTGGTCCCACCATGTTACACGAATAAATCTGCACCCGATATCAGTGCTACCAAAATCATAATACATATTTCTGAAGTTATAACATTCCTTCCCCCTACATGAAAATTACAACTAATTGATAAAATAAAATTAACATCTTCTATACAAATTACAATGAAATTATAAAAACAATTTATCCATTTATTTATGTAGGTGAATATCTGTCTGGTTTTTTTATTAATGTTCTAGGTCTTAATTTTGGAACCGACACTCTGGTGGGTGTTGTGTTATCTGTTTCCACATCAGTGTTTTCCGATGTCTGAGTGTCAATACTAGGAAAACTAGGATTACTAAAATTTTCAGACGTTCTAGCTTGAACATTTTCACCACACAACATCTGATCAAGGTGTCGCCTCCAAGTTAAGCCTTCTGGAGTTTTGACTTCAAAAGTTTGTGAACCAAGTTTTCCTGTGATCACACATGGCTGCCATTTATGATGGCGAGCTCGGTAATCTCTTACGAGAACATTATGTCCTGCTTCCAACTCCAACTTACGTTTACCTTTGTAATTTCTAATTTGTTTAGATTGGTTATTTTCAACTATTTCTTCTGTCATTGGTTTTAGTAAATCAAATATATTTCTTAAACCTCGATTGAATAGAGCTTGAGCTGGAGAAATTCCAGTAGTTGAATGTATTGAATTACGATATTGTAAAAGGAATTTATTTATTTGTACAGCAAGTGATGCACCACTTGGTTTGGTTTGATTTTTCTTAATGAACGTTTTAATAATTTTTACTGCACTTTCTGCTTCCCCGTTAGTTTGAGGGTGAAATGGAGCACCAACTAAATGTTGTATTCCCATACTTTGTAAATATTTTTGGAATAAGCTACTCATAAAGCAAGTGGCTCCATCAGAAGTTACAAATCTTGGCAAACCAAATCGTGCAAACGTTTCTGACAATTTCTCTATTACCACATCAGTTGTGGTAGAATTAACAATAAAATTTTCTATCCACTTAGAATTAGAATCCATGATAACAAAACAATATTTGTTATTGTTTAATGGTCCCAAAAAATCAATATGTAAACGTGTCCATGCTCTTTTTGGCCATGGCCATGGTTTCAATATTGACTTTGTGGGTAAACTTCTATATTTATAACATACATTACACATTTTAGACATAAGTTCAATATTTGCATCTAGCTTAGGCCACCAGAAATATGATCGGGCCAGACTTTTCATTTTATTTATTCCTAAATGATTTACATGTAATTCATCTAATAGAGATTGTCTGTATTTTTGAGGTATTATGACTCTGTAACCCCACATTAGACATCCATGATCAACAGTTAATTCATGTGATATTTTACAATAAGGTTTAAATTTAGGATCTTCAGGTGTCTTAAAACCACTAATTACCATATCCACTACTTTAGATAATACAGGATCAACACGGGTTTCTTTCCTTATCTTTTTCCAATCTACGACAAATGGACAATATTCATGTACATAATGTAAATAACCTAAACTATCATCATAGTTACACTTTTGATCAATATCTTGCGGAATTTCAACCCTAGAAAGAAAATCTGCAACATTTTTCTCTGATTTGACAAATTCTATTTTAAAATCATAATTAGATAGTAAATATGCCCATCGTTGCAAACGATTAGCAGCAAAAATTGGTATACCTTTCTTATCTCCAAAAATGTATGACAAAGGTTTGTGGTCTGATACAAGAGTAAATTTTTTACAAAATAAAAAGTCATTAAATTTTTTTATGCCATATATAATGCCTAATGCTTCTCGTTCTATTTGGGAATATTTTGATTCCGCTATTGAGAGTTTCCTAGATGCAAATGCTATCGCTTTTTCGGATTTATCTTCATAAACATGAGACAAAATGGCACCAATTGCTTTTGCACTGGCATCCACCGTAAGTTTCACCGGTAATTTTGGATCAAAATGAGCCAGAACTGGTTTTGAGGTTAAAATGGTGTTAATTTGTTCAATAGCTTTGTTACACTGATCCGACCACACCCATTTGACATCCTTTTTTAACAATTCATACAATGGTTGCAGTATTTTAGCTGCTTTAGGTATAAACTTTAAGTAAAATGTCACCATACCCAGATAAGATTTAAGCATTGTCACATTATCAGGTTTGGGAGCTGATAGAATAGCTTTTACATGTTTATCTGTGGTATGTAGACCATCTTTATCAATCTTATGTCCTAAGTATTCGATTGATTTTTGAGCAAATGAACATTTTTCTATTTTAACTCTAAGTCCACAATCTTGCAGAATTTTTAAAACTAAATTGAGCCTAATGTTATGTTCTTTCTGATTACGACCTGTTATATATATATCGTCTAATAATGCACCTACTCCCTCAATATTACACAGTAAATTATCGATTACCCGCTGAAATTCAGCAGGAGCACTTTTAATGCCAAAACATAACCTAGAATAAGATAACAATCCTATGTGGGTATTTATGGTAGTCAAGTGTCTTGACTTTTCAGAGAGTAATAATTGTTGATATGCATCCTTTAGATCTATTTTAGAAAATAGTTTAGCATTACTGAATTTAGAATAAATATGGTCTATTCTTGGTAATGGGTACTCGGTACCTTCTAGTACTGGATTTAAAGTTAATCTAAAATCTCCACAAATGCGGACTGATCCGTCAGATTTTAGGACAGGCACTATGGGTGTAGCCCATTCACTGTAATCTAATTTCTTTAATATACCTAAGCTAATTAGTCTATTTAGTTCCCTTTCAACAGGTTCTTTCAAAGCTAAGGGTAAAGTACGAGCTTTGAAAAATTTAGGACATGAATTTTCTTTAACCCTTAGTTCTACTTTATATTTATTGAAAGTTCCTAGACTTTCACTAAAAACATCTGGGTATTTATTTAAAATGTTCTCTACTTCATTTGGCATATTTATAGATTTGGTTGGTAACCTACTTAAACTATTACAACTTTGCTGACCAATAGGCATAATATTTTTATCTTGAAAATCTAGATGTAAACCTTTTTCATTTAACAACCTTAACTCTTTGAGACCCTCTCTACCCAGTAAGGGCGGACATCCTTTCAATATCACATAAAAAAATAATTTGTTTTCAGGATCTTTAAGTTTGAGCCTACTGGATAAAGATATTTTGCCTATTGGTTCAATGACATGACCAACATAATCAATTAATTTAACATCATTTTCAATTAATAATTCTTGAGAAAAATATTTCTCAAAACAAGCCTTTGACATAACATTATACAATGAACCTGTATCAATTTCAACCTGGAGAGGTACATCATTTAAAATTAACTTTAATTTTATAGACTGAACTTTTTTAAACATCTTTAAAGACTTATTGTCATTTCCATCATCCTTTGTAACCATATTAAAGAAGGTATCACTTAAATTTACAATAGCCTGTTCATCCCTAGGATACTTATCACCTAGCCTATCCGAACAGTCATTAATGTCACAAATTTCAGTCATATCACCTAGGCCTAAGTATTTATTTTTTGATTTAGGCTTATAATTACTGCTTTGAAATTTTTTATTACAAATAGGAGCCAAATGTCCCTTTTTTCCACAGTTGTGGCATGTCTTATTTTTAAAGTAGCACTTTTCACTAGTATGATTTAATCTTCCACAATGTTCACATTTAATTTTACAACTTGGATTATATTTATTAATTTGAACATACCTCTTGTTATTGCTAGGCCTACCCTTAACATGGTGTAAGTCTGCTGATTCTGCTTTAATGTTGAACTTTGACATCCTTCCATTTAGGTTAGGCTGGTCATGATCCTTAATTGTAGCCTCTCTAGATGCAGCCAAGTTGACCACCATGTCGAATGTAGTCTCTTTTCTCGTTGCATCTTCTTCTTGAAGTCTCTCTTGTACACGTCTTGAAGACAAACCAATGATGAAAATATCACGAAGTAGTATATTTAATTCATTTCCAAAACTGCAACTTGCAGCCAAACTCCTTAACCTTGCAGCAAACTCCCGTACAGTTTCTCCATTCTCTTGCACAGATTGATAAAATGTTTTCCTTGCCACAAAAAATGATTTTACAGGTGAAAAATATTTTTGTAAAACTTGAATTAGGTCGACATATTTTTCATTATCCGGATCTTTCGGTACACACAAACTGAACAAAAGTTGATAAGTTACATCAGCTAGTGACGTTATTAATATAGCTTTTTTCTTCGTATCATCTGTAATATCATTCACTATAAAATGATTCGATAACTTTGTTTTAAAAACAAAAAAGTCTGTGTTGAGGTGATCAAAATGTAGGAGTCCAATTTGAGACATCGTGGCTCACTTTTTTTCATAACCTAATATTTTCCTCGTCGCCACTGTTGGGTTTTTGCATACTACAATAAATAAGATACACAGTCTGGTGTAACTATTTAATGTAAACCACATAATAATAATAATATCAATACCTCTTGTATAGGTCTAACACTATACATTTTAAACATAAACTATAAAGAACTTAACTACCACATAATGTAAGGACAATCTGGTCCCACCATGTTACACGAATAAATCTGCACCCGATATCAGTGCTACCAAAATCATAATACATATTTCTGAAGTTATAACACTCATTTATACTAAATTTAACCAATATGAAACATTAATAACTGGAAGTTATTTATTATATCCAATAAAGAAAAATAACTCATTTCATTTGTACTATATGCTAATTATGTGGGTATTTGAAAAAAAAAAAAAAAAAAAAATAAAATAAGGTTTCCTTAAATTTTGTTATTCTATTTTGTATAGATAAGTGAACTAAAGATTTGAGGAAAAAATTAAGTTTTGATCTTGAACCAAATTTGTGAATAAACTACTATACTCATGTCTCTTGTTTGCAATTCATATTTTTTGTTTGTTTCTACTTCGTTCATAATAAAAATGAACAATAATTGAACAAGTATCTTATGCAACCTAAAAATATATTGTATAAATAATATATACTACATTTTTGAGCACTTTGTGGCGAACTTAAATATTAAATTCAAACACCCAATATCATAATTCAATAAAACAAGATTTATTTCCTTATGTACATTTCAGTAACATAGTTACCATCCTCAGAGGTTGAGTATTTAATACTGAGGATGGTAAATATGTTACTGAAACATGCATTAGGAAATAAATCTTGTTTTATTGAATTGTGGTATTGGGTGTTTAATTTTAATCCATATAATAATATATGTCTAACTTTTTTTTTAACTGGACTCAATCAAGTCTTCATATTGCTAATTATCCTTTTGTATTTTAGTCTGTGCTATTATTATTTCTGGTTTTACAATATTTTATATAATTATTTAATCTTAGTAGAATAATAGGATATGGCTATATTTACCCTAAAATGAATTCTGTATTTATTGGAGATTTTCAACTTTTATTAATTAAATTATAATCCAGTAGACAAATTCTTAAATAGTCATTATTTGTTGGATTATCTGCATATACTCAAGTTTTCTAAGTTTTAGTAGTTTCATGAATGTAATTTTTCATACATACTATATTTTATTAAACTGTTTTATAGAAGCAGTGGTTCTTGTTAGTCAACCGAAATCATTGTTTTGATCTCATAATAATGACTTATACAATAGAAATTATAGACAAGCCAAATATTTTTCCAGCTTGGATTTTTCTTTGTTGTCTTTTAACACATCGAAGTCTGAATGAAATGCATTATTGAATAACCGCATAAACTGTATTGCTCATCTGCTTGAAATTTAATATGATGTCAATCTGTTTAGTTTCATAAAATCATAACTTTGATCACAGATTTTCGTTGTTGTTTTAAATAACCTATTAAATCGCGGAAATTATAGCAGGTCCTAAATTTTTGAACCATTATTGCAGGAAAACTGTATATAGGGGAATGTACACTGCTCCTATTTTGAAGGTATTGTTTTTGGATTACTAAATCTGAATAATTAATGTGGAAAAACAATTCATCCTGGAATGATAAATGGATGTTTAAAGTATTGAATTGATACTTTTTAAATTGGTATCAGTTTGATAAAGTAAAATTTTTAAATTGTAATTTTTGACTTCAGCTAATTAAAACTAAACATTAACAATAGTATTACTTTTTTTTAGTACATTCTTTGTGTGTTATTTACATTGAATTGATTGTTTTGTTGCGGTTCATGAGTTTTTGTAAAGTTTATTCTTTTATTTCTTTTATGAAGGTGTATCTATTATTGTCAATTTCACAAATATGTGTTGTTGTTATATAGGTAAAATGATAGACTATGTGAAATGTCTTGATTGTGGAAGAGAAAAATCCCGAGAAGATACTTTTCTTGATATCCCACTACCAGTTAGACCTTTTGGTAGTTCAGTAGCTTATAGTAGCGTAGTAAGTATTACATATTTTTGCTATTAATGATAATTTATTTTGATTTAGAGAAATTAAATGTATAAATCAATTTTATCTTGATTAAATCTTCAAATTGAGTTTTTTATAAATGGCTTTGTGTAGTAATTTAAACCATTGCAATAAACAGTGAAACTTTCTCACACACCCATTCAACTGAAACAAAACTATTTGTCACAATAATATCAGTTCAGTAGTAATCAGTATAAAAGTGAAAATCAACTATGGAGGTCATCTTAGATTTTGTAGATTATTATTAGCCATTAATAAAATAAGCCCTAAACTTGCTTCACTTGTGTCATAAACTTAAAACATAAATATTACAAATTAAAACCAAGTTTAAATGACGTAGTCAAGGTCGTTTTATGAAAATTATTCCTTGAATAGTAATTTTCTATTAATTGGAATGTTCCACACTGGTTTGTGTCATCTTCACATTTCACAAAAATTTAAACTAAATTGTTGAAGTAGATTTTGAGAAAATATGTCTTTTACAACACCTCCATGGCTGATTTTATTGTTTTAACCAATAACTCACTAACTGACATTAGTGAAGAGATGACGACCAGTATGTTTTGTTTGGGTACTTAGGGACTACGTTTTACCAAAATTTGATCAAAATTGTTAGAACCATTTTTCAGAAAATCTTAGTTTTGGGTTTGTCTTATTTTGAATTATATATATATAAAAAAAATTAAAAGTCCAGAAATATGGCCAAAATATGTCCACATACCAAATTTGATGTAAAGTTGCCCACTCATTGGACTGTAGAGCACTGCACAGATGACATGCCAGTCTAATAAACAGACATCATTCCCAAAACCACTTTTTTGGAACCGATATTTCCGCATAAAACTCAACACCAGTTTTTATCCATTACATAAACTTTCTCTGTACTACTTATATGTCAGAAAATAAAAATACACAGAATATTAAAAATTATCATTATCATTATCATTATCTGTTATGTTGGTTCTTAGTTTTAAAATATTTTCATCTTTATTTCCAACGCTGAAGAATTTTCACATACCAATTTAAATCATATCATTTAAATAAGATTAGCCTTTGCTTTCTTTATATCTCCAAATTCTAAAAATGGATATTTCTATAAATACTTTGAATCAAATTTTTATTATTATTTTTTATTGTAAGAGACTTTTTATAATTCGTGATACAAGAAAGTAAACATGGAATTTAGCTTTAAGGATGCTTAACATGAAATCTTTAAATCTAAAAAATCTATCCAATATATCCCAGGAATTCAATTTAGTTTTCCCCTTTTATAAATTAAACACTTCTTTAAATATAAATGAAGCCAATTTAATTTAGATTGATTTAATCTTCCTTGTAAACTTGTCTCTTATGGCCTTCACTCTCATCCCAATACAGTTTATTCAAGCTTCCAATGGTCTTCAGTTTTCTACACTGAAGAAGTGGTCTTTTAATTCATAATGGAATTGGGGTGTTGGTATAATATGAAGGCAGCTAATAGCAAAGTGTCCTACCAAGCGACTGCTACATGGCTATGTGCAGTGTTCAATCAGAAGTTTGGCACTGATTCTCTTCTCTATTTTTTTCATATTAACTTCCGTTCATATTATGTAGAATAGTCCGTTGTTTAGCTATCTTGTCTCTTTAAATCAAGTATACTGTTTTGTTAGGAAGAAGCATTGCGTGCCTTTGTTCAGCCAGAAACACTCGAGGGGAACAACCAATATCATTGTGAAAATTGTGCTAAGAAATGTGATGCTCATAAAGGTTTAAAGTTCTCCAAGTTTCCTTACCTTCTAACTCTTCACCTTAAACGGTTTGACTTTGATTATAATACAATGCATCGGATTAAACTCAATGACAAGTAAGTTATATTATATATATCCAGGCATAGAAATTACACAATTGTAGTATATTCTGAAATAAATAGTTATTTCAGGATTCATCTTTGTGTTACTTAAAATTTTTTCAATAGAATATAATAGTTTTTCTGAAAGAAATAATTTTAACACGTTAGCTGCCACGCCGACCCGATCGGGTCGGCACAGCTCGTCTTGTTACAAACATCGGCCGACCCGATCGGGTCGGCTGCGGGATTTTATAGGGCTTAAGTAAATCGATCCGTGACGTTTATCAGTAGTCTTTGGGAACTTTTTAAAGAGTTATAATTTGAGAACACAATACTAAAAATGTTATTGAATGTTAATTTCGTCAACACATTTTTTTTATTTCAGTTATATATCATCTGCTAATAAACGATATTTTGCCGACCGATCGGGTCGGCACATTTTATTTTAAAGTTTTACATTATTTTTAGTGCTGAAATATGAATAAAACTTGAATCTATTATTTGTAATGTTTTTTGTTAGGAATGTAATAAATATAAAACCATATTTGTCAGAATATTTTTTTAATTTGGCAACACGTTATATGCCTATGCTAAATTATACTTTCAAATGAAATGAAATTATTTATGGACAGTTAACATTACATTATTTGCTACAAAAGCAGTAACAGGTGTTTTGTCATTAAAATGCGCGTATACAAACATTTATATACGCAGATTTTTCTACACATCTTAAATATAAAAGAAAATTTCAAGTCGCATCGGAGAAAATAAAGCACAAAATGTGAAAAAATACAACCTTACAGAAAAACTACCAGAATTCACAAGGATATTGCCTTTTTATGTAAGTTCTTAAAACAATCTTCGCAAAGAAATGGTTTCCCAGGACACGTTTCACAAAATGTAGTGATCTTTTTGATACCTGATGCTATTTTAAAATTTTAATCTTCCCCTTCGGGACTGGAGTTTATCTTTTCGCCGGCCTGCGCCGGTGAGTCACCGCGATGCGCGACATAGCGATAGCTGCATTACTTATCAACCAACGGTAAACAATACACATACTTCGTATCAAGACGTTAAATAATAAATACTGCTCTCTAAAATATAATGGTTATTGCCGTTTTGGAAGCACGATGCACAATCTTATCTGAAGACATTTTACCTTATTTTAGTAATTTCTTGACAATACTCATAAAAATATTGTTATGATAGGGGGGGGGGCGTGTGGCAGGGCCCGTCGCGGATCCGGATCCCGGTATAATTTCCCGAAAAATCCTGGTCAAGGCTCGCGGGCCCCCCAGCTCGCGGGCCCCCCAGCTCGCGGGCCCGCTATCACCGCCACTGCTAAAAATACTGTCGTTTCAGACAAGTGATGATGTCCAACATGTTTTACTGGCTCGATTTGTCCGTTTTTCAACCTTAGTAGTGCGTACACAATCTTTTCCCTGAAGGTAGTAATGGAGTAGAGATGCTTATTCTTACTTTGAGAGTTGACCCCAACCTCTAAAACGAAATATACGCCAGTATGAACGTGCGACCAATCGGGTCGGCAAGTTTTTTTGTCAATCAAAATTCGGTGAAAAAATTCGCGGCCGACCCGATAGGTAACAAATTTTTAAACAATTTATTTTAACAGTTTAAAGTATATCTTGTTGTATTAGTGTATTATAAACACAATTAAAGTAAAAATATCAAAAAATAATTAACAGTAAAAGTTGGCATTACGCCGAACATTCGAAAATAGGCCGGTGGCAGCTAACGTGTTAACAAAGTGTTATTTTATAATTTTATTGTTTTGGTAGAGTTATACTTTATAAAATTTAAATTATAAATGACTTATTGCAGTTATTGTTCTGAACATTTAATTACAACCTCTTAACTACTGTTTATTTTTGTTTCTATGTATTTGGCAATAATTGAAGATGGCTCTTAGGTTAGTTTGTAAATTCTATTTCATTTGTCAAAATCAGCTGTTTTAAAAATTATATTAATAGGTTACTAAGTTATAAGGATGACACGATTCAGGCTTACCGATTATGATTATTGACAATTAGTGCTCATTAAATGACTTTCAAACTTAGGCTTAAATCATTAACACAGTAATTGTAGAATGAAGATTGTAAGGATAATTAATAAATGTTACTATTTTTAAAATTAATTATGGCCTTTACTTTATTCCTCATTCTACAAACATGATGTTCAACATTATCTGGAGCCGATTTTATAGTAGTGAAGTTTTTAGCCAATCTAATGTCACTGTGGAAATAGCTTAAAAATAAATAAATACTGAATATGTATATGTTGTTGGTGTGCGAGCCCACGTTTTTTAATTCAAACCGAGACTCGGGTAAATTGAGCCACGCTCAAAGCTTTAATCGAACTTGAGATTTTTATCAAGCTTGAGCTTTAATGAGTTCAAGTTTTAAATGAGCTTGAACTTTTATCTACCCTTTTAAAGATCTCGAGTTTTTTCTTAAATTTACTTTAAATTTTAGATTGAAATGTAATCCATATAATTTCAATATTTTGTTTTAGAATGGGCAATACGGGAAAGTCGGTGATGAGGGAAAGGCATAGTATCTCTAATTGATGGGAAATAGACACTTTTGATCTAATAAAAGAATACAAATTCCTTTGATATTAGATTACAAACCCATTTCATTCACATATTTTCTTATCAATTACATATTTTTTACAGACAAGTAATTATGGATTTGTGGGTAATTTATTTTGAGCCAAGGAAAAAATTGAGCCAAATAAAATAAAAAACTTTGGGTGTTTTTAATACATTTTTTTTTTACTTCAAGTGTTCATAGTAAATTGTTATTAGAAAAAATCCTTGTGCTTTGTCCATTATATTTTGAATATTTCAGTACTTACGATTATTTTAATTTACACAAAACTGTTTACTTCTGATATAAATTTGTTATTTTAACATTTCAATTCACATTGTACTTAACTGGAAATGACCTACCATTTCACTTTGACTCTATTTAGACACGTTGCCTAATTTTTGATGACAATTACCAAAACACGTCTGACTGCTTCAGGGATTTGTAGAAGAGTGACCGCAAAGGGCTCGCGCCTTCCTCTCCCTCTCTCGATAAAATTCCTAGAATTTATTGTATGTTATATGGACATGACCAATCAAACGACGTTTTTCTTAATATGTCCTTATATAGCTTGTCATGCCATACAGAGCTTCTGTATGATGTAACAGCCTGTTTCTTTGTCTTAACATTATTTTTCAAAATTATAGTTTTCACATTTTAACAAAAGCACTTTTTTATTTAAAAGTTCACTTTTATATTTACAATAAACTGTCACCTTATTTTCCTTAATCTAACATTTTATATATAGTTACAATTTATTTATTATTATTGACTGCAGACCATTATTTACTATTAATTATTTTCTATTACCAATTATTTATTGATTGGAGATGTCCCATGCTTACAAACACCAAACATTTCTTTTGACACATGCATTCTCCTGTAGTAGGAGAAAATACAGTGTATTTCTGACTTGAATAATAGTACAATTAATTCTGATAGTTATTTTATTATGATTTGTAAATAAAACATAACTTAAGAAAACAATTTTTTCAGAATTATTGTAATTTATTATTATTATTTTCGAAATAAAAAATAATTAAGGATTGTTAAGCTGGAAACCAAGCTTTACAAGCTATTTTGTCATGTATTTATTTTGCATGTTTACTTTGGTTTCTTCTCACAGATGATAAACAGTTATGTAAGCTTAAGAAGGTATTTCTTGATGATTTTGTAAATAATAATTAATACACATTCACTCTAAATCACTCTAAATATATCTGACGTACAAGAAACGAGAACAAAATAATGGCATTATGGAAATAATTTAATATTTCTAAATACAGTAAAACTCTGTTTAACTTAACAAGTTGTTGACCTTCGTGGAACCAACACGGGCCTCATACATCTGTCATTTCAGTTCAGTTGTGTTCTTCAATGTTTGAGTGAACGTTGTGATGATAGGGACAGTATAGATTACCTTCAGTTTACTAAGTTTTAGTTTTTAGTCATGTAAAACTGTTTTAGTTTAATACGTTTTGGATATCTTTGCGATCTGTCTTTGTGTTGGATTTGTGGAGTAGTATAAAGTGACATGTGAGGGAATTTTTATATTTCATAACAATGACTGGTAAAAGGAAAGGCTTTGTTATTAACATTACTGATAAAGTTAAAGCTGTTAAACACATTGAGAATGATGCTTTGTTACGGTATGTGGCAGTAAACTACATTGTTCGTGTTTCAACTGTGAGCGATTGAATTAAGAATAAAAAAACTTAGGCTACTCTATATTGTACTAAAATCCCTAATCGTAAAACTATGAAAACTTCAGATTTTGAAAAAGCCCAATGAAGCTTTGTTTTTATGGTTTACTCAGCAAAGAGAAAAAGGCGTGCCTTTATCTGGGCTAGTACTTCAAGAAAAAGCTAAAATCTTTGCTGAAATTTTAGATGAAGATGGAAGCAGCGGTGGCTTGTCGCATTCAGTGGACGGCTTGATAGGTTTAAAAACCGCTACGGAATATGGCAATTAAACTTATGTGGAGAGAAAATGTTAGCTGATCATGAAGCAGTAGATGTGTTCAAGACAGAATTGGAAGAAATAATTTATCGCTACCCGTACGATCATATATATATATATATATATATATATATATATATATATAATGCTGATGAACCTGGAATTTTAAAATGTTGCCAAAAAAATCTTTAGCGTGTGTCAGAAAAATCTGCTCTGGGACATGAAATGCAAAGACAGAGACTCACCATTCTTACAGCAGCGAATGAAACTGGCTCATTTAGACTTCCTTTAATGTGTATAGGGAAATCGAAAAGCCTAGAGCTCTGAAAAACATTGCTCCTAATGCAATGCCAGTTTGTTATTGAGCGTAGAAAAATGTGTGGATGTCATCAAAATTGTTTGTACATTGGTTTTTCAAACAATTCATTCCAAAAGTCAAACAATTTTTGACAGAGAAAAAGCTATTACACAAAGCTATTTTAATAATGGACAACGCCCCATGTCACCTAGGAGTTTTAAAAGATGGTGAAATTCCAATTTCTTCCATCAAACATGGAAAGTCTGATCCAACCGATGGACCAGAGAGTCATTGAGACTTTTAAGGGTCACTATGTTTCTTCCTGAGACACATTTTATATGAAAGTGAAAATGGAAATAAGACTCTTATAGAGTATTTAAATCTCTGACAATGAAAGAAGTTGTGTATTGTTTTGCTGAAGTGTGGGATAACGTTAAACCTAGCACACTGAAAAAAGCATGAAACATGCTGACAAATGGGAGGACGAAGACTTTGAGAACTTGTCAGAACTATTAAATAAAGTGCTAGGTTGTGAATGCATTGAAGAAAACAATGTTTTCAGTTGGTTGCAAGCAGACGTTCTGAACTTGAACTGACCAAGAAATTATGAATTTGGTCAAGGAGCCGGCTGCGCCTGAGGAAGCAGACGACATGGATTCGGAGACAAATCATGATGACTCCAGCCGAGTAACAGCTGATGACGAATTCAATGCACTTGAGGTAGGATATTCGTTAAACATTATCAGCCGACTTCAATCCTCTAATTTTAACTTTCGACAATATACAATTCGACAATAAACAGTATCTGACTAAAGTTTTTGATTTGGTTTGCTTGTTACAATAGTAAGTTTGAGTAGGAAGGCTTAATTATTGTTTTAGGTTGCTCTTTGATTTGTGGAGCAATCAGCTGATGATACTTGCACTGATGTGTTATTAATGAAAAGGTGGAGAGATAAAGCTGCTCTGAAACGCTGCATCAGACAAACTCAAAAATCTATTTTTGATTATTATAAGTCAACCTTGATGAGCTGTAATTATGTATAGCTCTATAATAATGTAAAAAAATAGTCATAAAACATTTAATAAAGTTTTTTCATTTAAATAATGTATATGTCCTTTAATTTAATCAAAAACCGATTCAAACTCTAACCATTGCACCGAAAAAATTTATTATCAGAAACAACTCTGCCCCCATTATTTCGGATAAGCGGGATTTTACTGTAGTTAAAAATTAATTAATTGTATTTTGAAATGAAAATCTCATTGTTATATTTTCTAATATGTAAGTTTTTGTTTTTACTAAACTCATAACTCCATAGTAAATGATGTTTGTTGACCATTATGGAGGCCTAAACTGCCTAATGGGTCTTTTTAACAAATAACACAATAGTTTTATACCTGAACTTGAACTTTGGTTTCGAGTATTTGTTATTCAACTTGGTTTTCCCATTTCCTTCCAATGGAATATTGAATTAGCCTCTAATTACTAATTCTCTTTAAGGTAAGTCAGTAAATTGAAACCTAAGTTTGAATTGTAGTTATTTTAATTATTTTACAGAGTGGTGTTTCCAGAAATATTAGACCTCAACAGTTTTATAGTACAAGAGAAGGATGAAGGTAGTGAAGGTTTTCCCGAAGAGTTAACTGTAGGAAAGTGTGATGATAGCAGTACCACAGATAGTGGCTCAGCATTAGATGATGAGAGTTGTCAGGGCAGTTCAGATGCACCCCAGTCAATAGATGTAGTTCAGGTAAACATTAATTAAAACAGAATCATAAGATTACCATATCAACTCGTAACTTCATGTTTAATATTTTGTACTCTAAAAAAATTGAGGAAATGTTTAATTTGGTGGTAACGGTGTCTGGGAATTTTGAATTAGGGCATTAACTGGGTTCCTTTGTGAAAGTGTTAGGGTAGGTCCGATTTGGATAGTGTCTGGGGTCATTGTTTGTTGTGGCTCGCAATGGATGTAACATATCTAGGGGGTAGCATATGCAAAAATAACCCTTTGGGTTTTAAAGTCGTTGCTAGCTTTAGGCAGTGCGCATAAAATCACATCCCAAAATCATGGGGTGTAGCTAGAAGGGAACCAAAATCCCAGGATAAATTTCCAAGCTTTAAATGCAATCTAATGCTCTCTGTAAAATGGATTTGATGGTTATTAATGGTATAAGCTGATTGTCTACCTTATCAAAATGCTTGATGAGTCTAGAATTTGTTTTTATGGTAGTTATCAGTTGGCGAGATATAAGGGAATACGTTGAACTGCTGTCGATTAAGCACCGAGTAGGTGAGGACTTGAATTGCTCAACACTGTGTTTGTCGCAAATAGTCTTTTCCAAAATATCTCTAATCATGCCACTACCCTTTTCCGCAACCTCTCGTAGGATGAGCTCGTCGACACTAGGATTAAGGTTGGCTTTAATTCACAATGGTAGTTAAGGTTGATATAGTAATTCTTTTGTTGATAACCCGTCAACCGGTCTCAAGTTTCTTATAGTCGTCAGGACTGAGGAAGGGAGTGACTGATGATTAATCGCAGATTGATTGGGTCCCCTAAGGACAGTGGTCAGTCCATGGATCAGGTTTTGGACCTGGGGGTGAATCACAAAATATTCCTTTTCTGAGGAAAATAAAAAAATTGTAACACTGAGCATTTAGTTTCATTATTTATAGAAAAAAGGATATTTGGTTTTGAAAATGTTTTGGGGGTTTTTTAAGTAATCAAAACAACGGTTGAAATATAAAACGGAAAATGAAAAAAAAAAAAATTATCTAATCGGTTGGTCGGCCTGTGAGAAAAAATTAATGGTTCACTATTGGTAAGGGAGAGCAACAATAAAAATAAACACTATAATAGTTAGGCTCAAAAATTTAATGCAATGTGTGCAACTTATCAGAACACAACTCATTGCTCAAAATAAAACTCAATCTAAACATAAGTTTGATATGAATGTCAAGGAATGTTACTATAACAAGAATCTGGATACTGGTAAGTCTTCGAATAGCAGAGATAGAAGGTTAAGCAAGCAAACATTTATTAAATAAGCAAGCAGTTTATTTGGATAGTGGCTATCGGAACAGATAGCTTATACTAGGCTAATTATACACTGCCGGATGCAAGATCTATGAAATCAGCTGATTCACTGAATTGTTTTTTCTAATAAAAACCAAAATTCTTGTGAGGTTTATCGAGTATGATGGTTTATATTCTGAATTTAAAATCAATCGAAGCAAGAGAAATACATATAAATGTCATTATTTAGAAAAATATCAATAAAAAATCTTTAATATATTCTTATTATTGTTTTTTTATGAGTTTTTTATTGATTTTTTACTTTTTGATCATTATTTTTACATTAATTAATGGAAATTACTGCCACAAATAAAAATGGAAAGTACTGCCAAATAGTGTATTGGAGGGCCTCCTATAATGAGTTGAATTAATAATAAAAAATACAAATAGCTTAATTCAAGACATAAATACTATTATAAATAAATCAAAATGAATAAAATATCAGATTTAACAAATCTGCGCACGCACACAACCTGAACAGCTCAAAATAGGGCCCTGTCCGAATTATCAGATTGTAGTTAATGAAGATGAAAAAAGGTAAAAAAAGTTATAGAAAATTATATTATGATCAGGCAAAAATTTAAGGGGTGGGGGTTACAAAACATAATGAAATATTTTGAACAAGAAAAATGGGTACTTTTTATAAGGGGGAGGGGCTGAAGAAATTTATATGAATTTTATGAGAGGGAAAAAAGTTTTAAGGAAAGGAATTGCAAATAATATTATGCGAAGTAACAAGGATTGATAATTTTGAAACCGATTACTATTTATAATATTAAGTAAATAAATTCGCGATGGACAAACAAACCGAAAGTTGTAGAACACATGAATGGCTAGCCAAATGAGACACATTGACCACTGTTGAAAATTATGTTCAAGTAGGTATTAAAAAAACACGAAGGGCCGAGAAAGATCGTAATTGATCTGCTAACATCTGCAACGTACCGGGTCCACCTGGAATATAACTAGGGCCCTTGGGGCGGGTAACTAAGCTATCATTTATAATTATTTATAACCGTGGATCTTTGATCAAGAATTCTTGACTCTTGCAACAGAAAGGATTATGCCCACACATCTTAGATTTGTCTCACGTGATAGCCATTATTGATGAGTTCAAATTATCTATTATTATATGATTATTCTAATCTAATATGTATACTAATTTAGACATCACCTTTATACTACACTAATGTTAACACTAATGAAACACTTCTGGCCTAATCAACCATTTCACTTAATTTTGGACAATACATAGTTAGTTAATGTAGAAGGTACGTATCGGGGCCAAACTGTTCCGGTCGTCGGACCCATATTTGCAAGACCTAGACAGTCATAATTTTACTATTAGTCCACCAATTAATAACCGAACCACACACTGTGAACACAACCGTCCAGATCCAATGTGTAACACACACTCTATGGGGTCAAGTTCGGATTGTGCGGAACTCAACTGGTATGGTATGGAGGGGGGAGGTCCCTCTTCCCCAACAATCATAAATAACCATCCTGCTCCTGATAGCCTTGCGATAGGAAACTCATCATATCATGCCTCAATGTGATGGGGGCAACACAGATTAATTAAAATTAGTTTTTTCCCTTCTACTTGTAAATTATAATGTAAATATTATAGTACTTGTAATCATCTCTAATCCATTTGTAGTTTTACATATGTGAATTGTCTCCCACCACTACAAGCATTTCCTCTTTCTAGTGCAAAATAATAGACTTTTTCAGAATAATTTATTTTGATAAATTTAAATAATAATTATGTAGGGGGGGGGGGGTATTTATTATTTACTCAACTTTATTTTTAATATATCCATAAATCATACATTTTTGTTTTGTACACAAATTTTAATTTCAGCAAATTTGTTGGCAAATTTTAATAACCTGATTTATTTTTGTGGTGGATAGCAATAAGTTGTATGTTATCATAAAATATTTGGTCCCTAGAAATTTTATTCTTGAGATGAGATTTACAGCTAATTTTAGAATAATTATTAGAAATACGTGTTATTAATGTAGTGTTAGGTAAAAATATAGAACACCTTTTGTATAATATAATAACCAGACTTATTATTATTATAAGAGGGGCCAGACACCAAGACCTGTTGAAAACTGCCCTTAAAGGCCCTCTGATCTTCAATATTTTTTAGACTAAGGGGGAGTTTATAAATCTCATGTTTTAGAAACATTAGACTTGCAACAGTAGTAATTTATATATCAAAATATTTTAATATTTTAAAGTATGTAATTATAATGAACATTAAATTTTTCTCTAATGTTTATAGTATAAGCAACAGATTTTACAATTTAGTAAAAAAACATTATATTTAAGAATTTTGTGTGTTTTTTTTATTATAAAGGAAAACTTTACTATGTTTAGGATGATGATGAAGGAATTGATGTAAGTGGAGGAAGTGGAAGCAACCATCATGAAAATGAGAAGAATAGACGACATGCTTTACAAAAAGGCCCTTATATGTACGAGTTGTTCTCTATAATGATTCATTCAGGTAGTGCGTCTGGTGGACATTATTATGCATATATTAAAGACTTTACTAATGGAGAGTGGTTTTGCTTCAATGACCAGACAGTGTCTAGGGTAAGCAAGTGTATTTTTAATTTATATATTTTTATAAGTGAGTGAATCTCAATTTTCTCAAAAAAATCTGTATGTATTAGTAGGTGTAGATTGGGGTTTTAAGCTGTAACATTCATTTAGGTCTCTGGGCGAGAAACAGGCTGGAAAATGAGAGAAAGTTCATATTTTCACTATTGAATTCAAATAACAACAAATACCATGTACATTTGTACTTTCTTACATATACTTTGTATACAAAAGTTGTGATGGGTCAAAAAACCAGTTTAGAATTTTGTACAGAAATATTATTATAGAGACTTATGTAGTGGGTCAAAAAACCGGTGTCAAATTTTTATTGAAATATCCGTTTTGAGGTCCTCTGAATCAAAAAAGTTATTATGTATCTAAAACTAAAATTATGTCTGTTGTCTATGGAGTGCTCTACAGTCCAAATCTAGTGGACTGAGTTGAATAAAATATGGTATGTGGGCATATTTTGGCTATATCTTGGAACTTTTTTTTGACAACTTGAATTTTGGGTTTTGCTGTAAAAAAAAAACACACACACAACATCAAAAACCATCTTTAACATCAGTCATCATCTCTCCAATAATGCCAGTTTGTGTATTATTGGTTCTTTTTCTTGGTCAGCGAGTTTCAAGCTCTTAAGTGCCACTCTCTCAATGTCTCTTATAAACTCTATATGCCAAAGAAAAAGTGGATTGATGGTTGTTTTTGCCTCTGATAGCTCTCCTCCTTGTTCCTATACTAACTTTTGAAAGCGATGTCTCTCTTCACACCAGTATAATTTTTAAATTGTATACTCTATGGTGTCCTTCTCATTGTTGCACATTTTACATATTGGTGAATCGGTAAGGTGAAATCTATTCAGGTAACTTTCTGTCACTAAATGGTCATTCTTATTTTCATTCCAAATGTCTGGCTTAATCTATTAATATTTCTGTATATTGAAGAGCTAGGGGTCATTAGTTTCCTGGTTTCAGCTTCCTGACCAATGGATCGTTAAAAGTTTTATTGCATTTTGAGACACAATCTGAAACGACCTTACTACTGCTGGGGGTTGTGGTCCAAACTTAGATGACATTCTAGCTATTTCATCGGCAATCTCGTTTCCCAATATGTTTCAATGGCCAGAGATTCATTGAAACATGGTATTTTTTTAAAAAAAATATTTGAACCAAAGGAAAATTTCTTAAGCTCTAAAAGAATAATCTATCGAGTTATACTGTATATAATTGTTTGTAGTGGTGACTTTGAATTAGTAACAATACAAATCTTCATGTACTCCTAAGATTATACCAGCTTTCTTGGGTACAATCCAAATTGGGCTGTTCCATGGGGATTTTGAAGGTTTGATTATTTTTTGTCTTAACATATCTTGAATTTGATTATTTACTTCTTTTTTATAAATTTCCGGTTAACAATAATTACTTGTATAAACTGGAATTTCATCTGTTGTTCTAATATTATATGTTTTACTTGATTAGTGAAAGTTAGGTCGTCCTCATTATAAAAAATAACTAAATATTCTCGAATTAATTTTATTATCTCTTCTTTTTCTTCTAAATTCGTGATCTGTCCTAATTTTATTTAAAACTAGTTTATTCTTTTCATTATAGTTTATTGAATTGAAATTTGCTGTAATTTTTTGATCACAATTATTATTATGAGTATCCAAAATCTCAAAATTACTCAAAGGCTTAATTTTCAATGGTTTTGGCGTAATATTCATATCTTCCATGTTATTATTGATTATTGGACAAAAAGTTTCATTTTCTTTTACAATAACTATACATTGCAGTATTTCTAGTCCCTTAGAATATGTATATTCCTTGACCTTCACACATATTCTTTATTTTAATCTTTACTATCCGTTTACTTCGTGCCTGTATTGTGTAACTAACTATATTTTAATCAATAATTGGGATTTTTTTTTTCATTCTAATCGGCTGGACTAAAATTTCATTTTTGTAATTTAAAATAATAACTTAACATTACCATATTTTGAAAGAAATAATAATTTCTTTAAATAATGAGAACATTTTTAAGGTGTTACTGAGTAACGCATGTTTTTACAGCTTTACTTTTGAAATTTATAATTCTAAGGAATTATTGAGAATGAAAATTAATTATGTTTTACTATATACCATTATTATTATTATCTATTTTTTAAAAGAATTAGAGTATCTTGAAATTTACAATTTTTGAAGTTCTAAAATCAAATAATAATTTTTTACAATTTTTCACTTAATGACAGACCCAGCTCTGTTTTAAGTTGAACGATAAGTTAATGCACATACTCCTGTGTTAAAAATTTGAGTTAGAATTGGAATGCCTTTTTAGGCTTTTTTTACCATTATATTGTTGTTTTGAGATTCAAAGTAAAACACAATTATAATTTTGTGAAATTTGAGGAATTGATAGATTTAATAAGTTAGCCCTACTTTTGTATATTTGATAATATAAATTGTGTTATTAGATTAACAGACTAAAACTATTGTAATACATAGTATTGTTTGTTTCATAATTAAATATTTTTCTTCTATCCATGTTGCTCTGTTATCTTGTTTTATTATTATTTCAGATAACAAATGATGACATAACAAAAACATATGGAGGTGGTGCTTTACGAGGATATTATTCTGGTGCTTATAGTTCTAGTACAAATGCATATATGCTCATGTATAGACAGATTGATAGAGAAAGAAATTGTGAAGCCTGTAGTGTTGACCAATTTCCACCTCACATTAAGGTAATTATGTTAGAATTCTATAATTGCATTATCATTTAGTTTTATAAATAAGGGTGTCAGGATCTCTGGAGAGACCACATCTTGTCTTCTTACAGTAGAACTCCAATTATCCGGATTAATTGGGACCGGACACAATTCGGATAAAAAAAAATCCGGATAATTGGATTTTTCTCGAAAAAAGGTCGTTTTTAGGAAAAAAAACCTAAACAAAACATAATAGAGAACATTTACGGTATATATTATGAAAAAACAATATCAATGTTTACAGTAAATTTTTTTTTAGAGTCCGATATTGTTGATGTTCCTACTTTGTACACCTCGGCTAAATGTTTACCCGAGACACCTTTGTCCAACTGTTCGATAATTTTAATTTTATCGGCCAACGATAACACCACATGTTTCCTCTTAGAACTCATCGTAGTACTGCACACGACAATCAAAACACTAAGGAACACGAATGAGTCAACATATCAATTCAACTGGCAGGTTGAAAAAGCACTGGCCGACTGACTATTAATAGACTGTAGTGAGTGACAGTAGCAGGGTGGCGAGGCAGTATGAGTCATTGCTCCCCCTCCCCCCCCATGCCCTCTGCTATCACTATACTAGAAGGGTCAACTACTGCGCGCGATTCCTGCATATTCATTGATAAACATTTACTGCTGAATAACTGTAGAGTTTAGTTTGCTTGATTTTTCTACCATTGAGTCATCAAATAGTGTTTCCAAATCTGGAGAGGATCACCTACAGTGTTCAATGGAGCTCTTACCTTAGGCAGTGAAGTGACTAAATTTTTTTGATGCTTATCTGTTTTTTTATTCAGCTTACCTTGTGGTATTTCTGTAACATCATTTGTGCTAGCTCACTTTCATTTATTACTTATAGTTTTTGTAGTCTCACCTGATAGTTGGTTTAGTGCACCATCCTCAACTACTACAGGTGGTTCGTTCGATGCAGGCATTTGGTCCACAGGATAATTTCTTCAGAAACTATTTGCATTTCTTGGAGATGGGACGAAGTGCTGGGTATGGATATATTTACACCGTCATTATCTTCTGTTTGAAAGATGTCCACATCAGGATCCTCATATTCTTCTCCACCATCATCCGAAGAATCTAATGAAAGTTCACTTTTGGAATCACCTGGATGTACTTCAACATAGTCATTTCCTTCGAAATCCTCTTAATCATCAGCATTTTCCATTTGCTTGTTTTCGTATTCTCCGATGTCAGGCTCATACAGAATTGATTCCAGCAGTTTCCAAAGACGACGATGTTCTTCTTCATAGTCCATTAAAAAAAAATAAATAAATAAATAAAAAAAAATAATAAAAAACACAATTATTAACAAACATAAAACCTTATTTAAAAAAATAGAGGTGATAATGTCTCGAATGACAACATAACGAAAGCATTTTTATAGGAAATAATTAAATTAATTTCAAAATTATTAGTTCTTCCTATTTCCATATTATGGAGTTTCAACAAGTACCGAATGTGTTATTAATTAGGAGCGAAAAAGAGGAAAATAAAAAAGGCGAACAAGTTGTGGTTAGGCGAGGTCTTCCCTTGTTTATGTTAACCTTTGGTAACCAAGAAAGCGTGAAAAAAATATTTGAAATCCGTTCAGTACTTAGCATGGTAGTTAAAATCGAACCACTGAGGAGAAATACTAGGAGAATACCCCAGTGCAAACGGTGCCAAGGCTTTAATCACACTCAAGCCTATTGCCAGAAAGAACCTTGCTGTGTTAAATGTGCAGGTAAACATTTAACTAAAGAATGTCACCTGAGTAGACTATCAGCCCCAATCTGCATTAATTGCAAGGGGGATCATCCAGCTAATTATAGAGGCTGTGAAGTAGCAACGGAGCTTCAAAAACGGCGAAATGCAATACAGAAATCACAAATTAAAAGAACCCAACAAACAACTAAATTTAACGTCCAAACACCAGTTGAAATTATTAGTCAAGACAAAACAACCACTTCGGGTAGGAGATCATATGCTGAAGCTTGTCAAAGTACTAATGAAAACTATTCAATCCCGCCAATAGGTGAAACTCTCGCACTAATACTTAGTAGGCTTGATGAACAAACTGCACTAAACAAAACAATTTCTGATAGAATAAGGACATTAGAAAGTAATGTAAGCTTACTCAAGGTGAGGGAAAAATAAATTTCAATCTGAAAATAGCCACTTGGAATGCTAATGGGCTCCTAAGCAAACTTCAGGAACTAGAAGTTTTTCTGATAAATGAAAACATTGATATTTGTTTAATTTCTGAAACTCATTTTACAAATCAGTCTTACTGCAGACTTCATGGCTATAAAATTTATCACATGACTCATCCATCTAACAAGTCCAGAGGTGGGTCAGCTATAATAATTAAAAACTCTATTAAACATACAGAAGCTGCTGGAATTCAGGCTGAATCAATGCAAGTTACAAGTATTAGTATAACAACAAATAGTAAAATATTCAAAGTAGCAGCTATATACTGCCCACCACGACATAACCTTCAGAGACAGGACTTTGTGGATCTTTTTGGATCACTTGGCAATAATTTCATCGTGGGAGGAGACTTTAATGCGAAGCATTCCTATTGGGGTTCAAGAGCAGTCAATCCAAAGGGGAGAATGTTGTATGATGCTGGAATGGAGGTGAAATGCAACTTTTATTCATCAGGTAGTCCATCTTACTGGCCATCAGACATGAATAAAACACCAGACATTTTAGATTTCTTCGCCATAAAAGGGCTGTCCAGGAACTATCTAAAGGTCACTGATTGCAACGATCTGTCCTCAGACCACACACCTGTAATCTTGAACCTGAGTCAAACTGTTATCTATAATGAAGTACCTCCTAGATTATGTACTAACAAAACAAACTGGTATGGGTTTAGAACGAGGCTTGAGAGTCTCTTAAATCTTAAAGTACCACTTCAAACACCTGATCAGCTGGAAGATGAAGTAGACCAGTTCATCAGAAGTGTGCATAGATCGGCATGGGAAAATACACCTCAATACGATGAGATTAGACATAACACGGGTAACCTGCCAATGGACATACGTGAGATGGTAATTGAAAAGAGAAAAGCCAGAAAAAAGTGGCAACTAAGTCGCTCTCCTGAGGATAAAAATTTATTAAATAGACTCAGTAACAGGCTAAAAGAAAAGATTCGGGATGCTAAAAATGTTTCTATTTCTACTTATCTTCAAGGCTTGACAGCAGAGAAAGATACAGACTATTCTCTATGGAAAGCTGCAAAAAGTGTCAAGAGACCCATGAGACAAACACCCCCCTTAAGAAGATGTAACAACGAATGGGCTAGAAATGACAGAGAAAAATCGGAAATATTTGCGAAGTATTTGGAAGAAACTTTTCAGCCATTCCCGAATCAAGGTGTTGATTTGAATTTTGTATATGATCACAGAAATGACGAAATAACAATTAAGCCTGGATCCTTAAAAGAACTTAGTGAAGTTATCTCGAAATTAAATATTAAAAAGGCTCCTGGATATGACATAATTACGGGACAAGTATTAAAACAACTACCGAAAACAGCTACTCTTAAATTGCTGTTTCTTATAAATGCTTCTTTCAGGTTACAATATGTACCAAGGCAATGGAAAGTAGCCGAGGTTATTATGATTCATAAGGATGGTAAAGACCCAACCGATAAGAGCTCTTACAGGCCTATTTCGTTATTGCCAATAATATCTAAGATATTTGAAAAGTTGCTGCTTAAACGTCTACAACCAATAATAGAGGAAAAAGGATTGATTCCTAATCACCAGTTTGGTTTCAGGAATAAACATTCTACAATTGACCAGATACATAGAATAACAAATATTATTGAGGCTGCATTGGAAAACAGGAAAATATGCTCAAGTGTCTTCCTCGATGTATCACAAGCCTTCGATAAGGTGTGGCATGAGGGTTTGATATACAAACTCCAAAAAGACTTCCCAATTTGGGTGTCCAAGATCTTGACATCCTATCTGACAGACAGACTCTTTAGGGTTAAACATGGAAACGAATACTCGGAATTTAAAGAGATCTTTGCAGGAGTACCTCAGGGAAGTGTCCTTGGACCTACCCTGTACTTGCTCTTCACAAGGGACTTACCACAGGGGAAGGAAACAACAACAGCTACTTTCGCCGATGATACATGTATTATGGCATCAGCGGATACAATAGAGGAATCAACCATGAAACTACAAGATACCGTAGACAGGGTTAGTGCTTGGACGAAGAAATGGCGCATGAAATTGAATGAGACTAAGTCAACTCAAGTTAATTTTACAAATAAAAAAATCAATTCAATGCCTATTTTTCTTAATTCTAGGATAGTACCATGTCGAAATGAAGTAAAGTATCTTGGTATGATATTGGATACTAGACTAAATTGGAAGACACATATAAAAAAAAAAAGAAATTGGAGCTTGACCTTAAATATAGGAAAATGTATTGGCTACTTGGCCGAAGATCCGAATTAGATACCTGCAATAAGCTATTGTTGTATAAGCAAATTCTGAGACCTGTGTGGACATACGGGATACAGTTGTGGGGTTGCACTAAAAAGACCAACATTCAAGCTATACAAACATTCCAGAATAAGGTTTTGCGAGCAGCTATTGGTGCTCCATGGTACATCAGGAATGATAATATCCATAGAGATCTTCGTATGGAAACTGTCGAAGAAGTAATCAGGACTACTGCAGTTAGACACGCTAGGAGACTATGGAGTCATGTCAACTCCGAGATGCTAGAACTAAATAGTAGTGATGTTGTGAGGAGGCTTAAATGAAGAAAGCATTTGGACCTGGTAATGTGATCGTTTATTCAGTGGAATAGATTGTTTTGTTTAACGTTATTATATTGAAATGAATACTACTAGATAAGGTCATAAAAACTTAGTTGTAGTTGTAAATAAATAAATAAATAAAAAAAAAGAAAAAAAAAAAGTGTTATTAATAAATCACATTTTAATCGCTTTAAAATGTTGTTGAGCATCCTAAAGGGTGTCATAATATGAAATTTTATTGAAATCAGAGACAAAATAAAAATCCTAGATGATAATCAAAATTGTATTTCAAAAATTATTTTTTACATTATGCCGGTTATTTTGGTAGTCAATTACTTTTTAAAGCATTTTAAAAATCGGCACTAATAGAAATAATAATGTCGAAATCGGTAGAAAAATCCGATTTTATAACAACTTTATGACAAATAACGTGAGAAATGCCAACTTCAAGTTGTTAAGGACTGGTACAGTATCATGTATCAATAGTATATAATTTACAATAACATTTATAAGTAAACAACAGAACATTTAAAATAAAATATTACATAGGATTCACCTTAAACTTATTGATAAAGTACTACAAAAGGTAACTTCTTCGGTGTAGCAGACTGCTTGTGTGATTGGTGTTTTCAGTGTAGCAGACCGATTGCGTGATTGGTGTCTTCGGTGTACGAGACCAAATTGTTTACTTTATTATAGACAACTTAAACTATAAATCACGAGCAGACAGCTGCAGGCAGACTGGCAGGAAACAGGAAGGTGCTGAATGACCCAGCTCTTCCACTCTAGTCGACAATGAGTGTCACGCTAACAAAAAGTGAATTGGACTCTCAGACTGATGACACCACTAAAGTGTTAAAAAATAAAATAAATAAATGATTCGCCTACTCCTAGTTACAACTGAACATGATGTACACAACTATTAATCCACACAACTATTAATGCACACAACACTATTATTGAAAACAAAAATATCCTTAGACTATATATAACCGTAAGATATACATTACCATTGCTTTTGTTGCAAATATTTGAAATATTTAGTTATTCTCAATCTATATTCAATATCTTCTCTTAACTAACGTATTAGGATGATATTCAGACATAAATAGATCTATATGCTCAAATTTCACATAGTATACAATATAATATATATTATTTAATATCTGAAATCATTAAAATATTTACTCTCCTCTAATTTGAATATCATACAATATTTGAACCAGATTGTTATACTTTATTTATTTGAAAGTATATCATTATAAAACATTCAAAGTTAATCTCTTCCAAGTGAACTTTTTGATATTTGACATTATATATAAAATTCAAAGTCATGAAATTATTTAATCGAGTTCAGTCTATTTTTCATTTAGTTTGTTTAAGTCAAACAATAGAGCATTAATAATATCTATCCTGATACTAGTTGTGTTCATGGAATAATACCTAATGTTTACCTTAAGTTTATTAAAAATTTAATTATATCGTTATAATTCTTATTCAAAATGTAATTAATAAATCTTTTTAGTGAATTCTTTGAAGTTTTGTTTAGTTTTGACAGGTCACCATAGAATTATGTACTGATGGGACCATTTGTCTGTGCGCGCGGCTCTGACGCTACTAGCCGTTCTGTAAAAGTAGGGCTCGCTCACCCAACTATGTTTGTCTACCTTTCGCGAGACATAATTACAGTTTACAAGATTTGTAGTGCATATAGAAACATGATGTTTACAAACAACTCAAAGCTACATTGAAGACAGCTGAATAATCTACGTCGGGCTCGCCGCGCGGGACCACATGTTTTTGGAAGTGAGCGATAACCACTCCCCTCTTCCCCGCCGCGCGCAGACAAATGGACCCATCAGTAGTTGTTGCTATTAGTTTTTTCATATAGTCAAATTAAATCTGCTGTACAACATTGAAGAACTAGAATACAGATGATATATCAATTTTACAATTAGTATGCTAAAATTGCATGCTTTATTACATTTGTATTAATTAATTAAGTCTATTCACAAATAATATTACAAGGGCTTTAGAATTAGGGTGAAAATAAAACATTCAAAACATTGTTTACACATTTATTTTAACCAGATTTAAAATAATTTGTTTACTCAAACAATTTTTTTTAAATATAATGTATATTTTATATAAGTTCCTAATTGTGTTCCCTGATATCTAGTAACTTCTATTGTCTTGCTCTGACATGTTGTGACTTGAGTTTATATTTTTTAAATTTTCATTCAAACAAATGTACATAGATGTCATGAACATTATTGCATTACAGGATTTACACCAAAAACTTCAGGAGGGAGAAGAGACTGATCGAAAAATTAAAGAAAAGCAATTAGATTTGTGCAAAATTAAATTATATTGTAATCATCCGAAGCTCAACACTGTTACTGAATCCAAAATGTATTGCTGTAATGATACCCCATTGAAGCAGGCCACTGAATTTGCATATAAAGTAAGTCATACTATTTTTAGGTTTGGTATAAATAATATTTTTCAGTAAGCACTACAAGTTTTTGCAAAAACTTATGAGTATTCAATAGTTCACAATTTTACTTGTTATTTATTGGTCACTGATATACACTCTGCAGTACAATAGTTTCATAGACTGTTTTTCCTATACATAGTTCTTATTAAATCTCAATATGAAAACTAACCAACTAATAAAATCACAAGACATATTTTCAATCAATAACGTACTTGTAAATTGGATTAAAGCTTTCAAATAATGTTTGGCAAAATGTATTATAAAAAAAGTTACTTCCCGTTTTCCTTATCTATATTAGTATATTAACCAGATAAAGTTTGTTTGTCCATTTCATTTTTCAGACTAATCTCAAAAACTATTGAAGAAATTAAAAAAAATTTTAATTGTTTAAATACCTGATTTTCCATGTTCAAGTATGTATCAGTTTGTTTAGATTTGGGATTATATAACATGAAATTTATTTGGATTTAATAATAACATGAAATTTCAAAATTTTTAATATTGTGTATTTGGTAGCATTTTACATTTTAAGGATAAATTTAAAAATAAATTGATCTATCTGGGAAAGCCAAGGTGAATATCTAGTAAATACAGAAAACAAAAATTCTAGAAGTATTTTAATTTTATTTCATTCTGGATGACTTGTCATATTTTAATTTACTAGTTTATTTTATCTTTAAATTTGTCACCTTGTATTTTAGAGTATGTTTTAAGAGTTGTTAAAACTATTAATCACTGTGTATTTGGAATTACTATATAATATCATTTAAACAAATACAGTACATTTAATTATTTTCTTAATAAATAATAAAACTATTTATCGTACATCGTTTGTAACAATGACATACATTTAAACTTGTTTTGTTTCAGAGTTTAAAAATGGAGAGTATTGTACCATTAGAGGATTGTCGACTTGTGAATTATAATCGTTTACAAGAATCAATAGAAGTCAGTTTTGAAGGACGTGATGATGAACCAATTATTGATATACTTTCAAGTTTAAGGACCATGCATAAACATGATTTTCTTTTGGAGATAAAACCAAAAGATGGGGAATTTCAGGTGTATCAACCTGGAGGTAAAACATATTTGTTTTGCATTTAGAATTTAAGTTTTTTATAATTCAACACCTTTCATATAAAAAGTGTTCGTCTCATGTATAACACAAACCCAAAGTATTTGTGACCATTTAGGAGTTATCATTTAGTAAGTGAAAATGAATTGTGGAAGTCATTTATTAGTTTGAATACTTTAAAATTTAGTCGTAAAGATTATAATAAAATTTGGGTAAAATGTGAACGTTTATGACTCTAAACAATGTCTGACAAGAGAATGTAGAGAAAAATAGTGTTTTGCAAGTAATTGGGGAAAAAAATATTAAAACTGTTCCCTGACGACAGGTTTTTTGTGTATAGTTCCAGAACCAACATTTTTAGTGAGTTGACAGCCAATAAGTTTTGTTTGAGTATTAAAAAATATTTTTACACTAAATTTTACAAAATTTGTTGTACATAATTAAGAAAAATTTGAAAACCTTGTTTCAAACTTTATGCTAACATATAGATTTTTATGCTAAACTTGTATTTGATTGAAATTCAGTTTATGGTATTGATTAATGTTATTCCTTATTATAACAGTTCCAAACACTGATTTAACCAATAACATCAAAAGCGACATTGTTTGGAAGGCAGCTAATACATTTGGATAATTAGGGACTACAATAATTGAGTAAAAGTTGATGAAAATAGTAAGAGTAACTTTTTAGAAAATTTAAATTTACTATTTTAGTATTATATCAGCTACCTCCAAATTTTGAGTTATCAAAAAATACTACGAGATATAACAACCAAATTTATTTAAAATCATTCCTTTTAGACTACAAAGCCCTGCATAGACAACGAATGACAGGCATACATTATAGGGGGGGGGGACCTTTTTTTGGGCTCAATATATTCCTGCTAAAAAAAAAGTCTAAACTTTGTACTAATCATAAAATTTTTCTATACTACATATATTTGGGAAAATAACAATAGTTTAACAAGATTCTCAGTGCCGCTGCTTATTTTTTAAACATATTAACCACAAAATAGCCTAAGGCTAATGGAAATGTTTTAACCATAATTACAAAAATAAAAAATCAAGTTTTTTAATTGAAAGAACTTGATCTTGATAAATTTTGGTCGTGTTTAGGTTTCAGACGTCTACCTATGATGAAAAATTCTTGATTAAAACATAAAATTATTAATTAAAATTAATTTAATTCTTGTCCACAATTAAATATATACGACGTGCTATCAGAAACTTCCCAAACTGCACTCATCACGGCTGTCGGATCAGACGTGACTGTACAAGTCGTCGTGCTAGCGTCTGATTACATGATACCTAGCGAGTCAGTGTTCCGAGTAACGTTGCATTGTGAGGTTGTGTTCAGTCTACAAGTTGTGTTTTGTAATCGTGTGTAATGTTTTTTGCAAATTTTATAATGGCTGATAAATTCGAGCAATGAGCTTGCATCATGTTTTGTTTTAAACTTAGTAAATCACCTACTGAAACTTTTGCAATGCTTCGAGAAGCTTTTCAAAAACATTCACTAAACAGAACACAAGTTTATGAGTGGTAGACTCATTTCAAGGCTGGCATAATTTTTCTTGAAGATGATAATCGTTCAGGACGACCTTTCATATGTTGATAAAATTTGATATCTCATTTATGAAGACCATCGTCAAACATTCCATGATTTGTTTACAAGTGTCGGCATGAGCTATGGAAGCTGCCAAGAAATTATAAATGAAAATTTATAAATGCATTGTGTTGCTGTGAAATTTGTTCCTCGGTTTTTGTCTGTGGATCAGAAATAGTATCGTTTTGATGTGTGCAATGAACTCTGAACTCTGTGAGAAATGTCTGAAAATGACCCTACCTTCATTTCTAGGGTCATGACCGATAATGAAAGCTGGTTTTATGCTTCAATGAAAACAATACAGTTTTTTACCAAAAAAAACAATATGGCCGCCATCCCATACCTTCCATATTCATCAGATTTAGCTCTTTGTGACTTTGCTCTGTTCCCAAAAGTGAAAATTCAGTCACTTTTCTAGACTGTAGAAGACATTCAGAAAAAACCACAGGAGGTGGTTGATAGCCTTCAGGGAAAGGATTTTTTTTTACACTTTCTAGGCATGGAAAAAACGCTGGATTCGTTGTATCAATTCGCAGGGAGACTACTTTGAAGGAGATGGGAGCCATTAGTGACCTAAGTAAGAAAACAAAATTTATTAGACCTAATCCGGGAAGTTTCTGATAGCACCTTATATACAAATGTTTACAATTTTAAGTGAACCCTGATATATTTTAATATTCTGTGTTTATAAATATATGTAATTATAATAATAATAGTTTTACCACTGGAGCTATTTTACAACTCAAATTAATTATAGCAAAAGCATTATGAAAATGCCATTTTAACATTCAATAATAAGTTACATATAATATAGAATATAAAATAATACTTAATATACATTAGAATTTTGTAAATAGATATTACATGGACAAATTAAATAGCAGTTAAACATTTTAATAACATCCTAACAAACAATAATCATAATCTTGATATTTACTCTAAAGGGCATAACAATATCAAACATTATTAATAAGATTTAATCAGACTGTTGCCATCATTTGTATAAATAAAAACTAATACACAATGTTTTAAGAGTATAAATTATAATATGATTTAATGTACTTAAGTCTGCTCATTCACTTATTTTTGTTTGCTCTACGGCTGTTTCGGGCTTTTTATTCAGCCATGGTCATGCGCTTCTTTTAGGTAACATTGTACCTCATCACTTTTTTGTAAATAACATATTTATGAATTTAAAAAGTTAAAACCATTTTTATCTTTCTATAACCTTTAAAAACTTTGTAAACTTTAAAACAATTTAAACTTTTTAAAAACACATATTTCGTGGATCTGTGTAACCGTTGTAAATATATAAAAAAGAGAGAGGGTTTAAAAATATTGATCTGATTATTCTTAAAATTGACACAGTTTAACATTAAGAATTTATTTTAAAAAATTGCTCAGCTAAGGGCGCCAGGTAGCTTGAAACTTACCAATTTTGAAAAAATACAAATTTACTTTGATTTAAAATAATCTCAGGGTCGTGTTTTTCTTTTAAAAGTGTACTAACAGTGGGTCTGGTAAATAAAAATCCTTATTTTTTCTGCTGAAACTAAACATGGTAATTTATTAAAGTTATTCATACACATATATATTCATGGTACATATTCTTTAGTATATTATCTGAAATTATTTATATCGTAAATTTAAAATTGTCCTGTCTTGAAGACACCAACATTCTTTTTAATGATTCTACTTTAATTAGTTGCAACTTTTAATGATTATATTTGTTATGAGCTTCTTTATTCTCATATATTAAAAATTTATATTATTTTTTATTTAGACTTTAGATTAAATCTTTCAAAATTATTGCTTACATTACAACTACTTATTCAAACAAATTTTAACATATTTTTTTTATCATTGGTCCTTTTTATACAAAAATTTACATAAGATTGTCTATCATTTTTTGTTACCACATGGTAGCCATCTCCAGGGTGAATGTCCTTTGTGGTGAGCAGCCCTCGTTCTTGAAGTACAGGTTCATTGTAGATGTAATCAGCTCGCTGACGATCTCAAGTTGTCCTTACAAATTCACAGTCCTATTTAATGTGTCCATCACTTTCCTACACACTCTACAGTCAATTAATTTCAAACTGTCCTTTTTTATTCACTTTATCCCTGACGTTCCTTTGAGACTGTTTTTAAAAAATATTAATACTACATTGTTCATAAATATTTTCTTCCAAAACTCTTTTTAGAACACCTGCTACCAACTCAAACATTTCCCTAAGACTCTTTAACACACATCTTACTACTTCAGATGTTCCTATGCAACTGCTACTGAAATTAGATCCCACAATTAAGCGTCCTTTTCAGATCTACTAACTCAGCTAAAAACTGTTCACATACTTTGCACCAGGGACACTACTTAAACCATCCATATAACAACATGTCCTGTCCATTCTCACAACACAATATTATCATTTAAAATTTATTATACATTACAACTAACATTTTATACCTCAAATTAATATTTTGGAAATCTATATTAAATATTTTATTACCCTTGTTTTAATATTTATTTTCAGTCATTTATTAACTCATGTGGTCTTCTCTCTAGACCAATTATAAATCTCCCGGTTTATTTTCATATTTCAAATCTTAAAACAACCATTTCTTTAGTACCATAGTTAAAGTTAAAATTTAAGGATTACACCGTCAATGGTTGATTTTATACTGACCAAGTGTGTTAACCATAATAAAGTTTGTAAAAATGTCAGTGTATATGTTTTTTAAAGTTTTTAAAGGCGATAGAAAAATAAAAATGTTTTTAACCTTTTAAATTCGTGTCAATGTTTGTAAATGTATTATTTACAAAATAGTGTTGAGGGGAAAAAAATGTTACTGAAAAGAAGCACATGACCGTGGCTGAATAAAAAGCCAAAACGACCATAGTCCAACCAAAAATAAATGAATGAGCAGACGTAAGTACATTAAATCATATTATAATAATTTAGAAGCTCTCCAGTAAGGCGAAGGATAGATAATAACACTTGTATAAATCAACTCTTTTTATCACTTGATATTAGGAGTGATTTTTACTCTCAAAAATTTAAGTATTAGTTTTTACATACACAAATGATGGCAAATGTCCAACCAATCTATATTAATAATATGAAGAATTCATTATTATCAAATAACTTTAAAACCAGAATATCAATTAAACTAATCAACACATAAATCATTACATACAACAATAAACAATTTATTAAAATATTAAAAACAAATTGAATAGGTATATTATTTATTCCTACCAACCATGATCTTCCACTGAATTAAAATAACCTAGAAATAAAGTAATAACTTTCTCATACTATATTTAAAGGCTTATTTGTCCTAAAAGTATTTTAAATTTGTTTAAAAAAATAATACCAACCTACGTTATCAGTTTCTTGTGTTTTTCTATGTAATTAATTCATTAATTGAATTAAAAAGAAAACATGTATTATTTGTATTTTTTAATTCTCAGGTATGGTAACGAAGGTATATCTGGTGGATATGGAGAATGAAGATTTAGACATTCAACCAGTTACAGTTCGTGGGAATTTATCACAAACAGTATCATCACTAAAAGAAACAATAGGATCTTTATTAAACTTAGACCCAACCAGTCTTACAGTTGTGTTACAGAAATATTCCAATGAACTACACTTAATTGAAGATAATAGTTATACACTCAAACAAGCAGGATTTTATCCTTTGAATAAGGTAAATAGGTAATGTTACCATAAATTAGAGTTATTAATTGCTTTCATTAATCAAAATTAATACAATGTAAATTTGCATATTAGAAATCTTATTATTTCATCTTGGGCAGTCATAAGTTTCCTCTCCATCACACTCTGAAGTCACCACTTTCAACTAACTCTGTCTAGTCAACCTCAACTCCCAGGTCCACTGTGTATCTATATAATCATCTTGAGTCTCCTTCTTTCTCTGCCCTTGAAGATATCATTAGTTTACTGTTCTTGCAATTTCCAACTCATTTTCCTCAATATTTTGCCTATCCATTTCCATTTCCACTTCCTCTCTTTTATTTTTAATTTCAAAAGACTTTGATTGGTGCATTCCCTCATCAACTGATTTGAAATTACTAGTGCTCTAATGTATATGATGAGGTTATCCCCAATATAGATCTCGGACATTTACTTCAGAAGGCTTGATGAGTTGCTTTGCTGTTTTTGCTTGACTCCTTCTTAACATTGATCTTGAACAATCTCAGCTATACCCTTAGGCTTATCGGAGTCAATCTCTATATTGGGATCAGCTTTATAAAGGCTTTCTTCATGTATTCCTCCAAGACTGGACATTATGCTACATGCTCCACTTCTTTCCTTTTTGGAAATCTATAAAAAATGCCTTTGTCACACGTGTTGTCTAATCTGAGGTATTTTATTTTTTATATATTAATCTTTAGTCCGTTTTGGCTTTCTTTTTCAAATTCTGCACTTTTATTTCCTGGTGTCTTTGTGTTGCACATTATCCATTTGTTCTAATCCTCTGTCCAACTTGCTCCACTTATCTGTCAAATTTTCAATAATCTTTCATTCAATTTGTTGAGCTAATCCTAGTAATTGTACCAAGTCATAGAAACGACTTTTTAGGCCCTGTATTCTCTATATAAACACTTCTATGAATTTGTTATGTTTTTGATTCTATATGAGTATTGATGTTTTAAGGTTAAGAAAATTTAAAATTATAGTTGTGGAACAGTCGGAGTGAGGCAGAGATTGGGTCAACTGGAACTAATCGGCTTAGCTTGCCCGGCCCGGGTCCCATTGTTTGGGCATCCTTACTGACCTGCGCAGAGACAATAGGCATTGACTCATAATATATTTGTCCAGTACAAATATTTAGATTAGACAATTTTTAATAATTGACAAAAACAAATATCACTATGACTTTTGTCATAAAATGCTGTGAATTTTAATAAAAAGTAAATCGGTTTATTTTTGCTTATACAAGCATATACAACAAGTATTGTTATTTACAAAACTGAAAAATTATTATTAATTTATGTGGGATTATTGTTATATAAGTTTTAAATATTGTATAGGCAGTTGTGTCACTTTCAACGAGTCTATTATCCAACCTCAAAATACTGGCATTTTGGTTGAATTAATGGACCAATTAGAAACATTCTGACAAAACATATCGGCGCACTAACATACTGCACTGACTCTTTAATATGTTTTAATTTTGGAGAAAACTATTCTTTCTTAAAATTATTTACTTATTATAAATGTTTACAATGTTTATTTATTTAAAATGATATTATATTAGTATTAATACAGTATTTAACCTTTTTCTTTTATACAAATCATTCACTCGCGATTCTATAACATTAACCCTTTTTGGAGCACTATCGGTCTTTCCTTACATGGCTTCGAATATACGAATGCAATACAATGGATGACGCAAGTTTCCCGATGTCATATCTCGCTTACGTTATATATTGAACCACAAACTAACCCAACTTAGAGACCCAAAAATGTGAAATGTTACTATAACTATTATTTCACAATAACCCATGACTAATTCACCACTATCATACCAATCCATATATGGTATTAAAATGTGTTATTAATTTTAGTTACTGTATTTATTTAAAATTAATGGGTGGTGTGATCAAATATGGGATTGAAAATAAAACTGGACAATAAGGATTTCATAATAACAAAATAAATTTAATTTTGTGTTCATTTTATTTTTTTGAAACTCACTTTTCCTGAGTTACACTTTCAAATTCGA
This sequence comes from Aphrophora alni, assembly GCA_963513935.1. Lineage (NCBI taxonomy): Eukaryota > Metazoa > Arthropoda > Insecta > Hemiptera > Aphrophoridae > Aphrophora > Aphrophora alni. The sequence continues at coordinate 100,852,410 of OY740766.1, forward strand.
TCTGAAGCTACATTTCAGTAATCTTCGATGAAAATATAGTTTAAGTTATTACATTACATAATATTGAGGCTGATATTGATAAATAAAAGGAGCGAGATTACATCAAAATTATAACAATCTGAATCTGCTTATTGATATGGTTTAATCAGACATTTGACATCATTTGCGTAATATATACTACGGTAATACATGGGTTTTCCTGAGATATTAAGTCATGTAAGAAATTAAAACTAAAACTGGTCACCTAGGTCTGAGCAGTCAAAACAACAAAAATTAATTAAATTTCATCTACTTTTATTTTAAATAAGGCTGGAATTTGTTCATTTAACTAGTGAGGAGTGATTATTAGCTCACATACTAAATTTTTGGATTGCACAAAAGTTTGTTCATCCTGATAACCTATTAAATCACCACTCTGCTGGTATGCAACCCCTATCAGTCGCTTTCTATTACTTGTATACTGAGTTCAGTGGGTTTTTTCTGATCATGTTAGTATTTTGTCTGTAATTTTTCACTTTTTCTATGTTCTAGGAAGTTGAGTCATACTCTTAATAGTTTTTTATATACACAAATAATGATAAACAACCAATTAAACCATGTCAATAACATTAATAATGTATCATTATCAAATAACTACAAAACCAGAATAAATCAGCTTGTTGGGTTTTTTATGTAACAAATTGTGTGGTAGAAAATCAAACAGGGTGGACTTACAATCTTAATTATGATCACAGGGTGAGTTATATCCACTAGTCTCTTATAATAGATAACAGATATACTATTAGTTTCTACACACCAGTAATTCTTGAATTACATTTATAATTGGTTCTTATAACTAGCAGGAGCTCACTTGTAGTGATGAGTACGGATGTGGCAGTCAAATGGAACCCTACCTGGATCTACACCTAGTTTAGATCCCTCTCTTTCATCTTAACTATAATTTATTTCTTGACTAACTTGTGTTCTCTTCCAACCTTAACGCTTTTTAAGATTCATTTTACATCTTTTTTTATATGGTTATGATGATCAAATGGTTTTTTACCTTTAATCAACATAGGGAAAAAAATTATTACAGTCTTTTAACAACAGTTGTTAAGAAAATCTAAATTAGTCAAGAAATGTGTTCAGCTAAAAAAAAAAAAAAAAAAAAAACCTGAACCACATACTTGCTCTGTTGCATTGTTCATATATCCAATATATTTTAGATGAGATTATTGGGTCATAGTAAATACTAAATACAATACACATACTTATAGAAAATGAGAAAATACTAAACATTCATTTAATTTAGTTTGAATATAGAAATAGAAATAAGGTTGTAGTAAAGAATGGTTAAACTTATTTTTAATGTTTTGTTTTAATTTCAGATATTTGTGTGTTCTGGTCCATGTGATGCAGATCCAGAGAAGCCCTTCATTGTGTCAAAGCTTCATAAACTCATTGATAGGTTTGAACATATCATTACTTTACATTTTACTCTTCCAGACACGGAACCAGGTAATATTACATGTGTCTATAAGAGAATACTAAAATATTGAAGATCTGTCATCAAATTTTAATGTGAATAATTTGCTATTAAATTTTTGTGAAATAAATATAGTCAAAGGTTTTGGTTTTCAAGTCATACACAAATAATGTTTACAGTTACACATCCTCCGAATTAATAAAATTGTAATTTTATCATTATTTAATGCAAATATTTAGTTTGAAAATTGTTTATATTATGTTCTTTTAAATGTTACAATTTTTTTATTTCCTTGTAAAATTTATATTTCATGCACAATTATTATTTTAATGGTATTGATATTATGCTTTTCCGACTGTTGAAACTGTTTACTTAAAATCGTAATTTAGTAGTAGTTAAGTGGTCATATTGATATGTTTTCTAGATAAAAACATGTCTAAAAGTAATCTAAATACTAATAATTTAATTAATATATGATATACATTATATTAATTATTATAATGTAGAATGTATAGGGTGATCAAAAAATCTCTGTCCACCTGATGATTTAAATACAAAAAACCAACAAAAATGTTTTAAATACTAGTTTGAGGCAAGTACTGCTTATAGTTTCAGCTTCCCAATAATAGGATAATATGTGTTGAAAATGTGTTTTGATGGAGAATACTCATAAGATATTTATTTCTGGAAATCAAGGTGCCATATCGTAATAAAGTGGGCAGTTAGATAATTGCAGGAGATTGGTTTCGTGTTTGATGCTACTACATCTGTTAGGCCATAAATATATTTACTTTACAGAAAGTATTGGATATCTCATCACTAGCTTCAGCTGTCCGAAAAAAGCATCAGGAAATTATCCTAACAGGTGTCTCATATGGCGTCTCAAATGGCATGGCTTATACATCTTTAAATATAGTCTATGCCCTACACCTTTACAAAATCATAACTTTACATGAATGGAAACCTGATAACATTATTAAGCGGGTAAATTACTACAGATGATTTTTAGACTCTTAATTATGAAAATGATTACCATACAAGTTTTCATTTATCTTGGTACGTTACAGTAAAAAAATTCTCTGAGTATGAACAATTTTCATACATTCCATGAGTCGCTATTGCTTGATGAAAAATTGTTGTTTGAATTGAAATGTTCTGTAGGGAAATTCAACCACATTTTATTCTCAGAAGTGTTTGGCTACCAATGGTACTGTGACAATATTATCATAATTGTGTATCCTGTCATTGCACAATTGACAGCAAAGTTTAAAGCTTAATTTCAGCATGATCATGTATAGCCCATATAGGTTTTATGCCTATGAATTTAAAAAGTTGAACAAATTTCGTTCTGTCTGTTTTTTATCACTACACAATGCTTTACCACATTTTTGTTTCGAAATTAAGTCAGCCATTGTCAATTATTAACATTCAGTCTTGGATTATTATTAAGATGAATTAAAACTCGAATTATAAAGCTATGAGCATTTTTAAAAAAAGGGCTTGTAAGTGGCGAAACAGGACGAAAAGAAAATGATGCATCATGTTTTTTCCTGACGTCTTTTCTTCAGAACAAATAATTTCCTTTCAAAAAACAGGAAATTTTCTTTTCTTTTTTTATTTATCTAAGAAACATGTGACAGTCAATTGATGACTAAAGCCTTCTCACTGAACACTGAACACTTGCACTGAACACCTGCACACTGAACAAACAAAGATGCTTGGTCTTCTGTTCTGTCTGGCTGGTTAACTTTAGCAGTTTTTTTCAACAGTTAATCACGCTCAACATTAACTGGTGTTGACGTTGACCATTGTTATTGTTAACGCCCACCACTACTGTTAATAATAAAATATTTCAATTATTTAAAAATTAAATTAACAGTCGCCATTTTTCTATAATGCTTCTTTTAGTAGTATAATATCGCTGGCTTAGTGTAAACACATTACTAGCAGTCAAATGCTGTCACTCAAAATAAAATCGAGGTCTACTTACCAATAGACCCCAAGATGAGAGAGCCATGTTAGTAAAGAAAATTTGTAGATTTATTATTTGTTGAATTCAAATAATTATTTCATTTGTTGTTGTTAGTAACTGAGTATGATAACTTCAGGTAATGTCCTCACGAATGTTAAAAGAAATAGTTGTTTGGTTTTAGGTTAGAATTTAATAGGGCACATAGCCTATTAGATTGGTTAGATTTTGTATGGACAGGAGATAGGCTTACCTTGGTAAAGTGGTCCTTGGTATTCCCTAATAGTACACAAGTAAGAAAATACACACAAAAAAACACTAAAGTTCTGAAATATTTCATAAACACTGTTCACTTTCTCAATCAGTAGAGTTAATGATGAGTTAATCAATGAGTCTTCTTCTTAACTCTACTGATTGAGAAAGTGAACAGTGTTTACGAAATATTTCAGAACTTTAGTGTGGTTTTTTTTTTTTTTTTTTTTTTTTTTGTACTATTAGGTAATACCAAGGACCAATTTCCAAGGTAAGCCTGTCTCCTGTCCATACAAAATCTAAAAGAAATAATTGTTGATTTATAAAGGTTAAGAGAATTAAATATTATGTTGTGTTTAACCCTTTGACGAGTGCGGCCGTTCCTGAACGTCCCAAATAGCCAACAGCTGGTTAGTAAGTATTTACAAGAAAATTGTTGTCAAGGAGTAAGAAAAAAAAATTTGAAAATAGTTGTTTTATTGGTTACAAATGTATAATAATATAATAATATTGTGTTAAAAACTTGTAAGAATAAAAATTTACACTGATAAATGTACTTTAAAAAAAATTTGCACTGAAAAATCATTGTCACCCGTCGGTATAGCAGACATACACAGACAAAAACGTTTGATGGGCCGCTTTTTTTCCACGAATCAATTTAGTATAGCCTACATTATGGAAAATATAACATTTCTTTTCAGTTTTCTTGGAAGCGTGTGTTGGTTTCGTTTGCTAATAGCGGTATCCCATTGTCGGCGGCATAAAAACACCGTGGCATTGTCACCCGTCGGTATAGCAGACATACACAGACAAAAACGTTTGATGGGCCGCTTTTTTTCCACGAATCAATTTAGTATAGCCTACATTATGGAAAATATAACATTTCTTTTCAATTTTCTTGGAATCGTGTGTTGGTTTCGTTTGAGACGCGGCTAAATGTGTCAAAAGACTAGACAGAGGGGAATCTGTAAAAAAGCTTTGTAGTGTTTAATTTTTCATGTTTGATGTATAATATACGTAACATAATATAATGATACAAATCACTTATACTAGACAAGGAACATAGGCACAGGTGTGTGTAGGGGGTAAACAACCGCGGAGAAGACGATGCCATCGCCTACATTTACGCGCCAATCAATACGCATGGTGAATTCTCCTGAAACCACGCCCCCTGGAGTTGTCCTGCCTTACAATTGTGAAAAACCCGATTTCATGTGTTCTTAATACTATTTCTTGTTGAATTGTGACAACACAATAAGCCATGACTAATTTGTTTTATGATAAATACTTTTATTGCTCAGACGTTACCTAAAAAGTTCCGAAACGTCCATACTCATTTACGCAAACAGCACAGAGAACGTTCAAGAACGGCCGTACTCGTTAATCGGTATTTTCATGTACTCTTCAACAGGTTAAGAATAAATATAAAAATGATAATTGTTGATTTGTAATTTTGTTCAGAGGATTAATATTTTGTTCAATAAAAGAAAATCTTGTACGATAAATGATATCAATGTTCATTATTGAGTTTCTTATAAAGTAGTATTTGGAAATAAAATATATACAATTTTGAGCTAAGCTGGAGAAAATTTAAAATAAATGAAATGAAATAAAGTTATGCAATGCATGTTTTCTCTAGAAATTTAAGCGTTGCTTTATCAAAATTTTACCTATAGATTATTTTGCTGCGCATTATAAATTTTCCATGGAGCATCTTTGCCAATGTTCATGGTTTCAGCTAGCATTCGGACAGTTATCATCAAATCTGATTTTTGTATGTTTTTTGGTTCTTGAATTAGAAGGTTATCCAGGTATTCATCATCTTCCACATATATGCAATTTTCTCTCTAAGCCACATTAAGCACTTAAAAACATCCCATTGGTGTTTTGTTCAATTTTACTAAGTTACAAATTTCAAATTGACACGTTGATCTAATTTAAACTTAGCATTATTTGTCAAATAACAGATAGTACAATTCCATTAAGCAATTACTCAAAATCAATAAAAAGCCTTGAGTGTTGATCAGTTCTCTATCAAGTACTGTGAGTTCTCATTGTTTTCTCTAAGTGATGGAAACACAATCTCATTATACACCTCATATATAGATTTATTGCTAAATTAATTTCTCATGTTTGATATTAACATAATTAATGATTACCATTAAATCACCTCTGTAAAGTCACTTTATTATGGTTGTATTAATTTTTTCAGAAACATTATCAAGATTATCCATTCCTTCATTAACTGCAGCTCAGACGGCAGCTAATTCTCCAAAACAACAAACTAGTGATGATTCAACCTCCGATAAAGGTAGGAGGGAGTAATTCTATAGTATTCATGTTATATATATTGCATTAAAGAAAAAAATAAAATTTGAAATATGTAAGTGGACACTATTTTTAAACAAGCATAATAATTGTTTGTAGAAGCCTCTGATTAAAACACTAGTACATGCAGTTAAGAGCATGAGTACAATAATTGTGCTTTCCAACAAACTCATTCTGTGTGTAGCGAAAATAAAAATCTGTACAAAATTTCATTGAAATTGTTTTTACGAATGTTGTTGTGACATATAAGAATGTCTTGTGCAGCAACACTCCCTCAGTAAAGGAATGAAGATGTACATTATTATTATTATTATTAAGACTGGGCAGAGTGTTTTAAAAGCACCTCCTGCACTGCGACCTAATTAGATCTTTTGTGCCCCCCTCTTGTTGGACTCAGGAGAGATCTATGTCTTTGACAAAATTGATCAAACCTCTGGTCGGGAGGTTTAGTAATTCTTCTACCGAAATGAAGATAAATTCTAGAAATGTATGTCTTTTTTTGGCATAAGGCCGGGCACTCCATGATGATGTGTTCCATGCGTTCCACCTCTTCACCACAGTACCTGCAAGTATCATCGTCCACCAGGCCCATCTTATTTAAGTGGTACCTGCAATGGATATGTCCTTTTAGTATACCACAGAGGAGTTTTAGCTCTCTTCTGCTTAAGTTTAGCACTTCCTTCTCTCTCTTTTTATTAGGGCTAAGGAACTTCTTGGAATGTATTAGACCCGGCAATGTATTCCAGGTTCTGTTGATTACTTTTATGGCCCAGTTGGTAATAACCTCCTGGTAATCCCTAGGGCCAAATCCATACATAGGAAATGGCCCTGTAAAGGGTTTAGATGCACCAAGTTTAGCTTGCTGATCTGCTTCCTCGTTGCCTGCTATTCCCTCATGCCCTGGCACAAGATGTACATACATTAGATTAAACTGTATGTTGAAGTAAAAAATACCCCGTATTAACAAAAGCACTAGCCTTTTACTGCAAACAAAGCCTCTATAAGCAAACAATTTCATAACTATTGTATATATCAATAATAAATTATTTGTATTCCATACAATAAAGTAATAACCCATACAGAATGACAACCACACAAAGAACATCGACAGTCAAAGTAGAATACTATAAATTCTTTGACTTCTTTTTAAAATATCTTTACATCAATTAATTTCCGATTTCAACATATTTGTTTCAGTAAACAACAGTGGAGATTCTATTACAATTACTGGATCTAGGGGTTTAATGTTACCATTGTTATTAGCAAGTGGAAGTACTTCAGGTAGTGGTGATGAAGAAGGAGGAGAAGCTTTGGCTAGTGGCACTGGAGGAGGACAAAGTGATCAGAGTACCAGTGAAGACAGCAGTCTTACAGATAGTGACAGGTAAATATTGAAGTTATAACATATATGTAATGATCAGACAATATTAATTTTAAATTTTATGTATTATTACTCTCATCTTTACTAATTAACCCATTTTAATTTGCCTTAACTAATTACCTTTATGGAATAATTAGATTGCATATAATGAGTATAAAATTTTCTTTTGCATCATATAATATTTATAACCTAACCAGTATTAAATTTAATTGTTTACTTACATGAACACAATAATTTCTTACATCTAAAATCCTACACTATATGTTAAAGTTCGTATGTGAAATATGTTTCTACAATTCCCGGTCTATAGTATTTCTGTATATCTGTTATACCATATAAGCTTTTTATTTTATTATTTCACTTGTCTAAAATTGCATATCTTATGTCTTCTTTTAAACCTTATTTAGGTTTTCTAACCTTTCTCCTTACATATAACCTTTCTTCCCTCTGAGTTGCGTTATATCCCTTGCTATGCATTTGGTACTAACCAATTTTGGTAATCCGTAGAAATGTCACCTAAGCTCATACTTGAATCCAACCTAAGTTTTATCAACCTCAAATTCGACTGTAAAAATTTTAAATCTGTCTGTTCATTAATCCTTAAGTCTTAAAAAATTTGCATCTCTTCTTCCTTGTTTAAATATTTAATCTTTGTTAATGATAAATTCATTGACGTAACCAACTTAAGTTTTTATTCTATTTAAAACAATGTGTGCTATATTGTTCATATCTAAACAAAAAAATAAAGGCCTAGACTCAGCTACTCATTCCACCAAGACCAAGCACAACTTTCATTAAATCTTTATAGTATCCTTAAAAAACAGAATAGTTTGAAGAAAGAGCAATTTTTTTTTCACTCTCCATCTCATTTATTGAGGAGTCACACCAAAATATAACTCCATATTTAAAATGAGGCTAGATCAGTCCATAGTAGAACATAATGAGTTTTCATTTGGTACAATATTTTTTAAGGTTTTTAAGAATAAAAATACCAGAGCTTATTTTTACACCAACAGCATCTATATGGTATCTCCAAGCAGTGGCGTAAATAAGGGGGGTGATCGGGTGATCAATCACCCCCCCCAAAGACTAATAATAATATTTAGAAAAAATTTTAAAAAATCTAAAAGTTAAAAAATACTGCTGTTTTAACATATACCCTTAAGCGCTTATAAGTTAAGAAAAGCAATAAATAAAACGTAACAATTTTAAATCAAATTAGCAAATGGAAGCTACTACGTAAAACAAAAATAGACAATAAAGTCGCTAAAATCGCACTTTTAAGAGTATAAATTTTCAAAATTCTCCGATTTGAGTTGGGGGATCCCTCGGTAGTGTCTTCTTCCAGGTTAATCACCCCCCAAATTAAAATCCTATTTACGCCACTGCCTCCAAGTAAGATTACAATCTATTACTAGACATAAGAATTTGGTGCTTTTCATGCCGTTTATAACATCATCTCTCATCATAATAGTGGGAATTAACTGATGTTTATTATTCTTCAAAATGTATAACATAGCAACAGTTTTGTATGGTTTATACAAGTTATTTCCTGAAAAGTATCGACTTGTTACATTGACGGTTACAAAAGCGGGTTGCTTCAGTAATAACAAGGATTCAGCCTAGACGGTCATCATCATACTGTACAAAATGGTCAGTACTCAAAAGTGATGATAGATTCCTGATATAGAGTAGAAATAAAATAGTTCCAAGTATAGATCCTTAAGGACCCCGTAAGCATCTTAGTATCCAGCATGTACACAATTTCTACTTCTGAGTTTCTGAGTCAAATAAAGTGAACGTGAAATTTGTGGAAAGTGCAGGGAAAGTAATGTAATGTTCAATCGTCTCTTTCCACTCATCATCATGTACATATTCACATTTTTCATAAAAAGTTCCATCCTTTTCCATACCAATGAATCACTTTTGCATTTTCTCCAAAACATCACAAATTAGATGGTGAATTTCGATTGGTTTAATGTCACTTTTTTTCGAAAAATGAATCATATTCTATATTTTATATGTCTAGGAACATCGATTTTCATAAACTCACACCACAATACATACATGCTGCTTGAATGTTTTTGTCAGTGCCTTATTAACATATAAACTAACTTTTTATGTATGCTTAATATGTCGACAAATAAACATACAAAGCAATATTTTTAAATGTTACATACTCTCTAGATATCCCTGGGATATGTTGTGTGTTCATATAGTAATCTATAAATTATTTGAGTTGGGTAATTTCAAATTAATTTTTTTATTTTAAAGAGATATTATTAGTTTGTAAATAATCCAAAATTATGACAGTAGAACCTGATAAAGTTGTATCAGTTGGGACCATAACCGATCCAAGGAGTGTGGGAAAATCAAGAAAAGACAACATTCAGTATGTACTTACAGAAAATTTCCTATATATTGAACAAAAGACAGTGTAAAACATATTTACAAGTTACAAACACATTATCACGCATAACAAACACATGTATAGTAAAGTCTTCTCTCTGGAAAAGTAATTCGTCCGTTTCTCCTACATCAATTTGGAGTACCAATTGCGAGTTCAATGTCATTAACATCAATATCTGAACCATCAATTTTATAAACATATCCATGAAATCTTGAGGCTGCACTTTGTTGGAGTCTTTTTCTTTGACACTTTTTTCTCAGTTTTTGTAATTTATCAGATCTTTTCGGCAGGAAAATATCAAATCTTCAAAGTTCGCTAAGCACACCACTTTACACAAAAAGGAGAAGTTCATTTTAAGAACCATTTGTAGAATGTATATATCTCATGAACGAAAATTTCACGTGTAGTGCTACGAAAATTTCGAATAAGTAGGTTGCAAGAGGAAGAAAACTACCATAAAATATAATCAACTTGTGGTATTTGGACAAGAATTACAATTTCAAAAATTATATGATCAATGACTTCACATTTACTTATATTGCAACTTTCCGTGACATGACACTTTCGCGGAAAATCACAAAACTTTAACGAATTCTTTAATTTTTATCTTTTGTGAGAAGGATTTTTGGTTACATGATTTTGAAAGATTAAAACATTATATTTACAATGATATATTACATATTTCGATACAGTAATATTTACTAGGTGTAAATATTTACTAGGTGCTCTAAAAATATGTTGAAATTCTTGTTTTTGTTTAATTTTTATAGATTCAAAACTATAACAGTTAGAAAGATTTTGAAAGCACAGATCGAAAGATGATTAATTGATCTATAGAACAGTGTTACAGATTTATTAGTCTAAAATATGGATTTGTGAAATTTAGACAAATAATTATGTAAATTTTTGTCACAACTACGCAGTTGTTGCGTAACTAGTTTGCCACAAAATAAACTAACTTTATCAATTAATTAAATATTATTTATAACGTTTTATGGTATTTTTTTACATGAATATATCTTTGGAACATTAGCTTTACAACAGTATTAAATTGATTGTGGTAGGATGATTCTAAGAGAGAAAAATTTTGAATTAAAAAAAAACCGTGTTTTTGAGTCGAAACCGATAATGCGGTTTGAGGGTTAAATGTGTTTCCTTTCGCTACCAAATCGTCCACTTATATTATCATTCCCATAATACATGGCATGGTACAATAAGTAAGAAAATAAGCAATTCATGCTGCGGTGAAATGAATTTGAGGAGTTGCGCATTCCTATGGGCAGCGTCATACATTGAAAGAGACCTTTGTGAGTTACAAATGTCGTGTATGCCCTTTGTTCTGGGAAGATTGGTTGTTGGAAAAATCTCTGATTGATATCCATCGACGAAAAGTATCGAGCTGTACCTAAAGTATCGAATATGGTGTACGCCCTAGGCAATGGAATCTATCAGGCTCCATATTATCGTTCATTTTTCTATAGTCCACTACCATCCTGAATTGGTTGCCTGATTTCTTCACCAAAAATGTCTGTCCCGCAAGTGCACTTTGGGAGTCCTCAATTACCCCTGCCTTCTTTAATTTGTTCACCTGCCTGTCTAAATCTAACTTCTCCACGCTAATCAAGTTATATGGAGATACACCCACTCCTCTGTATCGTCATTTTTAATTTTAGTGAGGACCTCCACATTTATTCCTAGTTTCGCCTATAATTAAATATAAACTCTGAGTTGTGTAAGTTGCTCCTGCTTCTTACAACTTGAATTTAATTTTATTTGATGAAAAACACTAGGGTTAATTTAGAAGAAACAATGAAACTACTTTATTTTATAAGATAGGCGTCATCTCGGATGCCATCTTGCAAGCATGTGAGACTACTTACTTTCTACAATTACTTCTATCTTATTTTATTCTATTTTAAAAAAAATGATTCTATTATTTATGAAAAGGATAAGGTTCAGTCTCTGGTCTGTACTTACAGGATGCTTTTATGTGGCACGGGATAGAGGTCTATACTCAATGAATCTAGCCAGCCATATTTACGTTAATTGAAATCTTTCTTTTTAATTATTAACTATTTGTTACTGACAAACATAATAAATGAATAGCTCCTGTAAATGAAGTTAGTGACAATAATTTTAAGTCTTAACCTAACATATTTCGTAATATTAAAATATATATAGTTCTCAAATACTGTTAATTAAAAATGTTCTTTATTTTAGATTATTCATTTCTTACTTCCTTTTGATTATGTAAAATTTTGTTTATGTTTACTCATGTGCTACATTCTAAACACAATTACTTCACCAACATTTCCTCAAAGTCACTTTATACACTCCTTTTTAACTATAATTACCTAAAACGCTCCATAGCTAATGCAGGGTTTGCGTCTTTCTCTGCTGACTTCTCCCATTAGACTAGTGAAGCCAAGCCAAACGTTCTTCTTCCTTGCAGGTAACGCTAACGCAATGCATCATGGGATATATGTTATTGTATGATTCAGTCTAGAGGGGTATCATTTATTCAACCAATGAGCGCATTTTGAGTTCAAACCTTTTTTACACTGTATTCATAGTTCATTGTCTTTGAGTAATCTTAAAATTTAAATGACAGTTTCTTATTTGAATACATCTCAACATTCTTATATTTATTATTTATTATTTAATTATTGGTTGGAGGATGTACCATGCTTACAGTTGATACAAAGAAAGATGAGAGTACAATCGTAAAAAGTGATTTATTAAAAATTATAAATCTACAAGTTAATTTATTTTATTAGTAATGCATAATTATTAAATACAATAGTTAGTCTGAATGTTTGAATCTCGGGTATTGTTCTTAATGTAAGTGGATTTAGAATTGTCCCCGGCTAGCTTTTACTTGTAAATATAATTTTTTTTTAAGGGAAGGGATTAACACTTAAAAAAAGAAAACTTAAGATTAACAAAATAGTTAGGTGATGCTTGTAATCTATATGAATGATGGTTTGGGGTGAATTTATGATATGATGGATGATTGATTTGACGATAGGTAATTATCAGTATTAATAATTAAATGAATGCTCTTTTTAACTTCACAAGTAATAACACAATTGATAGGCAGATTTTTTAAAATAAAATTTGAAAAACTTCTTAATGTTTTAGTTATATCTGATTACTAGCAGAGTACCCGTCCTTCGTAAGGGGTTGACATATATTTGTATTGAGTGTTAAGGGAGTTTTCAAGGCCAGTAAAGTGGTGCCCTGATGGAATTTCTAAATAAAAATAGGCCTATATGTTAACTAGGGACCCTAAGAATGTCCATGTACAATTTCAGCTCAACGGGTCCAGTAGCTTTTACGTGATTGAGTAACACACACACACACACACACACACACACACACACACACACACACACACACACAATTAGATTTTTATATAATAGTATAGATTGTTTTTGTCTTCTTGTATAATTATAAATATATCACTGAATATTTTCTTTGTAAATTCTAGTTTGATGGTCTCAGCAAGAATCCTCATAATGGCTTTCACATTCTTCGTCCTCTCCTCTGATAAAACCTCTTTTCTCTATTTCTTTACCTCACTTTTGATATGAATAGCACTGTAATTTAATATATAAATTATATTCACTCTTTATTCAAAAAAATTATATGGTTAACAATCTGGTGAATGAACAATTATTTTTAATGTGTATGTTATAGTCCATGAATGTACATGGACTATGGTAATGAGAAGGTTTGTTGATCATGATTGTTTTGGTGGCAGTTAGAGTCTTGTGATGAGGGTCTTGTCAGGTACGTTACCCTGAGATGATGGTTTATTTATTACTTGGAATTATGGTATCATTATATTCCTTTATAAGATAGGTAACCTTTTCATCCGCTAAAGCGTTCATGTTGAGCTTAAGCAACGTAGGATTATCCATCATGGCGATTTGCTGTAATAATGCTGGGTAATATCCTTTTAAAATATGGTTACACATTTTTTGTTCATCATTTCCGCATCCAGACGCGCACATAACATTTCTACAATTCTATATTGGTTCTATACTGACTTCAACGACTCTCCCTCCAGTTGAACTCTACTATTTAATCGTAACTGTAACATTTCTTTCTGTTGTGTGGGGGCAGAAGCTGCCATGAACATGTCCCTTATGTCTGACTACGTAGCTTGACCCTGCTTCTTTTCAAAATTCTCCTAAAAAACTTTCGCAACCCCTAGATACATAAATCTTTTTTCTCATCATCCCATTCATTTACGTGAGCCACTCTGTCAAAGCGTATTAAAATGACTCAATATCTCCTCTCCAAGATTCTAATTAAACCATCCAGGATCCAACTTGCAGTCGCTTGTGTCTTATTAAGAGCTTTAATTTTAGCTAAAGCTAATTTAATTAATATGTGTTATTGCAAACAATCCAATATCATAGACCCTATGCAACTATAAAGAGCCAATCACAACCTGACCTTTATTAATATGAGTTCCAGGTACTCAATTCCCTGAAATATGAATACAAATTTTGGTCAAGTATTTGTGAGTCCTTATTCCGTGATGACTGTGTCGCAATAAAGAAGAAGCAAAGTAACCCTATTTGAACGCTCGAACATATACATACAAACTCTAGGAATTCCCTTATGCTGCATGTAATTGTCTATGTGTAAAACCTTACGTAAGTTGCTGCGATCGTCAACACTGCTTATCATATGCAATGATTCAATCACATATATGTTTAATTTTAAAGAAAAAAAATTTTAGCCTCAACACATTAAATGACTAGTAAAAAAAAAATCTCTTGTCATATCTCAAAGTTATGAACTCTTACAGTATAACATCCCATTTGATAGTATTTAGTCATGTAAAAGGAAAAACAGTAATGCACAGAGAGAGAAAAATCTTCTATATCAATTTTAAAAACAAACACTATTACAGTTTCTTAATAAAGTATACAAATAAGTAAAAATATGAATTAACAGTCTATATACACCAAGTACTCAATCATTTAATGAATTGAATATAATAAGTAATTTGAATGTACAACGTTCAATACAACGTTAACAGTTTGTGTACCTGTCATGAGAAAAAAAATCAAAGACCTTTTTATATTAAGATTATTGGGAACAGACTCTATTTCTGAATTAATAAAAAATGTACGTCAAAAATCACCCAAATATACACCACAATAACTCACATAAAAATAAGAAGAATGGTATGTCAAAAACAAGATATTACTTAAAAGTTAAAAGAGGCTCATTATCAGTTATAAGACACACATGTTAATATATAGTTTTTAATAATGAAATATATAAAAAAATTTCGTATATGTATATTAAATCTCTAGTAAAGCTCCTAAACAATGAGTCACAAACTAACTTTGTTATCACCAATTTAATTTGATATATTATAATTTTCTCGCCCACATTTTAACTAACAGCGGCACATGTATTGCTGGGGGTTCCAATGTAGTGTGATCACCTTGATAAGAAATAATAGTTATTTTCTTGGCAGTCCTTATAGAAAGATCCAGTGCATGCTTATTTTTATAAATGTACTAAACAAATTCTCAGCAATTCATGATCGATCATTTTACTCTGTCATTATTTTTTGTTTGGTCAGATGTTATATTTGAAAACCCAAATACAGTATTTTCTATCTCCAATTCGCTAAAAATTTTGAAATTACAGATTTAGTCGGTTGGAAAAGATATGAATAAGGTTGTAAGAAATTTTGGAGAAATAAGTAAGAAAAACTGGGAGAAGGGCTGGAATTCCAGTTGCCAGTGTTAATAGGGGCACCCTGATTGATACAACGAAGTTTTGTCATTATTGCAAACTAAATAGTGACATAGGTCACATACTCTTGGAACATAACATAACTGAACTGATTGTTGCAGTTGACAGAAAGTGACTAGGGTGGAGCACAGTCATAACAGCCACCTGTGTACAACTGTCAACTCCATTCATCACACCACGCTGTGATCATTAAGTATACATGTATAGTCCCAGCAAACTTGCGCTCACTGGACAGTGTTGTACGAATATGCTCACCAGTTATGGTAGCAATTAATTAATTACAGGCAATAACTCTGACTGTAATTCTAGCACTAAATATATTTTTATTTTCTAAAAGGTGTATTTGTAAGTTGTAACTGTCTCTGGTTATTGTGCAAGGCTTCATAACATTCATATTTTTATTTTATTTTTTAATAAATCTGTCTGGGTTATCCAGAGATCTTAGTTAAACGGGGTTGACGAGGTTCTACTGTAATTTTCAGTGTTTACTTTGTTAAGTTTACATTAATTTATCCTTTATTTATTTTAAAATGCACATAATATTAATTTTGTTAATGTGTTTTAGAACATTGATTGGTTATGTACCTGATGAATGTCCTAGTGATGTTGACTATCAGTTAGCTTCACCGTTGGAGGAAGCTACCAATCCTGTGCCATCGTATCCAATACTTGCTGTAAGCTTACAATTATCTTATTAAAATCTAAATAAATTGGTAACATTGTGATGGATTATTCTTGGTATACAGTTCTAACAAGTGAAGCTGGTAAAAACCATTTTAGTTTTTGTTACAACTGTATTGTTTTATTACAGGAGTTACAAAATGAAGTGCAAAGTGAATCAATAGACAATAATGACAGTATTACAAGTGGCAGTACAAGTGATTCTACTGACAGTAAAGTACTGTACAATGATAATCTGAAAACAAATCATTGTGAAGATAATCAACTATTATCTAATAAACAAGTATCAACAAAACCATTATTTGATTTTCCAGATGAATTTTCCGCCTTCGGGCAGTATATCACTGCTGAGTTGAGAAAAATAAATGATCCTTATACATTAGCTGTGGTTAAACATAAAATTAATGAAATAATTTTTCAAGCTTCAATTAGTTGTGTTCCGAATGTAGGTTTTAATCGTTTAGGTATTAATAGCACTTCTTGTAATTTCAGCATGTCTGTGGAAGAATATCATTTAAGAAACAAATTTTAAACCTGATAGATCAGATTAGGTTAATTGCAAATGATTAAGGTATTGTAATTTTGAATTAGTCACTATTATTTTAAGGAAAAGTAAATGAATATAAATTATTTGTTTTACAATGTTTTAGTAACCTTACCTTTGAATAATAAGATATTAACATTTTTTTTTTTTTAGATTTAACTCGTTGAAGAACTAAAATATTTTTAGTTAATATTTACTTCCGAGATAAATTGTAGTGGCATTCATATATTTTAATCATATATGGATATATTTTAATAATAACATGTAATCTTTAAATTAGGTTTTATTGTATGCTTTGGAAATTTTTGCATTTTACATGGTTTTAGAGTTTAACAAGGTCTATCTGTGGAATAAGCAGTCATTTAATATTAACAAATATATACTCTGTCTAATTCAATGGTGCCTTAATCTCCTTTAAATAAAGTAAACTTATCTCAGTGTCTCTCCACCTTCAAGACAATCTGCAAAGTTCTCTTTTGAAATCTCCATTATCTTTTTCTTCGTGTTTTCTTTGATTGTCTTAATGTTTGAAATCTCTTCCCTTTTAAAAGTAATTTAAAAGGAAAACCAGTAGTCACAGGAAGCCAAATCTGGTATGTAAGGGGGTTGAAACAGCCGGATAATTTCATGTTTTGTCAAAAACCTTGTACAAGAACTGATGAATCTGCACAGGCACATTATCCTTATTAAGTTGCAGTCACAACTTGCTCAAAGCCATGACCATTTCCTTCTTCCTGGATCTCTCATTCGGCTAAAAACATCATAGTAGTACTTCTTAACTATTATTTGGCCTGAAGGCGCATATTCACAATAAAAAACAATGTCAACGCAGGCATTACTTTGCAGTGTCTTCTTTAAACATTGCGAACCAAACTACCAGGGTGAATTAGAAAGACTAGGCTTTTTTGTTCAGAATCATAGCCATAATCCCATAATTCATCTACAGTTATGACATGTTTAAAAAATGTAGTGGTTTAAAGCCAGTCCTCAGGACCTAATTTAATTTCCTCTGTCGTCATGACAAAATTCGCAAAATCATGTTTCATGCCAAGATCCTTTGTCAAAATCTATGAAACGGTAGTTATTTTTAAATCACCAGACCACCTAATTTGACGGTCTTGATTACAATTTTCATGATTGCAATCCTAACTCGTTCAACATTCTCATGTGTTGGAGGCCTTCCAGAATGTAGATCGATTTCAATAAATTTCCAGCCATCAAGTTTCAAGACTTATTGATCAAATGTGACGGTCATACAGTACATTTCACTTCATTATTTATGTTCTAAAGTAATAATTTATGCTCTCCGTCGTTAATAATTAGTTTTCCCGCAATATTTATTATTTCATGTTTATTTGTGATACAAAGTAATTGAAATACAAAGCCTGAATTAAAAATTCATTATAAATTCTCTGGTGTGATAAGTTGTTTTTAAAATTTGTAATGAGTTTCACCACTATATTAAAAACAAAATATATTTTTTACGGCTTTGTGGATTTGGTTAAAAGTTATGTTTTCAGACACATGCTGCAAATATTTACATTTTTACTAATCTAAGCAAACATTTACAAAATTATAAGTGTATTATAACAATTAATTGTATTAAAACCTAACCTAACCTAACCACAACTAATTAATAAACAATTGGTTACTGTTTGTTAGTAATGGCTTCATAGTAAACAGAACATGGAATATACTTCAACTCTTTTAAAGATACACTCCTAACGTGAATGAGTTACATATGTTTTCTGTTGATATATTTTTGGATAGGCAAGAATTGTTCCATGATCTAATCCTTAATAATTGTTTATAATAATAATTTCTTATAAATGAGAGGGGGAGGAGTTGTACACCACACATTGATTGAATAACATCTGAGGAAAGTATGAATATATCAATTTTTTCCATTTAATTTGGAAGGTCAATTCAAATAGATAAGTTAGGTTAGTAAAGTTTGGATCAATTAAAGAGATAGATTCGCTTTAGAAATCAAACTTTTTAACGGATTTGATCAAACCATATGGGTCATACCAAATAAAAAAAAATTGTAACATATGAAATGAACTCCTTTAAATAAAAGCTTTTTTGAATTTTAATTGGAAAGAAATATTGTTATGATTAATTTAGTTCATGACATAGTTACATTTATTTGTCCCAAGATCTTAGCTCCTTTTCCTAGCAACCAGGATCTATTATTCTTCCACTTTGGTTCTACTGTAGACGAATTTTTAAACTTCAGTTCAAGATATTAGTTTGAACTAAACTTTTCGGGTTATTAGTTTAGTTTGATAATTTAAGTTTATTTCAAGTTCATTTAGACTTATCATGTTTTATTTTTTGGTTCAATTGCAGCTTGAAAATTTTAAGTTGCACACTCTTTGTTATGTTGGACAAACTGCTTCTACTTTTATTACAAACTGAAATTTTTATTATTACCACAAATTAGAATAACAGAAATTTCATGAAAATGAATCCGATGTTTTTAAAAAAAAATGTTGTACAGATATAAAGACGTTAATGTTTTCTTCAAATGTTATTAATTATTACCCTTAAAAATGGTATCAAGCTTCATTATTTAAAAAAAATCACATTAACAATCAAAATTGGCTGATTATTACTTCTTAACACAGGCCTCCAGCATCAAGTAATGCCCTATGTCCATTTTCAATGCTGTTGCTGCCAGTGCCCAGATTTGCTTATTGGATAGAATTTCCATGAGTCCTCCATTTCCCACTGTTTCTCTTAATCTCTCCTTTAACCCCTTAAGTGTTTATGTCGGTTTAAGCCGACGCTACAAATATCGATAAAAAGTGCCGCTGTCGGCTAAAGCCGACGCTCTTAACTTGCCCTATTCTATTTCGTTCTCTGTCGAAATATTATGTTGTAGTTGCTAGTATTGCCGCTAGATAGTGTTGGCATGCTTTCTAGAGCATAACTTATAAAACTACCGCTTTATTTTTGTTCTCTTTGGATCCGCCGTGAACATTATATTTATAAGGAGTCGCGATATGTCCGCAAGGAGTAGCGATACCAGTGCAGCGAATGTGATGTTGGGCTGTGTGCTGCCCCATGTTTTAAAATATATCACACCCAAAAAAATTACTAAACATTAGTTAGAAACTGTAAACAATCTTTATTGTATGTACTTTTATTTTTAACAATGGTTTTATTACATTTTACTTTTTTTTTATTGTTAGGTAAATGTGTTTTTAATGTATTTGCAGAAAATTTTTAAATTATATTAAACATGACATTTATACTTTTGATGTTGCTTATATTTTCTTTTAATGCCTATTTTTTAACTTCCAAGTTAACAAACATTAAAATAATCAAATAAAAAAATAGGCATTTTTGGGTTGATTTAGGCAAAAAAAATAAAACACTTAAGGGGTTAAGGATTTATTTAAGGTAGTACATAAAAGCAGGATATGATCCAAGGTCTTCTATCCAGAGTATATATGGGAGAGTCACTGAGGTTAAAGTGGTGCAAGTAATGCTGTGTTATAATATCTCCAATTTTTGCTCTCACAACGTAGTTGTTCAACATGACACTCAGTACATGACTGGGCCTGTTGGTTCGCTCTGTATCTGATATAACATTCTGCTCTTGACATTGTGTTTCAACATATTCATCCAATTTTTTCGGAATATTGGGGATGCGGAACTTTTACATCAAGATATGTAGTGTTATAAAGTTTTTGTTGACCACATTCCAGACGCTAGTTTTGTCTGCTGTCTTGTTCCCAGAATTAAAATCTTGTTTTTATTCTTTAGAATTTTCATTAAGGTTCTTAGTTTCATAAAGGTCCTTGTAAGGCAGCTTTTAAGTCTGTTAGTACATAATATACCTAATTTGTCTTTCTTTATGCTGAGCCAACACATTAATGCAGAATTGATTACTAATAACTATACATCCATACTTAACCTTACGTTAACTGGACCATAATACCTTTCACTCATTTCTTGAATAAAATAACCCTTTACTTAGTCCATTGACCCATCAGTATAAATTTTGACGTATCTCAGATATTTAGTATCAATCATTGCCTGTGATTTCCTTCTCAGATCTTAACAACTGAGTCATTTTTCGTCAATTTCATTGGCAAGTTCAGTTCAATTGATATATCAATAGAATCCCAAGGTGATTCACAGAAAAAAGTGGGAATTAATTGAGATTTAACTTCTGGCTTTTCCTGTGACAGCACCATTCCACCACGTAATTAGTATATCCCTTTCATCTCAGTTTTGTATCCAGCTTGACATCCAATAACTTGGGATTGCCATTTTAGCGGAAAATCTGATCATTTAGTAATAAAGTAACTACTATTTATTTATAAAGTATTTATCTTAGTCAACAGAAATTATTATATAAAGGGTTTGGTCCAAACAGTGTTGTTAGATCTTTTTTCTAAGATTCGAACCAACAGGGTATCAGACCATATTATTAATTTTATTATTTTAGCTCTTAAAACTACAATTTCTTATAATTATACACATGTTGCTAACCATTTTATATTGAAATAATCTATTGTATGATTTATATATATCGCTTATATCTTGTCCCGTATTAAGTCGTCAAACCAAAGTCCAGTATTTCGTCTATAACCAAAGTAACTGCAGATGAACTGCTAATATTTCTCATTCATAACCGGGATTATCTACTAATTACTGATATCACAATCGGCAATTTATCAGACAATTTCTATTATACTTTCACTTAAAATTTGAAAACGATAAACGCAAAAATGTGACACATTACATATGGTAGATTTCTTTCTTTTGAATCATTCATAAATTGCATTTGTCATGTACAACAATATATCGTTAGTGCTTCAAAAGTGGCTGATTCCGGAAATATAATTGAAAAGGTATAGAGTACAATATATAACATCTTTTAAACTATTTTCTCTTTAATGCGGATCAAAAATAAATTTTTCCATTCCATGTGTTTTCAATTATTCATACTATTTCTTCAAAAAACCCCAAATAGTCGAACTAATTATTGGCCCAAGTAATCTCTAATTTCAGCATTGTATGTCAGCTCAATTGTAAGACTCTTTTACTCTTATACAGACATTGTTTTACAACCTGAACTTCAACTTGACTAAAATGAGAATAGTTTGTTCATTATTATTTCCATAAATTTTTTTTTTTTTTTTTTTTTTTTTAATTACACAGCCTGATATGTATTTATATTATAATGAAGTACAAACTACTAGTTTAAGTTTTTTCTTGAATATTTCATGAAGTGACTTGAATTGAATTATTATAATCTATCAAATTTCTTATAGATTTTACGTAATTATATTTTGTATAATTTTTTGCTTTTTATTGCTTCTTACTAACTTCAACCTGTTCCAATTTAATTATATTAAATAGGAAGTTTTAAGAATAGAACTAATTCATAAAGTATCAGTTAATAAATAGGTAGTAAGGCAAAACTAGGAATGGCAGAAGATTGCACTCAATATAATCTTGTTACAATTATGATATTTATAAAGAAGCAATTATCGTTTCAATACAATTATTTAATATCAAAAGTAATTTATTTAAAATAGATTCATTATATGTTTTATTGTTGTGAGTGAACTTTCATCATATGATAATGGTAGTATAATTTTAAATAGTTATTACACCCAGAAGGCCAGCTTCATACACTGCTCTGTTTTTTATTTAAAGGTAAAAATCAATTTTTTAGTTTGGTTTTAGGCACATGCAAGAAATTTGACATTGGCTTGTTATTGTCGGTTAGTTTCGGATGTCAAGTTTAACTGCATGGGATGCTCTTTTCATAATCTTCATTTTGTATTTGTGGTATGTTTTGTTCATAGTTGATATATACTTTTGATATTCAGTGACATCTTTAATTTCTGGTTAACATCTAATGATTTTGTATGTCTTATAATAATGAAAAGGTTTGGGTAATTATAGTAGCGAAAGACAAAGCTTCCGCATTCCATTTTTAACAGATTAAAAAAATGGTTGCATAAGAACGTTCTTAAAATATGATTTCTTCTTAAAACAAGATTATTCTTGAAATACAATTTATAATTTAAATCGTTCATTTTCATTATTTGTAAATAAAAAATAAATAAATAAATGGAAATGAAAAACTCTTTATATTGTGGTTTATTTCAATATTTTTTCAAAAGTATAAAAGAAAAAGGTTCTTAATGATTTTGTTTAAAACGATCATTCCAAGCTATACCAAGAGATAGTGTGAACTACTCATGTCCACTTGGATAATGCAAATGATATTCAATTTCTAGGATTCTATGTACACAGATAAATTATTCATGAAGTTAACTTTTTTTCTTGTTGTTTAAAGGCAAAAAAACTTCTTTGTCATCATAACCTTATAAAACAAATGGAAGAAAAATACATAAAATAAAATCATTGTAAAGCTTATTAAAAGACAAAGTAAATAGCTTAAGCTAGTGCTTAGTATCCTTACTCTGTAAGCAACTAAGACAAACTAAGTGAATTTGTTTTATTTTAAACTCGTATTAATATTTACCATAAGTTAAGCTATATCACTGAAAATGGTGAAATTAAATTAAGGCTTGGTGCCAAGGTTTCGTGGAACCCGATTGTGAAGAAGTAACATTAGCACACATTTTTAGTTCCGATTGTGGAGTGTACATAATTATGGACTACACAATATGTGTCATCCATTATTTACTCATAATTATATTTCTACTAAATCTACTGAATACTTTTTAAACATTTACTTCATTAAACAAATTGCCCTAAATTAATGGTTTTGTCTTTTGCAGTTATATTTTTGTTGCTAGTAGGTAATCTATCATGAATGCATTTTGTTGAAAACTTGGATGAAGACTCAAGTTCATTGGTTATTAGTAATATATCATGTTTTTAGCATAAAAAATTCAATGTGACACTGGTGTTAATGATTAATATGAAGATTTCATTTAATTGCACTATGATGAACGATGTTTATGAGGAATTGACTTTGTTCTGGATACGCATGGAAACTTATTTCATGAGTTGCATCATGCATGTATCTCGTAACTATTGTGTGTGTGAGTGTATATAATTATGTTCTATAGTTTTATTAATTTATATTTTTTCCTTATGTTCAAGGGAGATTTAGATGAGAATTGGGACGATGAGGAACC
Organism: Aphrophora alni; assembly: GCA_963513935.1. Taxonomy (NCBI): domain Eukaryota; kingdom Metazoa; phylum Arthropoda; class Insecta; order Hemiptera; family Aphrophoridae; genus Aphrophora; species Aphrophora alni. The sequence goes on from OY740766.1 coordinate 100,876,366, forward strand.
AATGAATCAGTCATCGCAACCACCACCAGGTCGTCAAATCTACTTTAAAGCTGCACCTTATACAGAAAATGACCAAAAAAGTAGGTTTTTATTAGAGTCTATAATTATTAATTTTGTTATGTTTATGTAAAGTTTTTTTGTTTTTGTTTTTTTTACGTTGCTTAACAGTTCTTCAGATTGGAGTATCAAATACTATATTTTATTCCTTTACTCTTACACTACAGTTTTATCAGAGTCAACTTTAGTCATACCTATGATTTTACTGCTAGTTTACAATTGGAGAAAAAATCATGACAAAAGACTGAACACTAAACCGTTTTAGCCTCTTGCCACTAATAACCACAAATTCAAAAATTATGTGTAGAGCGGTTTCATTTTCCACCATAAAGTCTCCTTAATATGCCCTATCCAATGCAGATACATCCCTAGTGTCCTTTTAAGACACCCTTAACCCTCCGACGGTTATCCAACCCGCTAGCGGGTCAATTTTTGGTTTAGTCTAACGACAGGAAAACATGTATTTTGCAATTCAACATTACGCCCACTTAGGATCGTCCTATCGCAATAAATAAAATACCGTTGGAAAGCTAATGTTCCGTAGATGCAAATCATGCAAAAAAAAACCACAACGTTATAAATAATATTCCAAAAATTGGTTAAGTTTGCATATTTTTATGCATAAAATCAAAGATTTGAACTGTGCAGTTTTTAGTAAAAGCGATGCCATTTTTTCCCATATGATCACAAATCTATTTTTCTGTCAAACAGGTCGACCTAAACACTGTTATATAGATCACATCTTTCACTTTTTATCCGTAGTTTACAAATTGTTCTGTGTGTCATAGATCGCGAGATATTACTGTCTAACCAAAGAAGTACCAAACGGAAGGAATTTCACTTGGCATTCGGTGCATTTTACTAAATAAGATAATCGATTGTTCAATCAATATTTTGTAATCGATCTTTATAGTATGTTGTAGTAGAGGAAATTTCATTCTACAAGTTGGTAGTACAGTATAACAAACACACAGAACACAATTCTCATAAAAAAAAAATATGACCATGTATCAGACGCTTTTCAATGACAAGGTCGTCCTTTTCAGTGATACACCAGCTACACCAACCAAACCACAACTCCATACACCAACCAAACCACAACTCCATACACCAACCAAACCACAACTTGGAGTTGTGGTTTGGTTGGTTTAAAACGTGTCTGATACTTGGGCGTATTTTTTTTTTTGTGAGAATTGTGTTCTGTGTGTTTGTTATACTGTATAGTTTTTCTCATAAGTCAAGCTCAACATTTAATATGAAGTTGGTAGTACTTGATATAACAAGTATCAGATACTGTAACAGATACTTACAGGTTTTTGTTTTGAACTCAGAACATAGGCACACAGTTTGTGACATAAATTGAAATAGAAAGGCATGGCGCATATTGTTTTGGGATTAGATATTGGTTATTTTGAAGGTTTGTGTATACAAATTGTATATACAAGTTACAATATATGTGTTTTTATTTCTAAAGTTTATTTCTTTGAGTGAAGTTCTAGTTTTTGAATGGTTTATATTTAGACTAACCAAGAGGTAAGTGTAAACCTAGGCCTAAAAGCAAATTTTCTTATATTGAGTGTTTTATTTGATTATACAAATGTATATTATGTGTGTTATTCTTTGTAAAGTTTATTGTTCTCTAGTGAAATCTAATGATTTTGTTTTATTCCTAGCTTTAGATAATTACTAATTACGCCTAAATTGTCGAGGTTTCAAACCTAACCTCACATGTCGAGTACCACTTTTTAGGAGAAATGTTATTTTTATTTTGAAAATTTTAGAATTTGATTTTTTTTACCAATATTTATTCACATTTATACTAGATTTTGTTTGTAATACTTGATAAAAAATGTAAAACAATTATTTCTATGCTCAATTGGACTTTGAAGTAAAATTTAGCCTTCGAATTTTTTTTTTTTTTTTTAGTTTTTTTTGTTCTTTGCCATACTGACTCCAAAAATATTTTTCAAACTTTTGTTTCATTACACTACTAAATTCTATGAACCTTTCCGAATATAATGACATACTTACTCTAAAACCGTTTAAAAACAAAATTTTTTTTTTTAATTACATAGATGAAATTCTATGCATCTTTCTGAGAAAAATGGTTTTGTATAAAAATAATATTTTTTATTGATTTTTAAACAAACGTAGAAAATTAACATGCGCCGCCTATAGGGTTAACCCTTGATCTGTCAATGTTAATTTTTGTTTAAAAATTAATAAAATATATTATTTTTATACAAAACCTAACTTATAAGATATCATTTTTCTCAGAAAGATGCGTAGAATTTATCTATGTAATATATATATATATATATATATATATATATATATATATATATGATACGGTTTTGGAGTAAGTATGTTAGGTGTCAAAAAATAAAGTGAACATTTTTCAGAAAAACCTGTATCATCCAAAATCAATAGCTTATTACCTTTTTTCAAGATATACAAAAGTTTTGTATAATATGTGTGAATATATTTAGGAAAAAAAATTAATTTGTTACATTTTCAAAAAAAAATTGTTCCACGAAAAAAGGGAAAATGTTTTGCCTAATTTGAAAAAATCACCAAAAATAGTAATATTATGGAAAACACAACTTCTATATATCATTATATTCAGAAAGGTGCATAGAATTTAGTTGTGAAGTAAAAAAAAAAAAATAGATCTAAAAAATTTTTAGTTATTAGGTCAGGAATCAAAAAAAGTCCGGTGGCCGAGGGCAAATTGCACAGAAAAGGTAATGTACACCATACAATTCTTTTTTTTTGAATTTTTTTCAAGTATTACTAGAGATTTGTAATATATTTGTGGATAAAAGTTGATAAAAAAAAAAAATAATAATTTGTTAAATTTTCAAAAAAAAAGATTTTACGGTAAAAAGTATAAAGTTAGGTCTCATTTGAAAAAATCACCAAAAATAGTAATATTATGCAAAACACAACTAGAAATTATCATTTCCTTCAGAAAGGTGCATAGAATTTAATTGTGTAGTGAAAAAAAATTTAGATCTAAAAAATTTTGAGTTATTAGCTCAGGAATCAAAAAATTGTCCGGTGGCCGAGGCAAAAATTGCACTGAAAAGGTAATGTACACCATACAAAAAATATTTTGAAGTATTACTAGAGATTTGTGATATATTTGTGGATAAAAGTTGCTAAAAGATAAATCAATTTATAAAATTTTCATTAGACATGGTTTATTTTTACGTAAAAAGTGAAAATTTGCTCAAAAGTTAGGCCTATTTTCAAAAATTCACCAAAAATATAATTATTATTTAAAATCCAAATTTTTATTACCTATGTTCTCAGATAGATACATAGATTTTATGTGTGTAATGCAAAAAAAATTTAGATGGAAACATTTGGAGTTATTATGTACGGAATCAACAAAATTACCATGTAACCGAGGCAAAATTCCACAGATATAGGAAACACATATAAACTATTTTTTTTTTAAATTTATAATTTTTTCAAAATATACAAAAGTTTTGCAACATAGTTGTGAATAAATGTTGGTAAAAGTCTAAATCAATTTATACAATATTTATTAGGAAATATATATTTTTACATAAAAAGTCGAAAATCTCTAAAAAGTAAGGTTAGGTCCATTTTCAATGATTCATACATACAACATGTAAATGATAATATAAAACCAAATATATGAATAATATAATAAGGTAAAATGAAATAAATTTAGTGTACTTACGTTATGGATGGCATCCAGGTATCCTGTAGCGCTGCAGCTGTCAGGAACATCACGAACCAATATTACTGGTTGGGAAGGCTTGCATAATTAGACCTTCCTCATCCATGCCTCCAGTAATGGTTGAGTTTGGTGTAAAAATGCTGGTGTACACTGGCGTTACACCCTGGACACTAGTATCGAGACCTTATCCCGACAGCTCTACCCTCACTACAGACTACACAAACTTTTTTGCCATCTTTTGGCAGTCTTGTTAGACTGTGTTGGAGTAAAGGTGCCAAGCTAGTTGCTGTTGATGGTCCTTCGTGACTTAATTGTATTCCAGACAGGCCAGGAGCAGGAGAAGCTTCTAAATCCGATGTGTAACACAGACTTTGAACTAAATCGACCATGAAAGAATGCCGGGTTTTAAGAAATCCTCGAGAACAAGTAACATGGTAGATATTTTTGTCCTTGTTCTCCACCCCACCCATAAACCTGTTGTATTGATGAATTACAAACAGTCTGTATTTGGTACCACCCCATCTGTTTTCCACATTAACGGTTTTAGCATGACAACCTGTGGTAAGTAGTAAATCAGGTTTCCTACTTTTTTCTCCTTGTATTTCAGGAGAAGTGTTTCACCTCTCCTGAAATACAGGGATTCACCAGCAGATAGTTCAGCTTGTACCAACAAAAGTTTTTTGGTAACTCTTTGCTTATTTTGTTGATCGTGCCTGTCAAAAAAGTGTTATTCGACAACAAAAATGAGGAACGAGGTACCTTAGTGTAGAAATTATCAGTAAACAGGTGGTAACCTTTTCCTAAACAATCTGCTTTTGTCATCAATTCTTTCACAACATTTTGGGTGAACGGATCGGAATCATTGGCCAAGAAGTTTCTACCATTACACAAACATACATGCAGAACATAGGAAGTTGCAGTCACAAATCTCAAACTTCTTTATTCCGAAACAACAATGTCTCTTATTTGGCATATATTGAATAAAAGTATAATGGTTTTTCATGCCGATCATACTTTCATCAATACATACCTGTTGGCTTGGAACAAAATATGTCTTGAATGCATCATTCATCATATCAATGAAGGTACGGACTTTATTCCAGGTGTCATGTCCTGGATCATTTCGTCCTGGATCTTCGATGGATGATAAATGAAACATCGACATAATCAGTTCGAAGCGTCGGAGAGTCATCAGTTTGGGATAAAAAGTGATAATTTAAGATTCAACATTTGACCAATATTCTACAAGATTATTCCTCGGTGTAAGCCCCATATTAATCAACATTCCCCAGAATTTCTTCATCTCATTTACGGTTACGTCAACCCACTCATCAATTCTATAATATCGCCTTATATTTCCAGAATCTTGCCTTTAACGTAACACTGCTTGTGCGAACTTATTGGTCTTTTCGACCATAAGAGCCCACATAGCATGTGACATAAACAGATAAAGAAATGCTATTGGATTTGAAGAAACCGGAACATTTCTAGGCCCTACATTTCGGACTGTAAATTTAGACGCTATATCCCTTTCTTGTTCTGAAGGATATGTCCTTACCCACGGAACCACCAGTGTTTGTGTTCTTGTTCGTGTGACTTTATGTTTTTTTGTTTGTGTTGTACGAGCAGGTGTAGTGTGTGATGGTCCAGGAAGACCAGTATCAATTTGCGTTTGTGTACGTGGCTGCACCACATTTTCTGGCAGATCAAAGCCGAGAAAGTCTTCTTCATCAGCAGACCCTACCACGCCGGTAACTTGGGCGACATCATCCTCAAAAGACATCTCGTGAGATGTGTCTCCAGAACTTTCATCAGATTCACTGCCTACTGGGAAGTCTTCCCCAGCATACAGGTCATCTTCAAAAGTTAGAGACCTCATTTCATGGTATGCCCTTGTGGGAGAAGTTGTTACGTCATCGAAATGACCTTCGAGGTCTGACAACTCGGGGTTCTTAACAATATCATTGAGGTTGTCAAACGTGGCTAAATTCCTGGATGCCATTATTTATATTTTATAATTTATATAAGAGTTTACATGTATATATATATAAAAGTACAGCACTTGGTAGGCCTAGAAAAAAACACCGATAATATGAAAAATCACTCAAAAAAAAAATACACTCTACAAACACTGACTCATTTTTTATAAGTTGTATAAACAAATTATAATAAATAAATCACTTTATAAAAATCTAACTTCACAATCCATGTGGATCATAAAGGCTAGGCTAGGTCTAGAAAAAACACCGATAATGTGAAAAATCACTCCAAAAAATACACTCTACAAACACTACAAATTTATTACAACTAGTAAAACAAATTGTAATAAATAAATTGCTTCATGAAACAATAAATTCACAATACACGTGCATGATAGACTAGGCCTAGAAAAAAACACTGATAATATGAAAAATCACTCCAAAAAATACACTACTCTATAAACACTGACACATTTATTTATTACACTTGTATAAACAAATTATAATAAATAAATCGCTTCATGAAACTATAAATTCACAATATACGAAAAAATACACAGAGGTGTTACACTTACAACTTTCCACGTTGGCTAGAAGCTTGCGATAGGAAGTCAAAATGACGATTTCTGTTCGTTTTACGTTATTCCACAGCCTTTGTAATTTTTCCCCTATAGATGAGCATGCCAAATTGTAGATCCAATATTCCTCTTCACAGTAGTACAAAAAACGGAAAGATTATATACAAATTAAGATCAAAATCTTCTAAAGTGGCTAAGCACTCACAAGAGCAAACCGGAAAAGTAAACTCGGAGGAGTACTTCGTAGAATTGATATATCTCAAAAACTATATTACTTAGGATAATGTCAAATTCGTAGTTCGAAAGAGAAAGAAAAATACTATATAATATTGTCAAGTTGTGGCATTTGGACAAGTATTACCATTTCGTAAAATCATATAAACACAGAATACCCATTTTTCTATATAAACGCTGTCGCGTCAAGTGAGGCGATCTAGCGGAATAATCATTAACTTCATCCAATTCTTGAATTTTTATTTTTCGGGAGAAGGATTTTCGTATAAATTATTACGAAAGATTGAAACATCACCTTTACAATGATATATTATACATTTGATAAAATAATATCTACTAGGATAAAAGTTTAGTTGAAAAAAAATGTAATTTTTAGCGTGTAAAAATGAGTTAAAATTCTTGATTTTGTTTAATTTTTATATAATAAAAACTATAACATATAGATATATTTGGAAAGCACAGATCGAAAGAGAAAGATGCGATCTATAGGACAGTGTTATGATTGATCAGTTTGACAGATATATCGATTTGTGGGAATATTAGAGAAAAATGATGTCATTTTTGTTTACAATTTGTCAGGGCAAATCTTTGACGTTACGTATGAAAAATATGCAAACTTTACCAATTTTTGGAATATTATTTATAACGTTTTGTGGTTTTTTGTTTTTTTTGCATGATTATGCATCTACAGAACATTAGCTTTCCAATGGTATTTTATTTATTACGATAGGACGATTGTAAGTGGGCAAAATGTTGAATTGCAAAATACGTGTTTTAGGTAAATGAACGACCGACGGATGGGTCGTAGTGGGTCATTTGACATATCAAGAGTTTAGCCAATTTGTATAGAATGTAAAATTTTCCTTTTAATAATTAGAATGGTAATTATATGTACCCAATACTGTGTCTATTAAATTTGGATTTCCAGGTTGTACACAGAGTCGTTTTTCAATTTTTATTGCTGAAATTTAACCATATTTTAATAGTCTGTCTTTTTCAAGACTTGAGAGTCTGGTTCACTCACTGCGAACCCTGAGATGATCTGGTTTTAGTGTTTTAATTGAATGTATCGGACCCTTCAAGAAACCCTATAGGTAAAAACATTGAAATATGTTTAAAATGTTGGCAAATTAATGTTGAAAAAACAACACAGCATACAACCCAGAAATTTCATTTTAATGCTGTTTCCACAAAATTTACTTTTGAAGATTGAATTGGAAGAGAAATTCATATAAGGAAATTCAAAATTACTATTTTTATTTTCAAGCTGTTTTTGGTGTGTCACGAAAAAAACTTTTAAGCCCTTGTAGTGGCAGAAACTTATGTAAATCATCTTGAATTTTTTTTGGCCCTGAGTGTGTGATAGTTCTAAGATAACTTATTTTAATGCAACAAAACTTTTATGGACTATATTTTTATCTGTTTTAGTGCTGAAAGTTTTGGTTGATAAGAGAACAATATTAGGAGCACTAATGTCTGCACTAGAACCTCATGTTGGTGTACCTGAAGAATATTTCAAAATATACAAAACATTTTCTGGGCAGCAGGAATGTGAATGCTCAAGGCTTCGCGAGTCTTTGGGAGATTATAAGAATCATGAAAGGTTAACTATAAAGCTTGGACGTGCTCTACGTGGCGGTGAATACAATGTTAGGGTTCATCAACTGTTACCAGACAATCCGCAGGTAGTTATATATCATAAGCTTCCGATAATTAAGACATTATTTTTTTTTTTTATATTAATTATATGTTTTTATTTAACCACTCATTTCATGATTTCAGCCATTTAAATACTTGTTTGATTGGATCATAACAAAGGGTGTTACAGTTGGTGATACAAAGAAGGAAATTCTGGATGAATTGAGCAGAAAATTCAATGTCAAAATACCATTTGACAGGTAATTTACAGTGTTATGTTTGAATTTAAAATGTAAGTTGAAATTCCTTTTTTATTTTCTCATATACTGTATATCAATTCAGTTGATAAATCAATTTTCTTTATTTTCATTAACTCTAATGGAAATAGTCAATAAATATAATTCAAACTATTAAAATACACATGATTAGTAAAAAAATATTGCTCAATAAATAATTGTTCCATATAACTCTAAATCAACAAACATAAAGCAATTTCATCAATAGTAATGAAATTAAATATATCAAACCACAACAATTCTGAATGCCGCTATCAGATAACAACCCTTGTCTAATATAATTAAATAATAGTTATATCAACATATATATAAAACAGTACATGCACATATTTCTTACTAGTAAGCAAAAATTACATACCTTACCTACAAGATCATATGATAAATAAATATATAATTAATGTTAAATGGTGGCATTGAGTTTGTTATAATTGAGTTCATTTATACTGTACATAGGATTCACAATAAACTAATTATGACTTTTTAACCCTAAAGGTCCTAAAAGGCATTTCTATATGAAATTTGAATAGGGGGTTGTTTAAATGCTGTAATCCTAAAATATTGGTTAATCTACAATAGAGAATATTAGGAATGTGTGAGCCCTCGAAATTTCAATCATGTCATGGTCAAACTAGTTTATTCATAGTTAAGTTTGTTTATATTCTTGCATTTTAAAGTTACTATGTTTAACATTGATTTGAACAATAGGAAAAGTTATAATCTATACAAATTATAAAATAGACTTTTATTGAAAATTACATACCTAGGTTGTTTGTTATTGTGTTGGATTTTTGTAATATTAAACATAAATTTGTCAAATTTGTTGTTTGTTATTATTCTGGACTTGGGTCAGTTGCTTTTAAACACTCCTATAATAAGACTTTTTTGGCTGTCATTGTAATTTTTAAATACCCATATCAAATATATTTGAAAAAAGTTGCAGTGCACTAGAATTTCATTTTGTAATTGAAAATATTCTTACCTCCATATTTAGGCTACTTTATTTGCATTTTAAGCATTTAAATTCAACCATTTCAAAGTTACTATTTTTACAAACTTAATTGTAAAATGAAAAATTTAAAGATCTATAAATAATATATACATATGAAGATATAATATATACCAAGTGTCCTAAAAGTCCCATACCCTATTATTTTTTTTATTAATGGAAATAGACAGATTTGCTTCGGGGAAAGTTTAGATAACCAAAGGAGGAGTTTTTTGAAGTATCAAAATTTTCAACCCTTACCCCCAAAATTGGGTAGTTGGGGGTAAGTCAAGAATTTTAAATAGTAACCCCTATTGAGTGATACCTGATTTTAAAGGCCTTTTAAAAATAAGAATAATGACGTAAACTAGAGGTCTCTAAGTTCATCCTATCCAACATAGCAACCAATCGAATTGTGAATGTTAACCTACAAACTCTGGTTGTTTTTATTACATTACAAACTGCTTTATGTTGGTAATGTGATGGTAAGAGCCTTACCTTTTTTTTTTTTTTTTTTTTTTTAGCTCAGATTAATTTCTCGAAATGGCTACGATTTACTTCTGGGCAGAAATAGATTCTGGACTCAAAAGCATGTTGTACATTTGCGGTGTAATTATTAACGTAAAATTCACAGTTTGATTGGTCATTATGTTGGGTAGGATGAACTTAGAGACCTCTAGTTTCCGACATTATTCTTATTTTTAAAGACCTTTAAATTGAGGTATCATTCAATAGGACAGTATCAAATATTCCATTGAATTAAAACTTTATTTTGTCGTAGAAAATTTCTTTACTTCAATTTGTAAACTGAATGTGCTTTAGATACTTTATTTAATTAATTTGTCTTCCTTTTGGAAACAATTTAAAGTTATTATCTAAGAGAAATAATTATGTATAACCTAATTAATTAATGTATAACCCCGACTGAGAATCGAATCTAGGACCTTAGACTTTAAGCGTTATTGTTCTACCAACACAGATATCCTTAGTCATTTAGCATAGGGTGTACACTTCTAACTTGACTTTGTTTACTACTATTTTTGAGTTTTTATATCAACTACCTTATTTAAACAACATTGAAATTAATTTTTTTACTCGACTTGCAGATACATGTGTATTGATACTAATTTGGTAAAAATGTATAAGCTTTATAATCAATAATTAAAAAGAGAATTAAGTCCGAAAAATTATCATAAAATATTAAACCGTGATTAGGAGCTGATATGTTTCTTGAAAATATTCTCTAAACAAATACTGTGGATTGTCTCGTATGTTTCACATATATTAGGTCATTATTATTAGAGTTATGTGCAATCATTTGATAACCAAGAATAATCATGATTCATTTCATGACTATAATTTGAAGTTCCTCTACCTATTGGAGCCATTGGAAATTTTTTTTTGTTTCAGAAACAACAGGTGTAAAAGTTATCTATGTTATTTCTGTACAATATTTACTTGTGTTGATTAAAAATATTGCATTTGTTTAGATGTCGATTAAGAAAGAAAAATTGGAAGAATCCAGTAAAAGTATTATTAGATTCCCAGAAGTGGTTTGACGACTTACCAATATTTAATAATTATGATATAGCTCTTCAGGAATTATCAGGACCTGAGGTGGTAACATCATCTGATCAACTTTTAATATTTGCAAAACGATGGTTTCCCCACACAATGACCTGTTTAGATTTTCGTGAAATCTTGTTGGACGGACTGACTGTTCTAGAACTTAAACAGAAAGTAAGTATTTTTGTAGAATGTTGAATAATAAATCAAATAAATCTGTGATAGCTAATATTGCTTTTAAACAGCTTAAATAAAGTGATGTGATTTTTTTTAATTATATTATTTTTTAATTTTATTTTTTACTTTTTTTTTTGTAACAGTAACCAAATTTAAATGAAATTCAAGACTAGAAATAACCCCAGTTATATATTCAAGCTTAACTTGAGAATTATGTGATATAACTAATCTTAAACAATCATTAACATTTTTATTCCAATTAAGTTTTTCTTGGTACATAAAAATACAATATTTTGTAAAGTTTAAACTTAACCAGACATATGCTTCCAAATCAAAATAATGCTAGTTTAATTGCTAGTACATATCAGATGTTTATAAGGAAAGTGTTAGATTATTCTTTTAAAATGTTCACTCTTAAAGAAAATAAAGATTAATAGATGAAACCATAGTGCCAGGATGAAGCAGAATGAAAAGGTTAATTTGTGGTATCATTCATTCAGGAAGTCTACAAATGACATCTTGAAGCCATGTAATAGAGTGGTAGCCAAACCATTGTGTAGAATGGATTCTGAGATAAAGCTAAAGCGTCTTGTGTAAATACAAAAAGAGTTGATACTTGACATTTAGAAAGGCCTACTTGAATGCAATGATGGCATAGAATGGTAGCCAAACAAAATTATAGAATCATGGAGTGGAATGGATTGAAATTAAATTCAGTTGTCTGTTTTATCTCTTGTAAAGTACAATTGGAGTTCACAAATGGAAACCTATAATACTAGAATGAAGCTATAGAATAGAGTAATAGTGAGAAAAAAAATTTAACACTCATTGTGTAGATTCGATTCTGAAATGAAGTTATTGATTCCGTTTATAAGCCATTAATAAAGCAGCTCCACAAGACTATGTCATAGTCATTTGTTCAAAGTATTATTTCAAGATCTTTATAATAATCTTGAGTATTCATTTAATAATTATTTTCCAATATTTTGTTTTTTATAAATATCAACCCAATGTATCCCAAAATATCTTTTCCCCTTCAAATTTAGTATTGACTTAAAATATTAGTAAGTAATACATGGTATATTATTAAAAAAGCTAAATTATTTTCATTGGGCCAAAAGGAGTAAGTTACAACCAGGAACTAAAATGTAGACATTTAGAAATTCTTTTGTTTTAATTTTACAATATCTGTTACAATTATACAAGTCAAATTTGTAAAAATGCAAATACTAAGACAAATGAATAAAAAGTACTCTAATAGAAATGAAATCTCATTTGTAAGTGTTTATCTAATTATTAATAAATCTGAACAAATTATTAAAAACAAGGTCATTTTTAACACAATAATAATAAAATGAATGATTTTGAAGCATACAAAAATAAACCAACGTAAATTACAAATCTGAATGAAAGTCGTAAATTGTCTACCGTTAATGGTAGAAATTTTTGAACAAAACATTTCTTTGAGTGAAGACCGTTACGTGTTGTGCAATGAAATTTTGTGTATTTTCCATTTTATCCACATCATGGTTGTTCATCGATGTAATGTCCTACATTGTCATAATGAATATCTTCTTGAATATTTAAGATGTATTTAGGACAGACAAAAAGATTTTTCTATATTTAGCACAGCTAACAAATGCAAATCATCTCCTAAATTGTAAAAGTGAAATTGTAAAAATTTTGTTCGATTCTTTTGCAGAAGCTTCTATAGTATGGATTAGATTTTATGAGGTAACCATTAGTGAAACACCACAATTTAAAAACACATATCGAATTGTGGGTTTCTTTCTAATGAACTGTTTTATTGAATGATGACCATAATACATATTACAGTTCCATGGTTTCATCCTTAGGTTTTATCAATTCCTATGATTAATAGACAAACTTTGTACACTTTTGTTTATAGATTGTAGAATTATCATTAAAATGAAAAAATCTGTAAATTTGATCAAAAGCATTTCTAGTTATAGTGTTTAGCGACCAGAACATTATTTGCAATGGCCTGACAAAAGCAATATCCCTATTTACTTATGAATATCATCTCTCCCTAGTTGAATATTATAACCCTTTTGAGTTATACTTATATTATAACTCTTTTTGAGGCATACTTCACGGTTTCCTTAATTATAATTTCTACTAAGACTTCTGGTATAACTCTAGTAAGTGAAACATTTGATTCTCGAAATTTTTATATAACGTCAGGAATTGAATAATTCTAATTCATATTGGTATCTAAATTTGATTCAGTTCACTTAGATTTTTGAATCTGAATTTTCTTTTTGCTTAGCAGTTTTGTTTATTAGCTTTATTTGAATTACTATACTTGATACCAGAAAAACTGCTTTCATTAAGGAACACATCTATCAACATCTAACGAAGAAATATCATAAACATTGTTATTAAATTTTAAAGACTTTACCTCAGATTTCTGAGCAGAACTTTTTCCCCCAAATCATTAAAATACTGAATCACTTCCAGCATCATCTCGGTCTGTGAATGTTCTATCTTCTGGCGAAGTTAGAACAAACTCCCAATTTCCTACAGTTATCATCTGCTTCATCTTCTGGTGGAATTAGAACAAATTCCAATTTTTTGCAATCATCTCTCTGTGAGTGCTTCTTCTGCCGAAATCAGAACAAAATTCCTTACAGTCATCAATTGGTTCCCCCAGCGGTTCATCTTCATCTTATGAATAAAGAATTTTATAAACTTCTTACTTTAAATATCGATTAGACTACAAGTTAAATACAAAAAATATATAATTTATTATTTTCACCTTTGGATTGCCTTTTGAAATTCCATGCGCTTATAAAATAGTCATATAGAAAACTATACAAGAAACACTGTAAGTAGATAATAGATTATTCATATTAATTAAACATTGTTAAATGAAAATTAAGTCTTGCACACTAAAATTTGATTAGGAATTTAAAGAAATTAAAAAATTTATCCACGATTTGGCACTCTCAGGCTGACTTGTTTACTGAATGAATCTGTGAAACAAACATATGTCACATCTGAGCTCTAGTGATCATTCAGTGTACTAGAAATCATTTGGTTAAGCATAAATAAATGATAATAAGGCGTCTTTAAAAATATTTTATTTTATGTATGATATATATCACTCTAGTGTATAATGTATTAACTTTTTGTGATTTTAATTGTTTTCTAGTTGTCAGAAGTTAGCGGTATTCCAGTTGAAAATGTAGAATTCGCCAAAGGATCAGGAAACTTTCCTTGTGATTTGTCTCTTCTTTGTATTCAAAATGACTTAGATTGGAATCATAATGCAGAATCACTTGATGCATGGCCTCTTCAGTTTTCAAACGATGGCCATGTAATATATTACAGGTAAGTTTATACATGATTTTATCAAGGTTTGTGTAATGTTAATAAATTTATAAGCATTGTTTTTATCATATCTTTTTCTCATGCAAGCTTGTAATAATAAGTTTTTCTAAGCTGACTGGAAATATTGGATAATTTAATTTATTTCTTACAATGTGCATAGATTAATTATAATAAATCATTTTCATTTTATGATTTCATGTTTCATTAATGTCTTTAACCCTCAAACTGGCTGACAGCCCGGTTTTAACAAATGACCGGGTCGCGGAAACTGTCATGGCTTAGTTCATAAACTCTAAAACACGTATTTTGCAATTCACCATTACGCCCACTTAGAATGGTCCTATCGCAATAAATAAAATACCGTTGGAAAGCTAATGTTCGGTAGATGCATAATCATGCAAAAAAAAATACCACAAAACGTTATAAATAATATTCCAAAAATTGGTGAAGTTCGCATATTTTTAATGCGTAAAATCGTAAATTTCAACTCTGCACCATTAAGTAAAACACGGCTCCATTTTCCCCGATATGATTACAACTATATTTATCTGTCATTTAAGTCAACTAAAACACTGTTCTATAGATCACACCTTTCTCTTTCTAACCGTAGATTACAAATTTTTCTGCGTCTCATAGATCCAGAGATATTTCTACTTGACGAAACTACAAACTTGACGGCACGAAATTCAATTGGCATTCGGTGCAGTTAACGAAATGGCATAATCGATTACTGAATTGAATTTTTGTAATCGAACTTTACAGTATGTTGTAGAGGAAATTTCATTCTATAAGTTGGTACCACTTGATATAGGCAAATACTTATTAAGAAGGTTTTGTTTTGATCTCCAATCGTAGCAATTGTGTGACGTAAAAACTGTAACAAATGACGTAGCGCATATTGGTTTTGGGATTAGAAATTTGTTATTTTGAAGGTTTGTGTATACAAATTGTATATAAATTTTGTATACAAGTTACAATATATGTGTTTTTATATCTAAAGTTTATGTTTTTGACTGAATTTCTAGTTTGTAAACGGTTTATATTTGGATAACCTAAAAGGTATGTTGTAAATTTAGGCTATAACCAATATTTCTTATATTGAGTGTTTTATATGATTATACAAGTGAATATGTGTGTTATTCTTTGTAAAGTATATTGTCTTTGTAAAATCTAATGATTTTGTCTTAGGCCTAGCTTTAGAAAGTTACTAATTACGCCTAAATGGTTGAGGTGTCACCCTAACCTCAAGCGTCAGAATATCAATTTTTGGAAAATTGTCATTTTTATATTGAAAATGTAACAAATTATTTTTTTCCCCTAAATATATTCACAAATATATTACAAATTTCTAGGAATTGTTGAAAAAATTCTAAAAAATCTATTAGTATGTTATTGATTACCATTTCTGTGACATTTCTGCTCCGTTACTCTTCGATTTTTTGGTATTTGACCAAAACACTCCAAATGTGATACATCTAACATTTTTTTTCATTACACACCTACATTCTATGCACCTTTCTGAACATAATGAGATATAGAACTTTTGTATAAAATATATATTACTATGTTTGGTAAATTGTTGAAAATAAAATGACCAATGTCCCGAAATTCATAAAATAATTCTTTACATTTTGAAAATGTAACAAATTTATATATTTTTTTCCCTAAATATATTCACAAATAATACACAAAAATTGTGTATATCTTAGGAAAAGCTATTGATTTTGGGTGATACAGGTTTTTCTGAAAAAAAAGTTAATATCATTTTGACATCTAACATACTTACTCCAAAACCGTTTCAAAAAAAAAAATTATTACATAGATGAATTCTATGCATCTTTCTGAGAAAAATGATATCTTATAAGTTAGGTTTTGTATACAAATAATATATTTTATTAATTTTTAAACGAACGAAGAATTTTAAGACAAATTAACATGCGCCAGCTCTAGGGTTAAATCCTCCATTTATAAAATCGATGTCTAACCTTTTAGTAGAGTAAAATTATAATTTTAAAGTGTTCAGTAAAATATATTTAATTTCTTATTTCTTCTTTGGAGGATGAAGACAAGTTTACGGTTTCATTCCCCAGTATAAGAAATATCCGGAACATATTGTTTATAATAATTAAAGTTGAATAATAGGTCATATTAACTTTTATCATACGAGAAACCATGAGATAAATTCTACCATTTTATGGTATTGAGAATGATTTAACGTAGCTGATATGACAATATCATTAAGTGTAGGTTTACAATATTTTTAAAACTGTGTTTAATATCTGTGTTCAATATTGGTAAGTCCAAAAAATTCCTACGAATAACTGGACGCACATTCCTATGGAATAAATAAAATCTTTAGAGAACAATTAGCATTTAGGACCACCAATAACCTTAGTCGATATCTCCAAAGCAAAGGTCCAAAGAAACATACACCTGACTTACAAAAGTGTTAGGTATATAAGATGTCTTGTGGAAGTTTCGAATCTGTATACACATGGGACAAACCGATAATTCAAAATACACTTCAAAGAACATATTGGTGCCTTGAAGTAATTGTTAAAACATTCATGTTACACAGAACATCTAGCGTCTTCAAACCACGTTTAAAACTAAATAAATACCAACACCAATGTTGAAATTCTTCACAAAGAGGGTAATGTTGAGGGTTCACTTGGACACCCTTAAAGAACTAGAAATATGAAGAGAATAGAAATTTAAGAAATGGTATCTTAAATGAAAAATCTATATATGGAACTAACCCCTTGTTTTACTTATGTTTATATCTTGATAACAATCAGGGTGGTTATCACTTAACTAACTATTCCAGTTCAATACAGTCCATGGTCTCCTAAATAATAAATTACATAACATTAATTTGTGGTGTTTTTTGTGTTATGTGTATTTAATGTGAAATTGTATGACCTGATGAAGCCAATTAGTTGTAAAATATTTGGGGTTTTAGTATGTCAGGAATAAAAAAACTCACTGTTAGCCGAGGTAAAATTTCTACATAAAGGCCAGATTAGGCTTTAGGCCTAACGTACAAATACATGTTTGTAATCTTTCCCAAGATATAAAATAGTTTTACCATTTAAGTTGTCAATAAGATTCTGTAAAAATAATAATAATAATAATTACAATTTATCAAATTGTTATTGGTTAAAATCAATTTTATGAAAAAACTACAAAATAGCTAAAAAATTCGACTTATATTTTAAAATTCCCCAAAAATATAAATATTATTCAAATCAAACTTATAAAATACCATTTTTTTTTCAGAAAGATACATAGCATGCAAATATGTTATGAAAAAGGTGTTTTTGTAAAATTTGTGGAGTTAGTATGTCAGGAATCAAAGAAGTCACTGTTTGTCTAGGAATCAAAATGAAGTAGTACTAACCTAAAAAAAAAAACACACACACAAAAACTAACTTCACTGAGAAATAATATTCATTTGAAATAATAAACTATGTATTATAAATTGAATTTACTATATATATTTTCACAGAAATATATATGTATTGACTTTAATTTACTAAATATATTTACACAATTACACTTACAAAATAAGAATAACCACACCAACTCTCACACATAACACGTGACAAACTGTGAAATCGGATCTCGGAAGTGGATTTTCACATGATGATTTACTGGCTTTTTACTCAAGAAACCTAGACTTATATATAATATATAGATGGAAAGAACAGAAACTATACTATACTTCTGTACAAAAATCTTCCAAATAATATATGAATAATCAAAATATCATCGATTCATGGATTGTCGTAAAACCTCGGCAAAATCTTCGGAAATTGCCTTTTGAAAGAAAACTGTCCGAAGCATATATATATCTTCCTAAGCATAAATGCTACAAGATTTTTAAAAACACAGATCGAAAGAGGAAGAATTTATCTGTAAAGACAGCACCAAAATTTAGTAGACTAAATAAAAATATGAACTTGTGAAAAATAAACAAACAATCTTTGTATCTTTGAGACAAAATGTCAACTCGCCAACGCTGATTTAGTTCACCAGCGTGTAAAGCTAACTTCATTGAATTAAATCATATAATATATTATTTTATATATACTACTCGTATCTGTCAAATGTAGTCTTTATTTTTATTTTTATTTTACCTTCTATGTGGCTACATGTTTCACTGCCACAGGCAGCATCATCAGGCCAGCTGCTATGTCCACTCAAACACTTATAAATACACAACACTTGTAACACATATTTTCATACATTTTTTTGTACACGTCATATAATAAATAAATTTGTTTAACATTGTTACACTTGAGAGGTACCTCCTTCTGGTGTATTTCCTCTAAGACTGATTTGGAAAGATGAGGTGCAGCTCTGTTCAATGCTTATCAGTTTGTACCTTGTGCCCTACTAGATAAAATAAAATGTATGTAGTTCTAGGGCTGTTCAACAATGAATATAATATATTACGTATTTTAGACTTTTATTTACATGAAAATGCAAGTTCAGATCTTCATCTTACCTTTGATGCCAAATTTATTTCGATTAGACGATTTTTAGTGCATGAAATTTTGAATGGAACGTAAGACTTTTTACTTGTCGCTGCAGCTGAAAATTATCTACTTAGCCAACGCATTGCGCTATGGCCGTTTAAGGTTTAACCTGTTGGCAAGTAAGCGTAATGATCCCAGTTATTGCCGTAACTTTCTAAGTGAGTATACACTGCATTTGTCATTTTTAACATTACTCTCAACTTATTTTATTTTGTCAATCCCCTGACATCTAGCAGCAGTATCTTGAACTAAATAGACTTGTTAAAGAATTTTTTTAGATTTATGTTATAAAAGTACACTTTTACTATAATTTAAATTTGACTACTATAATACTAATAAGATTGAATTTAATTACAGAGATAATAGAGAACAGTTAATGGAGTTAACAGGAGAAGAACGTAACAAACTTATAATAAAGGAAGCAACACGCCTGAACAGTCCGAATAGTAGCACAGTCAGTACATATTCACCACGCAGAGAACGTCCACTCAAGATCTACTTAGATCAAACACCACGAAGACCTAAAGTTGCTGTTGAGCCTGATATTGACTGAAATTCGTACATAAATGTTCATTTGATCTCTTTTAAGTTATTACCAATGAATCAGTTTTTGTCTCTGTTCATATCAGTGAATTGCAATATACCATCAGTTCCACTGAAATGCAACTCAATGGTACTGGACTCCAAAATCAGTTATAGATATTTTAAATCATTGCGCATGTATTTATGTAATTTAACTAACGTATCAGTAATCAAATAGGGTTAACTTGTAAATTATTTTAAAAAAATTATATCATCCTTTTTAGGATTATTTTATTTATTATTTAATTAAATTGTTGGTGTTTCATTGTGATTTCAGATGATTTATTTTAGTACATTTATTTGTAAAGTAATGAGTATATTTGAAAATTGCATTTAATAAATATCGAACCTTTGAAAATAATACTTTTACAATTTTGTTTAATAATTTTTGTAAATATTGTATATCATGTTATCAGAGGTATATTATATATTCATACTTTAAATGATATAATTTAAAAAAAAAATCCAATATTAAATACCATTTTCACAATTTCAAACGCCCAATACAAAATTCAATGTGTATCTCAAAAAGAGATAACTTTTAAACTATTTAATATTTTCGTAAAGGTATATGTTATATCACATATAGTGTTGCATTTCTTGTAACATTGGTACTCCAAGATGGTTTGTTTTGAATGGAAACAGAATGTTTATAGAAATTGGTGGTTTTGTTTGTCAAGTTGATTTTAGATTTTAAATAATGTAATACAATATTTGTGACACTTTAATTTTTCTAAACCTGATTACCCTAGTACTGTGATAAATCATTAATCTCTTCTCCATATGTTTTGCTGTTATAATGATGATACTTTTCACAATAAACAAGTTTTGAGTCTATATTTTTATAATTTCTGTGGTTTCTAAAATCATAATAATAATATTTCTTGATCAATATTTATTACAGAATAATATTTTATGTAAATCAGTTGGCTGTAAATTAATATTAAAGATAAGGTGCTTAATTAGATTTTAGGCCTAATTAGTGTGTAACAATGGCAAATCATAACATAATTTTCTAAAATTTTCAGCTAAGCATTGGGTATTTTCCGTATTACAAAGTGCTTTTTATTCAGTAACATATAAATTTTATCTTTAATAATAATAATGTTACAGCTGAATGAGTTTTTTTTTATATCAATCCTAAAATATTAAAATCTTTTTGAAAAAGGTACAGATGATATTGATATAATATTATTGTTAAATTTGGTTGTGTCTCTATACAATAATTATTTCACAATCATCATTCAATTGTAATTGCCAAAAATTATAATTAATAATAATAATGTTGTTGTTATTAATAATGGTTTTTGGATTTTTGTATTGAAAGAAACTTGTACATATTTATTTTCTAAATATGAGTATGTTTATCAATTACGTGAACTACATCAGTGGAAAAGCTAAGAATTAAATCAGAAATCCATGATTATAAGAAATGGCAACAAAACTGTGGTCTTTATTATCTAACACTTTGAAATTGTAATTAACCTCAAATATATTTCCTTCACTTTTATTTTAAATAATTCATTTCTAGAGGATCATGAAGTAGAGTATGTGTGTGAGGATGTTATAAGGGTGAGTTCGACCATTAAATTATATTAAAATTATGTAGCAAATTCATACATTAATTCTATTATAATTTAGACACAAAATATTCTTTTAAACCCCAAAGGAAATTCACCAACAATTTTCAAATTGGTATGAGTAGGTTTCAGTTCTTTAGTGGATTGCAAACAAAAAATGCTTTAATGGTTTTATTTGATTCAAGAGAATCAATTTTAAATCAATTCTCTTTGGAGTGAGGTTTAACATCACTAGTGTTAAAGCAATTTGGAATTAATTCTTTTTTTTTTTTTTTCAAGATTATTTAATGGATTGGTAGGTTAACAATTTTTTTTAAATGATTTATTGGATCTCTAGATTGAAAAGAAGAAATTTAGAATCAATTCTTTAATGTATTTGATAGGGTTAACAATTAATAAAATTTAAATGATCTAGGTTTAAGAGAAAAAAAATCAAATAAATTCTTTTGGATTTGTAGTATTAATATATTGCCAAATGAGAAACTTAGAATTAATTCTTTAGTGGATTGGTGGGTTTAATGGTTTACACCCTTAGTGTAATACATCACCAGATTTAAAAGAAGTTTAGGATCTAATCTTGAATGGATTGGCAGGATGTGACAGTTTAAACCGGGGTTCAATACATCACCAGGTTAAAGAGGTTTAGAATCAAATCTATGATAGATTGGTTAACGATTTAACCCATTGCGAATTCATTTAACTCTGCACATGGCAACTGCCGGTACAAATTATTTTGGTCGAAACTAAGTACTCGCACCCTAATGCCATACTGTACATATTCTTTTAAGATTATATAGCTTCTTAATTTGTTTTAAATTCTAAGCTTTGTAAATAGTAAGAAAACTACATTATATTATTAAATTATTTATAAAGTAAGATTTCTAGTTACATTTATTTAGCGCAGATCAAAGTTAGTAATAATCCAAGAGCACATGAAACTTTATTGAAACTTCATTTTATTACTGTATTATGTTTGATCACTAAATTTATGTTTTTAAACTAATATTAAACTAAGCAGCATATTTCCGCTTATTTATAGTTTTTTTAACTTCCTTTTTTGCATTTAGTAATGTTGTTTGGTGTTAAGCTTTGAAGCACACTTTGTCCATATACAGGGGTACTTTGCAATGTCCACAAAGTCATCTTGTATCAGATTCGATCCCTTTGAACTGCACACTTTGCATTTTTGGATAGATTTGCCTTTTTACCTTGTAGTAATACTTGTAGGGGGAAATGTGAACACTTTTTAGCTTGCAGTCGAATTGAGTCCAATTAAAGCTATGCCACCTAGAGAAATCTGTTCTTGGAGTTGTGCAGATGAAAATAAATGTTCTGCAGTTTATTCTGAAATCTGTGTAGTACCTTTTCACTTTCAGCTGTGTGGCTTCACATGGTTTTAAATTGCAAAAGAATAATAAATTGCCAGATCAAGTAAAAAAAAAAAATCCTTATAATCTTTTATTGTATGGCACATTATAGGAAAACTTGACAGTCTTTAATTCATTCCAAAGATGCCATTGTTGTAGTCTGCAATAACAGTAGGTTTTATTAGTTCTTCAACATTACGTCTTTTTCGGATCCATATATCTTCATGACATAACATGACATGTAGATAAGACGAGGACATCTCTCTTCTTCTGCCACATGATTGCTAAAACACCTTTGGAAGACCTGCAAATGGCTTCATACTTATTGAGTAATTTTTTTAATTTTTCGGATATTTCAAAAAAAAAAAGGAAGAGGGTACCATGGTCCATAAAAACAATATATACCAAACTAAAAGAAGTCTGCATTAGGTTCAACACAATCGATTCGCTTCCAAGAAATTCGTCACAAACTTTGTCTTCCCCTACATAAATTTAAAAAAAAAACAGAACAATACCCAGAGCATAGCTCACACACCTTAAATTTTTTTTATTCGAAACCTTGCTCTTTTTTAAGCTTGAACTGATTGTATGATAAGCGGCATCTTATTTTCATGAGGCTTTCGTCACGGAAAACATTTTGTTTAGATTGATAGATTTTCAAAAACTTGTCCTCAAGACCAGTAGTGTTATAGGCCTATGCTTTTGAGCTTGTCATGTGTATTGTTTTCTATTGACTCATCAGAAAAGTTCATAAATCTATAGATTACAGCTATTTAACGATAATTTATCTAAATTAGAGCTTTGTGAATCTCGCTTCATATTCCATGACACGGACACTTGAGACACAATAAATAATAAAAAAAAACAATAAATTTGCTTTCAATAACAGGTTTGTTACATAAAATGTGTAAAAAAGCTGAAATGAAATCATAGACAATCCTAGTACCATCTAGCAACATTATTTAGAACTATTCAGAGAACATGTTAAATACAGAAGCATTGCGTGGTGGTCACGGTGTGATCCGCAATGGGTTAAACCGGTTGTTCAATACCAAGTTGGAGAAATTTAGAAACAATTCTTCAATGGATATGTAGATTTTACAAGTTTAAAGTAAATGATTTGATGAATTATCAGATGTAATAATAATCAAGTTTAATCAATAAGCAGATGTGTTTTGATCAATTTAACAGTTCTGGAATCAATAGTTTAATAGAATACCAGACTAAAAACTAAAAGTTTAATGGAATTATAATTGTAAGAGTTAAAATGATCATTGGATTCATAACTAAAGTTTTAATGGAGTATCAAGTTCAAGAGCAGTGAAATAAATTTTAGAAATCATTGAGTTTTATTAAAACAACAGATTTCAGAACAAATGAATCAATGTAAATTTCACATTCAACAAATCAACATATATTCTGACAACTGTTTCACAATTAAGAATTTTCAGAGAATTATGACAAAATTTACAAAATCCAACTTAAGTACCAACATGTATACTAAGAAAGTGGGGGATGGAATGGTAGGATAGGGAACTGAGCCAAGACTACCTGAGAAGGTAAATGAAAATGACCTGACAAGATGTGTGACAATGGGTTTTAACAAAGGAGATGGGTTAAACACTTGTTCATTGAGGTTGGAAGCATGGCAATTGAACAGATCTGTTGATTTCTAAATAATTTAATTTTTTACTTTTTTTTAACATGCAAAACTTTGACATTTTTGGTGGGATCAAAACTATGACCAGAATCTAATATATGGTTAGCAAAATTTGAATCTGTTTTATCGTACTTCCAACAATGTTCATGTTCTTTAATTCTAGTTTTAATTGATCTACCTGTTTGACCTATGTATTCACTATTATAATAATTTACTTTGTACACACCACTATTATCTAATAACACTATTTTGTCTTTATTATTAACTAGCAACTTCCCTAAATTACTACTACATTAAAAACCAATTTTTACATCATTTTTATTTGTTATTAAACACCCTACCTACTTTATAACTAATATTACCTATGAATTGTATCTTACAGTATTTATTTTTATTCTTAACATCTGATTTTACCTTATCAGGTAGTCCTGGCTCAGTTCTCCTTCCTTGCATTCCATCCCCCACTTCCTTAGTATAGATTTTGGTACTCAAGTTGGATTTTGTAAAATTTAGTTCATAGTTGTGTGAAGATGCTTAATTGCAAAACAGCTGTCACAATATATGTTGATTTGTGAAATTTTACATGTGAGTTATTATTTACCTTAATATGGAATTTCACCAAGTACCAACTGTGTTTACCCTTACTATAAAAAAAGAATCAACGAGTAATTTAACGAGCCAATTTTAAAACTAAGGGCAGAAATGAAGTGTAAAGTTAAGTGATTCATAACAAAATTGTTTGAAGTTTACAGCCTTAGTAAGTTTTAAGATTTTCAGATGGAATGATTTAAAAGTTCTAATTAAGGGATACTGGGTCCGAAGTTTATATAAACAGTGGTTTAATGGCTTACCAGGTTAATAGCTCCGGATTCAATTAATTAAATTACTAGTACCAATGGTTTCTTTCATAAATTATCAGGTTTAAGACTTTCATAATCATTTCTCTTTAATTGATCATTAGCTTATAAACCTCAGAATCATTGCTTTCATCAAATGATGCCTTTTACGAACACCATATTTAATCTAAACAAAAAATGTTGTTTTATAAAATATTGTGTAGAGAAGTAAGTAAGGTCACTTATCAAATACAATATAATTGTTAGAGTTGAACAGTTTTTTAGTGTTTCATTTAAAAGTGATCTAACAATCCATACTACATACTAAATAAATATTAAAAATATACATCTACCATAAAACAAAGTTGGACATATTGATAAAATACAATAGGACACCAACCAATTACTTAGTAATTTTTTGTTACTGGAAAGATAAGTAAACTTAGTCCTTTTTTTAAATCCATGCAGCCTACAGATTGGGGTGGATCACTCTGTCTTAACCCCTTAAGTGTTTTATTTTTTTTGCCTAAATCAACCCAAAAATGCCTATTTTTTTAATTTGATTATTTTAATGTTTGTTAACTTGGAAGTTAAAAAATAGGCATTAAAAGAAAATATAAGCAACATCAAAAGTATAACTGTCATGTTTAATATAATTTAAAAATTTTCTGCAAATACATTAAAAACACATTTACCTAACAATTAAAAAAAAGTAAAATGTAATAAAACCATTGTTAAAAATAAAAGTACACACAATAAAGATTGTTTACAGTTTCTTACTAATGTTTAGTAATTTTTTTGGGTGTGATATATTTTAAAACATGGGGCAGCACACAGCCCAACATCACATTCGCTGCACTGGTATCGCGACTCCTTGCGGACATATCGCGACTCCTTGTAAATATAATGTTCACGGCGGATCCAAAGAGAACAAAAATAAAGCGTTAGTTTTATAAGTTATGCTCTAGAGAGCATGCCAACACTATCTAGCGGCAATACTAGCAACTACAACGTAATATTATGACAGAGAACGAAATAGAATAGGGCAAGTTAAGAGCGTCGGCTTTAGCCGACAGCGGCACTTTTTATCGATATTTGTAGCGTCGGCTTAAACCGACATAAACACTTAAGGGGTTAATAAAATTACATCACGTAATCCTATTTCTCCCTGGTTTTGGACATTCATCCAGCATCAGATATGATTTAAGAAATACAATGAACATGACACAAAATACTTCACTCTGACTGGAGGTTATCATAAGTTTCCCTGAAACAAACATATATATGACATGCATAGTAAAAAGCCAGCAATGAACCGGCATGATGGAAACGATACTACACAGAAGTTGTGCAACGGTTCCTGTCTGTTATCACTGTTCCTCTTTTAATCTTTTGATTAAAGTATCAAAGAAAAGATTCATTAAATATTTAAGTTATTAATAATAAAACACAATTTTTATTTTGTACTATCCAAGAACCATCGGTCTCAACAGTAATGAAAATTTAAGTTATTAATGAAATATTATTTGATTTAAGAATAAAGTGTTAGGCTACCCTCATTTTATAAAAATTCACAAATGTTCATCTGTTGGAACAAAAATTACAATTTTATTTAAAGCAGAAAAAAAAAAAATTATAAAATAAAAACCAGTTCATAAGAACTGTACAAAATACTGCACATTGAAAAATGTAAATTTCATAAATTGGTAGTGTTTTATATGATGATTTGTTTTATTTTTTTTAATAAACTGATATCAATATTATATTCAATTGATAAGTCAAGACTTTATGTTTCAAACTGAGTAGAAACTGTAGTCGTCCTAAAAAGTTGAATGTGATTAATGTAGTTAATGTATGTACCGGTAGTAACATTTTTCCACTTTAAATCTGAAAGCTCTAATTCAATTTGAAAACTTTAAAAAGCAGATTTAAGGCTATTATTTTATTTTAAAGTCAAAAACCTTTTCATTATAGTCTATGAGTCAAGGATCTCGTATTAAAATCATTACAATGTCAATATATAAAAGGTTAATCTTTTAACAATTTTACTATAATATAAAAATCATTATGACTTATACGCTTTAAAATCCATTGTAGGCCTATTTATTACAACTAAAACTAACTCTTGTCTATGTCAATTATCGCCCTTTATATATTGTGGTGTATGCAAAGTTCAGCAAAATAATTAACAAACATAATACACTAATAATTTTAAAATACATTTACTTGATATGGTTATATCAATCCTTAATACAAGCAAAAAGAATCAATGGTACTAGATAGAATATATTAAATGTGTTTTAAAATAACTTTTCTCATATTGTGATTATGTGTTTGATTTGTTTCATATTTTGTGAACAGATTTCATTGATTTTCACTATTTGGGGTATAACTGTTATAGCAATCGGACCTATATTGTTCAGAGACTGGATAATTAAATGTCCACTGGTCATGATCTCCAGAACGAAATTTGAATGTTTGTTTATTTTCACATGTGTCCACATGGTAACTTGTCCAATGATGAAATTTGGTATTAAGATAATTTTTTTCAATATCTTGAACAAATCTGTTATCCAGCTATATAGGTTTTCAAAATTGCATACTTTTAACCAAATTTCGGATCTAGTATTCTCATTTTTTGTCCAATGTTCACCAAAATTTGTATTATAAAGGTTGACTTGTCTATTCAGCAAAACATGGCAATACAATTGTTAGGCAATTTTTAAAAAGAAAAAATTACAAATATTCTTGAAG
Organism: Aphrophora alni; assembly: GCA_963513935.1. Lineage (NCBI taxonomy): Eukaryota > Metazoa > Arthropoda > Insecta > Hemiptera > Aphrophoridae > Aphrophora > Aphrophora alni. The sequence goes on from OY740766.1 coordinate 100,904,262, forward strand.
ATTTGATTTCACAATCTAAAAAAGCATTCAAAATGTTCAATTTACAACAACCTGTATAGTATAGACAGTAATGAAAATTTTTATTTTCTCCATCCAAAATACTGAGAGTTGAATTGTATTTTTATTGAATTAGAGTAACACTTGAAGATGATATTTTTGTTATGAAATGGCTGTAGTGCATTTAAGAAAAGGAAAAGAATTAATCTATTTAGGGCATAGAAAAGAAGTAAGTTTGCAAAGTTTTAAGTAACATAATTATAAATACAATATATATATATATATATATATATATATATATTATATATAGTAACCCTAATCTGTCTACATTAACAGGAAAATATTTGTTGTTTTCTTGTTAACTCAAACATGTTCATATTTTAATTTAAATACTGTTTACAAAGAAACAATTTGAATGAATACTGTGCTCCGATAATCCTGATATATTGATGATTGGAGTTAAACATATAGGAGCTGCTACAAATAAGTATTCAGTTATGTTAATTATATAGGGTAGTACATTAAAATAACCATAAAATCAAATGTGGATAAAAAAAAATTCTAATTCAAATGTTCCCCATGATGAGATTAAAAGACAAGTGTAACTTTCCTAAGACAATTTTAGATTAATGTTAGCTGTTACATAGAAACAGTAAAAGTCCTTCCACAGAATGTCATATTCTGTATCCTAGGTATTATAAGACAAAGTTTGAAACAAGCACAACGACCTTATGTGTATCGCATGGATGGAAATTCTAAACTAATCATCCTCTCTAATTGATAGCACAACAAATTCCAATTTAGCTTTTTTGATGGATATAATAATTTATGACATTGTTTACTCAATAACTAAGAGTAAATTTGGAAGGCATAAATATTTAATAAAAAAGGACTAACATTTAAATTTTTTTTTAGAGAGAGTATGATTCGTAATAGCAAAAATTTGACATTTTTCCAATAAATGCTTTGAGGTTTCCTGAGTGTAATCAGGAGTTTTTGTAAAAAGCGTATCCATCTATCATTCTGTTGTCCGTTTATAGTAAACAACTTTACAGCCTTAATAAAGAAACAAATTTCAATTAAATTTAGCATAAAAAATAAAGTACTATCTAGGTATTGTTTTGGTAGGAATATTTTTATTATTATTTTATTTATTTTTTATTATTATTATTATTATTTTTTTTTGTAAACCAACTCATTTTCATGAGCACAACGAAATCATTGAACATATATGTTCATGAAAAATTTAGATAAGAAAAATGGGTTAACAAGATAGGGTACAAAATGTATTATAACACATATATTTCATTCCCAGTAAATAATTTTGGCAGAGAAAACAAAATTATGAATTAAGCAAAAACATACTCAATATTGTATAAAATATGTCCTCTAATTGTTAAATTTACTTTATCTCTGTATTTTTACAATTTTATTAACTCTTTATTTACAAATATGTATCTTTACTTTAATGTATTAATAAAAAGTATTCGGCTTTGTTTTTGGTTGAGTATAAGCTCAAAAACAATATAAATATATTTTTTTAATCAATCACCTTTAAGGCACAGTTTAAATAGAACCCTACTTTTTCCTTAATTAGTTATTTATCTCATTCATATCTAAGTAAGATTGTTTATTAATTATGTTTGCTTTTGGTACATTTCTCTTTTTTGGTTTTACATTTTTCTCTAATATTGATGTTTGGCCTCCATGGAAAAGAAAAAGTAAAATTTAGATAATACAATCCAAACACAGGTGACATTTTACAGTGATTTAAACTTAAAACTACTGTATATTACACAAATTTTAACAAACACATGCAGTAGTGAATCAGGTATTTTATTATCAGACAGAAGACTGTTCAGTCTTAGAAGTTGTTGGCATCCCTTAACAGGCTAAAGTAAACAAAAAGTATTGAAAAATTGTTACTAAAACACTAAACTTGAAATATCTAAGTAATAATAATTGTAATGCAGATTACAATACAGTAGTTCAGTAGCCTACTTTTGCTATTTTCATAACTAAATCCTTTCTTATACAAAAACAGAATATCGGAAGTTGATTTTTTGAAGTGTTTTTACCTACAGCTTGTAATTTTTCTTTAAATTATTTTTTACAAAGTGTTGCACAGGTTTAGTGATTGTTGGCCTAATGGATTCAAAGCAAATTAAGGATAAATAAACAGACAAATATTTGAGTATCTAAACAACTTTTTAGTTTTCTTAATTCTCAAAATAATAAGTTTAGACTTAATGAGAAACTGTATATATTCACAACTTTAAAATTTGGTTAGTATTCAACTATTTTATAGTACATATTTTACAAATTAAATAATAATTACCTAAATAACTCAAGTTGAAAAGTTGCTGATTTTTTAAAACAAAATGTTAACTGTTGAAGGGCCAACAAATTTTAGGTAGATCTAGGACTTCCATTGTTGTTTGTATAATGGATTTTCATACTTACCTTATCTACTTAAGATTTATAACTAACTGTATTTTCAAATTATATTGTAAGTTAAATTGTGTAGCTTGTGATTTGTTAAACTTTGCTCTGTACTATTTATTACCTTGGGAAAACAATAAAATCTATTTAAATAGATTATTGGGAAGAAGGCATTTTATTTGTAATGACAGTTCCTTGACAGGTAATCTATTTATTTTTCTATTATAATGTGTATATTCTGTATTTTAAACAAAGTTTATTTTATATAATGAATGAATTAATGTGAAAAGTATTGAGTTATATCTGTTAGACATGGATGTAGGCCTATTGTGTTTATTATATAAGAAGTGTGTCTTAATGAAGCAATTTTTCATGGATCTAATTTCAAATATTCTGTTATACATTTGATAATATAACACTGTGTCTTTTTTAACTGGGACCTCTGAAACTATAATATTTAAAGAAAACTTTAAATAGGCGGCTTACCTACTTTTTCCTCTGTAATAAAATCTATATTGTCACAAATTAAGATAAATCTATTAAACATTGTCATGTTTAAATATTACTTTTTAAATCTGGAATAGCCATTTTAATGATTATTGTTAGTTAAATTACTAGTAGACTAAAATTAGTTTATAGCATTATTGAGTAAAATAATAATAGTTTATTATTAACTTATTTCATTAACTATTTACTTAATAATATACGTTTATTAAGTAAGGTTAAAACTGAAATAAATTATGTACATTAATTCACTGAAGTGTCCTACCGACTGTGCCAGTTGATTGTTCAACTCGACTCATTGGTTAAAAAAAATAAATAAATAAAAAATTTAAAAAATAAAACTGTTTATTATGTTATAATATTTATTTAAATTAAACTATACTGTAATAGTTTGAAACAAGTTCAACTATTCATAGAGAAGGACTCTACTTCCCTGCTGTCCTAACAACAACTTGTGTGTACAAAACTTAAAAGTAATTTTAGAAGATAAAAATGCTGAATTGCTAACTGATATCTAATTGTATGTACACCTGATAAACAAGGCTAATGTTTATCTTGACCTGAAATATTGTCTTATGCTAGGATTAACTTGCATGTATAACCGAAATTAAAACAAGAGTATTAAGAAATTGTTTCCTATTCTCATGTTTTTTAATGGAAGTTTGGGAAATTTTCAGGGCTTATATCTTGTAAATGAGTAAGAATATAAAAAAAATACTCAAGAATAAAATAGTGTTAAAATCTCGTGAAAATCCAAATTTAAGATAAAATGGGTGTTTTAAAGTTGTCTACCAAATTGAAAAATGGTGGTAAAATTTAAAAAATTCAAATACATCATTTAATTACAGAAAAAATGTAGGGTCCTCCATTTGAAGCTGTAAATCGTATAGTTTCAGAGATTCCAATGGTGGCTTAGTTAAACAAGACACTCTGTATAATTAAATTATCTAGCTGGAAATTTTAAATAATTATTTTTATTTCTTAATAATTAATTACTAGTACTTTGCACTTACATTGCACAAAACTAATAAGACATGTTTTAAAATGAGTATATGAATCCTATCATTTACTTAATTTGATTATGACTTCTTCATTTTATTTTGAACACCAACAAATGAAATACTTAAAATGTAAGGTAATGCAAGTAACACATTTCTTTCAACGTTATCAACAGATTATCTCAAATAATGTTTACGATTTTTTACAAATAATAATGATTGACTTTCCTTTATTTTTTTTCTATTTTTTATAAGAAATATTATGCACAAATAATGAAATAAAATTGTAAATAAATAAAAGTAATAAAATTTTAATATAACCATATCTCTAAGAATATGTTTTTAAATCCATGCTTAAACATTGTTATTGGCTAAGCTATGACTTAAAAATAATGCTGTAATGTGCAAAAGTGATATATCTATTCATAAAATTTTTAATTTAATATTATATGAGCTTTGTTACTGAATCGATGTTAGTGTTATATAATATATAGTTTATTTCTCATTAAAATTCAAAGTGTCGTTTTGGTAATAGTTCTGTTGGAAGAAGCATAGAAGTAATATATCTACAGTCATTACATGTATCTATGGGTATTGAGATTTCCTTTTACTATTTTATTTCGTTAGCTTTGGGGGTGTTTGTGGTTATTATTTATTTTCTACATTTTCCAGTTAAAATCTAAAACTGTTAATAAAATTAACTAAAGAAAATAAAGAGGACAAAAAGTATCTGTTCCTTGGACACTAATACTTAACTTTAACTTTTATATTTTTTATTTTACATTTTTAATTGTGAACAATCCCACAGAAAAACTTTTAATTTGTGCCAGTATTTAGACAACTTTTGTACAGCCTAGAATGTTAATTTTTATCTTAAAAATTCTAAACTCATATTAACTCTACTATGTTAAGTGGTGGCGCCATTAGTGTTTTACAACATATCCTAGTCTTATTCCAAATCTCAATATCATTATAGAAGATTATTAACTAGAAAATCACTTCATGCTTGAAAGCTTTCTTGTCAAAAATGTTATTTCAAGCTTCTAGTTGATTATAACCAAAATATATAAGCTTTGTCTTTATATCTTGTTGCGTTGCAAGGTGTCAGATAAAAGTAAAATTATTTTATTTGTGATTCAGATTTGAAAATTTTTGATAAGAGCTAATTAGACCAACCTAATTGATTCCGAACATAAAATTGTAACTGTTCCTAAACTTTTTGATTTAAAAAGAAATATGACAACTATTTTTAAACTTAATTAATTTTGTTATAATAAGAACTTTACTTGAGAATAAAGATAAAATGTAAATTGAGGAATGTTTCATTATATTTAATTATGTAGTTTATTTTTATTAAATTAAAACCGATTATTTACTCAGTTTGTAGAGTGTCAAGTTTTTTATATAGGGTGGGGCAGAGAAATAGGACTTTTTGAAATAATCACAAAATTGTTAGTTTTTATTTGAAAAAAATTGTTTGGCATATAAACATGCATGATTACATATTCATTTATGAAAAATCCTATCTTGCAAATGATGTCCATTGTCATTAATGCAGTGTTATAAGTGTAACAAAATTAATTGGCCTCCACCATATCTAACAGATCTCTGTCAATTCGGGTGTTTTAATGACGAAAACTGTCCTTCAATTCATCAATTATATAAGGCTTGGTCTCATACACATGTAACTTGAGGTATCCTATAAAAATAGTCACACATTGATAAATCTGGGAACCGAGGAGGCCAGCAACATCACCAAATCTGGAAACGACATGGTTAGGAAAACAGAGTCCGAAGAACATTCACTGAAGGTCGGGCTGTGTGTGTTGTTGTCCTCATCTTGCTGAAATCATACACGCTGAATAGCAATTCGTCTATAACTCGGGCACAACAAGTTCTTTTATCATCTCTGTGTAACGCTCAACAGTAATAGTTACAGTAACACCATTTTGTTCAAATAAATAAAAACCAATGAAGCAATTCTTTTCCAACTGTAACTTTGGGCTCTGCAATGTTTTTTGATTGATTTCTTGGGGATTATCAGCAGTCGAGAAGAAATTTTTGTTTGTTGACTACACCATTGAGATGAATATGAGCTTTCATCACTCATCAAGAAGACCATGTTTTTATTTTCTTCATAATGTGACAACATTGTACATGCAAAGTTAAATCGGTGTTAGTAATCTGTTTCATTCATCTCGTGCACAACCACTAACTTGTATGTGTGAAAACAAAATATGACTCAGTATGCGATTGTTTATTTTAACACAATCATTTGAGTGGATTTCGAACCTGCGCCAAAACTCAAGCTGAACAACAATCACTGATTCACTCTACTCTTCACAAACCGTCTTACTCCAAAACGGTATTATAACATGCATGATGTCTACTGAAAGGTCTGAAAGTGAAATGCTAGAACATAGGAATCGGATACGCCCCCCCTCCCCAATTGAACTCCTCTCTCCTACAACACATGCAGTAATAGCCTTTTCAAAAACATCCTTTTCCTCTGCCCCACTGTGTATAAAATATCTAATTAATTAAATATGTACCAGTTTACATACATTAAGTTATCTTTGTAAATATGTTGATATTTTAATTGCGTTTATATATTCAACTACCTTTGCTATGTTGTGAGCCTCAATATAAAACTTGGTTTAGTTGTTGTTTTAATAGTTTGTATTCAATATGATCCTTTTGAAGTCTGAATCCAGTTGAATTATAATGAATACTTGTCACCTTTTCATACTCTTGTATTCTGCTTCTTCACTGTATATGCACATTTTATTCAGCTTTGTGATGTCTGTTATGGAAATGTAAAAATTACTCATGAAAACTGGTTTTAAAATATTATAACCATAAGAATTGGGGCAGCATAATTGGGGGAATGGGAGTATTGTAAATAACTAAATGTTACATTTTGCCTACCTTAAATAAGCTGTCATTATTCATATTTAATTAATCTAATGATATTTACTATAGTTTAAATGATTTTACAGTCAAGGTGCTTCAAGGGTAAAACATTTTTTAAGAATATTTTCTAAAGATGACATTTTTGTAATATACTGTATCATTATTACACGAAGTAGACTCTTTTTACATGACTCTTATAAAATTTAGAAGAGCGAAAATAAAGCACATTTTTCAATGTATCGCTAAAACATCTAAATTTGTTATAATACAAACAAATTAGTAGTTATAAGCTATTTTTGTCTAGTCCAACATTGATTGACAAGATGAATATTTTGTATTTATATAACTACTATACTTTTTATTTTAAATGATAAAATTTCAACAATTTTATTTTAAATAATTTCTTTATTTTTAATCAAAAATGTAGTTTTTCAATAAGAAAAGTACAGCTGACACTGGAATGAACATTGAACTTGCTATGTTATGGCTACGTTATGAGGCCTACATGCTACATGCTACACATGAATGAAAACTTATTACTATTGTGATTTTTACACTTATTTGGTCTGATTTGTAGGTTATATGGTTACATTCTATTTCTATATTTATTGCCATAGATGGTAAGTAGTGGTATCATTAGATGTAAACTGACAATCTGTGTAATATGGATATAGTAGGTCATTATAAGATTTAGTTGATATTCATTAAAAAAATTACACAGCATCCATTATGAAAAGATCTAAAGCATTTCTTTAAAAAATGTCGAATTCATATGTATCTATCAAATTTCATTGATTTGGTTTCCGAGAAAAATTAATCACAGCCAAACAGATATCAAGTGTTTTTTTTTTAAATCTATATTGTATAAATAGCCAAATACAGTTATTTAAAGGGTTTTTTTTTTTTTTTTTTTTTTTTTTCAGATATCATTATATCACTATTGACGATTTTTGTTTATAATTAAATAATTTTCTCTTTTGTTAAAAAATGAGCCAGCAAAATCATTACCCTTAGAAAAATGTATATCTGACCAAATGATGGTGTAAATTAAAGAAAGGTTTAGGATCCTTCTTTCTTTCTTTGTAATAGGACTATATTTGAATTCCATAACAATCTGTTGATATGTACATATCTAATGCTTAGAATGTAAATATATATGTAAAAAACATATATATATATATATATATATATATATATATATATATATATGTGTGTGTGTGAGTGTGTTTGTGTGTAAATGTATCATCCTTTTTCTTTTATTGTCCTTTGTTACTTTTTCACACTGCCTATGATCACCATCACTCTCTACTGATAAAGTAGAGCAATCTACTTGGTATCATAGTAATCATAGATAAAATCAACTTTTAGATTTTTGGTAGAAGTATTATAGTATTGAGTTCTCCTGATTCCAAAAAGTAGTTTAGAATGACATATGTCTGTCATTCGAACAGTGAGCTTCATGGCAAATAAATTGATAGATTTTGGTAAAATTGTGTGTGTGGTATACATATATATAGCCTTCCCTTTTTTTTTAAATTTTGGAGTAATCTTTTATAAAAAAAACACAAAATTCCTTTTTTTTCAAAATTTGATCAGTTTGTAAATAAATTCAGTACAATTGTAGCTAAAGCTGCAAATAGAACATTGGTCACTACTGTACTCTTAAAATTATCATAATGAAGTTATTGATTCAAAACTAAAACAGATCTTTTATGTGGTGCTATTAAATATTAAGTTTTTCAAAACACACTACCAATTTTATTAAAATTTGAAAATGGTAAAATGAACATTATTAGCTCAAACCAACTGCAAGTAAAATATACATATTATTTATGGTTCAGCAATAATAACATTTTTGAAAATCTACTTCAAGAAATGAGTTATATTAATATTCTACATAAGTAGGCTATTGGACTATCATTTCTATTTACAACATTAGAAAATTATGTTATTTTAATTTAAATTATAACCTAACAATGGTGGTAGATTGAGTTAGTAGACCTTTTTTCCAGGAACCCTTATATTGTAGGAGTTAATTACTGATTCTTGAAATTAATTTTATAGAATGAAACAAACATAAATATGTTGTCCAATAAAAAAACAGGTAAAAGACTAACACATACAGGCTTGGCCTAACTGTATGATAACTGTTGTTACTTGATGAGTAAACTCTAACTTTTAAAGGAATCCATATGAAGTCATCCAAAGTTCCAACTGGACAGCTTTAACTTTTATTAGTCTTCTTGAAAACCTGTCTGATGGAATAATAGAACAACTAAATTATAAAACTTGTTCTAGGAATGTTTCCATCTTTTATATATAAAGTTTTTCCCCATAATGTTATTGATGTCAGAATAATTTTATTTTATGTTATTGTTTTTAAATTACGGCTAAAGTATTTGAAGCACAGACCAAATAAAATATAACTTTCTATTAGTGTAATATATTGTAATACTCTTTTCGTCTAAGTACTGAAATTTATAAAAGATATTTGTATTCAACATATAATTAGAATTAAAACCTTTTAAATATTTTGTTGTCACAGTATATAAAGGTAGTTTTGTAATATATGATTTTATACTTAACCTAAACACATTATATTCAATATATGTAGGCTAACATGCTTAATAATTTATACTGTTGAATCACGGTCTTGAAAATTAATTTAATTTATATTCCTACATTTTTATAGTGTCAATAGTGATTTTTTTTCCACCAACAATAAAATCATTATACCATGACTTATTTTTAAGAAAAGGAAATGTTTTAAATCGTTTTATGGAAGATTGTTGATTTTAAAAGTTTACAATTTCATAAGAAAAAAATATCTTATTTTATAAGGTAAGCTTAGTTTATATTCAGACGAAAGTGTTAAAAGGAGAAAATCTAAATCATCTACACCTACGATGTACCATTCATTAAGATTTTACCTACATGATTCATAAACCTAAATTGCTACCTGTTTTTTTTTTTACAAATAAAAATTTGTGTAATATTAGAATTATTGGTTAAACAATATTAAACTGAGTGATACAGTGTGAATACTTTGCATAGAACAAAGAAATTAACAAATAACAATAGAGTTGGTTTCACCTGCTTTTAACACTTTCTATAACAAATATTTAATACATTTTTGTTTATTTTAAATAACACAACTATTTTGAAATATCAATTATTATAATCTGCATTTATTTGTTTAGTTGCAGCAAAAAAGAATATAATTTCCATTATAGGACTACCAATGTCATTAGATTAAGTTACATTATTAACGAACATACTATAGAAAACTTTTGATAGATGGTGACCAATAGGCAACAACCTATAATAAAATCTGTTCAAATGTGTTAATACATCTATCTTTAAACATTCATTAATGCATTAGAATTCCTTAATCCTTTAATTTTATATCCTTTACTATAAAATATATAACACTAACATAAAAATAACTTTATTTTTGTCTGATTTTCATCTTTAATGGAAAAAGAAAATTTCTTTTAACGTATCCCCTATTTTTCTTTGTCTGTACATGAAAATAGTAACTGCCATAAACATTAATAGAGACTTGACATGTGGTATTGAAGAATTTAATAAGATTCCTATTGAAAAATCCAATACAAAATTTTTATATTGTGGTCTTTTGATGTGGTGTTTTTGTCCATATCTTTTGATTGATTTCATTAAAACACTATAAATTAAATCTAACAACAAATTTTAATTCTACAAGTAATGTTATTCACCTCAACTGTATAATGAAAGGAACTAAGTTTTTACAGAAATTGTATTTTCCAATATTAATCTCTCTTAGAAATGTTAGTATATTCATACAGTGGCCGATGTGAGCAAACCGAATCTTCACTATGAAATAAATTTATATGTGTGGTAACTTTGAGGCCCTCAAAGCCAAGACACTGTCACCTTCACAGTCATCAGGACTGCCCTTTTCAAGAGTAATAATAAACTGAAATTATGAGATTTAATATACTTGTGTAAGGGTTAGTTCACGGGATAAAACTGTGTAAGTATTGTGATGGCCCTATAAACTTATTTTTGCTATACTAGTTGATTTATACATTATTTATGAGAATATAGAGAGTTGTTTAAATAATTATTTGAATTAGTTGTAACATTAGTCTACCTTATTTATGATTTATAATCTATAAATTAACTGCTTGCGAATTAATATTCATCTTGTCATACAATTTATACTTTTTGTTGAATGAGCTTGTGTATGCATTTGTGTTTGATGTGGCACAATGTACAGTGAAAAGTACAAACATCGCCTGTAAAAATCTTTTCATGTTGAAGAATAAGTGATAAATAAACAAGTTATTGATATTGTTCGCTCTTTATTGAACAACCTATAGCTTTATAGGCTATCTCAATCAGCACTGTAATCGCCTATGACCACCTCCTCACCTATAATATGGGAGATCAAAAATTAAAGGGATTAAGAATAGACTACAACACAAATTACTAATGTGTATAAAGAAAATAGATAAGAGAGTTTATTAGAGATGGTGATGTATTATTATGTTAGATATTTTTTGAGAAAAAATAGTATCATTTTTGATTGTGTTTTTATTAAATTTTTTTTATTAATAGACCTGCAAAATAACATTTACTGACATCGACATATAATATTTAACTTTACAATTTTAATTCCAATATTACAAAACTAAGATGGTTAAAAGACTCCACTATCGAGATAAGTGTTTTATTCAAGAATTACTAGATGTCTACATTTTTCATTTTAGAAATATATAAAAACATTGCACAAACTTTCTCATGCACCCACATCAAAACAAAACTCAAATTCAAAATCAAAATCGTTACCAAAAATTTTAGTTTGTGAATAAAAAAAATGAAAATGACCCATGGATGCTATCTTTGAAAAAATTTACATATTTAAATTAAGACCTAAACTTGCTTCACTTATGTTATAAACACTTCCTCAGCATAAATTCTATTTGATTAAAATCTAGCTTTTAATGATGGTTGTCAAGGATCATTTTAATTGTTTTTCCAATTATTCCTAATCCGTAATATTATTTTACTTTCGATTTTCCATACACATCATTTTACTAAGTTTGAACTAAATCGGAAGCGCCGATTTTTAGAAATTACATCTTTTATTACAGTCCCATGACTGATTTTGGAGTTTTTTATCAATAACTCACAAACCGGTATTTTTGTTAGAGATGGTGACCAATATGTTTTTTTTTTTTTTTTTTTTTTTTTTTTCAGATTTTTAGAGGCTACACTTAATCAAAATTAAATCCAAATCATTTTAGGTGTTTTTGAAAAAAATGTAATTTTGTCTTTTTCCTATAGCAGCTACCTCCAAATTTTGAGTTATCAAAAAAATGGGGAAAAGGTCCCGAAATGTGGCAAAAATATACACTCATTCCAAATTTCATTAGAATCTAGTTTTGCTTGGGATCTAAAGCACTGACCTATAACAATTATACCATTGATGCTCATTGTAAGCCTTTATTCTTTGAAATTTCCATAATGACCATAATAATTAATGTTGTATAATATATTGACCATAATATATATATATTATGGTCAATAAACAAAGTGCTTGAGTATAACACTAGAAGTAACCTATAATTGGATATTCCATTCTGTCTTGGGTAAAATTGTTTAATAAATTGTCAAGTGTAATAATAGGCGTTGATTGAAAGACTTTTAGAATCAAAATTTACAACTGTCTGATAACAAATCATTTTTACTAAATAGATGAATTTTCAAGTTTAAAAGTTTAAACCTTTGAATCTAATTCTTTAATTCAATTTTATTATTGTAATATATTTTAATATAGATATGATTTATTTATATGTTTCTTTAATTATGCATATGATATTAAGTATTGATTTGAAAATATTTGTAGTATCTTGTCTACCTGTTTTTAATCAATTCATTATTTATTTATTGTGTTATTGGTATTGTTGATGATAATTTTATTCTTATAATTCTTAAGTTCCTCTTCCTCATTTATACTGTATTGTTGACTTTATTCATTATTCATTAATTTGATATTTGGTTCATTTTTATTGAGGATATCATTAATGCATTGTAATTAAATTTCATGCTATAACAATCTAGTTTATATAAGGATGAAATTTAGTCTACACAAAGGAACTATTCAAACTGCACAGATGACAGACATCATTCCAAAACCACTCATGGGACGTAAAAAAGGATATATCTGCAAAAAACTCAAAATCAATTTTTTGATCCATCACAAAACTTTATCTAAATTGCTTATATGTGAGAAAGTAAAAACCAAGCAAGTAAAAAATATTTTTGTTCAGAACTCAATGATAAAGATAATTATGAGTTCTATCATTAGAAAAGGCATTAGAAAGAAAACCTACAAAACAAACTGTACATAAACATTGCACTAAATGTATTTCTTAAAGTAAATTTAGTTGAATGTCTTAAAATTGGCATAAGTGATTGTGACTGAATTTTGGGGAATTGTTCAGATGTATGACTCAAACCAATGTGTCAAATCCCATATAAAAGGAATTTATGGTTCACAAGTAAATTAGAGTTAATTTTGAGAAAATAGAAATAATGTGTTTTAATTTTATCACATTTTATAGTAATAAAAAAATCCTGGAGATACTAGCAAAATATGACCACAGTCAATTTGTTTGGAATCAGGTGATCTTAAAAGAGATGTTACATGTAAAACTTAATATTGATTTTTTTGCCACATGACGAAACTTTCTTTGAATTAAAAAAATGCCAGTTTCTGCATTACTAAGTTTCTCTCATATATTATACTTATTGATCCTAGGCGTAGCTTATGTTTTTCAGGCAGTCAAGGTTTCGTTCTATTTTTGACAATAAATTATTACCACTGAACAATAATAATTCCTTTTTACTTGTGATTTGGCATACTGTTTTATACATTTAACACTAAATTCCATAGCATAACATAAATAAATATACTCTAAATGACATGTGGCATTAAATGGTATGAAATTTATTTTGAATGTTTGCAGTCAACTTAATCAGATATTCACACTGAATACTGAATGTCGTTAAACCAGATATAAATAACAATTAAATATGAGATTTAATAAAAGATGAACTAAAAAAATAAATAAATAAATTCACAAATGAATTACTACTTAGTTTAGCATCTCCAAGTGGTGAACTGACATGTGTATAAAAACTTCATTCTACCTTTTTGATTTGCTGTTCGTTACTATCTTGTGGAGATACCTCGTGTTTAATCAACTTATTTTATCGAACTACCACAGCACTACAGTGGAATTTCCAATTAATCATTCTCGTAATGTATTTTGTAAAGTTTAATGAAAGACTTATGTGAACAGTATTTAAACTATATGTAATAAAGAGAAAGTTATGGGCTGGTTTAAAAATTGATGTCGATTTTTTTGCAGAAATATATGTCTTGAGGTCCCTCAATACTCAAAAAGTGGTTTTTTGAATGATTTTATGAGTACCGCCTACCGTCTGTGCAGTGCTGTACAGACCAACAAGTGAACCGATTTGGTCTTATCTCAAGGCGGTATTTAATATTTTTTCATTAATTCAAAATTTGTGGGTAGTTAATAATATAAGGGAAAATTTTCCAATTTTCTCAAAATTAACTTTAATGATATTTTCTCCTATAAATATATCTTATTCTACTTAAATTTTAAGCATGTTGATGATTCAGATCGGAGTTAACAATTTTGTAATGTCCAGTGCACTACTATCGGTTGTTTCTGTTACTATTTCCATTTATTGCTGTTAGTTGAACATTGTTTGTATTTCAGAGGCTACAGTGCATTTAGTGTTGTAGTTTTGTTAATATCTTTTCTCTAAAAGAAAGGATTACAATAGTTGAAGCTTTTCAATTATTTTTAACAAGTAATCATAACTAAATTTGTATGGTTATTGATTAAACTATCTTCTACATACTTACATAGATTAATTTCCTTACTCTGTTAATTATTTCCAGAGTTGTGAAGTTTTTTGAACAATTTTTTTTTCGTTAGTAACAATTTTGTGAATTTAAAAATTATTCAAATATATTCAATAAAACATTTCTTATAATTTTCTGTTTTGACCAAGGATTTGGAATTAAATTGGAGGTTGGTAACATACAAAAATTATATTTTTATAAATTATATACATAAATTTATTTCACGATGTATGTTAAAAATATTCTGTATTTTATCACTAGATATGTATTCCTAACAACATGTTAAATATTATCACAATTTTTGTTGAGCTTTTGGCTTGTACAATCCAGACAAGTTATTATCCATCCCCTTCCTAATAATTTTAAGATTTAGATTTGTATGAAAGTAAGAATTTATCAAATGTCCAAAATAAATACAAAAATAACCTAATCATCTTCATAGAGAAAAAAAAAATTACTTCATTTTTCTTTCTTTCTTTTTTACATATTGTTAAGAAAAACAATATTAATTTATAGTGATATTTTTTCCCCCAACAATAATTTTATATTTGCTTAAATCCTTCACAGATAATAAAACTAAAAAAATATTCCAGTGAATAAAATCTTAAATTTATACAGATCTATGAAAATGGATTATTATTTAATGAACTTCTTCAAATTATAAAGTAATTCCTGGCTGGATCATACAACATTTTCTGAAACGCCCTTCAATTTCAGAAAATCAGATTGAAATAAACTTCTTTTTTATTTCAATCAATCTAAAATAACACTAATTCTGTTAAACACTAACAGTTTCTTTGTACAATATACAATATATATATACAAAATATTAAGTCTTGAATCACCCATAAAGAGTACTAACAGTATTTTACAATTTCTACACAGTTTTGTGTTTAGTACACTATACAATTTGTACTATTGAGAAGAAATTAATTTACTAACAAAGAAGCATAGTTTTGTGATAAATTTTATCAATAAAAATAAAATAATATTGACAAATTTTTAGTCTATATAAATAATGTAATTTTAATACCTTTTCCATTAAATAATTTAAAAGTGTTTAAATTTATTTTGTTTCTAAAATAAAAATAATACGAAATATATTTTGGCAATTCTATTTATCAAATCTGTAATCAGTTATTCTTATTTAATCATTTTTTCAACGTTTTATGAAGAGTATAGATCATAGTTATTACTATTTTTCATGGTTATTAACCCTGTAGTTGGTGCATGTTAATTCACTTTGTTTAAAAATTAATAAAAAATATTATTTTTATACAAAACCTAACTTATAATATATCATTTTTCTCAGAAAGGTACGTAGAATTTATCTATGTATTAAAATTTTTTTTTTGTTTTAAACGGTTTTGGAGTAAGTATGTTAGATGTCAAAAAAATGAAGTTATAATTTTTCAGAAAAACATGTATCATCCAAAATCAATAGCTTACCACCTTTTTTCAAGATATACAAAAGTTTTGTATAATATGTGTGAATATATTTAGAAAAAAAATTAATTTGTTACATTTTCAAAAAAACAAAAATTGCTTTACGAAAAAGGGAAATTGTTAGGCTTATTTTGAAAAATTCACCAAAATAGTAATATTTATTGAAAACACAACTTCTATATATCATTATAGTCAGAAAGGTGCATAGAATTTAGCTGTGTAGTGAAAAAAAAATGTTAGAATTAAAAAATTTGGAGTTATGTCAAATAGCAAAAAATCGGAAAGTAACGGAGGCAAGAATTTCACAGAAATGGTAATGTAGGCCTACACCATACAAAAAGTTTTTTAATATTTTTTCAAGTATTACTAGAGATTTGTATTACTAGAGATAAGTATATTTGTGGATAAAAGTTGCTAAAAAGAAAAATCAATTTATAAAATTTGCATTACACATGGTGAATTTTTAATGTAAAAAGTGAAAATTTGCTCAAAAGATAGGCATATTTTCAAAAATTCACCAAAAATATAATTATTATTCAAAACCCAAGTTTTTATTACCTATGTTCTCAGAAAGATACATAGATTTTATGTGTGTAATGCAAAAAAATTTTAGATGGAAACATTTTGGAGTTATTACGTAAGTTTTATCCTATGATATTTTGCTAACAAAACAAGAAAGAAAGAAAGATTGTGCTTCGTACAGTTGACAACTAAACTACTTATGGAAGAGAATACTTGAAAACGATGAAAACGTTCCAACTGTTATGGCTCTGGAGGGAACTCCGATGGCCTGTTTACAAGCTACCAGATGTACAGGAACTATACCCTAGCAAATTTCCAGTGGCTTTCAAGAAAATACACAATTCTCATTAACGATTTCAGTAAAAAGTCAACAGAAGTGTGTACATGATTTATTTTCATCTGAGTTTCATTTTGATTGGACTATTCATTCTATAGTTATCATGCTAACAGACACATAACATAATAACATTTGTTCAACAGGCATTTTTGGGTTCGAGAAACCTACAAATTAAAGTCTGTTTTGATTTTGCAACGAATTCCCACTATATATAATATGCTATATCATTATTAAACAGGAACCTATAAATTAAAATCTATTTTGATTCTGCAACGAATTCCCACTATGTGAAGTTTCAGTAATAGCTAACTTTTACGAGGTAAGATGGAAAAAAAAAATTTTCAAAAAAAATTCTCAAAATTGTGTAGTGAACAAATGGTTTTGTAATGAATAAAAACAAAAACACAAATGATTTTGTAGTGAACAACTAGATCGTGGAAGGAAAAGAAATTAGGTTCATCAGTTTGGATTACTTAGGTCACGTGACTGATAGTTGCAAAAAATATTTGAACAATTCAATTTGCCAATGAGATCTAAAATGAAAAACTACTAAGTTATGTTTTAAAAGTTCAAGTGTACACCTCAAACTCTGGAAGGAGTTTGAGGTGTAATTAAAGTGTAATTTAATTTAAGTGTAATTAAGTGGGAACATAAGGAATTTTGAAATTTCATTTAGCAACACATAAAAAGGATGTAAATCCTTTACTAAAACTGTTAATTTCAATATCATAGTTTTATTGGACTGTAAACAGTGAAAATATTAAAACCCAATGAGAAATGTGTAATGATAAAATCGTTCCTAGTGTTTGATCAAGTATATTTCAAAAAGTGACTAAGTCATATTTACGAGTTAAAACACTCATATTATATTATCATTGTATGCATTCTAAAATAACATATTTCGAATTAAATAACTTAAAAAAGTTTATATCTGTATAAAACTTCTGGTAATTTCTGTATCATTTTCTTCGTGAACCCACGGAAAATATTAATAATTATTATCATTAAACATTTTATTCCCGGCAATACCGGACATGGAAGCTAGTATTATATAAATGTAAAAGCACTACGAGCTTATTATTGCACAAATAACTTACACAAATATCCAATATACAGGTTGTGTAAAAACGTAAGGACTCGATATTTCCAACATAAACAGATCATACTGATTTAGTTACTGTAACAGCTGATCAAATTTAAATATATAATAGTCTCTGTAACAGCTGATCGAACATAATCAGCTGGTCAAACGTAATCGGATGGTACTGATATAGTCTCTGTAATAGCTGCTAATCGAGGAGCTTGCCTTCTTGGAGAAACTTCCGTCATCTCCCAAAGTCCTGTTTGTCCACCAACAGCTTCATACGTTCTGTCTGGAGCAGAAAGATCGGAATAGTATGCACTACTTGGTGCTGATGACACGGGATCAGCATCTGATACATATCCAGTATTCTGATATGCTGGACGATCAAGTTCTGCGTACAGTGCTTCTCCTACGGATGTATAAGCTTCCTCCAGAGTGTAATGGTTAGCTGCAGGTATAGTAGGAACAGGTGCTGCTAATGTAGGAGCTGCAGGAGATCTTCTTGTTAACCAAGTCCAAACCCCTCCACCACTTCCACTACGCACAGTCACTAGTTCTTTATCACCTTCGACCGTTCCATCCCTATTACTAATATTATTATCTTCTGGTCTATTTCTGCTTCTTCTTCTTCTTCTAAAACACCAACCTGTAAGAGAAATACAACTAACTATAATAAACAAAGTTAACATTAAAACATCTGAAAAAAAAGTTACAATTATTGATATTGACTATATGCTCTTCTGACATAGATATATACCAGTGCCCTGAATTACAAGAAAGATTAGAAAATTAGTTCTTAAAATGAAGCGAAGCATATTAATTTAGTCAGAAATGAAATAGTTTGAAGTTTTCATTTTAGTCCTAAAGCAATGAACCAGCATGACCAAATGATAGAATTGCTGAGATTTGAAGTAACAGATTTCATGAGTTTTGCTCAGCTGGATGTGTCTAATTGGTTTTATTTCCTCAAATTTCCCTCAGCAGCTTCCGATAATGTTAACAAAAACACAACAAACAGAAGTTTTGATTATTTTATTTATTTATTTATTCCTCCTTAAATTATCAATAGTCTACACATATATTTTTATTCGAAAAACTTACAAATAAACAATAATGAAAGTAATAAAAACTTATTATAATAAAAGTATTATCAACATTAAAAAATGGATATTTACTACAGTGCTTCAAGATTCTTTGAAAAACATTATAATTTCTAAAAAAGGGAGGAACTAGTAACAGTAAGGTGTCCTCTTTCGGGGTTACCATCATAAAATTATAAGCTCTAGGCAGCCACTCTGAAAAAAACTACACTGTAAATTGAAATTGCAATATGAAAACGAACATAAGTAAACCAAATTAAATACAACAATAGCACACAGGAGAAAAATACAAAGCAAACACATTATAACCCACAACATACAATGTGGTAATAAAGTCCCCCCTACCTCACCTTATCTTTTGTTTGAACTTGAATAGAGCCAAACCCATTTGGACCTGTTAACTAGGTCACCTAAAGTTTCTATTATGATAGTTTGAAAATTTTGCCCATCCCTTTAAAAGGGAGGAATTTTGGGGTACTAAATATTTTCAAATGGGAATACACATCTTGTGACATGTCAAATAAGGAGACAAAATTAATGGCGCTCCCGAACTTTTGTTTTGATTACCCTAGCCAAAATGGTGACACAAAATGTATTTGAGATTTTTATTTATAAAATTGCTAAATTTGTAAACTTGGAACACTAAACAGTTTTTAAAATGTTCACTAGATTAGTCTGAGAAGAGTATTCGATGTTGAACTGAATTTTATCTGTCCCCCAAAAGTGTGGTATTTTTGGGCACATTCAAAATATAAAAAAGGACCGTGTCATTAAGGCAAAACTAATGGCACCAACAAATTTCACCTTTAACTTTATTAAAATTGTAATTTCAAAATGTGTTTGACATTTTTTTGATATTGGATTGGATGAATTTCATAGATGACTAAAGAAACGATTTGTTGGATCTCAGCTTATTGTGCATGATATCCAGAGCTAAATTTAGAAATTTGTCCATGAAGTCTAAATTTATCTACTGTATTATGTTCATAGCCTATAAATAAATCACTAGAGCACTGTGGTGGTGATTGTAAATGAACAAGGAAAAAACCCCAAACCACAAAATAACACAACTACACAACACTGTATAATGCGTTTAAAAACCCTATGTACATTTCGATAGCTCTGCTATCATCTTCAGAGGTACACTACATACTAAATACAATTACAACAAATATATACTACCTCGAGGCGTTTCCCCCACTCCTAACCACCCTCTTAGCCAACCACAGTTGACCATGTCAAGGCTGCCTAATCCTACTCAGCCAATCACAATTAGCCTCGTCACACTTTTGTATAAAATAAAAGGGGGGCGTGGCAACCCCTTTATATATATATATATATATATATATATTCATAGCCTATATATATACAGTGTGAGTCAAAAGTATGGATACACCCTGTTAAATTTTAAATGGATAAAGATAGAAAAATGAAACTCACAACACCTTTCTAGGAAATAAAAGTGAACTTTTTAGTCACTATTACAACTTTGCCCATTACCACAAAATGGGATTTTTGGGGGCAGCTCAAAATTTTTTAATGTAAAGACCCATTAAGTGACACCTCATTTTAAAGTCCTTGATTAAAGAAGAAGAACAGTGGAAACCAGAGCTTTCTATCTCAACCCAGTACAAAATGGCAGCTCATTGAAATTAAGTAAAACTTCATTGAGGCAAAATATGAACATCCACATTCAGGTGGTAAATAACCCCAATAGACAACCACTTTTCTTACAAACTCAAACCTGTTTTACAGTTATTACCTGCTGTAGGGCAGGCCTCCCTTATCTTATCAGTTTTGAGGAAGTCGATTATCAGGTTCAGTTTCTGGTTGGAATCAACAAAGTTAAGACGTGTTTTTGTGATACTGTGTTTTTGTGATACTATACGTTGAAATGGAGAGTTTAAGTGAACAAGAGCATATTATGATCCTGATGATGCGAGGCTACGGAGACCGGGTGAGATCTTATGATGAAGTAAGGAATTTATTTAATGACACTTATCCTAATCGAAACCCAGTATCTAAATCAGGAGTTCAAAAAACTATCCAACGTTTCCAGGAAACAGGCAGCGTTAAATACCGCCCCAAACATGGAAGACCAAAATCGGTTACAAATGAAGCATTGTCACTTGACGTTTTACAATCTGTTGTAGAAGATCCTCACGCCTCAAAAAGAAATGTTTCCCTAATGTTAGGTATATCTCAAACATCAGCTTGTAGAGTTTTACATGGCGGTGGTTTTAAACCGTACAAAATTCGTTTAGTTCAAGAGCTAAGTGAGGACGATTTTGATCGTCGATTAGAATTTTGTGAACTGACGATGAGGCACATTGATAACAATACAATTAGAATGAACAACATTGCTTTCTCAGACGAAGCAACTTTCATGTTAAACGGTAACGTTAAAACAGACACAATTGTCGTTATTGGGCTGATGTTAACCCTCGTTGGATCAGAGAGCAACACACCCAGAAACCTGAAAAACTAAACGTTTGGCTTTGCACTGTGAGGGATCAGTTTGTTGGGCCCTTTTTTATTGATGGCAATCTTAATGCCGAGGTATACCAGGAAACGCTACAAAATCAGATTTATCCAGCTATCCAAGCAGCAATCAACAACTGTAATCAAGTTTGGTTCCAGCAGGGTGGAGCACCTATGGCCTGCATGTCCGCGAGTATTTAAACAATATTTTTCCCAATCGCTGGATAGGCATAAGAGGAAGTATTGAGTGGCCACCAAGATCGCCAGATCTATCTCCACTGGACTACTTAGTGTGGGGTCACATTAAAAACAACGTGTATAAAACACGAAACCCCAGTACATTAATGACCTTAGGGACAGAGTAGTAGCGCAAATTAAAAAAATCCCGCGTGAATCCATACAGCGTGCTGTTTCAAGTTTTTACGACAGACTTGGATATTGTCAAACTGTCCTGGGACAGCAGTTTGAACACCTGTTATAAAAAACACAGGATAGTAAGTTTAAGCCGTTTTATTGTTTAATGTAATTAATTACTATGCTTTTGTAATTACAAATTATTAATACATTATAAAAAGAAGTTTATTTTATTAGCTGTTGATTTTATGTTTCACAAATTCATTGTTTTCAACTAACAGTAAATTTCCCAAGTATTAGAAATTAGAACCAAGTTCTGAAAATTTCAATGAGCTGCCATTTTATACTGGGTTGAGATAGAAAGCTCTGGTTTCCACTGTTCTTCTTCTTTAATCAAGGACTTTAAAATGAGGTGTCACTTAATGGGTCTTTACATTTAAAAATTTTGAGCTGCTCCTCAAAAATCCCATTTTGGGGAAATGGGCAAAGTTGTAATAGTGACTAAAACGTTCACTTTTATTTCCTAGAAAGGTGTCCTGACTTTCATTTTTCTATCTTTATCCATTTAAAATTTAACAGGGTGTATCCATACTTTTAACTCGCAGTGTATATATATATTTATAGCCTATATATATATATATATATATATATATATATATAAATATATATATATAATACACACACAAAGTTCATTACCATTATCTACATAGCTATAATAACTGAAATGTATCTCTTCAAGACTAATATGTGAAATAATGTATATAAATACTGTCAAACAATAGGATAATAACATAATTTAATTTATATCATATTTATCATTGAAAATATGGTACTGTACTACTAAGTTACGGTATTTAATAACCAAAAACATTTAACGAGAGGAGTAATTCATATTACTGTAAATACTTACTTGTAATTAAGTGGTCTTCCTGGTCGTAATATGAATTACTCTCCTCGTTAAAAAATTAAATAACAATGAAATTCATTTAACTGGGCTACATTAAAAAATATACATATGTATAAATAGTGTTAGACAACAACGAAAAGTAACAGAATTTTGGCTAGAAACAGAAACTTTTTGTAACAAGTTCACCCTGTATTAAAGAGAGAATTAGCTACAGGAATAAATTCTTAAATATTTATTTCTCAGTTTATGATCTTAGTTATATAATAGAAGTTTTATTTGTTTAAATATTAAACCGGTAGTGATAATAAACTCATTTGTATAACAGTCTTTGGGTTTTTCTTCTCTGATAATGTTTGACTTTTTACGTAATTAAAGTCAGAAATAAATTAAAGGATATTATGTTTTTTACATTTCTGGTCATATATCTCGATATTGTGCAGGCTTTTTCTCCCATTACGCTGCAAAAGACTTGAGTCAAGCATTGTTTTACGATGGCTATACCGAACACAGAGTTCCATTGAAATATATTACAAATTAATCAAGTTGTCTTGACAAGCAAATACTCACAGATTGCAGATTTTCAACAACAACCTGGTGCGTATAGTTTTTTAATCATCCCCAGTATTAGAAAACATAACATAACAACTTTATTGCTTTAAAGTACAATGTATAAACAAGATGTTGACCATTTACAAAAATAACATATTTTATGACATTGTTCATTTTTATCCTTAGTTTTTCTATAACTAACTTTCCGGTGCATTTATAATACTTACAAAAATATTTTTATACCATTATAACACGTAACACAATTTTAGGAATCGAAGTAACCAAATTATACGAACTACAATAATATCAGTACATTTACAAACGAGTTACAGTAGTTGTTTGAAGATATTTTACCAAATTAATTTATTACATTAAGTTTAAAATAGATTTTCTGTTTTAGGCTATACATAACAAAATGGTAGATATTTTTCATGGCCTGTACTGAGTTTGAGGTTAAGATTGTCTCTATATTATATAAATATTGCACAGAATTGTAATTGTTCAAATATTTATATCTAAAAAGATTATACCCTTCACATTCCAACAAAAGGTGAGTTATAGTGTCATTTCCTGTTATGCAGATTGGGCAGATAAATTGAAGTCTTTACTTTATGCTCATTAGATTATGAAGAGGGTAGAGTAATGCCATCAAATCTGCGTAAAGGTTCCTTGGTCCAAACCACTACCCAATTGACGTTCGCGTGGACAGATATTATAATGTTTAAAATTTTCACTTGATACGTCTAACTATAACTTCTTTTAAAATTATTAACGAGCTATCCCATAGGCAATATAATAAACATAACTAGATTAAAATTGAGCTCCATTAGGTTGTGATTAACACTTCGGAAATGATTTCAGGACATTTAAAGAAAGTAGAAAATGCATAACCACTTTGTTTAGAAATACTTTGTATTTATCTGAAAGTTTAAATTCTTTATTAAATTTACAATTTCTATGAAATATATTTAGATAATAAAATTTAGAATACAAATGCAGTATATTATACATATTATAATTTTAACATATGTTTTTTAAACGTTTTAAAATGGTGGCTATTTAAATTTGCTGTTATAATTACCAATTTTTTTTTTTATATTTCCACAATTTTAAATGGGTACAATTTTGAACAGTATGAATGAAAAATTATATTTTATTCCCTACTTTATAAACACTAAAAAATAACCTTATAGAACATTTGAACCCTATATTTAAATTCTTTTTTCTTTTTAAATTTCAAAAAGAATAGAAATTGACAGGGAGATATTTAAAAAACCGATTTTGTACACTTGTTTATTTTACCTGTATATGTTGAACATTCAAGTAATATAGGCCTATTCCTCTACCAATTATTTAAAACTTCATTTTCCTTGAGTATCTTCTAGGAACATTTGAAATTAACAATACTTGTGGAAAATTAATAAATGAGAGAAAATACACAAATAAATGTTTACAATAAACACTGATTTAAAATAAGACGACGTTTCAGTGACTGTGTTTTCATCTTCAGTTTTCCAGCAAAATGTGTGTAAGCCTACATGTAACAATTATAATGATGACTTAATAATTAAAACGTCATCTTCTTCTAAATGAAGTGTTTGTTATAATAATTTGTATTTTCTTTCATTTGATTTCTTGAATATGAAATTGGACTTCCTAATCATGACGACATACTAATGTTCTGTTAATAGTCTATTGAAGTGATTACGCTCCACCTTCTACATTCCAAACCCAAAACAAGGCTTTATAACTGCTTCACCCAGCAGGTGTTGTATAAATGTAAACAAGCCCGAGCCTACACACTGTAAAATAATCAACTCAACATATTTACAGCATCAGAGTCAACGTTCTGACCTAGCCACGGACTCAGTGATTGGCTCTTATCTGTTTCTTCTCTCATTTAATCAATGCTTACCTGTATAACCTGTTGAACTTGAGGGTATGCAGTGAACACAAAAGTCTTACTGAAGATGAAGAAAAAACGTTATTGTTAAGGTGTATGAAACTTCATTTCCAAAATTAATATTCCGCAGAAATAAAGTCAATAAAATATTTTGTAGGACATTTGTGTACATACGAATAACCCACAAAATCTTCTTTTTTTTTCCAATTCTATTATTTGTAAGACGTATGAATATCATGGGTAATTTTAGGTGTCATTAATTTTATTTCAAAGTTACTTGATTATTCTGCAGATGTTCATTATATTTTGTTTCTTGTTCTAAACAGGTGGGATATCGGCCAGGTGGTTGTATTACACTGCAGTTACCTTCAGAAACATATAAAAAGTTGAACTTGTTTGCAGCCTGTTTAAACTGAACGCAGAATCCATACGGTAAAAAGTTGGGCTATAACTATCCACAAATGCATTGTAGATTTAAAATTGATAAATTGAATTATGGATCTTGTTGAAAGGGTCGAGTTTTCTCTCTCTGACGAGTGGAAGAACAAACAAGAAGCAATCTTCCGGAGCTTCGTTTATGAAAACCGATTGTTGAAACTTTCATCTGTAAATTATAGACGGAGCCAAATTATAAACCTGCACATTTTGAACATTAAGAACAAAAGAAAATTGATGATAAAAACTAAATTAAATGAAAATCCCGAGCGTAATCAACCAACAGATTCGGTTACTGGAACTGTAAAGAAATCCACCCTCTTTCAAAGGTTTGGTAAATTGTAAAGTTTAAATTTAGTTAGACGGGTATATTATACAGGGTTATTCAAAAAGAAGTATACAGTTTTATATGTCTATAAAACATGATATACAATATCATTTTCATATTTAGTATCAATTACTTTTAAATTTTTAGCAAATGACTTGACGTTTTAATTCCAACAGCTGATTATAGTGAGCCCAGCTGATCCTATTCTTTTACCAACAAAATGGCTAATAGTTCAACGGAACTTCATTTTGTGTGCTTGAGTTTGAAAAAAACTCAATCTGTTACTGTCGTGCAACATCATTTTAGGACTCGTTGTTATAAAGATCCTCCAACTAGAAAATCAATCTATGACTAGTACAAGAAGTTCAAGAATACAGGCTGTTTGTGTAAAGAGAGAAAAGCACAGGTAGGCCAGGAACGCTTGCAGATCAAGTTAAACAGGTTCGACTTTAAATTCCGCAGTCCACAGTTTGGAGAATTATGAGAAAAAGGACTAAGATGAATCGTTATAAACTTCAACTATTGCAAAACTTAAGGGATGATGAGAAAGTTAAATGTTTTGAGTTTTGTCATGAAGTACAGTGATTTAGTGAAGATGATTTTTTTATCAACTCATTTTCGGTGATGAGTCTAATTTCCATATTAGTAGAAAAGTCAACAAACACAATATACATATTGGGGAACTGAAAATTTTAGAACAGTCATACACCATAAGAGAGATTACCGTTTTTTATGCTGTATCAGCCACAAAGGTGTATGGCCCATTCATTTTCAAGATAATACGGTCAAAGAGGTAGCTTACTTGGATAATATGTTACTTGATACCTCAACTAAATGAAGAAAATGACAATTTCATTAGGGTTCAAGATGTGTGCTCCCACACTGGTTAAGCCGTGTGAGACATTACCTGGTTGAAAATTTTCCACAACGGTAGATTGGTCGCTCAGCTGATGAAAACATGTGACTTCTATGTTAGCCTCCTCGAAGACTTGATCTAACCTCTTTTGTGGCGATATATATAGTATAAAGTATCTATTCCTCCTCTGCTCTCAAACCTCTTAGAGTTAATACAACGGATAACAGTAGCAGTACGAAGTGTTGATGTGGAAACTCTTCAAAGAGTTTGGACAAAACTAGATTATCACATTGATTTCTACCGAGTGAAACGTGGGGACACCATTGAACAATATGTTAAAGAAAACTTTAAAATGTACTCTTTCTAACTGTGTAAATCCTGTTATTCTGTTAATTAGATCTTGGATATTTCAGCCAACTAAAATTGTATACGTACTTCTATTTAATAGCTCTGTACAATTGGTATACGCATGTGTAAGTTTATATTCAAGGCCTAAAAGTAAAAAATTAAAGTTAATAGATTTGTTTAGTTAACATTTTAGAAAGATCTTTAATCTAATCTACATTCAATCATAGATCCTTATCTACGAAAAAGAATCATTGAGTGCATTACATAACTACTATAAATTAATGAAGGAATATTTAGTTTCAACTTACCTCTATTCTCTGTTTCATTCGGTCTACTGAAACAAAAACAAACTGCATTAGTTAAAATATCAAATAAATTGTTTATAAAAATAATTGGTGTTTTGTATTAAACTAATTTTATAAACAAGACATCCATTTTGCAAGCACTTTTTTTCATTTTAAAGTATATAGAAAGCTACTAAACACTAAACATTATAGTTTTTGTTTGTTAAAACACTCAAATTATACAAAATAAATTACTAATATGATACATTTTCTTGTCATCTTAATTTATGTTTTACTTTTTAGAGACGGTTTCATGAATACCGAGGCTTGTTAAGGACGTTTTAAAGCTCAAAATAAACGTGATGAAGAAAGTGTACATGGAATTAAGTGTGGATTTTAACGCAGAAACCAGCCGAGGCCTACAGCTATCTGCTGGGTGCGGCCAAAGTCGTAAACTTTAGTCTGTTGTCGGTTGACAATCGGATCGGTTAGCCATCAATCTTCGCTCTACTTTTATGTTCTCTTTGTCGGGGTGTCAATTAATTCAAATTTCTATTACAGTATCAGTTTTATGTTTGAACTCATTATTCGAAATCAAATAGAAACCCAGAAACGGACTGAGAGTGAATAATTAAAATTGTAAATATTGTGCCGTTGGATGTGAAATCGATGTCTAAAAATTGGTTTTTGTTATTAAACTTTGCCAGTCGTCGATACCTAGCCTATTTAAATAATACAGTTGAATAAAAATATAAGTTAATTTATTTGTGAACTAGGTATATCTAAATAATTATGGAATACACATTTTTATTTATCCAACTGAACATTATGTATCTGATTTTGTTAAATGATGTCACTTTTCATTTTAGCCATCGACAATCTATGACCAGGTATTTCCAATAGAATGTTGCACCTCCACTCTTTGGTTGCACACTAATAGTGATTTCCTAGAGACCATGTTTTCACAAAGAAGAATAAGAAGATTTACAATGTCCTACACACTCTCCTGGTCTGACGTCCTGCGCCTTTTTATTGGGGCATGGTGAAAAAAAATAATATACAGGACGAAAGTTCGGAATATGTATGAACTCAGGTAAATAATTACGAGTATTATAACATGCTTTCCCAGAGTATTCGTAACACAGAAAATTAATGATATTTCCAAAAGTTTCTTACTAGACAGCAGTGCACAATAATTGAGGCTTCACTTACTTTGTTAATTTCTCACCACTACAATTCGGGGTGGGTTTTGGTACCTTCCATGACGTCTCTTCACAAACCTTCTCTACTCCCCACCGTCCGGCCCACGATATTTTTCTGTTGCAAACGCAGCTGGCAGTATGGAGTTGCCATGCAAGCATACTAACTAGGTTTTTATAAGGTAACTCTCAGCCTTCACCATGCACGTCAGTTTTTCAACCTGGGTTCCTGTTTGACTTGTTGCGAAGTTACTCCTGATCCGACAAAATTTTCCAGCCTTACCTTGAATCTCGCCATTCACACAGACACATAACGTTTAGCACTTTTCATTAATCTTTTTTTATAGAACAATGGATAGAGCCCCGTACATGGAATACCTTTCCTGAATCTTTGACCAACACGATCAAGATACTAATAGGAAGTGAGTGGAAGAATCTCACACTACTGGGAGTATGGGTGTGCCATTATCTATTTAAGCTTTCATCTTCCACGAAAAAATCTCAAACCACCCTCTATATATCTCTTCGTCCTCTTTACCTCCATTATCCAATGCAGTAGTTTCCTTGTTACCATTTCTTCACTTATCCATTCCATGTGACTATACAAAGCCAGGTATCGGGATTTCATGAACCTCACTTTGTTTTCTCTTCTAAGTATACCTTCGATTATTTTTTTAAAATTATCCTCAATCTTTCACAGAGTCATAGGTCCTCCTTTAATACTTTCCGTTCAAAGACACGGAGATTATTCTCGTCATCGACGCCTTGGTCCACGTCTCTGATCTGTTACGACTGGTCTTATAAAATTTGATCTTCTGGACAAGAGGGTCGATTTCAGAAGCTTGATATTAGCAAATCAACCTCAGTGTTCAGGTATAATACGCTTATTGATCACTACTGTCACCGAGTTCTCACAGTTTAGCACAGCGCAGGGACAACATACAATAAGTGGTGATCAAAGTAAATATCTTTGTATTTCAGATCATTTTGAAATACCTCGTATAAATAAAACATAGGCCTACGGAAACACTTTATTAAAACTTAATAAGTGTAATTTTGAAGAAAGCGTGGTTCAAAAGAATACGTGGTTTTTGGAATTGTAATACTATTATATACCGAGTGGGATAAAAGGCCTCATTCCCACATTTTTCGATTCGAGATAAAATAAACTTTCAGTCAAAAATTGCGTTTGTCTTTTTGTAGGCACTTTTCGCCACCTGATAAAATATGATAAACCAAAACATTTTGACACTAATTAAAACGATAACCAAATTATTAAAAAAACAAATCCACACTGTTAGTTCCATACTTACTTTCTACATTGCATCACAGTAACCATGATTGCTGCTCCTATAAGAGCGGAGATAATCGAGACGATGACTAAAGTAAGAGTCCAAGACAAAGTTCCCGGGATCTCAACTGTAACAATACAAAATAAGTTAAGAAAGGAAAAAAAGTTAAATAGAAAATATAAAGTGACAATAGTTATATTGTAATATACGAGATAATATTATTTTACATGACAAGCCCAGTAAATAGGGTTTTTTTCCTGCGAGCATGATAGTTCCCGCGCGGGCGCAGCCGAGTGCGGGATACTCATACAAGTACGGAAAAACCTACCTGGCGAGTAACGTACGATACTTTTCATTATACTGCACCGAAAAAGTAACATACTTTTAATCATAACATCTTTTTATTTCAAAAATCAATTAAAACTCAATACATAGCTATAATTTATTGAAATTAATGTTTATAGTACAATTTGTGTTATTTTGGATATTTAATCCTTTACTGAGTAGTGCATTTAGCTTAATGGAGAGATGTGTTTCATATGTAGGCCTAGACATATCTCCCATTAATTATGTATTTGATAGGCCCATAGAAACATCAGTAAGCTCAATGGTTTCTTCGATGTTATCTATGTGTAATTTTTCACTTGTAACTGTATTATTTTTGAATAGTTTTCAAGTAACTTCAAACCTTGCAGTTCACAGAGTCTTCTATATAACCTTCTCCTGTTATTGATGGTCGCCATCCTCCATGCCTTTGTAGGGTCAATAAATTTCTCCCTCCTTCAACCAACATAGATGTCAGTATAGTCTTCTGGATTTTTAAGGTTTAGATATTTAGCAATCTTACTAGGAATTGGAGATATGGTATAGTTTCCCACGTTTTGAGTAAAACATTTGCCAATGAATAATTATGTGCTTTCCATAAGTTTAGGTCTTAGGCCTATGTACTTACGATATAAATCACATAGTTTAAAACTACATCCATCATTTGTTATTGTGAATGAGCGTGGATTGTGAGTTTTCCCATCACGTATAAACACCACCAGAAAACTGTCATTGTCCTCAATATTGTTTAAATTAAGACGTAGTAGATCATCTCTATGGCAAGCTGCAAAAATCCCAATTATTAAAACTGTTTTTGATAATAACCAGTTCTCATCAGAAGCGTCGTTTAATAATTGCCTAACTTGCTCTGGTGTAAGTATCTTCGACTTCTTTAGCGTGTAACCAGTAATCTGACGTTTCAGAAAAGCGTTTGTTTTAGGAAAGTTATTAACATTTACATTTTCTTTTAGTGAAATACAATTCTTCAACATTGAAAATTTACTCCATAAAGAACTAGGTTTCATGTGCTTGGCTTTTTTCGATAAATAAAGAAATAGCACGCCATTACTTAGCCTACTTGTTTGATTTTTCCATTGACAAAATTGGTTGTATACAATTTCATATCTGTCTTTTGATTTTCTTGGCAGCAAATTGGCAGTTATTTCTTGTGATTGTTTTAAAACTAGACTAAGTAATGGGGCAGTTTTATCTGTTATTTGTATTGTTATTTTAATTAGTTTGTTTTAAGCTAGCCTAAAGAATATCATAAATGGTCTGCACGGCTCAAATAAAATGGTGGAATGTAATGAACGAGATTTACATTTATGATGAAGTTCAATCATGTACCTACAGTCTATTATGTATAGTTATTGGCTATGTACCATCACCTAATCCTAAAATGTCATCTTTTATAGCAAGGAATATAACAATAGTAAAATATTTTGTAGATCGAGATAAAAAAAATAATGAACTCTGTTGACAGAACGTAAATCTCAGGTCACATCTGAGAGTTGATAATTGGGAAAAGAGTCCAACTAGAATGCATAAGAAGGACGATAAAAATGTTTCAAGTATTAAACAGCAGTGGTCTCAACAGACTTCCCTGAGGTAGTCCTCTAAACTGATAATGGAGAAGGTTTGTTCTTGAGAGTTACGACTTCCTTCGTCATGGATACACACAAAACAAATAAATTGTCAATTGTGGTGGTAAGGAATGTTAGGGATTAATACAGATTATCAATAGGTAAATATATGTTCGGCAAATGTAAAGAAAGGACGAAAAACAATGAATTGCGAGGGGCCAGGCAATAAACCTCTGTGACAATTTCAAGATGGTGAGATAGCATTGTTTTTACCACCCACCGGGTCCGCGCGGACGTTCTCATAAAACTAACAATTCGATGTGCGCGTGGGCTCCAATAGCGATTTGGATGTAATCATAAAAGTCAGAAATAAAAACAGCAGCCGGCCGATTAACTAGCTTCAATTCTATTCTTTGTATAATTTTATGATTCTTGGTTTTAGTGCACTGATTGGACAGTAAATCATTTAAAATAACTACGTAATAAAAAGAACAAAGGTGTTGTCAACCACATTTTAAATAAACAATAAGTTCTTATTTCTTACAGAAATGGCAAAGGTTGTTGGCATATTTAGCATTTTATTAAATTGATACTGTGCGAAAGCATGGCGAATATTTATATAAAGTTGAATAGTAAATACATTTTCACAACCTATCAAAGTATTTATTACGTCCACTATAAAACTTATGTCATTCTTTTTACAAATAAGAAGAATGTAACAGTTCAAATTATTAGGATTATCTTCATGTTTGCTAGGATGTACATAATTGATTGAATATATTCTTCCGCCATTCTTAAAATTGTTTTAAATAATAAATAACTAATTAATTGTAACTGTTAATATTAAAGAAAACTTCTAGAGCTTACATAAAAGTAGGCCAATTTAACTGACTGTTTTGTAAAGTTATAAGAAACTAAGAACGTATATATTAACATAGAAACTCACATGTACATAGAGATCAGGATCAAAGGGGAATCATTTGTACACGATGTGGTGATCGAAATAACCAAAACATCCCTATGAACAGGGTAACATAACCTCAAAATGTTGCGTTTCAGTCTGTTTGTGTCCTTTAGTAAAATTTATGTCTATCAATATATTGAGTAGTTTCTGACACTTGGTCACTTTTGAGATATTTTTGGGGCTTAAGTGAATCTGTTGGTGTTCGAGTGATTTTAAGAGATGTATACGTGTAAATAGTTTTATTATTATATATTATTTTGAAGGAAAATTATTTTATTATATGGTGTATTATGACTTTTGTTTTTATTATTGTTGTATTTTTAGTTTTGAATAAAGTAATATATTTTTATAATGTGTTTAAAACAAATCTGTTTTGTTTTGAGGTTAAGGAGAAGAGAGGACAACTCTACAAAACGTAACTTCATCTCCATAATAAAATTTATTTATTACTAATATTAAAAAGAAACTGTTGGTGCCCTAATGGCTGAATTGACAAATTTACGCGCTGGAGAATGATGAATGTTGTAAATGTCTTATCTTCATAGACTCTGTAAAACTATTTGTTGGTGCCTTACACAGGTTACCCTAGACGAAGTTTATTTAATTTTAATTTTGAAGTACACCTCAATTACCACATTTACCACCATGTTATTGGCCAATAGGAACCACAAAAATTCAAAGAGGTGTTTTTACCATTGTGCATTTGCAATAATTTTAACAGAAGCTTTTAGCTGTTGAGTTGGTAAACTTGTAACAGTTTATTTTGATGTCATGTTTAGATCATTGCTCAAAACGTCTACGCTCTCAGCTAGTATCTCGAGGCCGGGAAATTTGACAGTGATATACATAGTCTACTATAAATTTCATTAAAATTTATAACATTCCAAACAATCAATTTGAAAATAGCGACGGTTTAGAAATTAAAATATTGAATCCCTCGAAAACATGGCATTAAAAATTAAGCAGAAACTAAATTTTGTTTTTTAAATTACAATTCAGTGTTTTGTTTACAATTCTTAATTAACACAAGCTAATAAGTAACCGAGATATCAATCAAAGATTATTTCTTGGTAAGTGACTACAATAATGTAATAATTTAATCAGTATGAATGTGTAGCAGGAAAGACTAACTTAATTTTGAATTGATTTGTTAGGCAAAACAAAAGAATAGATTTTGTTGTTACATATTTGTCCTCAACAAGTACAGTAAAGCCTACAATATTAAAACGTATAGAGCAAGTAAAAATAAATACCATACATTCATGCTAGTGCAGATTAAAAACCAATCAATTACTTTCTAACATCGAAATTAATTACTGACAGACAAATGAAATGAATTAACTAAAAAAAAGTAATAATAAGACATCTTTTGTGTTATATTAGCTGTAAACATTAGCTGCGGTTTTCTAATTCAACTGTAAATAAGAAAGTTTGTGCAGCTTTTATTTTAGGATAAGATACGCGCGGATTAACTGGCTTTCTGCAACCCGTATGATCGCCTGCATCCTATTAAAGACAAATTGAAAAAAGAAACGTTGAAACCTGTTCTATAGGCTGGACTTTGTCTTGGAATGGAATTGACTTTCATATATGTAAGTGAACATTATTTATATAGCCATCTCTATGCATGCGGCTTGCCAAGTAGACAGATCTACTTCCACTATGGGTTTATTATTATCAGTAAAGGGAATTCTCGAATAATAAGGTTGTTGAATAAATCTATACTGCTCTGATTTTCTAATGATGGTCAGCAGTTTTATGTTAGTTATTAGCTACACGTTTCTAGTGGCACAGATTTGTCTAACCATTATCTTACTATATTCAGTTTCAAACCTTGGTCAGCTCTATTGTCAGTAACTTGTTTAGGCAGGTTATTTTTAATTGATTAATGCTAGAGGTAATACATCTAAAACATCAGGTAATTGAAATATTTGGAAAAAAATTATAATAAATATATTTATAGCTACTTAGATTTACCTAAAAGCACTACTTTAGAATACACACATTTTTGTTCTATTTTGGCAAGACACGTTGTTTAAACCAATTATTTTTATTGAAAAAGGTGTGTTTTAACATGCCTATTACTTATTGCCATTAGCCTATATTATATGTCTAAAAGTTTTTTTGGTCAGGCCCATTATCGTCTGCCATCACACTTATTGAAAACTTTTGTTTAAGCCAAGAATCCATCCCTAATAATGCCATCAAATTTATCAATTAATTTTGAACTACTTCAACATCACGTGATTACAGAAAAATTCAACAGAAAATATAAAAAAGCATTAAAGAGATAATTAAACTGTTTATTTGCGTCATGTTGGTATCAGTTCCTGATAACTTTCCATTCAACCGAACTTATCTAAATCCATCTAGATAGGATAAAGAAGTCAATTATCCATTCAAGCAATGTTTATAGTGTTATTATATCAACCAAATCAGTGGCTTAATTTTACCTTCAGATAAAACAAAGATTGAGGATACACTTTACAACAATTCAGTTTAATTTTATGCCTACATCTCGAAATTGAGGAGTTCCATAAAATTTTCTTTATTGGTCAGTTTTAGTTCTTTCGAACTAACACTTTTCTAAAATTAATTTTGGTGGTTCAAATTCAGTCAGCGTTTGGCGTTATATCGTGAATTAAATTGTGATTCTCTTTACTAACTCTCGTAGTGTTATTGTTTTAGGCTACGTCAAGCCATCTTTTATTTATTGTAGATTTTATATTGTCATAATAATGATCTGTAAAAACGAAATTATCATGCCTAGATGTGGAAATTAGTCCCTCGAGATATACTGTAACACACATTGAAATTTGAAAAGTTTCCAAATAAAAAAAATTTCCATAAATATTCAAAATCTAAATTGACAACTAACATGTATAATATAAATGGGTAGTTATTAAATTTTTGCACGTAATAACAATCACTTGTTGAATAAATATTACCAATCACTTAAATCACGCTTAATCACACTTTAAAATCGTTGTATTTAGTGAGTAGCAATCACAAATTTCATCATTATTGTATACATTACTAAAGACTGAAGTTACACAAACGTTTAGAGACCCTCTTAAGTCAAGGATATTCCAACAACGCAAAAGATATTCCTAAATATATAGAAAATAATTTTGCAAAACATTTGTTTATAAAAAAGGCAATAACTTTTTTATTTTTTTTTACACTCACTTTGTTTTAAGCGACAAGAATAAACCTAACGTAAATTATGGCAGCTAATTCTAAATCAGCACCATAAAAAAGAGTTTGATATAAATCGGTTAGGAAACTCAAAGTTGATATTTTAGTCTTGATTTCCTTTTAAATCACAATTAAAAATAGTTAAAGATGTAGAGATGTAAAGAGAGAGAGAGAGAGAGAGAGAGAGAGAGAGAGAGAGAGAGAGAGAGAGAGAGAGAGAGAGAGAGAGAGAGAGAGAGAGAGAGAGAGAGAGGAGAGAGAGAGAGAGAGAGAGAGAGAGAGAGAGAGAGAGAGAGGTTTTTAGGAGCATGTTTAAATTTGACATCAGAAACGATAGTTGATTATGAAATGTTTGATAACAGTTGGTTAAAAAATAAAAGACGTCTTTGGGCTCCATTTTATATTTTTGAGGATCAGGACGAACATAAAAGGAAATACTAAATTATTTATCAACGTTTCATTTCCCATTATGCAATTTTTCTGTGAATATTGGAGATTTTAAAAACACATTTAAAATGAGTTTAATAAAAATTGTAAATAAAATTAAGTTTATGGGCGTACATTGTTCTTAAAGAAACGCGTAAAATTGTACTTCAAGGCTGCAGTAATTTCAAAATAAATGTGTGAAAAAAACGAGTGAGAAAATAAATTTAATCAAAATTATTTCAGAAATAAAAAACTTTGAAACGTTTGTATGCCATTATGCATATTTTCTCTGTATATTGGAGATTTTAAACTTAAAGGTACTTAATTCCAATACAAA
The DNA here is from genome assembly GCA_963513935.1 of Aphrophora alni. NCBI lineage: Eukaryota > Metazoa > Arthropoda > Insecta > Hemiptera > Aphrophoridae > Aphrophora > Aphrophora alni. The sequence continues at coordinate 100,941,321 of OY740766.1, forward strand.
AATGTTCAATTTTAAAAAAGGTTTTAATTTTCATCTGTTTTCTAATATTCACAGAAAAATGTCTTACGGTACTTTTAGCCGAAGTTGTGACACACAGAATTAAATTTTCTCAGAGATGGAATTTAATGAGACTTGTAGGCCCTACGACCTATTAAAAATGGCCGAGTATTTTGGAAAGTATGTAACATTAGGTTGCCTTTTTTTATCGGTCATTCTGAAAAAGTGCCACAGTACAATCTTAATTAATAGGTATAGGCGTGCTTCGAGTAAGTGTCAATTCATACAATTGAAACTCCTTTATAGCCATATATCCATCACAGTATCTGCCTCGAATTTGAAAATCTTGTTTTAGGGCGTATTTGATTCCTTTTACTATGTACTAAAACTTTTACCATGCCAATAAGGACATACATTAGCCATTCATTCATTGAGGACTTGTAACAGAAAATAAAATATCTAGTTATTGTTTATTTATTGTAATTTGGGGGAGTTTCAGGTTTTACAAATTAACTCTCTAAATAAGGTACATGTTTAAAAAACAATCTCTCCACTTCCTTCCTTATTAAAAATGTCATCGCCTAATTGTAGGCCTTCACATTCTTAAACATTTTACAATTATATTTTCATGCTTCACGGCCGTGTCAAATAAGACTAATTTTCCTACAACTTTTGTCAAATAACAAGAAATAAACAATAGAAGGCACCATATTAATACAATAAGTTGTTGTCTTAATTTGATCTAATGTGTGAAAAGATAAATTATAATTAGGCGTGGGTTTATCTTTTCAACCAGTTTCTCAGACGTACTCGTGGACAAGTACAAGTAGATGTAGTGTCATGGTTAAGTACCAAGCAAATTGAACTCTAGCACGTAACGAAAGGTGGTCTTGATATGCATGAGTCAACCCTCACCCGAGGGGCACAAACATACAAGTGATTTCACACGAAATCTATTAACAGTCAATATTGGTTTGAATAGAGTTATGAGACAAGCTTTAATTTGGAATCGGCATTCCAGAGCTTGCTGCGACTCGCCTTTACGAACATTGTTCACGCGAGAACAATGCTTCTTCTGCGATATAATTAGAGCCATGGGTTAATTGGCTACTGTCTTAATTAAAAGAACTAATTGTTACATGGACCATTAAATATACACCGTTCAGTTTCCTTTGTCGAAGCTCATCTTTCTTGGTGGTCTATAATTTTCGGAAGAAATCCTTGATTAGAAAAAGAGGAATTGTGTTGTTTTGCTTGAACTTATAACTTAATAAGATTACAACTCTATTTATATAGTCAAATTATATTTATATATAAACAGTGAGTGTAATAAAGGGGGGTCTAGACCTAGTATTAAATTTTTTTTGGTGATAGCACAAGATACTACTATGGCTCAAATACACAATTTAAAAAATTCTATTTCCCTCACCCACTTAAAGAGAAATTATTTCGATTTAAAAAAAACTGTAAATGTACCCAAAAATGTAGATATTCTGGGATATTTTGATACAGTCCTCGATAGGATACAACATTTTATTCGTTACCATTTAAGTACAGTTATGCGAGTTTGAATAGTGTAAAACGTGGTTTGAGAAAAATAATAATTCAACTCTATCAAACTAAAAAGACACACATGAAGATTTTTATTATTATAGCTAAAACATAAGGTTACAATTAATTTTGTACCTATACAATATAAAATCATAAATGTTATATGGATCATACTTCACAGCTTCATTTCAGTTTGTTTATTTTCAAAATGTCCTTAGTTTTTTTCTTATGCAGGTTCTGGCTCTCTTTCGCATTGCTCCAACAGTCACTTTATGGCGTACCTTTTCCCTAATTTTCTGTGTTGCACCTTGGATACTGTTTAGAAGTTCCTCTTCGCTATTTAAAAGAGGTGCGTACACCTCAGACTTCATAAATCCACACACAAAAAAAAAAATCCATGGGATTCAGATCAGGATATCTTGCAGTGCAAGGTACAGAACCTCCTCGGCCTATCCATGTTGAGTAGTTAGCACTCAGCCAATATCGGACGTCTTTAGTAAAGTGAGGAGTTGCACCTCTTGTTGATAAATAATATCTTGACGGTGCGCAGAGTCAATAACTTCCAAAATTTGAGGCAAATCTTGTTACAAAAAGTCAAGATACATCTATTTAAACTTCCCTGAAAAATGTGAGGTCCAAAGAAACGATCGCCAATCACAGCTGCCCAAACCTTTATGCCAAATCTTCTTTGAAAAGACATTTCTCTTGCTGCTTTTAGGTTTTCAGTATCCCACATGTGCATGTTGTAGAAGTTGAATACACCTTGTCTTGTAAAAAGAGCTACGTCTGTCCATTAAGATTTTTTTTTAAAGTGATATTGTTGAATATCAGAATTTAGTAGATAGCAACAGAAATCTCGTTAAGCGGCATAACTATCACATTAAAGGCCTTGAACTTTTGTTAATTGGTAAGGGTAGAATTTATGTTTGTGTAAAACAGTCATAACTACTTTAACTCAAGCAACTAATCTCCGAGACTTCTCTAACTCTGTCCAGAATTTGGTCTTCAACTTACACATCCAAAGGTCCTGCATCCACCTCGCTCCGCAACTTGTACACAGATTCACGTTCTACCAAACACTGATGCAACCGCGTAACACTTGCTTACTGAGAAGGCGCCGACCAGGGTAGCTAACGTTTCCATTACAGAAACCGAATACAAAATGCATTTCCGTATATTCTTGATTTGAAAACGACATCTTAAGATCACTGCCACGAGTAAATGACCCAAATCCATAAAAAAAAAATACTTTATCTAAACTAATCATTACATTGGTGATACCTTATCTCATCATGACAAAGTGGGCAATAATCAGATATTGAGAAGTGCATGATGATTTTAACATAATATTCACTTTCCTTAAATTAATTTTTTTTTTTTTAGAGAAAAAGAGTATGTCATTGTTAGTTTTTATGTTAGTTAAAGTATTGATATTTTATATGTCTCAAAGACGTTGCTTTTAGCTAGCGTAATTTTGGTAAAACCACGTTTTACACTATTCAAACTCTCATAACTGTACTTAGGCCTAAATGGTAACGAAATAAATTTTGTATCCTATCTTCTGAAAGTTTAGATTTTGAAGCACTTTTTATAGCACTCTGGCAATTGTTTTAAATAATTGTGTATCTAAGGTTTTTCTTTTATTTTTTTAAATTCACAGTTCTAATTAATTTAATTAGTGATTCTGTAGATTCAGGCTCATCCTTATTTGAAATATAATGTAAAATACGATCGTAATATTAAAGTTCGAGGAATGTATCAAAATTTCCCAGAATTTCTACATTTTTGGGTAAATGTAGAGGTTTTTTTGAAAAAATTGAAATAATTTTTCTTTAAGCGGGTGTGTGAAATAGAATTTTTAAATTGTGTATTGAGTCACATATATCTTGTTCTATCACCCAAAAAATTTAACATTAGGTCTAGACCACTCTATATAGAAACTGATAATAACTTAATGAATAAATTGACAAATCTTCTCCATATGAATTAAAAATGAATGTTGCAAACAATAGTCGTACAGTCATAGACTCCTTACACTATAGAAAGTTTATTTAATTTTAATTTTAAAGTAGGCCTACCTCCATAATCGCAATATTAATCGACAACAGCAATCATAAATAACTTTCCAGTATCATATTGATTAAATTTAAGCAGATGGTTTAATTGATCAGTTTACTCTAAATTTACTAACTTATTTTGAAACATCATTACTCGAAAAGAACAAGTAGAATTTTTTGACTACCTGAAGGTAAGTTTCGCTAATTCTTTACCAAACCAATATAAATGTCTCACAATGTATTAATAAATGATTAGATGTGATCTAAGTCTTGACAAGTTCCAGAATCTTGAATTTAAATAGTTAATTGAGACCAATCTCTAAATGTTGACCTTGTAAATGAAGTTGTAGAATATAAATGATCTATTTGGAAAAACCTGAACAAGACGAGACTGGCCAGATTATTGTTGCTTAATAATATAAATTCGTTGAAGGAAAGTGATAAACTTCCAAAGTAATAAGAGCGTTAGAACTTGACGTTGTTATGGAAATTCACACTCTAGTAAAGTAGAACATATGACTTAAATACACATATATTAGAAGGTCGAATAATCTTCGGCGTATTGAATCTAAAGGATCCAGATGAAACAAACATGCAAAGGATTGACAGACTTTAAACAGTTCAAACAGTTATTATTTTTTCAAGGTATTTCAAAATGTATTTTTAATATTTTGAACTTGATATGATTTTAAACTTAAATATAATTAACTTTATTTCCTGGTTTTATTTTCATTCATTCAGTGTACAATTTCCTTGACAGTAATGAAAACAATAGTAGCAAATTTAAAGTAATACACATATGACTGACTGAGTTATCACGTCTAGTCCAAACCCTTGGACCTAGAAATATGAAATTCGAGGAGTATATTTCTTCATAACTTAAGGACTCACTAGGAAGGGTATTTCGGAAATTCGCCCTTAGGAGGTTAAAAGAGTTCAAATGTGTTTAGATGGATTCGTAAATATCTCTTAAGTCCGATTAGGTATCGACTCGGTTTTATCTTACGAAGCTTACACATGCTTGAACAAATAATCCTCGACCCCTATCAATAAATATAAAGGAAAATTTCCTGACTCATCAAAGTCCTTCCAAAACCCTTAAACCTAGATACATGATTTTCGAGGATTATATTCCTTCCAAAACGCAAAAACCTACTAAAAAGAAAATGTTTGAAGTTTTTATGTTGTTCCACTCATGCTTAGTTCTTATCTCAAAATGTTGACACGTACAATGCACGTAAAGCAGGTAGTAGGGTTATTAAGGCTTACCTAAAATTCAATCTTATTTGCTGTCTGTTAAGAATTAAGTTAGTATTAGGGTTAGGTTAGATGGTTAAATTACATTTTTATTCTAGATCCCGACAACAGTTACCAGAGTATAAACAATAATAGCAACAAGATGCAGAAAGTTAGGTAATTGCTGAGTTGCAACTAACAAATATTTCATGGAAGAGTCAAGAGTATATAAATTATAACGTGGAGAAGATCGAGGTCCGACTCTACAGGGAATTATCGGCTGTCAAACTTGGTACAGAGTTCCCGAAGAGTCATGAATTGGCAGAGAGATATTGGCGAAGAGACGTCGGCGTCGACGGGAAATGTCAGCAAGGAGCGATTGATTACTCAGTTCCTGTAGCGAAAGTTGTAGTAATTGAGGATTAGGAAACCTTACACGTTAGAGCTTCAAGAATAGAAGTAAAGCAACGTGGGTACTCTGTTCTTGTATTAACTTAGAAGAAAGACTAAATTGACTTTGTTCTTGTCGCAACACTGCTTTCATTCTGAATTATAAATATATTAATAGATAACAATTGTATTAGTCTATGTAATATGCTCACTGATAACGTGTACTTATTATTTTGTAATCATGATAACAAGGTTATATTAAAATATAGTAAACTGAACTATCGGTTGTTATTAAACGTAGATAATCTGTTTTATAACTGGTCTTATACCTGTTTTACTTATATTCTAGTTATTTATTCACACTCACACATGTAGTTGCTATGGATTTCTATTCTTAGCTACAAACGATTACTTGGGGATTAGTATAAAAAGTCATGGATTTTTTTCCACAGCCAAGACAGATTTATCAGCCATGCTGATGGATTCTAAGAACTGATGGAAACACTGCATGTCCTGACATAACCGTCATTGCTCGCTATTAAACTGTTGTATTTGACGTGTTATATTGTTTCCATAGAAAGGTGCAACACATGATTTATGATCTGCGTTTAACTTTGAACAATAGCACGAGAATGCACATTAACGACCTCGCATGTTACAATATGTCCACGGGTCATAAATACTATGTGTTAGCTATTTTATAAAATATCAATTATCAAGACAATGTAAAGCATAGGAATGTTGAGGTAAATAACCACCGCACTTAACCACACAGTCATATATTAAAGTAAAACATTACCATGAAATTTACTAGTTTTAATTTTTACAACGGACTTCATTTTACCATGGAATTCCAACAACGATTTCATAGAAGTTTTAGGCCCAACTTATATGGAGAGAATGTTTTTAAAAATTAATTTACTTCTGTTACATCATTTTCTGTTCATAGAGGTACTGTGAATATTTTACAATGACTAAAACGCATACTAATTTAATAATGAAATCGGGTTAATCAAACTGCGTCATGGCGACGTAAAACATTATTTTAGGCATCACGATCAGAAAAAGAGACAAGAAGAGATAAATGGATATTTTCAAGTAAAAATAACTATTTTATTTGTTTATTACTTTTCCAAATGATGGCTACACGAGAAAGTAAGAAAAAGATTGTAGTAAAAAAACCCCAACTTAAAGATATTTTCTGATATCTGCTTTGACAATATTTTACTCAAATCAAGTAAGATTTTTACTAATATATTCATCGTCTAAACTAAGCTGAGCCTATGGATATTTTTTTGTCATATTTTCAAGCAATTATAATTATTTTTTAACTGAAAGTTGTGTCACCAAAACAAAACAAAAAATCGATTTTATCTAAATTATTTTCAACAAACTACAAAAGTTGTTTTTAGGCTATATGTTTGTATAAGTTAGTGAACAAATTTAAGTTAATGAAATGTTTATGAACCGATTGTTAGTATTACCATACATATAACATAATTATAGTATAACTTATAATAATTCTTAGAAACCTTCTCGTAGAGATAATATATTTATAATTATTTCACCAGGTAATTTACTTTGTAAATTCCGAGTAACGTGTTAGCCTGATCAACTGCCAGTAGTTGGTACTGGTTAAATGTAGGGTTTGTTTTGAATTACAGAATACTGCAAAAGATTAATCATTTAGTTTCAACCTTGGCTCTATATTTAAATATGCCTATTAAATAGCATTTTGTTAAATCAGATGCTTATCAAAATTGCAATCTGTTGTGATAAAGAATGAGTTATAGCTGCTCTGTTATAGACAGACCAAGCTTATGTAGAAATTGTACCTTCCTCGTGGAAACACTGAAGTCAGAGACTGTGAAATTTGCGCCGATCCTACTTAGTTCCTTACAGGCTACCCTCGAGATAATGTCATCAAAGCGCCGATCCTACTTAGTTCCTTACAGGCTACCCTCGAGATAATGTCATCAAAGCGCCGATCTTACTTAGTTCCTTACAGGCTACCCTCGAGATAATGTCATCAAAGCGCCGATCCTACTTAGTTCCTTACAGGCTACCCTCGAGATAATGTCATCAAAATCGTTAGTTATGTCAACTTTGATCAAAATCTGTGCCTAATGATGTCTAAACATATGTTCTACGTTAAAACTAAAAACAAAGGCATTATAAACATAAAGTCAAAATTTTACATACCTGCAATAGTAGCTTTAGTAAGCAGAATTTTAAATAGGTTCCAATCAAAGTCAGTTAGACTTACTATTTTTTAATATGACTATTAATAAAAACAAAAGATGGGGAAAGTTGTAAATGGAGAACATTTGGAAAGTTTTTTTAGTAATTCTCCTTTACGTCCTACATGAACCTATTGGCGCAATAGTGGATACATACAATGGCAAATCAGGAAGTGTAACATTTGTCCACAATTATGCCAATATTATAAAATAATGGATATTTAATATGTAACCAAACTTTGCAGCTTGACAATCTAGACATATTATACTAAGGTAAATTACGGTAAACAAGCGGGTATACAATAAATGATATTCAAGTCCTATTTCAGCTGCATACCAAGTTTTTTTTTTTATTAGTGTCAAATAAATTAATTCATTTCGTTTTTTGAACACAGAGTTATTATTATTTTGTTCTTGCTTATTGACAAAAAACCCCTTAGTCATCCATAGCATTATAAAAAAAGAAGAAAAGAATATAGAATAAAGACTCCTACTATCTTGAATATTCTAATAGCGTCATGGACGGAACGGTAAGGAGAGACCTAATAAGAAAGATGAAAGAGAGGGATTTAATCCACAACTATATGAAAAAAAAAGCATAGATCCATCTGGTTCCAACTAGGGATCGTCACATCCGTACTCACTAAAGGTGAGCCCTGAGGGTCAGCGTGATCCAGGACACCCATTTTCAATGTACCGCGGAAGAACTACTACACTAGGACAGAATCATGAGACAATATGTTTTTTCGAAATACAGGATTCCAAAAGAGTAAGTTTAGAGAGTATTTTTTCTCAAAATTTAAAAATATAAACATATTTATATCAAATTAAAACAAATATAAATAAATAAATACACGAGTTCCTCAATCTGTGTAAGCTGATTATTGTAAAAATAAATTTGAGACAAAATAAAGAATTAGTATTGTCTCATATTTCTTATATTTGGGTCAGTATGGAGGATCATGTAAAATTTTGTTTGTTTTGAAATGCTAAAGGATATTTATAAAATATTTATTCAAGTAGGGCCAAGTAAGACAGTAAGACCTATTTACTTAGACTTTAAAATAACGTATCATTCAACTTAGGTTTGTATTTTGAAAATTCCGAGAAACAAACTCCTGAAAAATATCCTTTATATAAACCCTTAATTTAGAAAAAATCTTGAGCAAATTAATAGTATATCATTTTAAAACAACTTTATCTCTAGCCTATTTTGTATAATCCATTTGAGATGGGTCGTCTAAGTAACTCTCTATACAAAATTTGTTCAAACACAAAACAATTTTCCTAGCTATATCAAATTATATTACAAATTTAATCTTTGAAATCAAAAAACAATTAATTATTTCAAAACACGTACTTGCAGGAGTTTCGCCACCTATCGACTGTCCTGGGTTGTCTGATCGTGCCCAAGTACAAAGGTCGCAAGTAGTAAGACCATCGGGTGTAACATACTCATCCAAGAAAGCTGGTCTTGGCGGTGGAGGAAGAAACCCGTTAGACCATAGACCACCTTCGTCTTCCAAAGGTAAACTCCAAGTTGTGTCTTCTTCAATTGCACCCTCCCACCAGTCAGACTCCGCCCCCGTCTCATTCTCCACGGACATACCAAGACCTGCAACAAAATAAACTGATTTACAACTGACTACAAGAGGTTATGCTATTATAGTGTGCTCTTTGTATTAAGACAATAATTTTGTATGTATAATCAATTTCCATTTTATCAGTCAAATAGTTGGACGCGAACAGAATAGCTTCACTTTTATTTCCTCAAAACCTAATTGTCAATAGAAATATGGTAATTAAAATCATGTTGGTCATTTACCAGTATCTATGATGTAATACAAAATTTGGCATTTTAAAAGTGTATTAAAATACTTTGCCAACCGTAAACTTTTTGAGTTTTGTCCATTGAAACAGGTTGGTGAATAGTTTGCAATTTTGTAGACAAAAATCAAGTTTAAAACACTTTTCAAAATGCTTTATTTTACCAAATTTTAAGTAATATCAATGTGGCCTAGCTGTCTGGCTAGCCCCTGGAGTGGATGGGGCAACAGACATACATATTATGATATGAATTCGAAGGTTGAGTCTTCAATACGGGTTTGAATGTTTGAATCATATTAGCAACATTTCCAAAAGATATATTATATATATATGTATATATATATATATATATATATATATATATAGTTTATTATAGTTTAAAAAAAGCATCCATTAAAAAATGTTTAATCCTAAATATCTCGAAAACTGTTGATTGGAAAAAAAAAAAAAAGAAAACATTTAATTTAGAGAGACACCATTCCTAGGTCATTTTGTCGTCAAATAAGAGCTTTATTCTTATTGTAGCCTATGTTAAAAGATAGCAGAGATATGGGATAAACTAATTTTTGCTCATTTACTAGAACACACGAGAGAATTCCCACATCGTCTAACATTTAAGAAACTCTACATTAAAATACAATTGTACAATTAAACACAACTGCTGCGTCAATTCTTTGAGGTTCTATTTACACAAGTGTTTTATACAAAATATCTCAAACACCGTTGGTTTTGCAAAATATTTAAAAGAGATAATTCTTAGTCCTTTTAACTTATCTTTAGATTATTGCAAACCAACGCATATTGAGATATCGGTAAACCACTAAAAATTTAAAATAAAAAAATAAATAAATAATCTTGTTTATTTACTAGAACTCACGAGGGCTTTATTGAAGACCTCTAAGGTTTTAAACGTCTAAATTATTATTAAATAAAAATAAAATAAATGTACAAATTGAAAATACATAGCTGCTATATCTAATTTTTGTAGTTGTAAAAATTTACGTGATTAGTTGTATAGTATTTCAAGTAACCCAAAACGATAAATATTTGTATAGTATCCAAAATATTGTGTACGACTGCGCCCACAATTTATTTTACCTTTTTATTGATAGCTACCGAACTCACATTTTTGACAACAATAGTTTTGGTTGGTTAGGTTAGGTTTTGTGGATAGGATGTTTTTAAATGGTTAACCTATAAATGAAATAAAGTTAAAATTGTATTAAATTGCGAGTATATTATACGTTTGTGTAGACAATTAATTATTCCTTTAGTAGACACCTATTCTTTAACATCAATCTGTCCAGTATTAGCAATTGAATAAGAAAAATAACTAAATGAAGAGAAAGCTTTTTGAAGTATTGTTTTGTAGTAATATTCAAATTTGTGTTTTTTAATTGATTGATAGGATTTCATTAAAAAAGAAACACTTCAAAATCTAGTATTAAAAGTAGGAAAACAATTAAAACATTGTAGAAATAAACGTATTTGTTAAATAAATTAAATTCGTACATGAATTCAAAACGTAAAATGAAGAAAAATTATTATCAGAAAAAATAGTTTACGTCAAATATTTTATTGAAATTGAAATTTATTGAAAAGAAATATATACAAACTACAACTACAAATAAATTTAAAAAACTGCCCCGAGGTTATAAACCTGTTAGGGGTTTTATTACGTGTAAAACTTATAAATGAATGTATACTAAATCTAGATTAAACATGAAATACACATAAAAAAGAAAAATAACATTATAAAATTAATTCCGACTGAACCCAGCAAAATAAACAATAAACTTACATATGGTTACAAATTACAACAAAAGAATAAGTAGCTTCCTATTAGAACTACTCCAGGATATTTAAAACAACAGAACATACTAAATTTAATTTATTCAAAAACTTTATTCAAAAACTAAATATTTATTTATACACTAAATACACACAATAACACCTCTCACCCCCCCACCTCCAAACACACACTCACACAACTTCACATATATTATAAAGTCTATGCCCACGTACACAAATCTTTTTTCAACATTTACGAACACACACATAATCAAAAATTAACACTTTAAAATACAGTTTTCTATTTGGGTTAAATGTTTTCTTAATAACCGGGAAAATTTATTATTATTTTTACAGTTTTGAATGTTAAGTGGTAAACAATTAAAAAACTTTGGTATTTTCTTTTTATATCCCATTTAAAAACTAGAAAATACAGTACTGATATCTTTCAATTATAATTTTTTTTTTGATTTGTTGACAATGAAAATTTCATTGTAAAATCTGTATTAGTAAATAAGAAATTTCCCTCTCAAATTTAATCACAGACTTTCTCCCCTTCTGTGTGAAACCCTCCTTAGAGTCAATTTTCAAAACATCGGAATTTTTAGTTTTGGTATAATAGCAGCTCTCCTCCCTAAATTTTTCAACTCTATTATTATTTAGTTTTAGGTATGGACGTGTTAGAAAGTTTGTGCACTGATTTGAGCCGTTTATTATTAAAGTTCCAAACTTATGTTTATTAACTCATTCTGTTTTCGGCAGTAAACACATTAAGAAACGTTTTCCCTCTGCAATTTCGTACGATTATTAAAATGAAACCAAATTCGAAGCTATTAACTCACGTGAGGGACATTTAATTTTATGACCAATAATTTTACTTGACTCGGTATAAATTAATATAACCTTTTCTCAGTTGAGCATTCAGACGTAACTAAATCGTGCATACAAAAAGCGTAATCCGCTTTGTAAAAGAGACCGACCGAAATCGTGGCTTCTACAAAAACTGCTTTATTATGTTGGAAATTGAATCGTTACCCCGAGCTTAATGATAGATATTGGGTCTGTACGTGAGAATGTTATGACTTAATCAACTGGCGTAGTCCCTCGTTAGTTAACATCCCAGCCAATACAGACATAGAAATGAAATTATTTTTAACGTTCGATAATACTCTACTTTACATGTGACTTATCTCAATGACTTCTACGTAAGCGATCATTAAACAGTTATGGCAACAAGTAACGTATATTTATGCAGTCATTTCACATTGGAAACTTGTTTTCTTTCTTTATGAGTTCCTCGATAGAATTCATGAAGTAAAAATGTAGAAATTATTTGTAATCCTTGATGAAGGTTTCTGTTTGAAATCGATTGAACTAAATCACAATCTATATATTGATTGCTACGGGATAAAACAAATCATAATCTATAAATATTGTACCGGATGTCTAAAAAGTGTCAAACTCCTACTTTCCCTACAATTTTCGTCATTCATTTGGGATCAAATAAATTTTATATATGATCCATTGTACTACGTTTCATAATGGTCGCCATCGTGGATCCGCCAGTTTAGTATTTGAACCAGATTTTAACGCGTGAAAATGATTAATAATTGTTTTTCAACAATGAGTTCAGTGGCAAAATTGATTTTTAAAATTATTATCTTATAAGATGTGGTATGATTTTATTAATTGTTGTCAACATTAATGACGTAAAGAAATAAAAGTAGATTATGAAAAGCAGTAACTATCACCATTAAGATAAACATCGAAGTCGTATGCATTATCATGTGTCATACATTATTTAAAATACTAATAGTGCTTTGAAAATATTTAACGACTTCAAATTACACAAATTTCATTTTCTTTTTTTATAAAAGGAGGAGCCAAACCGATTCTGCCACTGAACTCAGCGTTGAAAAACAATGTTAAATCATATATCACAACCACTGTACTACTATATTTTTTTTAATTGACTCAAATATAAAATGGCAGATGAAAAACGGTGTCAAAAAATTATAAATATAATAAACTTAGTAAGTACGGGAGAAATATGTATGAACAACATTGACATAATGAAATTTGTGGGGGGGAAGCAGGAGGGGGCCATTTTTGTAATTGCGATTTGGGACCAAATGAAATTTATAATTGACATCTCGTAAGTTATGATGTTTAAAATTTGTGTAGAATTGTAAATACAATTAGGCCTACAATTGAACGATACAATTTGTGTTGCACAAATAAAGGGATTTTTGTATTTTCATTCATTTGGTGAATAGAGTTCCCCTCCCCAATTTTGTCTTAACGAAAGATGGAGCTTTATATTAAGAAATAAAAAATTATTTTTTTTGGATTAAAAAAAAATCGTTGAAACTTGCCAGATGCATTCCTATGATCTATATGCACAAACGAGTTTAAAATGAGAAACTCGTTAAAAGAAATACCATTTAAAATCGTTTTTCGCAAACAATTTTTAATCGTAGATTTTGCATTCGCTCATTAATACAGTGCATAATATGAAACTACTTCTGCGACAATGGGAGTTACCGTTTAGAAATAGAAGGTTAACTGAATAAACCAAAACAATTTTAAGCGCTATAATTTAGAATCTAATTATTAGTAGTATAAGGGCCGGAACACACTTGGCGTTTTTTACCAATCGGATTTTTTACCGCCGCCGCCGTACCAGTAGAGGCGCATAGGATGGTATTGGACGTACACATTGGGCGGTAAAATAAACGATCGGATTATTTAACGCCGACGGCAGCAATGCAAGCGCCCACTGCCACTATATACGTCGTTTTTTTTTTACAGCCTCCGCCGAAATGGTGGCCTACGTGACCAAATGCACGGTAATTTATCATGACCGAAGAGGTTATAATTGACAATGAATTACTAATTCATTTCGTTCAAGAAAGGCCTGTGCTGTGTGACAAAACCTTGGACAGAAGCGCCACAAAGAATGCGTGGTATGAAGTTTATGTTCAGCTTAGGAGTGACTTTGACAAGCTGGAAGATAGCAAAAAAGAATGACTTTAGTAAGTAAAAATAATGTTAACTATTTATTTTATAATGTTATTGAATTGACTTTTGGCAATGTTATTAATTTTTTTTTGCAATCGTAAATTTACTAGCAAATGCGAAGAATCAAAATTTCAAAAACAAACCAAAAACATCCGTACATTACACATAAAGATCTTAAGATCTGTGATCGACTGATGCGGCGTCGGTAATGTTTACCGCCCAGTATGTAAACGCTACATTATTTTAGAGCGGCGGCGGTAAAAAATCCTATTGGTAAAAAACGCCAAGTGTGTTCCGACCCTAACATTCAAACATAGCATGTAGCCTTCATAATATAGGAAGATATGCCAATTTATTGGCAGCTGTTTTTAATTCTGAATTTACAATTTGCAGGATATTTCTATCGGTAGCAATAGGCCAACTATTCCTTGATAACGTCTTTATCAGTCAACTTTAATAATGCACTCACTGTACATTGGCTGTTAAGTTGCTGTGAAATGACATTTTTATTTCTTTTTCTTCTTATTTACGTCCAACTATTATGAATATAAATGCAAATGTGAAAATAACAAGACATTCTACTGGAGCCGAACCCACATATTCCTTGTTTATTAGCAGGGCACTCAGCAACCACTCATTCCGGCCTTTAAGATAATAAAATGTGTTTGATGTTACATTGATGATTGCAATTTAACTATCTTAGAGACATGACCTTTAAAGGCCAGACTTGAATTAGAGCGAGTAGAGGAAACTGAGATGGTATTTAAAAGGTTAAATCTCTGTTATGAACGGAGCAAGCAAAGACAAAAATAATTGAGATGATAATTAAAGGTCAACAAGCGAAGCGAATGTAAACTTAAATAAAACAATGCTAGATCAGTGTAGAGAATGAGAAATTGTATTATGCAAAATTAGCCTATGTTCTGCACAATTCACAAATTAAAAAAACTTTGTCGTTTAAACAATGTTCTACAATCAGCTGATATGCTGACTTGACAGGTAGAAAATTTCTCTAGTATATATTGGAATCTAAGTACTGTATAACAATTTATATTATATTTTGTTAACAATCTCTATGCAATAACAGTTTTCGAGGAGAAAGTCCGGCGTGTCTATAGTCTGGTGCTCAGAGATGGCCACACTGGAAGCGAGCCACTGACATAGAAGAAGAATCGTTAAAAAATCTACTCCTATAGACTAAAAACTGGTTTCGAGTCCATATGTATTTGTTACGTTAATTAGAGTGCAATGAGAAAGAAGATTTCCAAAACAATTTAAAGATAGACAAAAGTACATTAAACTTGTAGATCTATGCACAAATTGGTGATAGCATTTTTACTTTATATGTGTATTTATGTATTCCTCAGAACGTACGCCCCAGTAAGCTTGTAGACTTCGATACAGTAAGCTTGTAATTCGAGCTCTGTTTAGAATTCTTCATTATCTTTAAAAAAACATTTCAAATACGTCATGGTAAGAGTTAGGACAGAAGCTCTAGTATGTAGGACTAGACTGTACTCAATCGAACCGGGACATCTGATCACCCTAAATACACAGCACGAAACATTATGGTTTGGGGGTAATTAAACAAACAAAAATTAAATTTCGAATACCAAAATAATTACACATTTTTATTACAGATCCACATTTGAACTTTGTTCAAAACCTTTTTTATTTTTGTTCTGTTCTTATATTTACAACTTTTGTAAATCCTTTAAAGTGAATATTATGATTGTGAAATCAATTAGATTTGGGTAAAACTTATGTCAAATTATAGGTTTAATAAACTAATTTATCAAACCATAATAATGGTAACAAAAGTCTTTTTCCTGGTTTTAAAATTATTTGTTAATGATGATCATATTGTTAATATAATAACGATTTAACTAATGCGCGATCTTAAGAGAATATAAATCTTTTTATCTGAACACGTATCTATTTAGTCTTAGTTTTCACGGCTTTAGTTCTTTCCTTAGGTTATAGATTAAGTTTTAGTTTCCAACATGGCCCTAGCCTACTAGACTATGTTGGTGTTTTTCTGATTTATACTCTAGTTTTTTTTTACACTTGATAACGAGAGTTGATTTATACTCTCGAAACGTCGTGTATTAGTTTTTATATGCATAAATGATAGAAAGTGTCCGATTAAACCATATTAATAAAAAGTCTTTGTTTTACTAAACTGCTTTTATTTTTATTTTACAACTTGCTGTGATCAGTGTTTGAGGGTTTTATGTTTCGGGGAGGTGTGTAAAGTCATTCTACACCGTGTCATTTGACGATATTAATTTATCGTTAACATTAACAACTACACTCTAATGTTTTGATCCAAGATCTAATTAGTTGTTTTAATGACCCTCCCCCTCCCCTCTTGTTCCCACATATTCCAAAAGTTGGTTATTATAACGAGGTACCTCCAGTATTTACTACACTGTTAGGACAAGAACCATTAATTTTTATTACTTTTTTTTTCTATTGGTAAAATTGTGCATTTAAATTGGACATTATAAATGTTTACCTAATGGCTATTCAACTCCCGACACAAGATTCGCGGGAGGCCATTGAGCGACTCAATTTATGCATCCCACATCGATAACAGATATTCTCCAGCAAGTGTTTTCAAACATACTCTTGCTCTGTGACTTTGCTATTTTATTTTATTGTCTTTATATAACTTACAAAAACGTTGTCTTTTAAATTGCAGAACTTACGGAGATTCAATTTATATTTGTTTTATCCTATGAAAGAAGACGTATAAATGTATGTTGGTAATTTTCAATGACTATCAACGTGACTGATTAAATAAAATGTCACATCTTGTAATAAATATTTGAATACCTTAATTTGATGTAGAATGTTTACCAGAGTTCTGCCTAACCAATTTGTATCTGACTAAATTTTAGTTTTAACGATGTGTCTATGGCAGAAACACAAAAATCATTAAAAAATGTCTATGGTTTTTCTAGTTCAGTGAATTCGATGAACTGCTTTCAATTAAATTTGTGATAAATGTTACAGGAGTAGAACTGTGGTTGTTATATTACTCATAATTATTGTTGACAATTAAGTATTTTAAAATATAGAGTTATATCTGTACAATTTAATAGCACCATAAATAATGACGAATAATTCCACTTAATAAGGATGCCTTTTGATTGAATTATAACTATAGCTTTCAGATAGAAATAAAGTTATAATTTCAAACAAAAATATAACTTTAAAAATAAAACAAACTAGCAATAATAGCAATAGAAAACATCATTTTATTTGGATTTGAAACAAATTAAGTAAGTAAAATAGGGTTTATAATTAGTTCAATATGATATGAAAGGATGATTGAAAAAATTCAAAGCGTCGTAAGTTTTAAACAGGTTTTTAGTTGTTTCTACATTAGCCTTTAGTAGCTCATTTTGAATTGATTAGTGATCTGTATGTGAAAGTAATTCGTTTACCATCATGTCAATAGTAAAATCTGCAATACGATTATCCGATTATGTTATCATTGTTATTTATCATGTGTAGACATGTAACTCAAAATATTTTGATAAAAGATATAGAAAATACCGAACAAAACTGACAAAGATTATATGTACATACTTAAAAATAAACCAGAGAAGTTGTTGACCATCCCATTTTGCCCAACTGGACAATAAGTAATTAATTATTGGATTAATTAAGTTTGGCAGCTGTCCAGTGTGACTTCCATTGTTGAAACTTCATTGTCCTCGTGCCTTGGAATACTGTCCGAAGCATCGTTTCAAAAATTTATGTTTTATTATCTACAGTGTGCGTCAAGTACGGCGGTATTCATTCTGCAACGACAGTATGCTAATTCCTTACGCACAAAAAACAACATAAATTTAAAGAAAAATGAAATGCTGGTCTGAAACACTTGTTTGTGAGCTGTGACAAGTGCTTGGCTACGTTACAAGACGACATAAATTATGCAAATAATTCTTTCGATTAACATAATGAACCCAAGCTCATTCGCCGTCAATGCATCATCAGCTGATGTCAAATGTAATTAGTTAACTCTCAATAAATAAGATCAGACAATGAATTATTGTTAAGATGATAATCTCCAGGATATTTCTATTTCTTTAATAATGGCGGCCAAGCAAGCTTGGTTGACCTCTCATTAGAGTTGCTAGCGTTAGCAATGTTCAAAAAAATTCCTCACTCGTTGATATTCACTACTCGTTCCTCTTTAGACTACATGTTATACAAATCATCATTAATTCACAGACTTGGTGCAAGTTTCTTACATAATATACATTGATTCTAAATTTAACGATTCTAATTGTACACATACAAAAGCCTCGAAGAACTAAAGTTTCCATTGACATACTTCTTGGAGTTTTTTCCTTGGGTGAGTTTGTGTGAAAATGTTTTGTTATGTAAAAGAGGAAACATTCAAAAATAGGTTTGAATGTGTCACAATAGAAATAATATTTAATTAATCTACGTACTTGGATAACGTAATCTCAAATAGATTTTAGATTAATCAATAGAAACAGCTGTTATAAAATTTGTAAAATTGGTTGTTATTTTAACGACCGTAGAAATGGATTAAACTTTTAAGAAACAGACAGCTATAACTAATATTCTATAGCTTTAGAGTATTTTCAATATTTTGTTAATCAGAATTTTTGACTTGGCTAAAAATTAAATATCAGTCTTAACCACGACCGAAACATTGTCGAGTTCTAACCTTTAAAAAAATGTGATGATTGGTTAAATAGTTTCGAGATTCAGTATTAGTTATATTTCATTTCACCCTTCTGGGAAATCCGCTGCAATAAATTTTATTAAACGTATTGAATATGAATATCTAATTAAAGTATTGCATTTGTATTTATCAGTACTCATAATTACGCCTATAAAGCGACTTTAGACAATATATATATATATATATATATATATATATATATATATATATATATACAACAAAGGGTATATATTTATATATATATATATCAAGGGTGCATATTTTCATGCTGATGATTATATATTTCTCCCATATTAGGATTTCATTTTTCGTCAATAAAAAGTTTACAAAATGATTTTACAGAACTCACCTCTACTTATATATATTCTCTATCTGTCTGTCTGTTTGTAAATGTTTAACTCATGGATCATATTTAGTGTGGTTTTCTTTCCTAAATATTAGGTACGAAATCTGCTCAGGTTGTATTTTTTTTTTAAATTCAAACTGATTTTGCAGTTCTCAAGATGTAACAATATTTATCTGCCCAAAAATCAGAGTTTTAAGAGATTTTATGATTTTTTTTGAAATTTTTACCCACAATATATTTTGTCAAGATTGTGTATACGTTAGATAAAACTAAAAATTGTTTTTAAATCTGTGCAGTAATTTCCAAGTTTTAACAATTGTTTGCCAGTAGTCAAGAGGAAATCCATTTTCTTTTTTCTTCAGTATATTTTGTCATTTTAGGGACAGGTTTTATCAATAAGAAAGTGATTTTTCTTCCTTTTTTTTATAAGGTTTGATGTCCGAGAGACTGTTTGCCTCTTTACAACAAGAGACAAATAAAACTGTGTTAGCTTATAATCGGGAACCGCTGATCCAATTTTTGTTCATGTTTGTTTTACTGTGTATGCACGTTACTGTTCAGGTTTTAGTCTATGTTTTAATAAAATAGGTTCAAAAAATATAAATTTATCTATTAATTGCCTGAGACGTTTCTTGTCTCAGAGGTTTTAAAATTACAAGTTGTTTTAGTTTTTGTTTTATAGTTGTTTATAGAAAACCTATTTATTTTGTACGTTGCTTTAGAATGGTATAGAGGAAATTCTTTAGTCAGTGACGTGTGTAAAATATTACCTTATATTTTTGAAATATAATTAGTCTGACTTCCAAGCGGATCAAGCCACGAGTTCAGCTAGTTTATAAAAGTAAATGTCCTGTCTGATTCACCAAGGATTCCTCAATATCTCTTAGGTTCTATGAGATATCTACTTTTTTTTTACTTACGTAGGTTATACATACAAAATTCTAAAAACACATAAGATTTATAATAATAATCTATTTATCTTTATACAAAAAATGGCTTATCTTATTCATCAGTGTCCTACTCAAAACCACGGACTTAGAAACATTAAATTCTCTGAGTACATCCCTTCCAAAACGTAAAGCCCCACTAAGATGGATTTTTTGCAATCTACCTGAAATTTGGCATACAATGCTTAATCTATATATATATAAAGTTTTATTAGTGAAGTGCTGAATACATCATCTAGTTTTTTTATATTAGACATAAATAAAATGGAAGAAGAGAAAATATTTTGTAACTGTTGTAAATATTTTCCTGTTGAGACATAGTACAAATTACAAAACTCTATAAAGTGTAGGCAAGTCTGTTGAATTATTCATTAAATGGAAATAGTTGAAACTACTATAAATGTACAAAAAGTAATTTAATTTTATAGATTTATCTATTTTCAAGTAAAGAAATACCTGGAGCGAGAAGTCATGCTATGTTTTATCAGTAGAGTGGTTGCCATAGTGACGGGAAGCAGTAAACCACTGGCTTATCACCTCCAGGAGTGTTTACTGCTTCTTCTCCAACTAACAGTGTAATAATAATACCTGATCCTGACAATGGAGTAATTACATAGAACTCGCAGGACATCACTCCATTGAGTTCGTGACACATCATTTCGTCTTTACGAGTAGACTATTTAAAAAACTGTACTTTTCTGTGTTTTGTACTTGGATTAAATAATGTTTTATTTTCTAGGCTTATACTTTAATTTTAAATTATAAATGCATAACGTCTTTTTATGTTGACCAAATGTAATTAATAAAAGGCTGTTCTCAGCTGACGCGTTGCGTCACGAATTTACTTTAGTGAAATTAACGGATTATTGACAACCTTTATCTTGGTGCTGTTAGATAAGATGAACTATAATTATTATAGTTATTTTACTGGTTAGGAGCGGGTGTAGCGGGCAGGAACCTCAGCCATTCTGGCTATTTATCCATTCCTTTCAATAATATTCGCAGGGTCTTGAATAGCTCCAGAATATGTCCTTCATATTTCCCCTCAAATAGGCTGTCTATTTCTTTTGTACGTTAGTCATACAGGTTTATTACACTCCTAATTTTAAAAGAAGATGATTTTATCCCGCCAGACACATTACCTGGAAGCTCTGTTAACTACAGAATGTCTCAGTCCTTTGCCGATCCGTGCATTCGCATTTAATGACCAGAAGCCTCTGTAGTTACCTATTTCAGGCCACATTCACTACACAGGGACTCCTCAACCTTTGCATGTTTTCTCAGCCTTCTTTATATTGCTCGGCCTAACGTGAGATGATCAGATGCAATTTGCTTAGAGCGTAGGCATTCCCAAAGGCCTGCTCTCCAGAGCCTCTTAATTTAAACATTTACCCTGCTAACTATGGGTAAGACGAAACTTACGAATATCAGTTTAAAATTCCCACTTTTTAAAATATTAAGACTTTTTGTTACTAACTAATAACCTACGTACAAAACTTACAAATTTGACTAAAATCTAATTGAAATTGAAACTAATAAACAGATTATTAATTATTTGTTTTCACATTTTGTCTTAAAATTATCATTTTTCTACCGATAACTCTCTTAATTAATAAAGTTTAAAACATATATGAATATGTTTAAATATGAAACATAATATGTAAGGATCCAAACAAAACGTATTAGCCTCTATAACTCCAAAAGCATAGGATGAAGGAAAAATAAATCATTTTCGTAAACGGTCGACGGATTTTATTTCGATCTAATTTCATTGAAATGTGAGAATTTTCAGAACTATGTGACAAACCGAAATAAAAATTCGAAATCTCAAAATTAGTAGAAACTATTTCAATCGAATCTGTTGTTGAAACGCCAACCTTAATTTATAACTTGAACCACTGTGCCAACCCCAATAAATGAAAATTACGATGTTTAAATAATTAAGGTTCATTTATGAATTTTTTAAATTTATTCCGGAAGTTTAATTAAATTTATTGATCATTGGTTTGGTTCTGGAGTTCAAAAAAATTGACGAAAACAGCTTGGGCAGATTTAGTGATATTCGAACCATTATAACAGCCCATCATTCATTTCCTCTTGATGAATAAGATACCTTCAGGATCAGTATTTTTGAGGAGATGGTAAGCAATAAGTTTTCTTTGGGTCCTTACCAAAATATATTATTAGGATCAAAATTGTTTCTCTAAATATGTAGTATAGAGAAAGTTATGTTGTTTGTAAAAATATTTGTTGAGTTTTGGCGGAAATATATATTTTGAGGTCTTCTGGTCTCAAAAATGTAGTTTAGAAATACAAGAATGTCTGTTTTCCATCTCTCGTCTGTGGTTTGTCGTTTGTTGTTTCTCGTTTATCACCATAGCCTGAACGAGGGATTTTTATAGAATTTAGTAAGTAGACATATTTTGTTTAAATATTTTTTTAATGTTTATAATTTAAAATTTGAGTTAGCCTGCCACAGTACGAAAAACTCAAGAAATTCAATATTCCTCAAAACAATTTTAAAGTTTTTACAGAAATATAGATGATAAGGACCCAAACAAAACGTATTTGTCGCTATTCTCAAAAATTACCACCTCGGAAGTTATTGATCAAAAAGTGAACTTCAACCGTAAATATCGTCTTAGAAGAAATCGGCCAAAACGATTTCGATCAAATTTTAATGAGAGTGAAGTTCTTGACTTAAGTTAATGCGCTAAACAAACACAAACGAAAATTACGGTTTGTGAGTAAATTGCAAAAAACAAAATGAGTTCTGAAGCCTAAAAGAACACGTATGAGATTTTACAAAAATACCTTAACCTTTTTCAAAACTAGCAATTTAACTCATGAAAACTGTATATTATACGATGTAATACATTTTAAACTCTGATCCTAAAATTATTTTCTAGAATTTATTCTAAATTTTATTACGAGAATTAAAAAAAAAAAAAAAAAAAAATGAAGTCAAAAAGGGATAAAAATTGCTGCTTGATTTGTCCCGATCAACTATCATTTTCGCCACATCCAATCATCGACTCCATCTTAATTTTTCCTTTACTTTACGGACCCCTGTTCTTCCTTTCGGACGTACCATAAACAAACAGCATTTCTTGGCCTACAGCAGTACAATTGCGTTGGTTGTCAATATAAGTGGGTCGCTGTTCTTGAAGTAATAAAAAACCAACATATTAACTTGATTTTTATTTCACTTTACTGACTAGTGTGAATGCAATATGTTGGCATTAATAAGGATTTGCGGATCGGCCATTTGAATGTAAATGCAGTCTAATTTAAATATTCCGCCATAGATATTGTCTAAGCGAGCGGTCAGTTGGCAAGGCATTGAATGTGTGTTGTATCCTATCTATCTACCTGGGTAGACGTGGGAATCTGACTGTAGGCCTATCTTCTCTTAGACCTAAACAATTCAAGATGGACACTAACAGAGGTAGACTACTTACCCCAGTCTATAAACACATTACAGTGGATACTACAAACACGCACTATAAACATAACCTAGGCCTATATTAATTTGTTAACGACACAATTTATTTATTTAATGGTAACTGACGTCAAGTAGAAGTAGTTAACAACTACCTTAAAATTATAGACCTATCGGGGAACTTACAATTAGCTTTGAAAACAATGACACCCTTAATTACTAGCTCTCACAATCAATAAAAATAACAACATCCATTCAATATGTACAGAAAATCAAATCAAACAACCACACCATCCATAATGACTCTAAACATTTCATGCTAGACGAACTGTAGCATCATAAATTAAACATTAAGTTTAAACCCAAAAGAAATTGTAAAGAGGTTAATATCATCAAATAAATTGCAGTAACTAACTGTTATGATTATTTCACTATTGACAGATTAAACCAATCAAACAATTATTAATTAATAGTGAACCTACCAAAACGTCTTCATAGTTACGTAGTATGATCAAAATTTACATTTCCAGATGATAATTTTATAAAAAAACAATATTATAATTTGACCTAAGCAACATGTAACATACCCAATGAATTGCCTCAAAGTAACTTTCGACAAACAGGTTGACCTTTTCCCATTATATTTAAGGAACATCTACTGTATATCGAACGCTTAAACAACCATAGAACAAAATATGAAAATTTTGCTACTTCAGCAAAGAACAAACAATGAACACATTTGAAGTCTATTAGATTTTACTACAAAGTGAACAGCAAAAATTAACTCAACAAATAAACATAGTTCCAAGCAAACATATTATTTCATTTGACAAATGCTATATTCTCCCCCCTCCCCCCAAGAAAGTACCAAATCATCGGAAAGTACACTAAAATGAAATTCTATACGATATACCATAAAACTATAATTCATTACTAAGAAATTAGAATTCGTGATAGTGTTATAACTTTATTTTAAACTTTATATAAACTATTTACTTATGTTCAACATATCTGATGATGCATACAAAATAGCGAAATTGACATCATTTCATGATTGTTCAGGCAAATATACTGTATTACAATTAGTATTTTTTAATTGTTACTGAAACTTAAGCTTAGTTTAGCATACAGGTTGTTATAGAATCATTTTCACTTCTCGTCGAATCAGCATATTTTCCTTAATATTCAGGGATTTAAAAGTTCTAGTCCATTCGTATTTGTAATCCATTCATTCAAATTTTTAAATTATTTTTTACTATGTTCACCATAATAGCTACTATAATGTAACAGTACCCTTTTAAAATAGGCCTATTAGAGGCAAAAGGAAATTTATTTGAAATGTGTTTAACGAAATCTTTTAAAATTATTTCGTCCTTACAAGTGTGTATTCTGATCCTTAAAGTACCTTGAAAGTGTTAAATATTTTACTTCTGGCAATCATACTTTTAATTTTAGAAAAAAACTTACACCGAAAAAATCATTAGAGGTATAGTTGTTATCAACTACATCACCTTCAAGTAATATTTTCTCTCCTATTCATAGAATAAAATTCTCATTTTATAATATTGAAAATTTATGATTCCTACAGACAGATTGGTTGGATGTTTAGGAATAAATTATCGCATGCAATATCAGTTCATCTTTATTATATTTCATGGAAAAAGTTGTAAGATACAATGATCAGTTTCTTCCTTGAATATAGAGGAAGTAGGCAAAATCAATATCGCTAACATGTGATATTATCTAGGAACGCTGCAGGGATCCACCTTACCAAGTTAAAAGTGGTGACCAGTGTATTTAGAATGATTCAGGGTAATAATATCATGGGATATAAAAACAAAAAGTTTCGAGGAACTTACTGTAGTCTATACGGGAAACCTTCTTTAAGTGTGTTAGTGTTTGTTTTTGAAAATACAATTTCTAAGGAATAAATTTAAATATTGGATCCAAATTTTATGTATAGGCCTAACTATTATTAACGTGACAAGGAATTTACAAGATTTGTTACAAAATATTTTAAAAGTGAACATAATAACATTTGCTAGTCAACGAATAATTGAATTATCTATATTTGACAATTAACTATGACACAAACTTTCTCGCAGACTCTAAAATTGCAGAATCATTTAACAAAACACAAGTTCTAATATGACTTCTCATTTTCAAAATCTATGATTTAACAAACTGGTACCAATTTAACAATTTTGCTATTGCTATATATTAAAAAAATAACGAAATTTTCAAAACGCGTCAGTAATACCAGAAAAAAAAATGATGTCATTTTTGTTCTTCCCTTTTTCCTTTGACGTTAAAAGATTTAAAGATTGACTTAAAAAATTTGAGTATTAATGGCTATTTTATTAAATATGGCATGCAATATTGTTTAGAAATAATTTGAATTTTACGCATTTTCTGAGGAAAAAGTTGGAAAATAAAAAAAGAAATTTGTCATCAATCAATTATTTATTATATTGTCTAGCTGTATAAATTGAAAGAAAACATAATATCAACTTTAACCTGAAAAGTTATATTTTAAAAAGTTTGTGTAGTTTAAAGTAAACACTTTATGTTATGTAAAGTTGTTTATAGACTAATTTTATTTTTGTATAAACTGAGAGAGATTGAAAATTTAGTTTTTTTTTTTTTTTTTTTTAGGTTTTCTGGAAATTTCAGAAGACTATTTTTGTATGTAACGTTTTAAATCTAAATAGATAAGAAAATACAAATACTTGATAAACAAGTAATACGCTGATATGAAAAGCCTTAAATATCTTTCAGTGTTTTTTATGCAGCAATATGGGGGATCAAAAAAACTAAAAGTGTATATAAATAAGTCCTTTCCTTTACCGTTTGTCAATAACAAAAAATATAACTCCAGAACGAATAGAAATATCGATACCAAAGTTTTCAGAACATTAAATACAATAAATCTTATAATTTGTCCGTAACAGTTTTGAAATGGCGCCCATTTAAACATTTTGAAGTTACATTGCAGAGTAATTTTCCCTTTTACAAAACAATTGCACAAGACAAAATGTTTAGCTCTTTTAAAGGTGATATATTGTACGGCAAAGAATAACCTAGATATCGATAAAAAACTTTAATAAATAATTTTTGGTAATTCACTAGAACACTGAAAAGTTTTTCTTGGATATCCAGCACCAAATAGTCAACGTTTAAAATAGTTAAACTAAACATTTCGTTTGTTTTTTTTAACGTATAGTGTCTCTGTAATTTAACTTTAAAATTTTTTAATGGCGGGTATTTTGAAACATCAAGTGAAAATATATAAAGTTGTTTGAAGAACTACAAATTAATGGTGTACAACTTATTGGTAAAAAGTTAATGACAAACTTTGGTATCGAAGTGTATTTTTGTTCTGGAGTTAGGCCTATATCTTGTAATTGAAAAAACACAAAATGGCGGACAGATTTAAAAGGAAGTGTTTTAGGACATATGTTTATATAAACAATTTTTGTTCCTTTTGTTGTTCGAAGTTTGGAAAACTAAACACACTGTATATGCAGATCGGTAAGCTACACAGAGGAACTAACAAAACACCATTTAAAATTACTACTACACTCATAGACTCTGTAAAAATAACTGATGGTCCCTTGAACTATAGGAATTTTACTTTTTCAAATACAGGGAAAGTTATGTGATGGGTCAAAAATCGATAAATGTTGTTTTCAGGTTCCATGAGCCAAAAATGTGGTTTTTGGAATTATCACTTTCTGTGTATCTGCCGTCTAGTGTTCTCCCAAGTCTCCCAATTTTAATCAAATTTCTTTGTGGATATATTATGGTCATATCTCGCGACTTTTTTCTTTGTTTTATATTTTTAGAGATGCCATAGGTAATCAAAACAACAAATTATGATTTTCACAAAATTGGCTCCAACGTTTTGAACAAAAATTATGTTAAAGTATAGTCTCTACGGACTCGAACAAAACGTATTGGTCCAACATCTATCTATAATTCTAGTTCTTGCGTTATCGTTTAAAAAAAAAAAAAAGTCGGCTGTGAGGCTGCAATAAAATACTCAATTTCTCAAAATCTGCTCAAGCGATTTCGTTCAAAGTTTAGTGAAATCTGGAGATTAATGGCCCAAACCCGCGTGCAGAGTTGCAAGAAAGAAATTACCCTACGGTTCAGGAATAACTGAAAAACCAAAAATAAACCTTCACCCCCCTCATTAAAAGATCTATTTTCTTACGTTGAGAAATGTTTTTAGCACAAGAGTAGTAAAGGTTAGACCCCTATTAATTCAACGACGTCGTCCATTGTTCATTTTACTTTTTAATTGACAATTAGGCCTACCTAACTGATATTTTTGATGACGGTTAGTTTTTATTTGGTTTTAGGGATGGGTGAGAAAGTTTGTACAATGTTTTTTTATTTGTTTTAAACTATAGGCTACCACAATAAGCGCATTGTTAGTGGTTCAAAGCAAATATAGTAAACGATTTGTAAAACATGTACGTAAGTAGAACGTTACGATTCAAACATATGTTTTTAGCTGATCAGCTGTAATAAATAAATATATTTTTAAGTTATGCGGACATTAATGTTCTATACAAATGAGCAGAACTTCTGAGCAGTGCCAGCTAGTTAAAAGGAAATAATATAGGCCCTAATATCGATGTCAATTTATTTTAATTTAAAGAGATTACGAGATCAATACAATTACAAATCATAGAATGAATTATAGGTTATTCTTAGGTTATTAAGAAAAATACTGGTAACGATATGCGTTTCGTATAATTTATATTCTAGAAGCAAATTTGTTCTAACAAAATCCAAAGTGATTGGTGGTGTCAAAAAACATCGCTTCGTAGTTTTGTTGAGCTCAGAGAACACCTTTAATGACAGGATAGATGTGCGGTGAAGTCTCACTTATGTGCGGTAGCCCTTAGGCCTTCTAGTAATCACAAAGGTCCCCTCTCCTGCTCTAACTTATTGTGTCTATGTGTACTATTAGTCATTTGTAGTGGGGAAAGGAAGATAGCTTTTAATGTTAGCTAGTTTATAATGTTGGGAAGTCTGGTAGGCGGGGCGGGGCGACTGGCTTACCTTGAGCTGCCAACAGGTCCCGATGTCTTCATCAGCGTCCCCCTCCCTTCTCTTGCCCATATTCAACGCGTCACTAATTATTATAACAACTCTATCTAGTGATTGATAGACTCCCCATGACCAATTATTAGGGTTTATGGTGTTCCTAGCGCTGGTTCCATCTTGTTATACGAATGTTTGCTTGTGACCGTCACTGTGACTAATGTTGTATTATACACCTCTTCCCCTCCCATTCTCTTTGGGGAAGGTGTTAATAACAAAACGTCCGCCAACTTGCTTCTCGCATGCTTTCAAAACAAAACAAACAAGACCAGCTCTTGATCTTTAATCTAGAATGGAATTTTAAAATGCTCTGTTATTTACAAATATTTGCATAAATAACTATAGGTCATTGAGTAATTTAACAAACTGATAGAAGCTATCATGGTAACTACCCAGCCTCGTGGTATGCAAATCAAACCCTTACACAAATTTATTGAACCTCTTAATTGCGCATGTCACTAATTGTAGGTGATGATAGTGACTAACGGGCCTCGAAACTGATCGTATAGTTAAAAGGCCATCCACTCGCTTCGCTACTATAGGTGAAGCCCTGGCAGGCCTGGGCAGTCACTATAAGGTATCTCACTCGGTAACTCAATTACTAGGCTATAACTATGCGAAAAATTGAAAACCAATGCATAAATCCAAACGGCTGTTCGGTTAATGTTGGTTTATAAATTCATTGCGGACTATAATTTTCCTTTCGTTCGATTTAGTATTCATCATAAAACTTTAGTCTATTATATCGAAACAACTTAGGTTGGTATTGAGTTATTCGTCTTGGCTTCCATGGTTAATTTTTATTTTTGATAGGAAACTTCTAAACTGGAATTTTTAGGGAAATGGTAACCAATATTTTTTGCTTGGTTAATATTTGGTTTAGAGTACGGGTGCTTGGGGGGGGGGGGGTACACCGATTATTTGGTAGTGATCCAAGTGAAACTGAACGATAAATTTCGTCTTTAGAAAATCGGTCAAAATTTAAGTGTTTTCTTGAAATATAAAAATTCTACCAAATCTTATGTAAAAGAAAATTACTGATAAATTGGGACACTACAAAATGAGGGTTCTTCTTGATTTTTTAACAATTTATTTCTTAACAATTTATTTTTTTCTTACTTGCTATTTGCCACAATCGTCTCAATCATAAACTTTCACATTACACAAATATTTAGAACATTTTCTGAATTTTGTCAGTTTGTGACATTTCGAAACGCGTTATCTCAAGAGTAAATTAAATCTTAAAGTTTATTAAGAAGTGGATGCACTAAGGAGGGATTATGTTTTGAATGAAAATGGAATAGGGTTAGGGGTGAAAATAGAGTGAGAGGTTAAGTGATTTTCAGTAAATGAGTATCCAAATGACTGAACTTTTTGAAGTATGGTGATGTGAAGATGTTCAATGGAACGGGTAGTTGTGATATATTTACAACAACTTGTAGGTTTTTACTTCAAATTAAATCGTTATAATCCCATGTTTTATTTTTAGTAGATAATATTACTTATAAATTATAGATACAATACATTAATTCGAAAGTAAATTATTTAGAATAAACTAAAAATGTATTTTTATGTACAGTATTCATATTTTAAAATCAGAAAAAGATATTTATTTTCAAAAGAAAAAAAACATTTCAAAAGATGACGTTTCATCGACAAAGTCGTTATCTTCAATTGTTTACAAATCCAAAAGATTGAATAAAAAATATTTCTAAATTGATAAAAATCATCCAAAATTACGTAAGAAAATTTATTTTAATTCAATACTTACCCAGAAATACTTGATTATTAAAAACTTTATTTGTAACAGTCTCATGAAAGATTCCAATAGAAGGATGAATCCTGAAGGAAAATTAAAAACTTCAGTTTGGGTAAGTTTGTTATTTTTGTCGGGCTCAGAGCTTGCCTTTACGTTGTTTATAAACATATGGAAACGCTTTCATTAGAAAATTTAATTACTAGTTTGCATTTCGATTTAGTTTTAAATTTCTTAAAAATTCTAGTTTTTACTAACTTGGAAATTTCATTACTAGAGACATAATTTCATTTGTCGATCTTATTCATATGAGCATAATTTATGTATAGCCTATAATTTGTTTTTAAATACCAAAATAACACTTTTAAATTGTTAAAGAGAAAAATAAAAAAATAAGTCCTGTTCGAATGTGGTAAACACGCTATGGATCGTAAATTTGGTCTGATTTTATTGAAATTTTCTTTCTAGTTTCGACTTAACCAATGCATCATAAGACAAAATCGTTACCCAGAAAAGTCGGTAGTTAAATTTCTAAATGGCGGCAGTTTAAAAAAAGTATTTTTTTAGAAATAATTTCCCACCTTAAAATCTACAACGTTCCACGATACTTTATTGTGCGGAGCTTTTGTGACACAAAACGTGAATCCGTGTTCTAATGTATTAAACGATGTACAAAACGTGTTCAGATGTATTTTGTATGACAAAATACGAGACTTATTTTTAAAAATCAAATTTTAACCGAGTAACTATGTAATTAGAAAAAATAAAATTTGCAAAAACATTGGACTAACTTTCTCTCTCACACACACAGAAATATAAAAAAATAATATTCTCTGACATCTCTCCCGATATACTTCCGGTTTGGCTTACTGGTGTAGGGCGTTGGGCGACTTTTTTGTTAAATATAATTATCAAACCGACATTTTTGGGGAGATTGCCCCAATACGTTTTGTTTAGGTCCTTAGAAACGACATTTTAGAAAAAGTTTGATAAAAATAGTAAAATGAGAAAATCGGATTTTGGAGTTTCAGTTTACTTCAAATTTTACTCCAAAATTTGGAATTAAAAAAAACATTTTTTACTCCTTTTCATATTGTCAAAACGTGTCTATTACCAAATTTGATCAAAATAGCTCCAGTCGTTTAGGTTGCAGATAATATGGGGGGGGGGGAGGGCAGAATAAAATACAACATTCATTTTAACCAAGTTCGCTCTACTTGTCGGGTTGTTGAGAACACTGTACAAAATATAAAGGTCAAACAGAAAAAAAGGGGGCGTTTTTGAGCTTAGACAATCTCAAAACAGACATTTCCATACAAAAATTGAAATTTTTTTTTTTACATATTAACTTTTCTATACTAGCCTATACGTGAAAAAGTAAAGTCACTAATAAAATGTTCTATTAGATATAATTTTCGTTAGATTTTGTGTCAAATTCAAAATTAAAGCTACGTTTTACTATTCATTGAACGAAATTGGTACTAAAAAAATAATAACCAGCAAATTTCAAAATAACAGCTGTTTTAACATTATATAGTACAAGAGCCTTAGAATAGTTTGACTAAGGCCGAGGTCAGCTAACTGGAAGACTTACAAATTCGGACCCTATCGGAAAGATACGGTGTTACGATCAAGAATCCTGCTTATTGTTAGCGGGTTCAACTTAATTAGGTTGTCTTGAGGCAGGTAGCGCTAGCGTGTAAGGAAGTAGGGTCCTCTTCTAGATTGATTGATACAGAGTCACATTAATCATATATAATTTGGAAACATAACTGACAACCACGGCGGATCAAATGTATGCAAACGACCGGCGGGTGTTC
Organism: Aphrophora alni; assembly: GCA_963513935.1. Lineage (NCBI taxonomy): Eukaryota > Metazoa > Arthropoda > Insecta > Hemiptera > Aphrophoridae > Aphrophora > Aphrophora alni. Next base: position 100,973,586 of record OY740766.1, read on the forward strand.
AAAGGCGATTGCCGGCCATTTTGTTTAATTAATGTAACCTGCCCCTCCCCTTCCCCCAACCGCATTAATTGCTGTAACAACTCAATTTTCGGCATAAAAGTAGGTAGAAAACACATGTAGCGACCCATCCACGTATGTGATTGTGATGCTGTGCGGCCAAACACCCACTGGGTGATTTATCTTATTCTTCGCCTTGCTTGTACAACAGCCAATTATTACTACTTCCATACTGAACTTTAAGGATTGGTTCAAATAATCTGCCTTTACCAATCGTACAACGAAGGTTGCTTGTTCGACACTCATAAAGGTTTTAACGTTGTTTTTACTACTATACCTGTGGTTGTAATATACTATCTGAATTTGAACAGATTTTCACCAAGATCTCATATACAAATTTTGAACGATAGAATGATGAAATAAAGGGGGCATGTACCCTTTATACTCACATGCATTTTAAATGGGAGAACAGTTCATCACAACGGTACCATAATTTCATAAACACACTGATGGATTGAGATGAAATTTCTAACACTTATTCACAACATATATCGGCTTAAATTCATCTATTTTTAGCAAAATAAAATTTGTAGTTTTAGAGATTTTGTATTTTTTAATTATTCGTAATTTCACGTTATTAAACACTTATATATTAATATAACACTTTTTTGGGTTAAACTAAAAAATAATTTAATAAAAGTTGCACAATATATTTACCATATTAGAAAGAGGTGTCCCAAATATAAATTTGGTGTCCCAAAGTTATATGTCTATTAAGTTTTTTGTAAATAATAGGTACCTAAATATTCAAAACCGTACTTTCGGTTTAATTTAGTTTTTCGAAATATAGTTTAAAGTTTGACTGACACTCTCACTGATTACTTCACAAACAGCCTCCTTCTGACACTCTTCTTTTTCTCTTCTTCAATTTCTTTGTCGGCTATTTTGTACGGTTTTGCTAATTTCTGAGAGTTCTACAACCTTGAATTTTTCTAGTTTTTTACCTAATCTATTTACAACATTAACCTCCACAGTAAATCACACCGCTGGATCAATAATTCCCAGTTTTAGTGTTTGATTCCCAACGAAAATTGATTTAGGTATTCTATTCCAGGTAACTCTTTTAACCTTTATTTTGGGTTCTGAGTTTTCCGTGTAGACAATGTTTGAGTAAGTCCGTGATAGTTCCTTGAACACAAGTTTTATCATCTAAGCTTAGATTGTTTATCATAGCTCTACAAATAATGAATCATATTTGTGAAAATGATTTAAGTTTGAACTACAACTTCATGACCTCTGTGGTACTCTACGCCGAGACAGAAGACTTAGCATGTTTATCGGTTTAGTTGTTGTTGTTGTTGTTTTTTTACATCTAAATGACAATAAAAGTATGTTCTATTACATATTTTCTTAAATAGAATAATGAGAGAATTTTATAGGCCTAATATAAAAATTTGAAAATTTTGAATATAGAGGTATATTCTCCCTTTAAATAAGAATACGCACACATTTTCTGTAAACACTACTGAAGTAAACATTAATTTTTTATTTATTTCCTTTCATGTATGTTATATCTCGTGAAAATATAGTTTTAATGTTTTCCGACTCAAAGAAAAATATATAGCGGTTTAATCTTTTCCGTCGCCCATTTTCATCGAATCTCTTTTAAATAAATTTTGACTGAAATTCCATTTGAGTGTATTTACTATTAAGTTTTGTAAATACTAAGGGACCAAACAAAACGTATTGGAATCTTTAGGAAGTTTTTACAATTTCAAAATAAGATCCTATAGCGAGATCTCGATATGGCATCAATTATAACGATTTGAATCAAATGTGAAGAATGAATGTATACCAAAATGAAAGTAAGATAAAATTACTGTTAATCGATTCAAACGATTTTAAGGAAGTGTAAAGAGTGAATGTAGCAAAATGTAAATAACAGAAAATTACTATTACAAAGTAATTGCAGAAATTAAATGAACTTTGTAACGATATCAATGTAATCATTTACGATAAATATGATTAAATGATACCATAAGATAAATAGTTAATTAATTCATGTAAAATAAAATAAAATAAAATAATAATAACAACAGTTAAAAAAGCAATTCATATTGGATAAAATGTAGGATGCCAGGTGCAGCTTGGGAAGTTTGGAATTTAACGGTACCAAAGGGAAGTGTACAAGAAAAAACAAAAGAAAACGGGACTTTAGCCTTGAAGGAGCAAAAGCGCCTATACACTAAAAAAAACAAGTAACGGGAGAATTGGCCAAGGACAGATGTGAAAAAATTTGTATATAAAAAAAGAGAAATCAAGGGAAAAATTAGCGTCCCTAACTGTACATCAGAAAGGGAAGTTCCAGATGTGTTCTAAAGAACCGTTCTGTTATAACGGATTGCAGAATTAGATCAACCAATGAGCTGAGGTCCCACTTTTAAAAATCAACGGGCAGATTTTGAAAACCGCCACTAAAAAGACAGAAACTATGTTTTAACGAATCAGCGAAGAGAAAGCCAGCTCACGTTTCAAGAGAGGGGATGATATTCGGTGCAAACCAAAATTGAAAAAGGGAGTTAGTCTAGGACTGGGAGCGAAGGACGGAGAGTCGTCTAAGATTGTTGACCCAAGAGACGAATTGTCTCTGCGTCATTTTGTTCAAGGAGTTTTTTTAAAGTCTTAAAGTGTTGTTGAGCAAGGAAGTTGAGCGTCTCTGAGTTTGCAGTTGAATGTCAATCAGCACCAAGTAAATTAATATCAGCGAGGAATAGTATTTCGTCGGCAGGAAGGAAGGCTTCTTCTGCAGATAGGACCATCCGTCACCTAGGAGTTTCAAAAGGGATTTGTGAGTGCTTCGTTTTTGGTTAAGTGAAAGAAAATCCAGTGAAGTAATAAAGTTTTAAATTTGTTTTTTTTTTTTAATATGTTCAATAATGGAAGTAATTAAATTGTTTGTAAAGAAAATCAAAGCCGAGAAAAAGAAATTTGTATGTTAAATGTTTAGAGTTTAACTTATTTTTCTTTGTGAAGAAAAATCAAGGTTTTATGAGCCAAAACCAAAAGAAAAATATAATCTGGGCAAAATAATTGTTGATGTCCTAGAAAGAACATTAGAGAAAGTTTTGAATTAATTGTATCAAGTAAAAAAAAATTAATTGTAACCAAATAAAATTAGGTTAAGGAATGAGTGCAGAGTGAATGAAGTAGAGTTAATAAAATTAGGTTAGTAAATGTAATAGTTTTTCAAAAACCAAAATATTATATTAAATAATTATTTGAAAGGTAAAAGATTTGTGTTTTGTGTTTTATTTAAATAGGAGCTGAGTAATTGTAGAGTTCAGTTATGTTATGTTTTGACGCCCAATAGTAAAAAGCTATTAGTAGTAATTAAGTGACTGTTATGTTATATTTGTCGCCCAATCGTAGGGGCTAGTAATAGTTAAATTATTGAATATAACTGTTATGTTATAACCTTGACAACCCTGTTTCATTAAAAACACCTTATTCTTTAATATCACTCACATATACGTAGTATAAATATTGTATGGATATCCAGTCTGTTAGATTTATATTTTTTATTAAACTCAAAGTTTTGGTCTATCAAGCTGCTATCAGACCGACTAAAAATTCCCATTTTATATAAATTGGCTCTAACAATTGACGTAGTGTCCGGTGAGAGCTCGAGTGAATGATGTAGGTAGGGGAGGTAGGCTGTTTAGCCGGGTATAGTTGCTTCGGACGAGGAATGGTGGTAAGGTGTTTTAGAATGAGATATAATAAGCGGATCGGGGATCGTAGTAGGGGAGGTCAGGGACGGAAAAGTTATAGGGGCGAGGAGACGGGGTAAGGCGAATAAGTCGCCACACAGGTGTAGTGTTGCTGGCCTGGCCCTTAAAAAGGCCTTTATCCTGGGCGACGGTCTTATTGTGTTGGTGCCGCAGTTCCCTGCTTATTCGGCGCTGAACTCTCCGTACAGCTCTCCGCTGCTCGTTACGTCGCCTCCCCGACATCAAGCCAGGGGTCCGCCGGGTAACCACTACCCTACTATTTTTCCCTATCGGGAGGCGGTATAGTGGTTGCTCGCCGGGTTTCCCCTACTTGGCTGTTTCCCTGTCGGGAGGCGAGTTTGGAAGTGAGGTGAGGTAATGATGTGCCGTACAACAAGTTAGACAGTTGAATAGTCTTCTGGTCTCTTTGGTCACCTTCTGCTGGTAGTGAAAATGTTCGTGTGACGGTTGATCTGGTGCCTGGACAGACCACTGTCCAGGGAGAGCAGAGTGAAGTCTTCTCTGAGGAGAGAGTCAGATGAAGTGTGTTCTGGTCTAGTCTCCTAGGAGAGCTAGAAGAAGAGTGTGTTCGTGTCTCTCGGATGAGAGACAGAGGATGAAGTGTCTTTTGGTTAGGAAAACGTCTGGTTTTATACGTTTTCCGGATGTCGAACAATGGAGAAGCCATTGTGCGACTTTCACTATTATGCGATCCAATCACAGGCCGGCTAGAGGCGTGGGTGGCTTAGCGTGCTGTGATTGGGTCGTACAATCTGAAGTTTTTGTGTTCGGCGAGAGACCGTCCGCGGCCTCTCGCGAGTTGAGTCTGGGCCAACCAAACACCTACATCTGCCATCGCCCTTTACATTGGAACTAATTTACCCGGCTCACTCAATCCAACATTTCTCAGCGTTTGGTCACACCAAACACTGAGAACACTTCCCCGCACTTCTCCCGGACCTCTGTGCCGGAAACCCTGGGCCAACCAAACACCTACATCTCCCTTACTGTCGAACAGTAAAGGGCAGCTCGTGATTGGCCCCGATCCGCTTATTATATCTCATTCTAAAACATATTACCACCATTCCTCGTCCGAAGCAACTATACCCGGCTAAACAGCCTACCTCCCCTACCTACATCATTCACTCGAGCTCTCACCGGACACTACGTCATTTGGCGCCCAACGTGGGGCTCGAATTGCTCTGAAGAGGAAAGGACCTTCACCCCGACTCTACACCACACTTCTGGGAGTGCAACAAAACCCAGTGGCGCCCATAATCAACCGACTTCACCAGCAGAGATGGCTCCGACCCTGCGGACACAGACAAAGACCTGCGCCAACGAAGACTGCAGCAGCCAGAGCAGACTCTTCACCGCCTGCTGCCGTTGTGGACTACACCGTCACCATGTCTGCGTAGGATGGCCTGAAGTGGAGATCCCTGCTGTGACCTACACATGCCTTACTTGCACCACCAATCCCCCTCCACCACCTGACCCACCTTCACACACACCTGACCCTAATCTTTTACAAGCTCTGTTACAGATGATAACAAACACGCAACCGACAACTACCGCTCCAATGCCAGATTTCTCCGGAGATGGTGCCGACGACCCGGAGGAGTTTCTTCGCCAAGCCGAAGACGTCTTGACCCAGCGTAGAACTCCGGCCAACCAATGGACAAAGACCACCGCAGCCCAGCTCCAAGGCACCGCCGAAAAATGGTACCAGCTGTACAGCAACGCTGGACTGGACTGGAAAGAATTTATGGAGAGACTGCGAGCCCGCTTCGACTCCCCAGCGGTAGTGGCGGAACTACAGACCGAGCTCTATGGCCGTAAGCAAAACCCGAACGAGCCAGTGGATTCCTTCCTGCTGAGAAAGACGAGGCTGATGCAGCGACTGCAACCCCAGGCCGTCGAGAACACCCGTCTACAGACCTTCATGGAACTGCTGTTGCCCAGCCTAAGGTCGAGGCTCAGGGGCAGCCACCTCACCACGACCCAGGAGCTAATGGACGTAGCCCGCGCAGTCGAGAGGGAACTAGCAGAGGACAACAGGTCCACCACCAGACCAAGCCGAGAAGAAAGATACCGCCCAGCCGTCCAGCCCGCAGTAGCCAAGCCAACACCCGAGACACGACCCAACAGAGACCCAAAGTGCCGGTACTGCCCGGATTACCATTTCCACCGGGAGTGCCCGGTACTGAAGAAACGACAAGCCGAGACAGCGGAAAACTGTCGAGGGACAGGAGGAGCGCCGAAGCCTGCCCCGAAGTAGAAGGAGGCGCCGTCTGCAATGCGACCCCAGGAAGCCGTCTACCGAGGATCAGCCTCAAGATCGGCCAGAGGACCATCCTGGCACTCGTCGACTCCGCAGCGAGCAGAAACTTCATACGGACAGACCAACTGGACCCCGATGCTCGTCTCCGAGAAGCCCCGTCAACCGCCCGCCTCGCAGACCAGGACGCCCAGCTGAGAATCCGAGGAGAGATGAACTTGAACCTTCACCTCCAAGGACAACCAATGGCAGCGAACTTCCTGGTAGCGGATACCCTGCAAGAGCCAGCCCCCCTTGGGTACCCCTGGCTCCAAGACCAACGAGCGGTCTGCGACTTCAACGCAGGGACACTGACCTACGGACAACAAGCGCGACACTGCCTATCGTGGACCACGACTACACCACGGGAGAGGACAGCGCCCGCCATCACCTTAGACAAGGTCGATCACGGACTTCCAGAGGACCAGGAGGGACCCTCCGCCAACATGCTCAAACACCATGCTGAAGCCACCCAAGCAGATAGACCTCTCGAAGACACCACCAACAACTCACCCGACACCTCGTCCCCGCAACCACCGAAGGAATCCGCCCCGGAGAGTCACGCTGGACACTTAGTTAGCCTACTGCCCCCTACAGCACAGGAGGACACCCAGACAGCCGAAGAACCAGTCGTCCTTCAGACGGAGCCCCGAACCTTGTGTGACGAGGTGAAGGAAGCCCAGGCCACCGACCCATCCATTCGACGGATACAGGAGAGGCTTCAGAGGATCGTCCAAAAGCCAGCGCACCAACGGACTCCAGGCGACCAGAACTTCACCCTCACCCACAAGAGCGACAACACAGGCACCTGGAAGTCCTATATAACGGACCCCGACAAGTGGAAGCTGTTAGTCCCCAGTTCTCTCCATCCTCGCCTGCTACATGAATTTCACGATCATCCCACCGCTGGCCACCCCGGCCGAGACGAGACCCTGCGAGCACTGCAGCAACACTACGTCACAATTATGATGAAATTTGTTTAGAGTGTGGTATCTGAATCCTTAAATAAAACTTAAAATTCGCAATCAATCCCAAAAATTCCCGTTTAAGAGTTATAGGTAGAAATTAAATAAAGAAGTATGGGTGTTTCTTAAAAGTTCGAATACTACAAAATCGGGTAATCGATTTAATGAAGTTTAGACTGTACCACAAAACAATACTCCAAACCTAAAAATAATAAAAATAAGTGAACTAATGTTATGAGAAAGTTTGTGCAATGTCTGTGCACATTTTATTTTGATTACTATTTATTATGTCTGTATTAAAGTAATGCAACAAGTTTGTCTAATCTTTAAGAACCAAAATTTTGCTCGATAACACCAAAACCCCTTTTTGGAGAGATTGTTACAAATACTTGATGTTCACTTAGGCTTTTTGGTGTTGTGTGTCAGAAGGTTAATGCAATGGTTTATTTATGTTTGTATTTAGTCTAGAAAGTTACACACTTTCAAATATTTCCTTAGACGATATTTTCGAGGCTAAAGGTCGTTAAATACGTTTTCTGGCAATTTTTTTCATTCAACAGAGATTTGATGAAATAATACGATCTTATTACCTTTCCAAGTAAGTGGCCTACCGCTTGTCAAGAGGAATAACGTTTTATGGAATTCTAAAACGGATAGAAGGCCTATCAAGGACATATTTTTAGAAATACTAACAATTTCCTGTTTCCATGAAACATAAGAAAACGTGTTGGAATATGTTACAAAATGATTTAAAAAAATTCTGTTAATTTTATACTATTCTACGCAAAGCAACTTTCCTAGCAAAAGAAAGTGGGTGGAGTAGTAATTTAAAACTAACTAGAGCTATTAAAATACTTGTTCAATATGTGTTACGAGCGCAAACTCGTATTTATTTGACCTATTTGTTTATAACTACAGTAGTTTCCAAGGCGCTTTCAAAAAGCAATTTAATAATTTTGAACTTGAAATCAAACTGTTTCATAAAAGCAGTTAAAGCTCAGAGAGCTTGCAGGGTAATGTAGTAAAATACATAGCTTTTATATTGCCCCTTATGCCACAGACAAGAGAGTATATTAAGGTGAATGCCAAGGGATGTCAGGGCAGTGCGTCCTCACAACGTAGGATCCACCTATGTTGCCACATTGTGAAAGTTGGGTGATGGGTTAAAAACTGATTTCAAGTTTATTTGCGATTTATAAGTTTTGAGGTGTCCTAAGTGCAAAATATGGAATTTTTTATAATGATGTCTGTCTGTCGCCTTTCTATAGTTTTGTTCTGTGATAGCTTTCTACAGTTTAAACGAGTGAACAGAATTTGATCAAATTTGGTATAAAGACGTGCTTTTGTCACATCTCAAGGGGATATATATTTTTATTTTTCCAATAATCAAAATTTGCAAAAAGTAAAGATCCAAACAAAACGTATGTTTGGCATCTTTCCAGAAATTTCGGTTCGAAAGTAAAATCAAAAATTGTTCATGGAGCATTTATAAGAGACAAAATTTCTCAACATTGGCTATATAGATTTCGTTCTAATTTTGTTAAAATGTGAAAATTTATTTAATGTGCCCCCCGTTTATTTAGTGATGAATCAATACAAAGGTACTGTTACAAACTATCAATAAAGACACGTTTGTTTATAATTTATTTTTATAATTTTTAAAATAGTGTCCGTTTAACGTTTTTAACGAGAATATCTCGAAAACCGTTAACATAAAAAAAGATTTTAATTTTTTGTACGTCATAGGATAACCGAGTTATCGACAATAAACTAAAAGCACAATTCTTTATAACACCACATGTTTGTTATCTGTGGAAACCCAAAAAAGTTCTATTATTATTATTTATTACAAATAAATTGATGAAAAAAAAAAATATATATATATATATATATAATAATGAAAATTTATCCAAGCATATAATATCGGACATTAAACTCCCAATTCCAATAATCCAAAATTCACAAGGAAAAAGTCCCATAACAGTTTGACGATCTATACTTAGGACCAGTTTATGACACAAGGGGAGAATGTTTAGGATATTTCAAATATAACTTTAAAAAGTATAAATATTTTCACATAGTCGATAACACCCCCACCCCTACACAATCTACCATGGGCAAAAAATTAGTGATAAGGAAAATATCTGTTTTCTTAATGTTAAGCAGAATATTCAGAAAAAATGGCGACAAATATTATATTAGTTTGGAGGATGTGTGTGTTGAGAAAGTTAATCAATGTTTTTGCATCATTTATTACTATGAAAATTGTCAATTTATTTTGTTATTATTTGGATCTATTACGAAGCATATGCAAAGTTGTTATAGAGAAAACATTTTTGGATTAGAGGTCTTCAACCTTTCCTAAAATGCTTGTTCCTTTGAATAAATTTATTTATTGCAAACATTACGCAATGAAAGGTTTCTTATTTAGCAACCATGCACTAAACTGTATTTCTGCTTCCTTTTAAATGGGCAGGGCTACTTCGTATGGCTTCTTTGAAAAATGTACACAGTCTATAAAATTTACGCTCTCTCTCTCTCTCTCTCTCTCTCTCTCTCTCTCTCTCTCTCTCTCTCTCTCTCTCTCTCTCTCTCTCTCTCTCTACAAAATGGTTGGTTATTAATTCAAATTTTGTATATGCAAGTAATTTCCAATCAAACTTATTTTCAGTGTGTTTTTAAGACACTGATTTCTGTTATCGGCGTTCCTTAAAAATCACAATCGCTCCTAAAATCTTCATCTGATTAATAACAATCTCGTACATCTTTAACTATTTTTAATTGTGATTTAAAAGTAAATCAAGACTAAAATATCAATTTTGAGTTTCCTAACCGATTTATATCAAACTCTTTTTTATGGTGCTGATTTAGAATTAGCTGCCATAATTTACGTTAGGTTCATTCTTGTCGCTTTAAAATAAAGTGAGTGTAAAAAAAAAAAAGTTAGGCCTATTGCCTTTTTTATAAACAAATGTTTTGCAAAATTATGTTCTATATATTTAGGAATATCTTTTGCGTTGTTGGAATATCCTTGACTTAATAGGGTCTCTAAACGTTTGTGTAACTTCAGTCTTTAGTAATGTATACAGTAATGATTAAACTTGTGATAGCTACTCACTAACTACGATTTTAAAGTGTGATTAGGCGCGATTTAAGTAATTGGTAATATTTATTCAACAAGTGATTGTTATTACGTGCAAAAATTTAACAACTACTCATTGAAATTGAAAGCTAGAATTTTACCGAAATTTCAGTCAAATTTAGTACATCCGCTACTAGGGGTTAGTATTCGTTAAATATGTTTAATACTAACAGTTGTAACATTTCAAAATGGCAGTCGTTTAGAAAGGTTCATCTTACCTATCTAGATCATACTTTGCAAATAGTCAATCTGGACATATATTAAGATCGACATCGTCAATGATGCACAAATATTTACATCACACCAAGTCAACTTATATGCGTGACACGTATTACATTTTGTAGTCTGTTAAATATGTTGTAGAGTAAAACACATATAATAGGACATAGATAATAAAGTTAAGATAAGGTGTGCGTTACGTTTCTCATTCATTGAGGAGAAGAACGTTTGCACGAAGAGTTGACGTAGATCACCAGGGGATGTCACGACCTACAACCACGGAGAAACACGTACCTTCAGTCTAAAGCACGCCCCTTCAACTGATAACAGACAGGTGCCCTCACGTATCCTTCTCTACATTCTCACGATAAGCTTTTACCACGCTATAACTCGTATATTATCACAATAATGGTAGTTAACGATATTACGAGTAGTGATATATGACCAGTACCAGTTTGCTTTATTGTTCATCTAACGTTCTTTTAAAATTTACTCCCCCATTTTTAACGGTTACTGTATCTATTTCATACCTACACAAAATTAAAATAACTTGAAAAACGATAAAGATGAATAATTTTAAGGCAATGAAATATTTGTAGCTTGTATTCATCTGAGATTAAGTTCAATTTATTTGATTTATAGTTTTACTTCAATAATGTACTGTTTATAACCGTGTCGTTAGAGCAAGAAGAAATACCATTTTTGAAAAATGTACTAATGTGTAACTAAAATCAGTTGGAAAAGGTAGGTGTACAAAATGTTACTATAATAAGATGAAAAAGTCTAAAATATGTTACTAAAAATGTGTAAATTTACTTGCTCAAATACGTTGTAAAATGTGTAAAAATATGTTGCTCAAATACGTTGGAAAATGTGTGAAAATATGTTGCTCAAATACGTTAGAAAATATGAGTTATGTTACTAAAATAGGTTAGAAAATGTGTGAAAATATGTTGCTCAAATACGTTGGAAAATGTGTGAAAATATGTTGCTCAAATACGTTGGAAAATATGAGTTATGTTACAAAAATAGGTTAGAAAATGTGTGAAAATATGTTGCTCAAATACGTTGGAAAATATGAGTTATGTTACTAAAATAGGTTAGAAAATGTGTGAAAATATGTTGCTCAAATACGATAGAAAATGTGAAAAATAAAATATGTGGAAAAGGTATAAAAATATATTAATTAAATATGTTTGAAAATGTTTTAGGCTCTTCAAATCTAAAAAAAATGTAAAAATATGTTACTAAAATATGTGAAAAAGATATAACAATATGTTACTTAAATACGATATAAATACTGTACTGTATGTATAAAAATATGTTATTGAATTATGTAGGAAAGGTGCATAAATAAGTTACTAAAATAAAAAGGAGAAAAAATGTGTTGAAGATATTAATAAAATAAGTTTGAGAAACGGTAAAATATGTTACTTTAATTACATGGGAGAAGGTGTAGAAATATGTTACGAAATTATGCAGGATAAGGTGCAAAGATATGTTACTGAAGGGTTGTTAAAATATGTTACTGATACACTTTGAAAAAGCTGAAAATACGAGTATATTGCTAAAATAATTTGTAAAACATATTGTATTAAAATACGTAGGAGCAATTTTAAATCAAATATCTTTTTCAAATAAATTTATTATAAGTAATATTTACCTCTTTTTAATTGTGACTACTATTATTCTAGAAACTGCATAATATTGTTTAAATTAATAATTCACTTGATGTCAACTTACGTATTTGCAGTAATTACATTCGTGTTGGCTCTTGATTGTGTTTTAGCAAAACGTTTGCCTAAAACAACTTTCTAACATGTCAACATCTGCAATCAAAGAGAAATCAATATTTAGCACATTTATTTGAGTTTTATATGGGTCAAGTCTAATAACTATTGTCTCTTTATTATGTTTTTTTTCAGGTGCTGTCGTTTATAGAAAAGTGTTGGAACCAAGTTCAAAGTTTGTAAATAACAACAGAAATTCCGAAAAAAGATAACTAAATATGAAAAAAAAAAAAAAAAAAAACAATATAACTATGATTTTTAAAAACATTTTTAGTGCGTAGGATATCTGGGCGTATTTCTTTTATAGCTGAATTGATTTTAAAGTTGTTTTGACTATACTCTGCTTTTTTCGTCGAATTTTTTACGAACAAATAAAAAAAAAAGAAGTAGAAGAAGTAAAAAAGAAGAGTTATTAGAAAAGAAAATCGTAAAACATAACCTCAAAATCAAACAAAAATCAACAATAATGGTTCTAGTAGCCGGAATATTAGTTTATTTTTAGTCAAATTTAGTATTAGGCCTATAGTTACATTTAAACTCTCATTCAGTATGACATGAAAAATGTTATTGGAAAAGTTCGAAACGGTATCCTGTTTGAAATAGTTTTATGTAGATCCTATGAACGTCTTTAAAATATCTTATTTTGTGCAGCTTTGAATCTCCAATCACCGAAAGAAATTCCAGCCTTTCCATATCACCATATTAACTGCATACCGCATAATAATAATTATCATTTTACTTGTATTTATAAATCAGAAACTTTCAATTGTTCTAGACCCGTCACAGTTGTGTGTGTAACAATTTACAAACATACTATGTATGCGGTTACAAAAACAAACACAATAATTTATTGTTCTATTGTGTTGCACTTAGAAGAAGAATAAGAAGAGCTCGGGTAATGAGTAAACTGCGCTTAATTATGCGCAGAGTCGCTGATTACTTCGGGCAGGAAATTCATTTCACTTTTGAAAAGTTTTACAATGGCAAGAAAGGAAATAGGATATAAAAGAAGCTTGTATCGAAAAGCAATCTTAATGAGCTTGTCTGTATTGTAATTACAAGGAGTTACTCTATAGGACATAATCAAGCTAGTGCGACGTTTTATGAAATTGCAATAATGGCTTTTATTACATTGGAATACTTTACATAGTAGGGTAATAAAATAAACAAATGCATGTTTATTAGATAAAACACGTTAATAAATCAACTAAATACTAACAGTCTTTTATGATTATATTTAATATGGTCGTGAATTAGTAAATTAGTTAAGAAACAAAGAGTAGCTTGTGTGTGTCAAAGAATAACGAGTTTCGAATTGTAATCAATCTAACAACAAACTGTAAGTGTTTTTTGTGGACTTTAAAAAACTTTAATGAACATTTTGAAAAACTTTATTTAAAAAAAGGAAGCACGAATTATTTTATTAATAGGAAATTAAAATAGTTTTTATTCTTGAACTTATTTTTTTAATTTCTAATTATAATGGCTTATGGGCACCACCATTACTCACTCTGTAGGTATTTGACTCTCGTTTTAGCAAATAAAACCAGTTGTGCGAGTTTCTTCTTAAAAAATAAGTACATTGAAGTGAAAAACAAGTTCCCGAGGAAATACTAATTTTTTGTCAGATGGAAACGGTGCGGACAGCTTGGTGTTTGAATTTAATTGATAAAACAAGAATCCAACGGGGGGGGGAATAAATAACTGCCGACATCCATAACGGCTATATTAGACTATTAGAAATTCGAAAAAAAAATTGCAAGAGTTAAGTGCTCAAAATTATATTTAGAAGAATATCGCTTAATAAAAAATGGGCGTTTCTGTAAAAATATAGCCTAATTGTACGTGTGGAAAAAGAAAAAAAAAGAAAAAAAAAAAAGAAAAAAAAAGTTAGTTGCACTTTGGAAGATGTCACTGGTTTTTCAAAATGTAGATTACATTTTTTTTAAATCAGAAAATAAATGAGATAAATTCCCATCTAAAATTTCTTTGTTCGATTGTTACAAGAGACTTTTTTCTTGTAGTTTAAAGGCGAAAACTTCTTTGTCCTAATCTTAAGATTATAAAATGAAGGCTTCCCCCCCTCTTCCCTAAGTCCTCGAATACTCTAATAGCATCAGAATTGGAGGAGAACAAGAATTGGTCGAGAGAGTTCTGACAGGAAAGATGAAAGAGAGGGATCTAAGCCAAGACTATATGAAGAAACGTGTAGATCCAGGTAGGTGGCCCGTGTTTGCTGCACCCGTAGGTGAGCTTCTTAGAGAACAAGAGAATTATTCACATCACTCTACGTTAATGAAAACCTTTCCATTCGGGTATATTCCGTTTCTTCTCTAGTATTTTAAACTTTGAATATATTCTTTTCTCTCTCACTAGCATCAACGTTACACCCATTAGGGCATTAGGAAGCTCAATTTTCAAATTTTGCCATAATATTTAATTATTTAAAAACATTACTCTCCCATAATATATGTTTTTAAATATCACAACACTAACAACGTTTTAAAATTCCAAAGTTTATACATTTGTTTAAGTTCTCAGCACCATAAAAAATATCTGAATGGAATTTGAATAAGATTAGATGTTTTAGATGGTATAAAATATAGGCTTTTAAGAAGAAGGACGAAGCACGAACTATGTATTTATTTTTATTAGGGTTTTAGACTTAATCATCCGTTTTTTGTTTAACATCTCTCTGATTACACCTTTAACCACATCCAATGTAGGTCAACTATTAAACTAGAATATATTCATTTAGTTCAAATTATCAGGCAAGCCACTAACAGGTGTAACACTTGAATACAGTAGAGGTGTGTAATCTGAGCTACAACTCTAGTAGTTGTATATGAAGTTTATTTATTCCTTTCATTTTGTACCGTAAAAACTAATATCAAAATAAAACTGGAATAGAGGTGAAGACGAGATCAGTAGTTGACTAACAAACAACTCAATGTTCATAGCATAATTTTTAGAATACATTATGCCCGATTTATAAACATCTAGAGTTACTGTATAATATCTATGCCACACACCTTATGTGCTTTATTTTAATCTTAATATTTACCAAACAGTGTGATCAATATGAACCTATTTCTTATATAATTTCTCTTATAATAACAAAAAATCTAGGCGATGAAGGTTGTTTAGCTATACGATTAGTTAGTAGCTGTTTCATTAGGCATATTTCATACTTTACCAGCTGAATATTATGAGGAAACATTATTTACTTGTTCAAAATCTGTCTGTTCATATATGACTTGTGGTTTAAAGCATTAAATTGATCGTGCAACAGAATTTTTAGGTTACGTTATTTTGTTCATAAGAGCATCGATAGATGTTGATTTTAATTTTGCGTAAAATGAGCTATTGCGCTATAAAGCAAAGACAAAAACAAATTAAAGCTGCCACTATTTCTAAATTTATCGACGACTTACTTCCTCATCAAATAATTTTTCAGATTTTTGTTCTAATAGGTCAAAAATTGGTGTACATTGGACTTGTTCATTAGTGGAGGTTTTTAAATTTTATTGTTTACATTTATTGTCTCTCGCTTCCGTTCTGACAATAATGAGATAAATATACAGTATGTGCCAAATTAAACAGTACAGAAACTGAATCAGCTGTAGCTGCCTTCTCGATCAGCTGTGTCAACTTTTGACTGTTGCCACGTTTTCGTGATTATTATTTCTTTCTTAAATGATGAAAAACTTTCAAAAACGGTACGACTATTGCCTAAAACTGAACGGAGGTCATATTGAACATGTTATTACCCGAGTCTAATTGATTTTGCTTCTGTTTACTTGTGTATGTTGGTAAAACTATGTAAATAAAATCTTACAATTTCAGTACTGTTTATTTTGGCGCATACTGTATTTACATACGCTTGATTATAATGTTTAATATATAATTCACACATAGTTCACATATAATTCGAATGGGTTTTAATTATGATTTTAATTTTAGACTATTTTACTGTAAAGTGGAGACTCACCATATTTTTTTTACAGTATTTACAAAATATTATTATGGCTGTATGTTTGTGAATTACAGATAGTTTGTACAATATTTGTACACTATTTTATAAATGTACACGATTTTTGTAACCATCAAACAAATAAATGTCTTCGTTTTAGAGAAAAGTATTTTAACCGCCGTTGTTAAAAACTGGATGGTATAAAAAAAAATCTAACTATAAAATATACATAATAATGAATATATTTTCTTGAGACAGTATATGTCCAAAAGTTTTTTTGCATATGTACAGTTTATTACATTTGTTAATATATTATTTATGCCAAAAATCATACTGAGACCAGGGTTCACTGTAAAGTATAATTTATTTTGTCACATAATATTAATGTATTTGTATGAATGAAGGAAAGTTTTTGCTACATTTGTAGAAAATTGTATACTTAGACGGAAGTGCTTAGTTATGCAACATAATTATATAAACTATCATTTTATAGTTGTAGTATTTATTTATCCTATTTTTATATATTTTTATGTTAATTGGTCATTTTTTAAATAATTTTCACTACGAAAACGCCTTAATTTCGAATGGTTGCATTTTTCTCTCTGTATTTTAAAAGAGATTTTTCCCAAAACTTTGAATAATGTATACATTCGTCTATTCAACCTTTGAAAAACCCTATGTTTTTCCTGTCTTCATGGCGTAAAGATTTTTAAAATGATCGGTTAATCATTCTTATAGGTTCGACAGTTGTTTCATAATGGGAAACAAAAATAACGTCTAGGAAAATGTGGGACAAAAATAATGCTTAGTAAACTAAATGTTCAGATTTATTTCATTAAAGGCCAACAATCAAAGTGACGCTGTATATCAGACATTTGACAGATTATAACTATTTTCACAATAATATGTCGGCCATAAAGAATGGGAGTTTTTAGTTTTTGAGTTAAAAGTTCAAATTGACCCCAAAGTTAAAATACACTAAATCTATAGTAATAATACATCGGCTATCTATTTCTTAAAAGTTTAAACTATTTCAAAATTAGTTGGGCTGCTTTAACAAACAGGTTTACACATTTATTAGAATAATTATAAACAACAAGTTCATTAGAATAATTATAAAATCTGTTACAGGTTAGGTTAACCAACAAGATACACAAAATATTATCAGTATATTATTTCTATTATACCTATATGTGTTTCCCCTTTTAGATGACAAATCTACAGCAAAAATGTTCTTAGACAACTCTCATATTAAATATATTCATTTAAAAACATGGGATTTTTTAACGACACCGAGTTTTTAATGACCAAGGACAAGCTTTCAATATGTATATTCTTCAATATAGTTTTGTAGCAATTGAATGTCATTTGTATTAGAATTAATTGATCTCTGGACCAGTCTCTTTAATTCAATAGTTCCCAAACTGTGCACCATGGCACTTTGGGGAGCATCGGCTGACTTGAAGGGGTGCGAAATATTGCAATATATATACTGAAACATGTTAATTTTACTGAAGTGATTTTAGAAAGGGGCAACCGATATGGTGATGCCTTGGTAGGAAATACATATAATTGATAAGGAGACTATCCTAATCTCTCTTACACGTTTGGATTACAGTAGGACGAGTACACTTTTAGAAGAGGAAAGAGGACACAAGTTATATATATATTCTCGTAAATCGAAGATCGTTGTGTAATATTTTTTAATAATTAAATACGCCATATCACCTACAGAGATGCAACCATACACATTTTGAAAATGGTTAAGATGATTTCAGCTTTCAAAATCAAAAACTAAGAGAGAGAGAGAGAGAGAGAGAGAGAGAGAGAGAGAGAGAGAGAGAGAGAGAGAGAGAGAGAGAGAGAGAGAGAGAGAGAGAGAGAGAGAGAGAGAGAGAGAGAGTCATGGAAGAGAAAAATAAATTAAAACTCTGACAAATATTGTTTCCCTTTGTTCCAGAAGTTTGACATCTCCAATGAATTTGATTTTTCTCGTAAGATAAAATCTGTTTTTTAAGAACACGTATCACAATTTATCAATTGTTTTGAAAAATACTTTAAAGAGGATAACATTGACAATTTTGAATGGATTCAATACAACTTCATTGAAGACAAAATTTTGCAGAAAGAAACTAACTTTTTGAATAATAATGAAGATGATTTATCCGCTATTAGACTCAGCTTATTTTAATTCCATTTACGACGTCATATTTGTGGGAAGCTGAGTTTTCGGAGCTAGTGTCATCGAAAATCAACAGTGGAACAAAAAATGAGTGTAGCTGTGTCTATTAGTCCAGTTTGTTTGCAACATTTGAGAATGGTGCCCCGTCCACAATACCATTTATTTACTCCAAGATATGATTCTTTAAAATATGTAAGCTTACTTATTTAATACTTTTTACTCAAATTGTTTGTGAGTTTGAAATACGAGTTCACTTTTTTAAAAAAAAATTAAACGGAACCAACCGCATCACCGAACCGAATAGTACTCTCTGTAACTATTCAATAGGGCTGTTGTCTGACTTAAGGAAACGTGGAAAAATCCTGGTACGCTAAGGACGTCGTGGAAAAATCGTTATCCACTAAGAACGTCGTGGAAAAATCCGTATACGCTAAGGGGGTCTGGGAAAATTCTTATACGCTAAGGGGGTCTGGGAAAATCCTTATACGCTAAGATCGTCGTGGAAAAACCTGGTACGTTAAGGGCGTCGTGGAAAAAATCCTTATACGCTAAGGGGGTCTGGACAAATCCTTGTACGCTAAGATCGTCGTGGAAAAATCCTGGTACGCTAAGGGCGTCGTGGAAAAATCCTTTACGCTAAGGGCGTCGTCAGCCGAATAGATTAAGAGCAACCAAAGGGGATCAACCCGGAACTTCTCACATATGTAAAGCGCCAACGCTAGACATTAAAACTACTATGGGACTCAGTTTTAAATATACATAACTAAATAAAAAAAGAAAGTTATATGTTCTTCAAGCCCTATTAGTTAATCAATCAAAAATACATAAACTTATTAATGTTAGCGAAATAAATTGCAAGTTTGTTGTTATTGATAATTTGAAACATTAAACACTGATTTGTTTTTATTATACCCGATTATGACAATTTTGATAACATCAGGTTTTTTATGATGGTGGTCAAGATTCAATTAAAAACTGTTTATACTATTGATAAATCGTATTATATATATAATCAGTGTGTTCGAGTGTCTTCCAACATATTTTTCAAAATTAATAAGATTGTTCTATTTTTCACCCGAAAATATATTTATTTCTTTTCTAGTTTTAACACCTACATTCATGTGTAACCCAGTTTCATATTTTTACACTTAATATTATAACAATTACAAAAGACTAACGTAAATTTGAAGCAAAGCAAATCATCTGTTATTTACATAAAAACACAAGTTTCCAAAGTGACAACATGAACCTCTCTAGTACTTGCAATGCGAGTTATTTACGTAATTTATGTTTAGGCGTACTGTGGTTTCAAAGAAGAAAGTAAAGCGTAGGTGATCCAATAATGGAATAATCCAATCTTGTAGATTTAATCGTTATTACTTTATTCTTGAAGGCACGGCAGATCCCGAATAAGGTGATTTTTATTCATTCAAAATTAGCAGAGCTAACAGTCCTTAGTATTATTGAATATTTCATTTTCATAGCTTCGTAAGAGGATGTAGTTCTTTACAGCTATTAATGATTGATTCCCTATATTTGTAATAAGCTGCTACTAGTTATTTTACAGAAAACACAAAAACATTCCATTGAAGTTATTAATTTTTACTAAGGAAAGAAAAGTTTGATACAGAATGTTTCAAATGGAAATAAATATGGGAACGGAAATAGATTTTTGGTACAGTAAGCATTACTTCCGTAAGATTTTCAATATCTTCACACATTGTTGAGTTATTCGCAATTCCATTGCATCAACATTAAACAATTCTAAATGGACGACACAAATATAACGTAGAGGTTTGGATAATCTGGATTTTAAGTTTTGTTTTTATAGCAGATGCTCTCAAATTTCGAGTTAAAGAAATGTAAAAAAACTCTCAAGATATAGCCAAAATATTTGCCCACGTATCAAATTTAATTAAAATCTATATATATATATATATATTTGTTTGGACTGTACCTACTTCACGATGGGAAACTTAAAAAAAAACACTTTTTGGTTATTGGAGTTTAGTGAACTTGAAATTGAAAATTTCCGCTCACCATTAATTTTCTCTTACCTTGTATGAAAAAGAAAAAAAAACTAATAGAAAAAGCTTCTACTCAACCAACTATTTTACAATAATAATTCAAGTGAAAAATATACGACCTAGATTGGGAATCGAACCCAGGACATTTGGCTTTACGCGTCAATGCTCTACTAACAGAGCTATCCTAGTCGCTTCCCAGCACAGGGCGTAGACTTCTCACTTCTCTTTGCTTTATTGCTGCATTTTTTGAGTTAAAACCAATAAATTAAAAATCAATTATTTTAGTTTTTACCAACCCATAAAACGAAGAATGGCTTCCAAAAATTCTATTTCAGAACCAAACTTTTTATGATTTTCATTTTTCTAAACGCACGAAGTATAAATGAAACGTGGAATCAATTTTATTTCTTTCATTAATTAATTGTTTTATATTTAGTTTTGACGGCCAATTTCAAAGTACCAAGAATTCTTGAATTCTTCAGTATTTTTGAATTGCCGTATTTTACAAAGGACCCTTAATATGTATAATAAAAGTGCTGCACAATGCAACACTTTTACTCTCACCATCCCCAAAAGTGTAAAAAAAAAAAAAAAAAAAAAAAAAAAAAAAAAAAAAAAAAATCTTCACATTATTTTTGATCAATTAATTTAAATAATTGAAGCAAAATGACGTAACAAA
This sequence comes from Aphrophora alni, assembly GCA_963513935.1. Lineage (NCBI taxonomy): Eukaryota > Metazoa > Arthropoda > Insecta > Hemiptera > Aphrophoridae > Aphrophora > Aphrophora alni. The sequence goes on from OY740766.1 coordinate 100,994,647, forward strand.
ACTACACCTCCAAGCTAATGTTAATTATTCACGAATAAGTTTTTAGAACAGAGTATGAAAACAAACCAAAAGATATTTAACATTCCACACAGTTTTTGTGTGTCTCGAAGTAAGTCTAGATGAACGTACGCCAAGCTCAAGGTAGAAGAAAGGGCTTGGCGTCATATGTAAAGACGACCTAAAGCACAAGGCTAACAACATCATGCAAAGATATGTTCACACGAATAGTATAGAGAAAAGTTAAAAACAATATTTGAGTTTTCCAGGGAAATATTAGTTTTCATTTCTACTGAGTTTAATAAATATTATTTTTTTAATATTGCCTGTCGTGTGTATAGTGCGCTATCGCCTAAACGGGACTGTGTTTTATCAAATTTGGTTTGAGAGTTGCTTATTTTGACAGTATCATTAGGAATTTTCCATTTGTTTGAATAATCAAAATTTATGATTACTTGTTACCATAACAGAAAAGTTAGATTTCTCTAACGATTTTGCTCAAAACTATCCCACTATAAGAACCCAAACAATACGTCATAGTTTGTAGCACTGTTAAAAAACAAACAAAATTGTAGTTTATAGAGTGAAAAAAATAAACCATGAACTCTTCGATTGTTTAAATTTCAAAATCGGTCTCAGAAATTTGATCGATATCACTTTGGTCCATTTTGAGAAATTCGACTTTAATATAGGGAGTCATAATTAATCACGGACCAGCATTTGGAGAGAGAGAGAGAAAGAGAGAGAGAGAGAGAGAGAGAGAGAGAGATACGTTTTGATGGTTGTGAGTTTGTTTTTGGGTAGTGTGTGATTAAGTTTGTGAAATTTTTATGTACTGTTTATTTTGTTAAATATTCAAAGGAACATAACAAATTAAGTTGTGTATAATGTAACTAACTACACCGTTTTTAAACGTACAGTTCCAACATGAAAGTCGATGTGTAAATACAAAATTGCACTAATTTACACATTGCACACTCCAGACAGCAGCATTTCTTTACAACTTGTGTTGTCATCGTGTGATAGATCATTCCACTGTCTACGATATGCCGCAGAGTGAACTTTAACTGTGAATTATCAATTTGCAAAGGACTGACCTAATAATATGTTTCGCAACCGTCAGACGGCAGTGAAAGGTTGGAAACATGCCATGCCACTTTATTAGATCATGTGTCTTGATTAATCTTGCTGACACTTTGGTTAAGTATTGTATCTTTATTCACACAATAGTAGTACCATAGTTGATAAATTAGGCTTGCGAGAAAATAGAACAAGGGAGAATTGTTAGCAGTAATAATCTTCCTACGTTGTTCGTGACTGTTTAATACCGATGCCAAGAGTGATTTATCCACGCATCTTAAGGCTCTCTACGTTCTAGATAAATGTCAAAACCTATCTGAAAGCAATACAACAATTACACAATTTATTGTAGCTGTATTTCCTTCTCAGTGCTGTATTGACTGTCTTTGTAACAGTTCTTCAAAAACTTCAAGGAATAATAAACAATCTAGGAACGCAACAAGTTTAGAGTGGATATGCTTGGGCGTTATCATTTTACAATAAACAGAGAATATTTTTAAATTATCCAAAATTTTCTAATCAGCGTATTTCTTATTACGTAGAGCGCATGCTGATTTAAGTAATTACAAAATGTACATTCGTTTGGTTAATCAGTCTAGTCTCAAACATGCTTAATGAAAAAAAAATCTATGTTTATTGAAGGGGGGTACATTCGATTGCTTAATCAGTGTAGTCTCAAACATGCTTATTGAAATAAAAATTCTATGCATGTAGAGGGGAGTACATTCGTTTGCTTAAACATGCTTATTGAAATAAAACTTCTATGTTTATTGGAGGGGGGTACATTCGTTTGCTTAAACAATATAGTCTCAAACATGCTTATTGAAATAAAACTTCTATGCTTATTGGAGGGGGTACATTTGTTTGCTTAATCAGTATAGTCTCATACATGCTTATTGAAATAAAACTTCTATGCTTATTGGAGGGGGATACATTTATTTGCTAATCAGTATAGTCTCAAACATGCTTATTGAAATAAAACTTTTATGCTTATTGGAGGGGGTATATTCATTTGCTTAATCAATATACTCTCAAACATGCTTATTGAAATAAAACTTCTATGCTTATTGGGGGGGGGCATTCGTTTGCTTAATCAGTATTGTCTCATACATGCTTATTGAAATAAAACTTCTATGCTTATTGGAGGGGCAGATGTTTAACGAAACATTCGTTCAAGAAAACAAATCTTCAGTACACATCAAAATGTAAACACTTCACCATCTGGAATACAAAGTTATTTGCAAATTTGAACTGACCATAAAAAATGCCACTATATACTTCATTATTACATAACTTTTGTAATTATTTTTATAATAACAACTTAATCTCAAAATCTATGTAATTTTTAGGTTAGTCTATGTGTTAAACATAGTGTAATAGTTTCATTAGTTTTCCATTTATTAATTTTTCTAAATTTGAAGACTTCTCTTCAATAAAAACTCCCAAAATTCTTTTTCAATTTCATTTAAGTAGACGTTGAAAAATAAATCTCTTATTTATTTACCTATTTATCTTTTAATCAACTTTCACTACCTCGGGTGTATTACAATAAGCTTGGATAAGACAAGATTGACTGAACAAAATTGAATGTGCAGTAATCAACATGAGGTCATTGTAATAACCCTAAGAAATAAAAGGCTGTTAAGAAAACTTGGGAAAGGTTCTAATTTGCCGATTCATTGTAATACGATGTCGTTTTTCGAAATAAGTCACATTCTTTTATTCGCTTACGATATTTATATTATTCACAAGGAGAATACTGTTTCCAATGACCCAAGACCCAATGCGGACACGTTGAAGACAAAAATATACAAAGATCATCGAAATCTGTTCAAAAATACCAGAGAAAAATGGATGAAAAAATTACGCAAAAATATCGTCTATTTTTCTTTGATATAACTAACTGGAAAGAAATCAAAGAAAGGAACAAATTTTTGGAGTCTTACAGTTTTTGGGTTCGAGAAATTCGACTTATATTGTGTTCTAATACGTAGCACTATTGATTTGTTCAAGTTATAGAAGCTTCAAGAATATAAATTCAACTTTATTTAAGTACCTATAAGTACGGTATTAGTTGGGATACTGTGTTCATCAAAATAGATACAGTATAAATATCCTATATTATGTTATAATATTGTAAATAACCGTCTGTATTTTTCTGGGTTATAACTTTACTAAAAAGATACCTTATTTTAGGTTGTTTCAACTATTGAATTTTAAAGTATACCAACAGCAGAAAATCCATTGTTGTTGCATTTTTCCAGAAATTTCGACAAATAGTATAGAACAAATTAAAAGTTAGGTCAGCGTCAAATTCGTTCATCGTCGCCTTCGAATTGTAGAGGAAACTTTCGACTTCAAAAGGTTGGTTTCTTGAAGTTCTAGTAATAAAGACCAAACATATTCGAGTTGTAGAGGTAAATTAAGTACTTGCTACAACTTCGAGTTAAATTTTACTTATTTTGTACAATTAAAGAGATTTTTTCAAAGGAATGGAAAAACATTTGAGTTCACGTTGACGAGATTCGACTGTATTTTTGACGACAAAGCAATTATAGGTGAAATATTTTTTACGTTCCGAGCTGAAAATGGTTATATTATCTCAAATATACAAATGTTTCATTTTAAATGAATAACAAAAAGTTAATCCGTACTTTAAAAAAACGAGATCAACTATCGTAAATATTTTCGCGCGCGCGCGTGTGTGTGTAAATTCTGAAGAGATGAGTCCCAAAATATTTACCTTGAAAGAAGAAACAGATGTACAAATTTGTTTAAAAATGTAATATTATTTCATTATAGTTACGCTTCATAAATTATTCATTGTGATTATATATTCATTTTTTCAGCATTAAACAACAATATAAACGTTTCAATATAGAAAAATTTGCACAATGATATTGACGGTAATACTAGGATGATCGTATTTAAATCAACTTAAAAATATACATTTTCAGCATTGTATGTATTTTCGATAACCGAATGAATTGATCATGACGTGGCACAGGAAATAAAAAATGAAACAAAATGGTTTTACAATCATTTTTCACGGCCATGACTACACCGATATATACATATTTTGCACTCCCCTGCGGTATTGACCTAAGTGAAGCTTAAGATTTACTTGAAGTGAAGTTTGTGTTTAATAGAATTCGTTATGCCTGAAACCGGTAATAATTTATTTCACGATGGCAGGTACTTACAACGTACGCAATGAAAATAACGAATGTGCAGAACATCAGTACTTGGAGTTCACAGTTGCGAATTCCGTGCTCAGCTGATAGGATTCATAATTCCCATGGCATGATTTAACACATGCTTTACCCATAAAGTTCTTGTTCTTACTGTGCTGTACGAGAAATTATACAGCCTATTTTCTCTTGTAAATTAGTTGTATACGAATTAATTAAAACATTTTTTTTTTTTTTTGTAGTTTAAAGTAGATAAACTAAACTATGAAGTACGTTAACTCGAAAATTAATGTCGAGATTCATTTTATGTCATTTTTGAGCCCCTCATTAAAAAAAAATAGTTTTGCAAAATATTAGTTGGAATATTAGTAGGCTACCGTTAGATGCATTTAATATTTCTACTATCTACAATACACTACAGGGAAAATTAATGTAGAGATTTATTTTGTCATATCTGTTTGAAGCCCCTTCATTTCAAAAACAAAAACAAAATGTTTTGAAAAATATTAGCTGGACTATTATTAATGTTATAGACATTTAAGTTTTTCACTATCTACAATATAGAGAACAAACATGTGGAAAAATGAATGCAGATTTATTTTGTTATATCATTTATAAACGCAGTATTACAGAAAAAAACAAAACAAAGTACTAGCTGGAATATTAATACTGTTAGAGAGATTTAATTTTTCCACTATCTACAATATATGGAGAATATTAAGGTAGAAACATTTAATTTTTCCACCCTCTACAATGAGCAACAATGAATGTAGAGATTTATTTGTTATATCCTATTTGAATTTAGCACTCTATTTTCTAAAATGAAAGAAATAACATTGTTTAACAAAATGTCTATCTATATACATGCTTTACGTAAATCCTTCAGCAGTGATTTATCAGAAATCATTTAACAAAAACAGTAGATTAAAGATTGTTAGACCTTAATTCTGTACATAAAACATAATTAACACAATATTTATGGCTACTTCCCTTTTGACAAATGAATTGAATGATTGTTATCAAACTTGTTCAAATATGCACCATAACGACTCTAACCTTTTAGTCGGCATCTCCTATAAAACATTGGTTTATAATTTATTAATTTTTTTTCCCCTCCTAAACTGAAAAAAATATAATTTCTCAAAATTGTGTGAGTATGCACTATAAATTTAGATTTATCAAAATTTATATTTAAATGAATAATTTCTGAAAATAGTGAAAGTTATGTGCTTTGTTGGGAAGTGTACCAAATATGAGTACCTTAATACTACATTTCAGCACAAAATTTAAAGTAACATGTCTTTTTTGATAAATTTGTAAAATCGTAACATAAAACATAAAATTGTCAAAAATGGTTGTTCAAATTATTATTATTATTATTATACGGTATATAGTATAAAAAACTTTATTTAAAAATTGTTTATTTAGTCGGTTCTAAAAGTGAGTGGTTATCAAAACTTATATTTAAATGTAAGTATAAATCGGTATAAAGTTTTAAATTGGGTGCTATGTTCAGAATAATCATAACCAACTACAATCTACTTGCATTAAACGTGCCAAATTTAAAGCCTTTATGCAATGTCTAAATATCTTTACTGTTATATGAGAAATTTTTGTTTTGTTTATTGTAAAATCGACAAAATCTGTATTAACTAGGTATTAGGCATTTAGTCTGGATGTTATGTAGGCTAGTTACAGTCAATCGATTTTATGCAATTTTTGACTAAGGTTTTTGTAAGTTGGCCAAACTAGGATTTTATTTTACATTTTAAAATGACGGCTTCTTATTTTACTCTAAGGCCTTACTGTAAAGCAGGTGCTTCAAAGTATTAAATATAATGGTGTAAATAAGATGTAACGAACAGTTGTGCAAAAAACTTTAAATAAATAAATGTATTTTAACTGTTTTATAAAAACTTTCCCGCGGTGAGTTTGAAGCTTTAAACTTGACCAAGAAAAAACTTCCTCTCGTACTATATTTTAATGTTAACATTTATACGTATTAAAACATTTTCACGTTTCATAGAGTTACTTAAAATGTGAATAAATTATTAATTACATAACAGTTACGCTGTTTTTTCTCTATAAAATGTAAATTTTCTTTTATATATGCACGAATGACTTAGATAAAAATATAAGCAGTAGTCAGATTGATTACACACCAAACGATATTATTAATACACCATTTTTACTACCATTGTAATTCCATTGAATGGTAATTCACAATCACAATGTAAGGCGAGTAAGACATTCATAAACCTTTTATTATTTTTCCATGTGAGGTGTTTTGATCGAGTGTATGTTATCTGTGATATTATTTACTATTATTGCAGATGGTAGCAACAAACGTGGCTTAACAAAAACGATGTAATTAGTGTATTTGCAACATACAAGGACGGAGATCTAAATTTCAAAGAACTATTAGTATATCGATTACAATTCAAATATGAAATACCCTTGTATCTGAGATAATTCCATAACGCCCTAATTTTATCTTAAGAAATATTCTAAAAACAATCCACCATTAACTATAACTATGCCTATAACTATGCAGATTGTAATAAATTAACAGATTCTTAAAACATTAACTAAGAATCACAAGGCCAAGAAATTTACTGTAAAATTTGAAAAATCTTACGTTAATCATAGTGAAATTGCCACCACAAAATCATATAATAAAGAACTTATGTTCGTAGAAGTGCAGTAAACACCAATAGATTGTTACCACACACGTACACAAGCCATGCTATGAACGTGAAGAGGTAAAACTGGTATCAACAGTTGCACTTATCATCCATATTAATAAAGTTGACGCACAGTTCAATGAACAATTAATTAATGACTAAGTACTGTAGTTCCTTTAATATCTGCCGCAGCGCTGTCGTCGGATGTCCCATGCCGAAATGTGTGTTGAATAAATCGCGTACGTGAGCTTTTAATTGGAATAATAAACATAATGTTATTGGTAGTTTATTTGTAATAATGAAGTAAATATTTTGTAGCGTTCGCTGAGCCTCACACGTGACTAGAATGCACCACTCCTCAGTCTCGGACTTCAACATCTCAAGATTTCATTTTCTACGTGTCTTACTTCTGTCTACATTGTTCTCTCTGTTCCAAACTGAAGATTTATTTGTTTGTATTTATATTTAGTAATTTTTAATTCCGATATTATCAAATCTTTCAATAGTAATTATTTTATTTAATATTTTATAAATTAATAATTTCATTTTACTTTTTTACAAATATTATATTATATTATCAGAGTAAAAAAAAAAAATTATAATAATATCTGTCCGTTTATTTGTTTAGTGTGAGTGCAGGGCTACAGTCTAAAAGATTTTATTAAATTTGATATATAGACTACGCTTATTATTAGCCATATCTCATTTTCCATTTTTCACACACGTGATATAAGCAATGTTTTATGATGGCTCAAACAATCTATTTTTAATGTTCATAGAAATATCCGTTCACTGCGTATAAAACGTTTTTAGAATATTATCAGTCCGTATAAAGTACAGTTACAACCTAAACGGGTGGACCTATTTGGATCAAATTGTATTTTTAGATATATTTTGACCGTATCTCAACACATATACATTCTATTTATAAGTTTAATAACTTAAAATTTAGAAAAACACACAATGTATTTATTTTATCGCTTTCAATTATAATGATTTTTTTCGAATTTTACTAAAATGTAAATGAACACCTCTTGAAGTTTAATTTAAAATCAGACAAAGCGATTTCAATCACGTATAGGTTAAATTTCAAAGTTTAAGTTCAAATGAAACCTGACCTACATAATTTTGGAGCAATATGTTTTGTTCGGATCTTTAGTGAGTAGCCTACTACTCACTATTCTTATGTATCAAATTCTTAGTACAGATTTTTTGGAAATCAAAATTTTTGTACTGGTGTTATGACAGGTATCTCGATATTTTGATTTATTTAAAAATGAAAAAAAGAACCCTAGATATCAAATTTGAATATTCATAACTTAGAACATAAGAACTCACGGAAGATAAATGTCACTTCAAAAAGAAGTTTTTTTAGATTAAAGAGATTTCAAAATTGATATTTCTATGTAAGACTCATCATCGATATTTTTGACAAAGAACACAGTCTTATCTAGTTTTATTGTATTATATAGAATCTTGATTTTGTGTATGGATATGTGAGACAGTTAACAATTTTTAGCGGGATGTTTGTTCACTATGTATAATATTTTTTAAATTCCAAAGAGATATTTATGTTTACATGTTTGTCAGACAACGTTGTACTTACAACCATGTTAAACATCCATGTCCACAGATTTTTACACCATAGAGTTGGGGAAAATATACGTTTTCCTATTTTATGATGAACATAAAGTATATCTTTCGTTTTATAGTTATTATTTCTTTCTTTTGAAAATGAATTGTTATTGTGTATTTTGTTCAGAAGCTTTTAATTGTTTATTTAATTTTTGTTATTTCTAGTTTGTTTATCATTTGTTTGTGGGTTACTAAATATATTTCTGTATGCTTTTTGTATCGCTAATACACCTCAGACGATCAGAAGTGACCATGAGTATTGTGTTAAATGTTATTTTTATTATTTTTTAAATATTTTATTTTGTACAAGTTGGAGTTAATAAAGACACTACCGTTTTGGTAGTATGTTACCTGGGACTATCGGTAAAAAATAACAAAACATCAATTACGACATAAATGTAAATTTATGACTCCTTTTTATCACGAGCAAAGCAAATAGAAGCTCTGTTTAAAGAGCCATCACTCGCTTCGTTATTTCGTATCTTGTATTATACAAAATAATTAAACTTTACTACTGAGCTTGTTGTTGTATAATTATTTATTATAATTTTTTTAAATTTGTAATAAATATATTTCTTTGTGAGAGTTATGCTTTACAACCATTTCTTCAAACAATATAGCAACAATATGACACAGCAGAATTAATATTATGTTGACCATTTCTCTAACATCTTGTTTTTTAACTAAACCTTAATTATATTTTAAGGCTAATGGAATGAATCAGCTGTAATCAACTTGTAAAATTGGTTGTCAATATAGTTTAAACATTCAATGAATATTTATAACACGTTGTGAAACATTTTCTTGTAAATTCTTCTTCAAATTTTCTTATAAATTTGAATGGAAAATTAATAAAATATTCTTTATTCTATTATAATAATGCAAAGTAATATATATATATATATATATATATATATATATATATATATTAGAAAACCAGAATATAATCTCTACATAGACATTACGTTTGCGAAGATATCACATTCATATCATTCATATCACGAACAATTTAATAAATATTTACATTCTAAACACATTCTTCAAAGAAATAACTCATTTAACCAGTAACAATATGCCCTGTACTAATGGGGGTAACATTACAAATACCCCCGACAGTCTATCGTCGTCATTTCATACGACGAGTTTCCTCTCCTGTTTCTTTCTTGACATGTCTATGAAATAGTAAATAATTAAAGTTCTTCTTAAATGTATCTTTAAGTTTTTACATGAGCGTGTTTCATTTTATAAATAGAGTAATTTTACTTTAGTTGCATCTTCGCCGACAGGTAAAAATAATAGACTTGGAACGCTGTGTAGCTTACGCCATCTGCGCTGCGAACTACAAAATTACATTAAAACACGATTTAAATTTCAGTACTTGAAACATGAAAAATTGCACTCCATTATTTGCAACTTCCTCGGGCATGTATTATCTTGGGCAATACTTACTTGCCAAGTCATACATATTTAGATTTACAACCAAAAACTATGTAATTAGGGCCCGGACTCGTGAAGCCGTTTTCAATTTCAAAATGATTACGCTCAACTCAGTAAAATTATTAATTTTACGGCCAATTTTTTCCAATAGATCTGAGCAAGAGCAATCTGTTTCTGTCAAATTAACACATGTACAAAAAACAAAATCACGAAGCAGGTTCATTCCCTAACCTATATTTTGATCAAATGATTGTTAGTTGCATGTTTCAAACACAATGTTATTATAATATTTCCACGGTTCATGAAATTTAATGTTTGTTAAATATATTTAATTTGTTTTAGTTGGGACAAAGAACATAGCTTATACTACCAGAGACTCACTTCAATTTTGTGATCTTTCTTCTTTTAACCTACTAAAGACATGAGAATACAATTCAAGGAGCGTTAGTGTTTTTTAATAGCTTATAAAGGGTGTAACAAAAAAGATGTCCTGGTAGAGTTAGTCATCAATTAGAACAAACATTATTCAGTAAAATGTTTTCAAATTCTGCTTCATTTATCGTCTGTGCGTCTGTTCATGTTTCTTTTTTCTTAAAAATTCAATTTCTATGCAATAAGTGTAGTGTATTGAGTAATAAGTTTGTAACTCGGTCATGATGGCTAACAATTTTACTCAAATTATAATTTTTCAAAAACAATTTTAAAATGACGTCCATTAAAAACAATTATTATGCCAAACCTCTCGAATACTGTTTATTTTATAAAATACACTATTTTTAACGTCTTTATCGCTGAAGAAGGTAATATCTATAGTTTTAACGGTTGTCAAAGAATATTTGAGATATTGTAAAAAACTAAAATAAAATTAATTCTTGATAATTTTACCAGAACACACGAAAGCTTCCTTTAACGATCGCCCAAGAATAAAACATTCTTAAATTTTGTTTTACACCTGAAAAACCCATAAAATACAGAATGTTCCATAACAAATTTCAAAGTTGGCTGCCATATTGGGAAATGTCGGCAATTTTTAACATTTTAGAAAATGGATTTTTGAACTTCGTTAAAAAGAAAGGAAGGTTCCCTATTTAAAGTACTCTATCATATTTATAATTCAAAAGTTAGCTTTTATAACATTTTAGGTGGGACACCCAGTATAAGTAAGAACTCGAGAATAAGATAAATTGACAGTAACGAAAGTGGATTTTGATCGAAGCCTTTAGTAACTTACAAACCAGGTCTCTGTTTCTTGAAAGATTAAACAATTTCAACATTCATTACCAATAACTTATCAATTGGTAATTCATTAGAACAATTGTAATATCAATTTAAGGTTAGGTTAACCAACAAGATCTACAAAAGATCATAATATAAATTATTTCTGATATGTTATATATAGAGCCTAATAATATGTTTTCTTTTTTAGATGACAAAATTACAACAAAAACTTTCTAACAAGGAAAAACATTTATTGCAAGAAACTTTTGTACCCAAACGAGTTTCTTAATGGACAGTAGTTTATATAAAACTTGTTCTGCTCCAGTCAATATGACTTGATCGTTGATGATAACATAGTATTTTTTTATTGAACATCGTAGAATATTGTATTGACCCACTGTGCGTTCAACTTATCGCATTAGATTTCCAATGATAACACATAAATGTTTCACATATTCAAATGTTGACTCAGATATGTCGTATTGGACATCTGAATGGCCGGACAAGTTCATTGGTCGTTCATTAAAAACAAGAATGTCTGTCCGTGTCGGTGCCGAGCGCGGCGCGTTATCAAGTTTTTTTAATCAAATTCATATCATTACAAGAAATAGCAGTTCAGTCGTACAATAGATGAATCAAGATACAGATAATCGATGTCTATTAATTCTTACACAGTTTGGCGGGCATTGTTTCGCCATTCGTTTGTTAACCAATTATTTATGTTGACTTTTAACAAACTAGAAAAACAGGTAGGTTATTTATAAAAAAAAGAAAAGAAAGGAAGGATTTATGTGTATTTAAAGAATGTCCTGTTAAATTTTTAAGTATTGGATTGTTGCTTGTGTCAACCCCAATGGATTAAACTTTGTACAAAATTCTTTCCTTAGCGTTTGTATATTTAACTTTGGTATTGAACAGTAGAACAATGTCAGAGATAAGGAGTATTAAACATAAAATGTCACTATCTAACTACAGGGCACGTATTGAAAACAGTGACAAATTTAACCTGCGTTATTATAATCATATTTCATGATCTAAGGAATTCGAAAAAAAAAAATTTAACATCCCGTCCGTCGGTTGATAGCAGCTGCTGCCACACCAATTAGAATTTAATCCTTTAAATTTTAAGTAGATTTTTGTGTGCGCTGACAGGAACTTATTGTAATAATAAAAATATAATTAAAAATTACAAATGGATGCCAACATAAACTGATTGTTGTCTAAATATTTTGAGTAATTCAACTTTCACCCAACTAAAATATGACAAATATTAAGTCTAATTGTGCTTTTAATGGTAGACTACTAACAATGAATAACGAAATTATTGAGAAAAATGTAATTCGAATCTGCCCTCCCAGGAAGTGTTTATATTCACAAGGTTTCAAAACACTAAACTGTTCAATCGATAACATGTTCTTAATAAGTAGTTTTTTTTCACTCTATTTGTTGCAAGCATTCTCTGAAAACAGTAATTAATATCAATCCTACTAAAATTGAACGTTTTAAATGACCGCTGCTAGAAATACTATATATTAATTTTGTAGTTTTTAAATGACTAAACCTAAGATTGTGCAATGATAAACAACCATAATTGGAAATCACGTACTAAAAGTGAAGTGCATTAATAAAAAAATATATAAAAAATCCATTAACTTGTTTACAAAAGTGCACTTTGGATGAAACAACATTTGTGAAAACGTCAATCATTAATGAAAGAAAACATAATTTTTCAAACTAAACACGTTATTTGTAACAAGATGACGTTTTAATGATTAAGTCATCATTTTTATTGAGTAGGTTTGTGTATATGTAACAAGTGTGGGTTGGTCGCTTTTAATTTGTATCCTGGGAAACGCGACCCGTCACCCTGGTTTTTCCCTCGATGTACCACGAAGGCAACCGAGTGGTCACAAATGTGGATTGTCGGAATCAAGTCCAGTCCAGTCCTCCATCGTCACCCTTTACTCCGGTCTCAATTTAGTTTTGCAAGTTCCAAGGGTTTACAGGAACCCTGGGGTTTCCCAGAAAGCCGTAATATTAGTCCAACTACCGGTGTGTACAAATTTCCCTTTTTTTTTTGGCTAAATCGAACAATAGGCCTATATGCCGGAGAACTAGGGTTAATTGTGATTAGGAATATTTTATAGTTTACTGATTATTAATCTTTGTAGTTATTACCAAAGCTGGTCCATCGGTGTCCCGGTTAGTTGGACCAGGTTATATAAGTGTAATAAGTGGTACACCTTACTGGAGAAAACATGATAAAAATAGGCCTCCGAGATTTTAAAATGTTTATTGTGGGAAATTGTATTTTCTTTCACTTATCGAACTGTCTGGACTTAAATAACGTCAACAGAATTAAAAGAAAGAAGAAAATAATTTGTCAAGTGCCCAGTTTTTAGCCCATTACTGTCTAATTTTAAAATCGCTTTTTGCTGTGAACAGCGATACCATGAAGTTACGAAACGAGAGAATCTCGTAACTTAAAATACTCGACATGAAGTGAGCACGTACTTGTTACGAACGTTCAACAAACAGACAATAAGGATAAAATAAGCACTAAGCTACAGTTTCAAATGTATTTATTAACTTATTTAGCTACAATTGTTTCGCCTTGCGGCATCTACGGGCTAATGGTAATAGTAAGCCTAAACAAAGTTAACAGTACAGAGAGACAGGTCCGGAAGTAACACAATGGAAGGGATAGCTGGAAAACCCAAGCAGGTAGGAAGGGGAATGGTTAACATGTTACACTATTGGTTTAAGAAGTGGTGAAGAGTTTAATAAAATTTGATCATTTAAATTAAAAGTAGGTTTATGTAATATAGATCTATTTATTTCTAAACATTCTAGATTATTTAGTCTAATACTTTTATTTTGAATGTGTAATAATTTTACATTCAGATTAGGATCAAAATTATGACCCGAGTCCAACAGGTGGTTAGCAAAGTTGGAGTTACTAAGCCCATGCTTCCAACTATTTATATGTTCTTTAATTCTAACATTAATCGATCTCCCTGATTGACCTATGTACTCAGAGTCACAATTCTGACAAGAAATTTTATAAACTCCACTATTTTCTAGCCTTTCTTTTCTATCTTTATTATTAACTAACATTTTTCCTAAATTATTATTAACACTAAAGGCGACAAACCGATTACATTTAGTAGAAATAAGATTACTGATTTTATAACTAATTCCGTTAATGTATGACATTTTACAATATTTGACTTTATCGATTTTAACATTATGGTGGACAAGGTTTTCAGCTTTACGTTTTAATTTCTTTCTTAGAATATTATTAATTAATTTGAAACTGTAGCTTAGTGCTTATTTTATCCTTATTATGGAGTTTCAACAAGTAGTTACTGCTGTTACAGTTAAACAGACAATATATTAATTAATTATTATTACTGTATTATAATGTCACGGTTATTTGAAAGTTGGAAATATAAGATAGGCCTACTCAAGCATTTTTAAATATGTTTTAAAAAGTAGCACATAATTGCAAATCTGTGCACGTTTTAATTAGTTGGTAAATTTCTTAATGTATTATTCAGTGACACGTATTCGTATAACTTTTAAGGAAGAACAATGTTCTAACAAATTGTTTTTAAAGTGTTGAAAATGTAAAGAATAAAAGATGTCTTCAATGTTCGAGACAGAGGAATCTCATTTCCATTGTTTTCATATTATTTTGGCGTCTCGCTGGGACAGAATGAAATTCACACGTTGGGGAAACAGCAGGGACGATGTTGACATGTCGCCCGTCATTTTGTCCGCCCTTAATATTTCTTTATTAAAAAATAACTTGTTTCCTTTATTACCACATAGTAAATATTGTTTGTTAGTAGAGAGAAGGGCACGGAAAGTTAATATAAAATTATAATATTTGTTATATATTAATATTTTTACATTTTTATATTCGTTGATTACGTTATCGTGTTGCGTCAGAATTATCCCACAGAGCCGAGTGGATTTATGGTCCAAAAGTTTATGTTCACGTAACTTCACAGGATGTTTATTGTGCCTGAAACTATGCAGTACTTGTATGTCTGTGTATTATTTAAAAACTATTATATTTACTTGTCTTTTGAAAAAGAGACATAACTATTGCATAGCAATTAACATAACATATTTTAAAATTACTTATCTGAAGCAGACAGCACGGTAAATAGTATAATAGTGATTTTTTAGACTCAATGTGTTATGGTCCAAAAGTTTATGTTCACGTAACTTCACAGGATGTTTATTGTGCCTGAAACTATGCAGATGTAACATCTTGTACATGCTTCTGGAAAATAAACGTGTACGTGCTTGAAGAAACGTAAACGTCTACATATGTACTTCCAAAAAAGTAAACGTGTAGGCCTACAGTACATGCTTGAGGAAAGGTAAAAATGGACATGCTTGAGGAAACGTAAACATATACGTGCTTAAAAAAACGTAAACGTGTACATATGTACTTCCAAAAAAGATTTTGTTGAGATTGAAAGTCAAGCTTATCTAACACTCATGGGTCCAATTAGTTATAAGGTTGAGTTTAGAGACTTAAGTGGAGCTGTGAAATTGTAGCCTATATGATGCAGTCAATTCATTAATTGCAATCAATTATACCAGTTAATTATAAAATTATATAGCACTTGTACTATCAAGACTAAGTTGGCTTCGAGAAACCAAAAATGGAATGGGCGTCAAGTTGAATGTAGTAAAAGGACCTCAGTGTGCTTTTATTGTATCCACATTGATTGAATATGTTTAAATGATGGTGCATTTAAAACTTTAATATATACAGAGTGTCCCCATAAATTTCTCGACCAAACTTTAGGAACTGATGGGTAGAAAAAAATATACAAGAAATATTATATGACATGTATGTAGACTTAGTTTTCCTAAGATTCCTATGATTATGTATATATATATATATATATATATATATATATATATATATATATATTGATTAACGAATGATTTTTTTATAGGTGATGAATAACGCGATATTATCAATAATATGGAATTTTAAATAGAATTATTTTCTGAAAAATCTGATGAGACGTACATGCGAAACTGTAGCTAAAGTGAACGACACATACATACTATTTTTCTCATACGTCAAAATAAAATTACAAGCAAACTAAAAAATTTTTATTTTACCATATCCCTAAAAATACCAGTCAGGGTGTTATCGGATAATTGTAAAAATAATGAGCAATGAGAGGCATCTTTAAAAGTGGAAATCTCAAAATAAGATAGATTGATCAAATTTTGGTAAAATATAATAATTTCTGACTCAAACGAGAATGTTCTAAGCAGTATGAAAAGGTCCGTAAATTAAGGTCCATGAAAATTAGGTCCAAAATTATCTTTAATGCTGTCAGCTCTATTTAGATTTTTTGAAATTTAATAGTACAATGTAATTTATTTTATAAGCTGCTTCTCAAATTGATTTCGATAAAACATTTATTGAAATAGCTTAGGCCGGCAAGGGAGGTAGAAATAACGTCTTTATTTTAAGCCTTTTAGACCGAAGGCAGAAGATAGTGTAACGAACGGGGAAATTTCACACTTTTGAAAGATTAATGTAGATTATTTACATCTGAGCAAAATTTGACTGCAAATTAAGAGTCTTTCAAACTCGTCCTTAACGATTTTCATCTTTTTAAAATGTAGCAGCTGAAGATCCAAACAAACGTTCTTAATCGCCATCTTCTCCAAGAAAACCGGTTTGGGAGTTATCAATTTAAAATGGGTAAATGATTCGAAATATGAAAGTTTGAATATTCAAAATCAACACAATTGATTTACCAAATTTGGGTGAGATATGAAAAATTATAACCCAAACTATTGTACCAAGCCAAAGCAAAAGCAAATTGCGGTTAATGAATCCTGCCCTCCGCCTGATTTCTTTTATTTTATTTCAATTTATTCATAATCTGTATTACATTACTTATTGGTCCTCGTGTATTACTAAACACTAGAAGTAAAATAATTATTTTTATGAAGATTAATAAATAAAACAACTAAATTAACCCCACAAAACATGAGAAATATAGAGTGATAGTCAATTTGCCTACTACTATTTGCTATACTATTTACTACTATATACTATACTATTTGCCGCAAAATGAAATGCACATAATTATATGGAACTAAATTAGGCTTTCCTTCCTACCGGATCCAAATATAGACTATATATTTGTTGTAACATATCTTCTAAAGTCAAATTGTAGCCGAATAGTCGTTCCCAAACCTGTTACATACTTAAGATTACTTCACTGAATGGCCCCTGTGTTGTGTATTCTCTATCTCATACATTTTAACTTTACTGTTTAGAATTCCTTTTAAAGTCATTAAGTGACATTTCATATCAGTAACGTCTCTATTTCAAGTTATCGCGAGCTAGGCTCTAAATTTTACCTTTCTGGGTTAACTGACAAACTCTTACGTGAAACTTAACATGGCCACTTGAATTAGTTGTTGGAATTTTGTTTAAACATGCGTTCATTGAAACACAGCAAGACAAATTTATATTATTGCAAGGACAATAGAATTATGTTTATAGTCTTTCTAAAACGTTCTTCGTTATACAATTACTAAAACATTTCCTACTGAATTTACATATTTTTCATAGAACGCGTTTTCGTTTGTAGGTTTTGTACAATATCAAAACCTCTGACGTGTTCTAGGGCAGTCTCGAAAACGTTTTAAGCAAAAAAAATATGTAAATTGATAAAAATTCTTAGAGTATTCGAGAATAATTAAATAATTTACCGTTTTTTATGTATAAGCAAATGTCCTTACTGACTTATCCTTACGCCTAGATACTTGAAATTATTTAATTATATTCCTTCCATAAAGTAAGGACTCAGTAAGAAAAAATTTTGGGGTTAAAAGAATTAAAATGTTTTTAACAAAATCCGCAATATCTGTTAGACACGTTGAGATATCTACCTAATTTTTTCTTACGTAGATTACTCATATAAATGCCTAAACATTATGACTGTACTTCAACTCGTAATTTACCTCAGTTTTACTTTTATTCTTCATTCATGTAAGAAGAATGCTGTAACTAGCGAAACCATGGTCGGTATATTTTTAATAAAGTTGTGATTTATACTAAAAAGTGTTTGTTTTAATTATTAATTTACATTTAGGAGCTACGTTACGTGAACTTCTTTGCAATTTGTAACAAAATATTACCCTCTCTAAGTGAAAATCACATTATATTCTAATACATTTCATAATCCGATATTGTTAGTTTAAATTCTTCCAATCTTTTTTTGTTTTCTCTTTTTTCATAAATGTATCCCAAGACAGTAACAAATATTGTCAAACATATATACTATAAATTTCATTACAATCTGTCAATGTAATACTACTATTCAATATAACCTTATTTCGCACTTGGCTAATTATAGAAATTTAAGCAACATCGCAATTGATCCAGCTCTACAAACTGGAGTCAATTTAACAAATTACTTGTGGATTTTACGTTTTCCCAAATATGTTGACCTCCATTTAACACGTTCCTATCGATAGATTTATTTGACTGTTCACTGATACGTTTAAGTAGTTAGATGAACCCAATTTGTTTACGACATGATAAATATTTCTTTAAAACAACACAAATATGTAATTTAATAATTACTTGGCTCGCCATTTTGAAATTTTAATTGTGGTCCGATAACAAACTGTCTTTAGCAAACTACAGATATGGAATAACAAATGTTCATAAAAATCTCTACATATTCAAAATGATAGCAATACGTTCACCATTTTCAATTTTTATGGGATACAAATTGCAAGTAATTTAATAATAAATTGTAATTTTAGATTATATTTTTTGTCCCTAGTGTACTGCATTTAAACAGTTTTAGCATTTAGAAGCATTGTAAAAAGTACAACTCCCATTTAACCCAATGTTAAATTTTGTAAGAACTGCATATACAAAAAGTTAATTTTTTATGATTAAAAGTTCAAATTCAAACATCGAGCTTTGTAGTGTACAACTAGAACGCCGAAAGACGTAATTAGTGAAAATAGGTTTAGCCATTTGGGTTGTTGACACAGCAGATGTATTACATACTGTATTATCTATGAACATCCATAACTGTTTTTTTATGGATCTGCTGTTAAAGTGGTCAGAATCTAAAACATACCAAGTTTAGTTTTACAGTTTTAAATG
Organism: Aphrophora alni; assembly: GCA_963513935.1. NCBI lineage: Eukaryota > Metazoa > Arthropoda > Insecta > Hemiptera > Aphrophoridae > Aphrophora > Aphrophora alni. Next base: position 101,014,074 of record OY740766.1, read on the forward strand.
TCTACCACACCCCTCAAAAAGTGAGATCTGTTTCTAGCCGCAATTAAAATTACTGGTTTTTGGTATAGAATTTTATGTCTTTTAATTTTGTAGATTTTACAGTAGAAATCGTTTTGCGGTTTAAAAATAATATCATTATTAATTATCTGTAATAGTTTAATTCATGAAAGTTAATGGAAAATTTAAGTGAAGCAGAGCTTTTCCCCTTTCACGTAATCATACATGCATGGATTAATTTATATAGGCCTACGAACTGGCAGAGAATCCATGTCTTTAAAATGTTGTGATTGCTGTTTTAAAGATCAGTCACTCATTGATGTTTTATGAAAAATAGAAGTAATGAGTGGAAAAAGATAATTATCTATCTCTCATTCTCTCTCTCTCTCTCTCTCTCTCTCTCTCTCTCTCTCTCTCTCTCTCTCTCTCTCTCTCTCTCTCTCTCTCTCTCTCTCCCCCCCTCTCTCTCTCTTCCAACCATCTTACTCATGTCCTTGTTCTCTTTTCTCCAGTAATATATCCGGTGTAGTTATCTGATAAATTATTTTCTCTCGAAGCTAACCTAAATGTTTGAATGTGACAAACTGAATTGGCACTGAACTGAGACATGATCCATATTGCACACTACTCGGCGTGACTTCATGTTCTCTGATCTAATAAGACAATAGTTTACCGATGATGTGACAAGTAAACGAAAGATTGAAAGTTGTACCTTGTTCACATGTTAAAAGGCCATCTTGGGCTCGGATGTGGCATGACCAACTCCAGTAACATGCGCACGCACTGCTATTTACAACCATGCTATACAGGAGGCTCTCCAATAATTACACAACCCTACTTCTCACGAACACCGCTTGTTTGTTGTATTTCATTCACCAAAAAACCTTTCGACAACCTGTTTTGAAGGTATCATGAAAGTGGTAGCAGGACTACATGGTATCCAACACTTTGATAGAATTAATATTTTCACAGGAAAAATACTATTCGTTTGTTGTTTGACGATACAAGGAGTGGGGCATACAACTGTAAATACGCTCTTTTCCTAAATTGATAATTTGAGAACCCATTTATAAAATTTTTATACCTATAGCTTTTACTTACCTATGGTTTTAGATGCTTTTATCTATGGTTTTATAAAAATTAAATTCTTTTATGTTTAATTTTTGTAAAATGAACTGAACGTTCGTTGGTATAATTTTATCTCATAGACAATTTTTAGTGATCTTTTAGTAAACACATCTCAACGGGCATAAAAATGACTTTGGGTTTCTTGTGTATAACATCAATACAAAACTATCACGGAAAGAATATAAATGTGAGCACCAGTAAAAGGAAAGTAAAGAAGGATATAGTTTAATAGATCTAAATACTAAAGTCTAAATTAGAAAATACAGAGTGGTCTTTGGGTTTCTTGTGTATATCATCAAAGCAAAACTATCACGTAAAGAATATAAATGTGAATTACATAAATGCTGTGTTTCCATTATTTTCGATTTAGAGGAACGAAGTTTAATTAAATGTTTTAAATATTAGTTTATTTAAGAAACAATACAGTTTTAATTAGTTCTAAATACTATAATCATAATGTTTAGCAAACGAAGTTTTATATTTACAACATTCTGCACGAGTGATAAAATATTGATAATATGACGCTATTAAACCAAAATAGTCATGTTTTAACTAGCTACATCACTGATTTAAAATACTCTGAAATCGGAGCGGACATTATTATTCCTGCATGAATTCCAAACTAGAACTTCGGTTATCTGTAAAGGAGAACCATCTATCTTTGTTTAAAGCGGCCTCTTTGATTTCCTTCCACGGCAGCCGGCCATTCAAGTCCATACATTTCTCAAGCTCTTCTTTTTATCGTTTACTCTAAGAGCTTTTGTCAAGTGAGGTTCGTTTCGCCTCAAAGGGTGTCCAATCAATTAGATTAACGCATTTCACTATGTACCGGAGATTAATTCATAGACTTAATTATCAAACATCTCCTGGAGAGAGAGGATATACTATCAGCTGAAATATAAACAGATTAGAAGAATATTGTGTATCGAATAACTATGATTGCTTATGTATTAAATAAATAGTATATATTAAGTATCACATAGTCTGCTGTTATGTTGATTTTTCTAAGAATTATCCCAATTTTATGTAATCTACCTTTGCAATAAGACAGAATTAATCCTAATTTTATGTATAAACAACCAAGTTCATTGCGTTACTGCTGGATTTTTAAAGTCCACTCCAGGTTTGTGAAACTACTATTAACGAGGCCTCCAAAACTGATGGTCACTATTTAAATAAAAACCCTATTCAAAATTTGTCATAGTTTACATTTCGACCGGTGGTAATTTAAAAAAATGATATCTGTATAATTATATATTTCGGAAAACTTTACCTAATTAAATACAACCTACTGTGAATAACAGTAGTAAATAAGGTAAGAATACATAGATATGTCCCAGGTTGGTCTAGTGGCCTTGAATGGAAGAGGTTTCATGTTTAGCTCAGAGGCTTTGATCCTCGGTGTTGACTTTGCATCGAGAGGAAAAGTGGCTTTGTAGCCTGCTCACAAAGCTAGAATTACGACGACGGAAACTCGATGTGCTGACCACGCATCAACCGATGGAAAGCAGTATAGCTGGCCCCCAATGGACCGTTGAGCTAAAGATTTATTATTTATACAGTATACATTATACCGAGTGGTCCAAAAGTAGGCTTACAGTAAGTACTGTGATGACATAGACTTATTTTTCTATGAAATGAACTCTTATTTTCAAAATAAACAATCAGCTGTTTTAATTAATTAAAACACTTGACGTTTCATTTTGAAAACTTGTATTTATTTGTAGTTCTGTTTTTAGAGATATTGAAACATTGTAAATTATGGCAGGGAATTTAAATGAAGAAGAAAGAAAGTGAATTTTAAAGCAGTATTTGAAAACGGAAAACACGGAGCGGGTTCATAAGTATGGGAATAAGATTTTGACACTCTTCCATCACCACGCCAAGCTATTTATAAAATAAAAGAGATTCAATGATACTGGTTCGGTAGGTATTGCTAAAAAATCTGGACGTCCTAGGACTTCCACGACAGGGGAAAATAAGATGAGAATGGTACTGACATTTGTCAACAGTCCTAACAGTTTCCTTAACGTAAACATTCTTATTACGCGCTTAATGATCTTCTGGATGATGTTACAAATCGCAGATTGCAGTTGAGATATCACCCATAACCAAATTAATGAAGTACCAGATCTACTTGATAAAACTATGTGGCTAGAGGAGGCATGTTTCAAGTTATCAGGACACATAAAGAAACATAATGGGTCAGATGAAAATCTGCATTTAACTAGTAGGCTACATCTCAATTAAACCAATCAGGTGTTACATTTTGGAGTGCAATATCTGGTGATGGTGTTTTAGGATCATATTTTTTTGACAGAACACTCGATGGTAACAATTATCTACAGATGTTGCAAACTTTGTGGTTCCGCAATTAATTGAGGAACAAGGGTAACTTCACTGACCTCTGTTTCCAACAAGAATGGGCTACATCAATTACTCTTTGGTGGTAGGTAACTACATAGACAACAACTTCCCTAGACATTGGATCAGATGAAGAATTAGTCTTCATCAGACTAATTATCTGGATCAGATAATGGCCAACATGGGCACCTGACATTACCCTTATGGACTTCCTTTTGTGGGATATAGTAAAACATAAGGTCTATAAAAGGAAGATCTAAACCATTGACGAAATAAAGTAGTACATTGGAGAAACATTTATAGCATTGGCTCTGACAGCCATTGAGTCAAAAAATGTCTGACCCCCATTGGATGCAGTGGAAAAAGTAAAACAACTCCATTTCTATGTCAAAATTTATACCCATAATATACGTATGCGTCGGTTTATGGGCAGGCCCATGACGCAATGATTATTGCCATAAATATTGTAAGCATTGTCAATGACAATATGTGCTTGTCACCCAATTAATTTAAGTGACAATCTTTGTGTTCACTCCAATTCTTTCTCTAAATTTTCCAAATTTATGAATAAATTATGGCATAAAGACCTCAGTTTAAGTCGGGTGCTAGCAAATTCATTTCAGACAGCTTTAACATTTTAACCCTTAGTGCGTGGGGGCTGTTACAGCTAACTTGTCCGTTTTGTATAACTTCTACTTTTCGAGACAAAATTAATTTGTTAAAATCCCTTTATATTCCTTGTTTTAAGCATTACATCTACATATATTATATAGGCCTAATACAATATTTACTCTATGTCAATTTTGTAGTCTTTGTTTTACTATACTTTAATTAGTTATTTATGTTCACTTAAAAACTCATTTTTACACAAAACTTAATTTTGCACTCTTTTCGTACCTTTGTTGTAGGGTACGAGTACATGTCAAACATATAAAATTTTGTTTATACAATAATAATTTAATTCACTTTCGCTATTTATGATGTAGCCTACTTCTTGTATATGTGGGACTTCCTAGAAGACTTCATAAAGAACTGTGAACATAAATAACTGGCCTGATGATGTTACCTGTGGCAGTGAAACATATAGCCACGTATAATTAAGGTATAGTAAAACAAAGACTACAATTGACATAAAGTAAATATTGTATTATAAAATCATTTTTTAAAGATTATTTCCCCTAAATTTATGCGAGGAAAGCTGAAAACACATTTAAATATTCAAACCATTTATTTTTGAAAAATCACAACCCCCTTATTCTACTCGGTGAAAACTAGTGTTTCTGGGGAATATTGAACTTAGAACATTTGGGGATGTCGCGTTCAAAGGGTTTAAAATATTGATTTAACTACCTAAAGTAACAAAACAACAAAACATAAAAATATATATGAAAATCAGGTTATACAATTTCACATTATTTAAGCAAAAATACAGTTTGGTAGTCCACATAACAGGATATTTATAATGGGTTATTAGAGAATTTAATTTCAATCATAACTTTTGGGAAACTTTTCAAATCTCTTGGATTACTCTGGATTATATCTAATAAAATTCTATTAGCATTTTAAAAATGGCGGAAATCGTTAAGAAAAGAAAAAAGGTTCAATGTTAATTTAAAGTAGGCTTATTTATGATCTCTTATATTTTTCCAAGCCATACAATACTCTTTCATTTAGGGAAGAATATATTTTACGTATAAAATTCTAACAACAGTGGGTGTAGTTATTTGTAGTGTTGTTGGTCAGTAACACGACACATGCACATACAATTTCAAGTCTATAAGTCACAAACTGAAAGTTTAGTTTTTTGTAAGTTAGGTACCAAAATCGCATACTTATTACAAGACCAAAACTAAACTTAATATAATTTAAACAGTCAAAAAGACTCACCATTAAGTCCTATTGAGGATGTCATGAAAGAGAGCAATTCATTCTGTTAATCTGTACTGCGGCATTTCTTAAAGCATCTGTCAACAGACATCAAAGTAATATAAATAAGCAGCAAGTAAATTTACAATAAATAAATGTCTCGATATGTAACCAAAATAAGTCCACAAAATAAATTTGATTATAATTGGTCCACGGGTTTTGGTTATAGAGCACTGAACATATAAGAGACAACCACTTATTTAGACTTTAGGGGATCTTAATAAACTGGACATCAAAGTTCTGAGCCATGATACAACTTTTTCTACTCTCCATATATTTTAGAAATAAAAGATAAAACTTTCTGATTTATATGTTTGTAAGCTTGGAAAACTCAACTATCCGATAAACTTAGGCATTGTTATGTAAAAATGGCATTAATCTCCAAACGTTTATGTAAAACAATAATTTTACTGTCCGCAACGTTTTCAGAAACTTAAAGGACATTTGTATTCGAATATTTTGTATTCGGTATTTTTTTCGAGTGCCACAAGAACGAAGTCCAGTATAAAAACAGTTGATTCGTATTATTATTATTCTCTTTATTATTAATAAATTTTCTCTACTCTAGAATAATAGAGTTTTGAATAAACGATGAAAAGAAGGAAGATGCCCGCAAAAAAGTTAAAAAATGGATTGCAAAATTATTATATGAAGCGTATTAAACAAATTTTCGTAACAACATGATATAATTCAACAAAGACTTAATGGAATTTAAACTACAGTCCCAAACAAGTAACAGAGAAGCGCCCATAACGAAATAGATTGAAATAAAATGACGATGATAGGAGACTAAATTATAAATTTAGAACTACAATATTTATGTAAACAGCAAGTACTACGGAAAAATCTGTTAAAATATATTTTATAAAATATAAAGTCAGGAACAAACATTTATTTTCTACCAACAATGGGGACATATTATTTCAATTAGGTATACATTTATTTGAATAGTTTCAGTGTAATGATTATTATATTGATTATTGTTTCCACATAGTCAGTCCTTACGTCTAACATTTCTCTGGTAGATTATTACTTTATCTGTCGGATATGCCCTTGTTTTTAGGTTTGTTAAAAGGCTTATTTGATCCTCAAGTATGCTCTTTTTTCACATAATTATATAATTAGGATAAATAAATGATTGATTACAATATTTAATTATTATTTAACCTATCATTGGTTTGTGAAATAATAAAAGTATACCAAATTTACCCAAATTATGAAGTTTAGGAGTATGTTTGATTGAATCATACATTTTAAATACATTCTATTCTTTTTACTTTCTACATACCCACAAGAAGGTATGTATTGTGTCAAAAAATCGATGCTGAGTTTTGTTCAGAAGTATCCCTTTTAAGGACTTAAAACAAAACAGCATTTTAAAATTTTTTTTATATCTGTCGTCCATGTCTCAAGGTCTGTTATTTCCCAATTTTTCATAAAATAAAAATTTGTAAGTACCTGTCGTAATACCAAATCTAAAAATTCAGTTTTTCACAAAATGACCTCTGACGATTTTGATAAAATTTGGCTGAAACGTAGCCTCAACAAAACATGATCGTTATTGGTCGCCATATCCCTAAAAAATTCAGTTCTGATGTTATCAGTAAAAGATCAAATCGTTCATGTAACTGTAATAAAAGACCTAGTATTTAAAAATTAGTTCTATCAATTTCTATCACAAACTTTCAACAATAATGACAAAGACTACTCTAACAAATCGCCAGTAACAGAAAAATACTGTTCAGAAATACATTCTCTTGATGGTTTAAAACTTGATTTTAATCAAATTATATTTACGTTTAGAATATGTGAATATGTGAAACAAGTTTCAGCTCTATTTAAATATACCACCAGACTAATAGCAAGTAACAGAAAAGAACTGTAAACTAATATATTCTTTTAGTCCCCATCATTTAAATTTAGATTTCTGTTAAATAGAAGGAGGGCTATTTCTGAAATAGGGCTAGGAGTTTATGGTAAAAGCGAATCAAGTTCAGCCTTTATTTAAAAATATACCCTGACTAATCACAAGTAATGAAAAAAATAACTGTTAAGAAATGTAATCTCTTGATCGGGTATCATTTAAAACTTGATTTTTTTCCAAATCCTATTTATTCTTAGGGAGAGGAACATATGGTACAAAGGAAGTAATTTTAACCTCTATTTAAATAAACACCTAGACTAGTGTAACAAATAGGAAATAACAGAAAAGTACCGTTAGATATATATTCACTAAAAGGCCATCATTTAGAATTTGATTTAATTAAAAATTATTTTAAATTAGTTTGTGGAGCTCATGGTACAAACTAAGGAAGTTCGACCTTTATTAAACATACACCCAGACTAGTGTAACAAATCGGAAGTTACAGAAAAATACTATTCATAAATTTATTCTCTTGATTACATGAATTTAAAACTAAATTTAATTCAAATACTATTTACTCTTAGGGAGAGGAGCTTATGGTAGAACCAAAACAACTTTATGTTCTATTTAAATAGACACCCAGACTAGTGTACAGATCGCAAGTAACAGAAAAGAACACTTCAGAAATATATTCTTTTTATCACCTTTATTGAAAACTATAGTTCTTTTATGTACTATTTAATCTTAGGGGGGTACAACCAAAGCAAGTACAACCTCTATTTTAAATAATACACCCAGGCTAGTGTAACAAATCGCAAGTAACTAAAAAGAACTTTTCAGGAATATGTTTTTCTTTCTCACCAACATTTTTCTATACTAATAAATCTGTAGTGGGCGAGGGGAAAGTTGAGTTTTTATCGATATATCATTTAGAAGTTGAGCTATGATAATAAGATGTTTTCCTATGTATTTTTCCCATAAGAAAATGGCAGCCATTTACAGTTACAGCAGTCAATCTTTGTTCGAGGAAATCACAGGATCTACTGGACTGATCTCAGTGAAACTTGTAAGCTTTCAGTAGTATTTTTGTAGCAAGTTTTAGACTTTCTTTCATATTGTTATAATTGTAAATACTAAGTCCCGTATCACAAGTTAAGCACAATAATACAACACAAATCAACTTTTGCCAAAAATTTATTAACCTATGTTATTACAGTTACCTTTAGGAACTGTTTATTTGTGTTGTGTTATTGTACCTAACTTCTGGTGGGGAATATGGTGTTTACAATCACCACAGTCCTAATTGTTCATCATATTGTTATCTTAAAAAGAAACTGAGTTATTAGAAAAATATAAATATGTGACAGTTAACGTTCGCGGATATAAAGTTAATAAATTATAAATCAGTCGGCAACTACTCTGTGATTCTGTGTTTGAACAAACCTAATATTGTGCCAAAGAAACATTTTATCAGTGCGAGAATAACACGAGTTCTTTTAATCTTCTTCGCTATTTCAAGGAGCAGACTTTTAAACAGTAGGCAGTATTCATTCTAATACTAATAAATCTGTAGGACTATTTTTTTATATTTTTTGTAAGCTGATTAGATCCAACAGCTTTAATAATTCCAACTCAAAGATAGGTTAGGCCTAGTCTAGACCAATGTGAATCATTTTACTTATAACACTTGATTAAGTCTATCAGCTATAATTGAACACCAAGATAGGTTAGGCCTAGCCTAGACCAATGTGAATCATTTTACTTATAACACTTGATTAAGTCTATCAGCTATAATTGAACACCAAGATAGGTTAGGCCTAGCCTAGACCAATGTGAAACATTTTACTTATAACATTTGATTAAGTCTATCAGCTATAATTGAACACCAAGATAGGTTAGGCCTAGCCTAGACCAATGTGAATCATTTTACTTATAACATTTGATTAAGTCTATCAGCTATAATTGAACACCAAGATAGGTTAGGCCTAGCCTAGACCAATGTGAATCATTTTACTTATAACACTTGATTAAGTCTATCAGCTATAATTGAACACCAAGATAGGTTAGGCCTAGCCTAGACCAATGTGAATCATTTTACTTATAATACTTGATTAAGTCTATCAGCTATAATTGAACACCAAGATAGGTTAGGCCTAGCCTAGACCAATGTGAAACATTTTACTTATAACATTTGATTGTCTATCAGCTATAATAATTGAACACCAAGATAGGTTAGGCCTAGCCTAGACCAATGTGAAACATTTTACTTATAACATTTGATTAAGTCTATCAGCTATAATTGAACACCAAGATAGGTTAGGCCTAGCCTAGACCAATGTGAATCATTTTACTTATAACACTTGATTAAGTCTATCAGCTATAATTGAACACCAAGATAGGTTAGGCCTAGCCTAGACCAATGTGAATCATTTTACTTATAACACTTGATTAAGTCTATCAGCTATAATTGAACACCAAGATAGGTTAGGCCTAGCCTAGACCAATGTGAAACATTTTACTTATAACATTTGATTAAGTCTATCAGCTATAATTGAACACCAAGATAGGTTAGGCCTAGCCTAGACCAATGTGAATCATTTTACTTATAACATTTGATTAAGTCTATCAGCTATAATTGAACACCAAGATAGGTTAGGCCTAGCCTAGACCAATGTGAATCATTTTACTTATAACACTTGATTAAGTCTATCAGCTATAATTGAACACCAAGATAGGTTAGGCCTAGCCTAGACCAATGTGAAACATTTTACTTATAACACTTGATTAAGTCTATCAGCTATAATTGAACACCAAGATAGGTTAGGCCTAGCCTAGACCAATGTGAAACATTTTACTTATAACATTTGATTAAGTCTATCAGCTATAATTGAACACCAAGATAGGTTAGGCCTAGCCTAGACCAATGTGAATCATTTTACTTATAACATTTGATTAAGTCTATCAGCTATAATTGAACACCAAGATAGGTTAGGCCTAGCCTAGACCAATGTGAATCATTTTACTTATAACACTTGATTAAGTCTATCAGCTATAATTGAACACCAAGATAGGTTAGGCCTAGCCTAGACCAATGTGAAACATTTTACTTATAACACTTGATTAAGTCTATCAGCTATAATTGAACACCAAGATAGGTTAGGCCTTGTCTAGACCAACGAATCATTTTACTTATAACATTTGATTAAGTCTATCAGCTATAATTGAACACCAAGATAGGTTAAGCCTAGTCTAGACCAATGTGTAACATTTTGAAAAGTGTTATTTACTTTATTTTGTCCAAAGTATTCATGTATTAATACAGAGGTGTATAAAATTTGAATGAAAAAGATTCTAAAAAACTATAATTTTCTTGAATTAATTTTGATCCTGTAATATTTATTATTGTAGATATAAATAACAAGTAGCCTAATGTTGAAACTGAAATATTCGCGTGTGAAGGTGCAGGTGACAACTAGTTTAAATATATAAATATCTTTTACAATATTTATAATAAAAACTTAATGCTGACGGGTCCTGATAAAGAAAAACTTCAACTCAGTAATAAAAAAAAAAATGTTTTTCTTTCTCAAGTACCTAAACGAAATATAGGTTTTTTTTAGATGGAAAGGAATATTATTTTTACTTTTATAGATGGATATATGAGAGAGTTATTGTAACGGTTTTGAATAGTTTATAAATCTTAATTTTATTTCAAGTCTAACCTCTAAAAGTTGACTGACCTCAGGCTGAACAGTAATTGATCACCGAAGTTGTCACCCCAATACGGGGTGGGTGTTTAGACCTTCACAAAATTGATTGATTTCCATTTATTAAAATATATGTCTTCTTATAAAAGACAAGACATATTGCCTAACTTATTAGTTAACCTTTTTTACGAGATGAATTTCTTGTCCATATTGATCAAGATGAAGGGAGAAGAATGTGTTCGGGTTTGGACATTGAATGATAACAAGAGATGATTCCGGTCCATGGGAGGTCGATATGCATTGTTTCTTTAGTGTGTGGTCAGCATAGCTTCGGGGAAACGTATAAATCTCAAAGCCCCGTCACTTGTAATTATTGTTGCGATAAAATCATGCGCACGAGTGACGACCGCCAACCCGACTTTAACACTGAATTACATTTAGTTTTAACAGGCGGAGTTATGTCTATATTCACTTGAGACAATCTTAAATTAACCGCCAGCAAGTTATCTTTCTGCTAGGCGTATAGAATATGACCTCAACATTCACAGAGAATAATTAATTAGACGAGAAACACTGGTACTAATATAAAGTAGCGATAGACTATAGACAAAATGGAAATTATTTTATGTATTTATAAAATTAAGATGTTTGTAAATGCAGCTAACTATTCTACATCTGACATTTAGTTAGTTGTTCTGTGTGTGGGTGTCTCGTCTGTAACTGTAACTGTGTTTTATAGCCGATTACGTTCGTAGATTGTAAGATAAACCTTAGTAAGTAATAGCATTCATAGATTCAAGTATTTATGCTCTAACAAATTTATAAAACCGGTATAATTCATTACATTTTTTGAGTTCCTCCCTGATAATTTATAAATGCGATTGTGAAAGGAACATTTCAAGATTTTGCAATTTTTTTAACCGTAATGCATACGTATTAACATCCATTACTATTGATATTATCGAATAAGTATTCAAGTGATTTACGTCATATTTCCTGCTTCTCCCTTTCCATTTCAAATGGATATTTTACGACCATTACACAACAACCTTTAATTCTCATTACATTTGAGATTGTAAGATTTCATTCCCTCTGAAGTTTTATTTCTTACTTTATCACATATAATTCGTAGTTACAAAAACGATGACGTGTGGAAAAAATCACAATTAATTACATAAATATTACGATTCAGGAATCAATATGATTGTTTGATAATTATTAATTTTATGGAACATTAAAATTTGATAGATAAGAAGTTTAATGTACTTTATTTTATTTATACATTAAATGAAATGTTTAAATTTATGTAAATGGTTTGAGATATGGATGTGCGGTTTTCACCATTGATTTTGTCTTAAAATTCTACATTAAAATTATGTATCATATGACCACCTTCCCATAAAAAAATAAAAATAAAGTTAAATTCAAAATGGCTGATCCAAGATGGCGGACCAAATTTTTGAAATCATAATAAAATAGTATTTTCAAATGGAGTAGGTTTCTCAATCACATCTACCTGCAAATTCCCCTTATATACAAGATATTAAGCCGTTCTCATACTTTTCACCCACCCTGTATATCATGTCCCACTCTTTCAGCGTTTCGTATCTCCCGTACTACGTTTTGGATGCTCAACATTTTTGGCCATTTTTATATTTGAGTCAAATCGTTATCATGGTCGAATTTGTATCATGATTTAACATGTTTTTCAACCCTGAGTTCAGTTGCCAGGCAATTCAACTGAAATTTGACATTTTAATGACATATTTAATGTTTAATATCTGATACATGATAATGCATAATACTTCAATATCCATCTCAACGGTGAAACCTTTTTCATTACCTACTTTGATTTATGTACGACATTTAAGTCAATAATATTTGTTTAAACAATATTATATTTAAAAAAATAATTATTTCAAAATAGTTTGAAACTTTTGCAAATAAAAGTAGTATCTACCATTGATGTGAACATCGAAATCTTATACACCATCATAAAATAGTTAAAACTTTAACAAAATTTAAAAAATAGTAATATTTCAAAAATAAATATCAGATCTTTTTTCGTGAACAGCTGGAGATAAAAAAAACAATTATTAGGGTTCAGATATGGTGTTGTGGTTCCAAATTGATATAGTAATGGAAAAGCAAGGGGATACTTAAAAGCCACTATCTTCATTTAACGTTATGTATTGTAGGAATTTATTTCTGTGCTTTAAAAAAGTTTATTATTGTTTTTAGTTTCTTAAGGCCTATCGATCATCATCGTTTAAGAAGAAAATATCATAAAAGAAAGACCCCTAGCCCTTGAATACTCTAACAGTGTAGAGGTCGGAAGAGAACACACTACTTGTTCAAAACAGAATTTTAAAAGAAAATGACATTAATATTAGTTAGTATCTAATATTTTACTGTTTTCATTAATAAAGTATTGTTTTATTTTTATAATAAAGTTTGTCATTTTATTGTTTAATCGTTTTTCTATTCTTCTTTTTTTGTGCGTGTAACTAAATTTTGTACATACTATAACAATATATATATATATATATATTATATATATATATATATATATATATATATAAGGGAATGAATAAAAAACAATATATACGTTTTTACTTGAACTTTTTCGACTCGCTTAAATTCTTGACTCCATTTGGTGTACTGGTGACGATGAACAAACTTTTCAGTCTTATGCTTTAACTCTAGTTGATGTCTTGGTAACAGTTCTCAACTTTGATAGATTTATGCCTCCACTTTCTCCACAAAACCAGTCCACGATCTGAACTCTTAATTAACGAGTTCAGTTTCTTCGAGTTTTGAATATGTGAAGACCAGAGGACGACGACCCATAACTGATAAATCATCGTCCTGTAGAAATACTTAAATTTGTACTTTCTCACATTCATAATGACTAAAAAAATTGATTATGAGTTATTTATGGAAATATCTCTGTTGATGACCCATCTATTTCAAGAGTCACGGAATGACATCTGTCTGTTTGTTGAGGATTCAGTTGCTACAAACAGAACGGATGGAACAATTTATATATGATTAACCGCCGTCAAGTTAATTTCTTGTACATTGATTTGTGTCAACATTTAGACATTTACATCATCGCAAAATTTTATCGAAATCGCTTTTGCTTATTTTGAGATATTCAAGTTTCTAAGACTGCGTCTCAGTTACTTTTTACATTTTAACCAATAGCTGCCGAACAGCCGTTTTTGCGGAGATGTCTTTTTATATGTCTAAAGTTTCGTTTTTGTGTACAGGTGTGTGAAAAAAGTTAATGCAATTTTATTTATTTATTTAATTTCTTTCATAAACTAGTTAAAATCAATATAAATGACTAGGTTTTGAATATATCTTTCTCTCTTTATTAGAATAATACAACAGACGTAAAGTTCTCTTCAGGGGTTTATTCTAATTAATTATTGTATGTTGCAATCCCGAGGCACCTAGCTGTATCTACACCTTTCATCGTGTACTCTTGCGATAGATCTTCTCCTTCGTCTTTCTTATCAGGTCTCTTGTTCAACTTTTGATCTCTTTTGACAATCAAGCTATTCAAGAGTTAGGAGTCTCTATTTCATTTCCATTTTTAAGGCAATGATGACTGAGAGATTTTTGGCCATTAAAAACAAGGAAAAACCAACGTAAAATTTATTGCAATAAAACTCCTTCATTTACAAATTCTATTTGCAAATTTCAAATATACTTGTTTGACTATTTTAATTTATATAAGTTGCAAAACATACAATACAAACACAAAACTTATAAATAAGCTTTATATATATTTAAAACGTATATTGTAGCTTTCATATAGTTTGCCTGAAAAGCGTTGCAAACTTATAAATTTATTTAAATTAAAATATTGTTGTAACACTGCAGGAAGGTTAATCGATATAAATAAACTTTCTGTGGGTAGTTTGTTCTATATACAGATCATAATACAAATATTTTTTAAAAAGTTTTTAGAACTTCAATAAATCAAAAAAACTTTATGAAAGTTTAGCTATATAACAAACAAAACAATATCATAACAACCACACAAATGATCTAAAACCGCTATGGTGTTATAAAAATTATAACCTACAAAATATTCTTGTTTTCATTTATTTATAACTTTATAACAACAACCGTTGAACTGTAAACAACAATAGTATACCGTATAAATAACGGTAACCCTAGGCCTAGCTAAAAATATAACAGGAAGGCTGAAATTTTAAAGTTGTCCCCAAGTGTTAAATAATTCAAACGTGTAATAACTTTCAACAAGTGTGTCGTGAAGATTAGCAACGAACGTAAATTTGCCAAGAAGAACATAATGTTTGGATCCAATTCACGACTTTTAGCTGTTAGAAGTCTGGTCCTCGTGTAATTGCAGTGGGAACAGTTCCGTTCCTCGAAACTTGTGAATAAAGATGCAGCGCGCACTAATTAAGCCACAAGTAAAGGAGTGAGTCTAATTTGAGGTTATATTTGAGCCATCAGTCGGTCTGCTTGAGAGGCGCCTCCAGGAAGAGCACTTCTTTTAATTATCCTAAACCCACGAAAGTATTGTATCGTTAGCCGAAGTATAATGACCTCTGGTTAATGTTAGAGAGTTATAGTCATGTTTTGGCGTTACATTAAAGGTCAACTAGGACCAACCCATGTGATGGTCAGCTAGACACATTCACACGTTCATTGATACAGGCCGTAGTTTCTTGGTTAAATACCAAATATATTGATTACCAATAAACATCTAATTGTACGGAAAACATAAAACTGCTTAAGAACTACAATTTTAATGTATAGAATTAAGTAATAAAATGTAGATTAACATTCAAAAGTTGCGGACCTCTTGTCTTCTCTCAGACGTGTCAGATTTTTCATTTATCTTTACAAAACTTGTTAATGAGAACAGAGGAACATCTTTTCACTCGCGCATTGTTTGAGAATTAATTACTTAAAATGAAGAGAAAAAGCTACCTTCGTAATTAAGTACGCCGTGTCGTACACAAACCCCCAAACTTATATTTTGTAATGAATATACTTCTTGCACGTTTTTGCGGTAATTTTTTCATCTAAAAGTTGAAAAATATTCCAAAAAGCCAATACGTTACACCAGAAATAAGACCTAATTAACCACAAAATGGAGTGAAGATTAGGTTAACCTACCAATACTATCATCTTTAATAATATCACTTATGTGGTTACATTGATGTGTAGTAGTTTTGTAATAAAGAACATAGTTAAAGTGATCAATTAACGGAACATCCACCACGAATCAAATATTTAATGAAGATGAAGAAAAGAAAAGTGAAGGCAAAACTGGCGATAAAGCTCGCCCAAAGACGAGTGTAGGTTTTGTAAGTTTTCAAAATATAGTGCCTTACGGAGGACAAATTAGGAAGAATACAGTTGAAGCCACTGCTGGATTGTTTGATGTGTGTCATCGTGTCATCTATACAGAGTCTCTCCTTACAAACTAAGGGATTTTGTTTATTATAATGTTTTACTTATATGTAGTGTAGACAAATTTGTGATTGGTTAATTGTGGAATGGTGTCATTTTGTCTATCTGTTGTTTGTATAGTCCAAACGAGTAGGCAGATTTGATCAAATTTGATATGTTAGCAGTATCTTTAGGTTTTTTATTTTTTTTTATTTGTGCGATATCATGAAATTCGAGGTTTCTGCGATAAGAACAAAACTCAAAATCGGCTCAAATCATTTCTGACGATATCGATGAAGTTGCATCATTTAGGGACTCGAATTTATTGTGTATTAAGCTTAATCGCCATCTCCTAAAATTTCGGTTTGAAAATTATTAAAAAAAAAACAAAAAATTGTCTACGAAGCTAATTTCTCGTAAAATTATTGACTCATAAAATCGACTTTACCATTCTTTAAAATGTTTGTGAAATGAACGACTTAAACGAGTGTAACAAATAATTGATAAAAATAAAAGTGAACTTTGACCGTCGTTATTAAAAAATCTATTTCAATCAAATAGATATATGTTTGGCACGAGTTTATGAGACATGGAAAGCAATCTAAGACTCATTATATTTCAATATATATACAAATATTATTTCCCAAGAAAAAAATAGGCTCAGTAAACAATGAAAATGACATTCCCCCACCCCCCTTTTCTGGTATAAGTGGCATTTGAAACTTTTTTTTCAGAAGATGGGCGACGAAATTATTTTTTGTTAGTTTCATGAGCGGATATATGAGAAAGTTAGTAACATATTTTTGGATTGTTTATTTTTAAGAAAATTATAAACATTGCAAAAGTGGTAAAACCGAGATGATGCATATAAACCTAAAGATAATTTTGTCAACAAACTATTTTGTAAAGTATTATTTTATAGTCATCATATCTAAGTTAAAATACTATAATTCAGTACTCATTATCCTGTATTGTATTTCATAATAAAAAGTTGCTATGCAAATTTGTAAATAGCCCTCAGAAATTAATTAGTCTATGAAAAATCAAAATAGACACTTAACAGGGAAATAAACAAAACCAAGTACTGTACCACTACATTGTGGTATGACTTATTAAATATTTAACTTTTCCAAATAAATATCTCAAATATAAAAGCCATGTGAATACAATGCAAAAGCCTTGTTCATAGCAGACACACGTACACATAGTAGCTATCTCGTTGTTATTCTATATGGGTCATAGATACGGTTAAGGTACCGGCAAGGCAGTCAATTAGACCGCGGCTTTTTCCAGTCACATTGTTTACAATTAGACAATAAACCATTGTATTTTATTATTACAATTACATTGATTGTGCCTTTCTTAAATTAATTAAGAAAGGAAAAGGACCTTTTTCGATTTGTTTGTTTAAATTGAGTGCCGATTGTTTCGTTCATGGTCAATCCTTGTTCCAGACACTGTCACTTAGAAGCAGTCACTCGGAACGTGCTGGGTGTGTGCGCGCGCGCATACAACAGTGATGCCAAAGTAGATTGCTTTAAATAATCACGTTCAGTAATGAAACAAGGTTAGGAAATAAAGTGAAATATTAAGTTTTACTGTACTTGTATACTTTTTACTTGAAAGCAAGCTGTACAGAGTATGTTAAGTTTTCTATCAATACCATCTATAGTTGTTGTATTTTGTAATACGAGTGTGTAATTATGAAATTGTTCTTGGGTACAACTACACAGTGTTAGGACCTTATATGTTCTGGTGTCTAAAGTCATTCAATTTTCGACAAAATAAAAACAGATCATTCTAGACCAAAAAAATAAACGCAAACGGACGTCTAGATATATCCATTGCTAGATAGAATAAAACTCGAACACAAGATCTCACAAAAATTACGTTTACTTAATCAAACGTGTTTCAACGACAAAGTCGCCATCCTTAGTGATACATGAACTCACAGTTATGTGTGAGATCTTGTGTTCGAGTTTTATTCTATCTAATATTATCTCACAAACTAAGCTCAATATTTATTTATTTCCATTGTTAAAATGACTAAACCTATTAGCATGCTGTTTTGACGATTGTCTTCCTACACTACTAGGTCCAATTATTGTAATTACAGCCACAACAACAAACAAAACTAAAATGTTCAAGCATTTTTTCCAAGTTTTGAAGTAGGCTACACGAGAAAAACTGAGAAATGACATATTCCTGATTTACTATTCCCTAAATTCTTTATTATGCTGAATACAGAGTTGGTACCCATATTTTATAATTCAAATTTTCCTTAAAGCTAACTACAATTACAAGCAGTTACATTTTCTTTACTTATTTATTACTAAAACTGCACATTCTGTAACGCTTAAACATTGCGTTACAGGAAAGAAAACCAACAACAACTTTAGGCTATATATTTTAATATGTTGTTTATACATGACATTCACACAGACTTTGTAAAGCCTATTTTATACACATAACAGAGCTTCAAAACAGGTATTTCTATTTAAAACCAACAAAATCAGTTTTTCGACTCTTTCTCTACTTCGTAATAATAGTGAAAAGTAAAAACGAAATAGTTGGACTTTGTTAATGTGCCAATTTTTACCCAACCAAAGGTTATTGTGAAAATGGATAAAACATTACGGATTGGTTGTTCAACAACGCGCCGGCTAGTAACTGTCTAACTCCAGTTGAGTGGTCAAACAACAATTCTCTTTCAGTTTCCTTATTAAGCATTTGTTTCTTGACGTACTCCCGCGGTTAAGTCCGTATTTTGAAACCTTCAATCCTATTTAGGGTAAAAACAGTTCCCCCTTTGTTTATTTATTATGTATTATTAATGTTTATATTATATCCCTTGTATTTTTTCAGTTCTCTGAAGATATATTTTGTAACAAATTTCAACTCCGACTTGTTGGTTATTAGCCACTGGATGAAGATAAATGCACCAGTAATGCTTGAATCTATTATTGTCTGTTATTACAAAGTATTGTTTGGAAATCATTGTGCATACTTGAACTATCATATTCAGCTGTCACCAACTCCTTCCGAGCCTCATATGGTTGAATCACAAAGGAGTATCTATGTACAAACTCTGAACTCTAAATTCATTTTCTAAGTTAGTTGATTGATATAGTTTTTCTTGTAGTGTTTAATCGATAGTATTTAGGCGAATAGATTTTCAAAACTTGACCAATAAATTTTCAATGTCTGTTAATAGTCTAATCTTTATGTTATCATTGTCGACTGTATAAAACTAATTTCCTACAAACATGTAAGGGAATATTTAAGGAAATGGCATTTAGAACATATTATTCAAGTTAACTTATAAATGCTACTACTAATTTATTCATAGAATGGTAAAAGTATGTAGTAACATTTACTAAATTAAAGAAACAATACTGGACCACTTGACAAAAGCTTTATCTATGATTAATCAGTTAAACTAACATCAGATTAACAGGCTATATTGAGCCAGTGAGACTTCTGTATTATTATCTTGAATAGTATCATTTTTGTCTTGGTTCGACAAAGAACCTCACAAAATCAAGATTTGAAAAGCTGTTTAGGCGTACTTAATCTATAAAGTGGATTAGATGAAATATTTTATTGGATTTTAATCATGTCACTTTTGACGTATCTTAAGATTACATACTTTAATCTATTTAGGTGTTTAATTACGTTTTGTTTTTACCTAATATATTACAAAGTAGTTTTGGTTATGTATAAATCGAAGCTATTTCTGATATATACATATATATATATATATATATATATATGTATATATTTATCGTATATATGACAGTTGGCGCCATACAAGAGGGTGGGCCTATAGATATTTTCTCTGTTAGCTTATCTGCCATCAGTGTTTTAGTTCTGCAGTAACTATCCAAACATTATCTGACCTATACAAATATAGTATCGCCTAGTATCTACCCAGTGTATGTCTAACCTATACAAATATTATACTTTGGTTAGATAAACATATCATCTCAGAAATGATAAATGCACAAATGTAAAGATATCTGTAATCCAAACTGATGAAGTTAGTGAAACAGAGGGATGGAAATCGTCGTAGTCCATAGACAGAGCAAGAATGACTTTTAAAAACTTGTTCTTTCTTTTAATTTTTCTACTTGACTATATTTCCCTTAAGAATACTTTTTATTAATATTGGAGCCGAGCTAACTAATTTAGGCTAACGAAATATACGTAATGGAGGAACTCAAAAAATAATTGATATTGTCCGGATTTTTTTAAAAAACATAATTAGAACTCAACAATATATTGATGGTGTCGTAAGTGGATTTTTAATTTTCCACTTAATTTAAAAGTTCTGATTTACCAAAAATTCCAAATACACTAACCCTATAGGAAGCCTTAAACTAGTTCAACGTTCATTACCATAAGAACCAATTTTACATACTTAATAATAGCTGATTCCGTAGAATAACCATAAAATCAACTAGAAGTTAGGTTAACTAACTAGGTCCAAGAAAGATTGTTATAATAATATATTAAATAATCACATTGGTATGTTTTCCTCTTTTAGTTGACAAAATTGTTGCAAAACGCAATTATCACAAGGAAATATTCATTACAAAAAAAAAGAAATATGGCGTTTTTGTACGACACCAATTTCTTAATGACGACGGTCAAGGTTATATATTTAAAGTCATTTACTGTCAAAAAATGCTCGTAGTGTTGGAGTAAGCTACGAACCACCTGAATTTATTCAATTACTCCAGCTGATTGTATGATTATCTATATTTTATTCTTTAAATAAAAACTTTAGTTCTTGAAAGTTTTCATGATTTGCGTACAATACAATTATTATTCATTTGGAACCAATACATATTAACAGTAAATATTTGCTACTTTCCAATCTATAATTCGATGAAGAAGTTAGTTCTAAATAAAATAATGTTCTATAAACATAGAAACAGTTAATAAACTAATATTTAAATTAACAAATCTAAGAGGAATAAACGTGAATGTTTGAAAATGTTCAACGAATTCATAAAAACTCGATTTAATTTTAATTACAAATTATACCCCATAAGCGCAATCATCATAATCATAAATTTAATAACTTTGTAGTTTTACAATGATAAAAAGTTTTACTTTGTAGTTTTACCTAATCAGCTGTTATACAATTTGTTAGCTTATTTTAAGGTTATGTTTACATCTTTTCTCAAAAAGATGCCCTGATCAACTGTGCAGTGTCAGTTAATAACATATATATATATATATATATATATATATATATATATATATATATCTTATTAACTGACACTGCACAGTTGTTAATATAGGTCGAAATATGCACACTCTGTTGTCAAATAATCCTAATGTAAAAGTCTTTGACCGTACATAGTTTTAAAAGCGCTTCAATCTAAATTCTCTTTTACATTTTTCACAATTGAAAATAAAGCACCTATGTTTTATGTAGTTTAGTGAAAGAAAAATTATAAAAATGGCTATAAGTCAACTGTAGATTTACCAATTTCTTGGCTCACTATATATGTACCAGTGACGAAATAAAATTAATGAAAATCGTCTAGAAATTGCGACATAAATATGAATACGTACAAATTTCAACATAATTCGATCTGTGTAAATGTGTAAAATTACCGTCTCGATACATCGTACAGTAACTCGGCTGCAATAACTATCTAAAATAAACATAGCTAAGACTTTAACATAAATTAAATCACTTGGTAGATTTATATTCTTTAAAAATGTGGTATTATATATTATTACTTATGCATATGTTTGACAAAATAAAGTTTCATTAAAGGTCCGCAATACCAAAACTAAAATTATTCATGATGTCTTCTACAATCTTTCCACATTATAATTAAATGTAAAAATAAACTAATCTTCAAAAACATCCAAACTATATTGGTATAAAATACAAATTTATATTGTCTTTATTACGTAATGTTATTTATATATAATTAGGAGGGCGTTATTTTAAACTGTAGTAGTTAAAACAACAAATATTAATTGTATATAGACTTACGAATTTCAACGTATATTCACACTGGTACACTTTTGGATATATTTCCAATATGTATGAAATAAATCTTACACTTTGGTAGACCCATACGTACTTGGTGGTTGTTTAAAAATGTAAATACCTTCGTGATACCCTGTATAAAGGGAAGAGAAAACACTATTTTAAACTGAAATAGTTGAAGCAACCATTATTCTAATTTTATGTTTTCTACGAATTATAAATTGAACATAAATATAAATACTTAGGAATTCCAACGTCTACTCAAAATGTGATTTGTGCGTTTTAAAGTCTCGGATCTACACCTCCAAATTTGTCGTTGCATACACATGTCTTAAAATTAAAAGTGAAGTTGGCAGAAGTAAGATATTAATTGCTTGTACATGATTTTCCAAACACTGTAAGATAGTTTGCTGTTTTGTCCCTATTGAGATAGTGTGCACCCTTAACTGTATGTAATATGAAACTAAAAATATATTAGTAGCAACAACACAACTTCTTGTGAACAAGAAGATTATTAGACCTACATCTCTGGACAAAAGGAAATCTTTGGTGTGCATTTCAACTTGTCCAACCCGCCTTAAATGTAAAAGTAGCTCTAGTAATGCCCACCAAACACTAATGCTTGTCTATAGTGGAAACGGGTTCGTGATTAGAACTCCCAAGAGGCATTTCAATGTTGATAGTCGATTGATGTTTCAGATTAAAAATATACTTTCGCCAATAATATTTTTATGACCATATTAAAAATGTCTTAAAATGAGGCGTCACTCAACTCTTTCAACCTCTTTCTATTAAAAATAAACCCCACCCACGCACCTCATACTATGTGAGGTATTAAGAAATCTGATCAAATGGAGGTTAACCAAATGATCACAACTGAGCGCCTCCGTCTCATACAAAATCTCAACAGAATTTTCTTGCAATTAACCTTTAGAAGTTATCATTAAGTTTATCTTTAGATTTAACATTTTCTATTCGCACTTTTTGGTTACACCACTTTGAAGTGACAATACTTCAAAGACTCTTAACTTTACAAACTTGTTGGGAAAATACATATGATTATACTATTTATAATCTTTTAAATTATTTTTCAGTTTATTTCCTCAACAATTATAGAAAGTAAATAAACTATAAATACAAAATTTGTTATTGTTCGACTTAAATTGAGTAACTGTAGTTTAATATGGATGTATCTGTATTAGTTTAATGTATCAGCCATACCTATTTTCTGTAATTGTATGTATGAACTGGATTTTTTTGTTCTGCTGTTTAAAAAGTGAAAATTCTATCGGTCTCCTTTACGGAATATAGAAATCCCTCGAATACTTTAACTGCGTTATAGTTGTAAGAGAACAACAATTGGTCAAGAGAGTCCTGTTTGGAATTATGAAAGAGAGGGAAGAAAGATGTAGATCCAGCTAAGATACCTTGGGATTGCCACACTCCCCATAATCACTATAACTGAGCCTCTGAGGAGACGGAGTTTTTGTTCTGTAGTTGGATATATGATCCGTATCTTTTGTTCTTTGGTTTTTTATATGAACTGTAGCTTTTGTTCTGTAATTTGGTGAACAGTATATTATTATGTAATTAGAAACATTTATTTTAACTATGAAACTTGTTTGGCTTAAACTGTTCGTCCATACCTGTGGACATAAGAACTATAACTATAAATGTGCAGTTCAGAATCGTGTGAACTTTATGTATTTTTAGTTGGCTGAATGAAGAGTAATTTTCCATCTTAAGTTGTTTTTTATAAACTGTAACTGTGCTTCTAACATTGGCTGAGCTGATTGTTCAAACTCTAACATACATTTTTAGTTAACCGGTTTGAATATCTGTGTAACTGTATTGGCTTTAATATATGGAATTTTCTTAATGATACTCATCACCTTATTTTCAATTGTACCTTTTTTCGATATGATAATAATAATGAACAGGTGAATTACGATTTTGAAAAATAAATATATCCTATTTTTTTGAAAATTGATACACAAATAATTTATTTCATTTTAGATAATGATGGATTAACTTTGTTCACCGCTCACAGTTCTTCTTTCGAGTGGTTACGAAGTTTCGTTTATTATTCAGGGATTATCAAACCTCTTTAATGTTTTTTTCTTCTTGCCTCGGTTTAATGCGTGTTACTTGTTCAAAATAAAATACAGACACGTCATATTTATGAATAACATGTATGCATAACACTTAACTTTAACTTTAAAACTGCAGTATCGATTATCGATTAGGACATGAATGCAGACAGGTGTTTACTACATTTACTCGAAATGTTTAAAACTTGAAGTTAAGTGTTGTGCGTACATGTTATTCATAAATATTTTATTTTAAACTAGTGACAACAAGAAACAACAATTAAGAGGTTTGATAATCCCTGAATAATAGGCGAAACGTCGTGAACCACTCGAAAGAAGAACTGTGAGCAGTGAACTAAACAAAGGTAATAAGTTATTAACATAATCAGTCCAGCAGGACAATAATTGATAATGACGAAATATTCATATTATTGATATAATATATACGAACATTACCATCATCTGTGTGTATAAAATGAATTCCAAAGTATGGGTCAACTCTCTTTATCAAAACGTTTTTCTAATTCTTTATTGAATTTAATTTGAAAAGTTTTGTTAATATTTTCGAAACAGACTTCAACGGTGGTGAAAGTCATTGAATGAAGTTTTAATTTGAAGTGAAAATTTCCTTTAACGCGTTTTTGCTGTGGAGTGAACGTAAGTGGACCGTCACGCTCGGGTCGGTTACGCTGAATCGGGTTTACTCGGCTCCACTCGACATCAAACGCGCTCGGATCGGTTACGCTGAATCGTCTATACTCGGCTCCAGTCGTCATCAGCCACGTTTACTGGCCGACAAGAAGTGCATCGTTCAAATGTTATTATATATGATCAGTGTAATATTTCAAATGTTTACAATTTGTGATGAATTTTATTAATAATGAAAAATTTATTTTTAGATATTTAAATAAATTTGAATCTAAAGTATTTAGAACATATTTCAGCTTCCATAAGCCTATTTTTTCATTCTTAGAATATAATTAATCCACACATATGATTGTATATCTTGTAACTAATACCACTTTAAGAATACAGACAAAAGAATAAATAATTTTATATGACAATATTAATATCACATTGTTTTTGATTCACCGAACTAATCAGCACTAATCATATAATATATTACAACATAAATGTAATATATATATATATATATATATATATATATATATATATATTAAAATTGTAAATTAGAAGTTTTCACTTCTATCGTGTGGTCATAAACACACACCCTTTTTTGTAAACTGGAATTTTTTGAAACGATGGAAACGTTGGCGTTCATTTATGAGCTTCTTACTATTATTTTGGTGACTTTTTCACTAGAATACGGAGTTTTAACCACTGGTACTCTAAGTTTTCGTTATTCATCTGAGTAGAGAAGTTAAATAATTGGTTTATCTAGCTCATCTCAATGAAGTGAATGTATTATGTTATTGAATAATTATGGATTGTTCGTATTGTGGACTCAATATAAGCAACACTTTCAAAATGCCATGTCTTCAATTTATATTCATGAATGAAGGCTAATTTATGATTTACGAACAAACTGTATTAATAAATTTTCAAAATATTTATGTATCTAGAATGTAGATAATAAAGTGAAATCATCATCAGTGTTACTGATACAAATAATAATTTTGGTAGTAAGGATGTATTTTAAATTCTTTGGTAACAGCAATGACTACATAAATATGTAGTCATTGGTAACAGTATCTGACAGCTTATACGTTTCGATGGTGGAGGGGAGAGAAATTTGAAGACAAAGAAATTGGTACACTTTTTACACGTTTAGGTCGAATAACAAAAATGTTAACGGAACATTGTCAAAACAGAAATTTGATCACATAACTCGGGAGATGAACAACAATGGAAATAATATAAACACCTAAACAACAACTAACTGGATGAGTTGTGAAATTGCAGACAGTGGGACGCATGGCATGTCACAATGACAATGGCCACTACCGGTTGCATTGTGATCCAGTCTTCATGTCACAGCATATAGGGTAACAGATGATGTAGAGCAACGAATTGTTAAAAATACGTGTAGCAGGAGATAAAGGCTCTGCGGGAGTGAAATAAAATTAGAAAAATGCCAGATTATGACATATCTATGAATTACTAGATAGCAGGTTTATTGTGCACAAAATAGTCCTAATTTCATTTTCAAGGTCAGGAAAACTCCAAACTTAGTAGACATTAGGCTAGGTTTACTACGTATGAGTGTAAATCAACCCTCTCTGTCGCTCTTATACGTTGCCACCTTCCTTATTGTTTTATATTTTCAATTCAATACGTTAGTACTCGATGCCTTTGACCTTCAACTCACATTTGCTTAGTTTACACCATCTGAACTCGACCACTGCTCAGGGGGCGGAGCTTCTTTCCATTATAGACTTTGCTGACTTCAAAATAGGCCTATACATCGGAATATCTATGATTGATTAATACACTATAAATATTACATTATTAATGACCTTCACATCTATGAAGTTTACAGTAATTATTTCACTCTTCCTCTTTATGAAACCAGTTTTGACGCTGCAGCCAATTTTTTATCGTATTTGAATACGTCTAACTATAATATACCGCATTCAAAAATACTTTTATAGTCAATTGTGAATTGTTCAATTTTTAAAATATTTAATAATTGAAATTAATTACGATAATTTTATTTGTGACATAATGAAGGCTATACATATAGATAAATTGAGCTTTTGAGAAAGAAATTTTTAAATAGCGATACACACATTTACGGTACTGAAAATTATTAAATTTATGAACGAGTGTAAAAGAATAATATGCTGCAAATATTGTTATTGACATTAACGTAATAATAATAAATTGTAAAAAAAAAATGCATAAATTTTGTCTTCTTCCATCCCCAAAACCAAATAAAAACCAATCAAAATTTTCGTGACCAAAAATTTTAGTTAGGTAGTTGTCAATAATTAAAAAATAAATAAGACACATGAACGACGCTATGGAAAAATAGTTATATATTTCAAAAACTATCTAAACTTGCTTCACTTGTACCATAAACACGTCGTCACGTAAACTTTATTCAATGACGGGGTTTTAATGACGGCGGCCAATGTTAATTTTTGTTTTATGCTAATTATTCTTGAAATGTAACTTTTTTTTTTGCTTATAATTTTGCACGTTTTGAGTTATTAATATTCACGTTACAATAAAATTTTAACGAACCGGTAGAGCCATGACTGAGTGTTGATTTTTTTATGTCACGAAACGATATTTTTAGAGAGATACATTTTATTTGAGTCTTAGCAAAATTTGAAGAAAATCTTTATAGCAGATTATAAGACAATCGTAATTTTGACATATCAATCCGATTATCCTAAACAAAATGGCGGCCCAAAAAGTAAAATGGCTGAAAAGAAATCTGCAACCCCCCCCCCAACGTTTTTGTTATTTGAGATATTTGAAAGCGGTTTGCGCCATTCTATTTTGGAGCCATTTTACTTTTTGGGCCGCCATTTTGTTTAGGATAATCGGATTGATATTTCAATTACAGATTCTCTCTCGTTTTTTCATTACGAACAAAATGACGTATCACATGTCTATCCTATTTGGAATATTTTGTAGGGTTACCTCTCCCCCTTTGGGCCCCGGGACCCAAATTTGAAAATTATTTTGTCATGAAAAGTGTCCCCTACCTCCAAAATAGAATGGCGCAAACCGCTTTCAAATATCTCATCTAACAAAAACGTTGAGGGGGTGCAGGTTTCTTTTCAGCCACCCTGTATATATATATTATCGGTTTCTACTTATAACGTATATCTGACTCCAAAAATAAAATAGCGGAGAAACATTATAATATTTTTACTCAACCGATTTTAATCAACTTACTTACAATATCTTTTTTAGAATGCTAATTTCTAATTTACTAACGTCTTTTATACTGACCTTCAAACATAATATGAATGCCAACAATTTCAACATATTTGTTTTACAACTCATTTTATTCACGTTATTTTCCGTATGTTTTTGATACTGATTTAAAATTTACCAAAAAATGTGATCCTGGAGTATTAAACACCCCAAAAAAATAGATCAACATTTTTTTTCCAACCGATTTCCTTAAAACTGATTTGCAATATGGATTTTACGATGTTGGTCTTAAATTAATTAACATATTCTACGTTTATCAGTCTCCAATTCCGGCTTCTTTTATAACCAAAATGGCTTCCAAAATTTCAATCTTTTTGCGTCTCAACCTTTTTTTTATCACAATGATTTTGCATACGTAATTTATTACTCTGGAAATAATTTACTAACATATTTGAAATTGGAATAATACCTGCTTTTTTAAAACCAAAATAAATCGTTGACGCTACAATCCATTATATGGACCTAGGTCTGCT
This sequence comes from Aphrophora alni, assembly GCA_963513935.1. NCBI lineage: Eukaryota > Metazoa > Arthropoda > Insecta > Hemiptera > Aphrophoridae > Aphrophora > Aphrophora alni. The sequence continues at coordinate 101,042,990 of OY740766.1, forward strand.
TGATGACTTTTCAGCCAGTTCAGCATATCTTGTTCCTGTCACCGGATGTCTAACTTTCGTAACCAGGATTTGCTACCAATTGTAGGGCCTCCAAGTTCACCTTACAATGCTGGGTCGACACCGTAAACTTCTACCCCCATTACACCCACCTAATAATTAAAATTACGTTTATATTATCAACACTTTTGTTTCTCAACCGATATCGTTATATTTCATTTCCCATGTGTATTTTATAAGATTGACTTTCAAATAATATCCGATACATTAAAAAAACAAAAACGAAAAAAGGTAAAAAAATCCACATTTTGTGACTGTCTATTTCTTATAAAATTATATTTCGTATGTATTTTATGACTATTGTTTCCAGTTTACTAACATTGGTGTTGGAATAATACCAGCACCTTAAAACCCTACAGTAAATATCGTCATAATCTTGACATTTTGTTTATCTGTATATTTTAAATTAATAAATTACATTTTCTTGTCGTTCAAAGACGAAAAACCTCTCGGTCATCATTGTATTATATAAAAAAAAGAAGAAAATAAGATGGAAAAGATCGCATAGGAAAAATGAAGGAAATGAATCTAACCCAAGACTATATGAGTTTAAATTTTTATTCACTACACTTAAAAGTTTTGTATAATCAATTTTTAGTATATAATGTCGTATTAGTTTTAGAAATTTTGACTGAAAGTAGCATGATTTTTTTTTCGTGTAAACAGTTAGTCTTTGCTCCTTATAAGACAAATTTTCAGAAAATGTCCAATGTTTGCTTTCTGTAAATACCTGTTACACATAGATCTCACACCTCTAGAACAATCCCTCTCATCTTTGAGTATGTTCCGCCGACTTTTAGACATCTGATAAAGTAAGTTTGTAAGTTTCTCTTTTAAGCATGAATTTGTTTTTAAAAATATTCGCAATTTAATAACCAATCAAATATGGCGACAAAATTTGCTTTACTATCTCCGTGGGAATTAAAACTAGAGTGCTCATCTTATTGATAAATCATGAAAACTTATTTCGACCATTTAAAATTAGATAGATTGTAAAAATTAAAAACAATATTTGACATTGTTAACGATTAGGCCCAACTATAACTACACAATGTTTCTATTGTTGAGCTCATTCTAAATCCAAAACTCACACGATTTATGATCCTCTTCCGGAGGCTGCCTGAAAGACTTACATTTGCAACATAACGCATGAATATGTCAATTAATATTTGTCAATGTCGTAGTGAAGTTATCACTAACAGTTAAAAAATCCCAATATTTAAATGGGGCGGATTTTTATAATTTGCTGAAATGAATATTTACTTTTTTTATAACAACTTCATTGAATTTAGTATTTAGGCCTAAGTGTTTTAAAAGTAAAAATACCCTAAAATTATGTTCATTTGTATATATTTTTTCTATTTTTAATATCTTTATACAATAGATTTTGTAATACTGGATAAATTAATTATTTTATATAATTTGTACATTTTAAATTTGTGCGCTTAATGTGGTAATTGTTTTGTTAATTTTTACATGAGCGCTCAATGTGGCCAACATTAAAAAAATCCCAATATTTAATATGGGCCAGTATTTTTTTAGTTTTTATAATAATAACACATCTTTGAATTTTGTATTTAGGTGTTTTAAAAGTAAAAAAAAAACTTTATAAATATGTTCATTTGTACCCTTTTTCTAAAGAGGGCTCTGTTTTTAATAGTTTTATACAATATTTTTTGTAATATTAGGTAAATGGATAATTATAAATTTTGTAAAAAATAAATTTATTTTATTTAGTAACAAACCTTCTAGGATAAACACTATTACAGAGATTTATTTATTCTGAGGGTTTTAAATAACCTACAAAGTTATTGCCTAGATATTTTATACTATTAGCTGTGCTACTACAGTGTTTATTACCTCATTAATTATTATAAACATCTATCTTGTTTTCCTACTGATCAGAAGTTCTGCCCATTCCTTTTGAACAATTTTATATAAACATAAGCTTTTAAATAAGCTAATAAATTATAACAGATTATCAGTTAGAAACATCTGTTGAATCATTGTAAAAATACTAAGTTATTTTTATGGTTATATGGACCATTTACATGACGCTTATGGAAATGTACTTTAAAATTAAATTAAGTTTTTACTTTGTACTACATCAACGGATAGTTTTTGGACGTTTGTTTTTATTCTTCATATCGTAAATTTCTCATTTTAGTCTTTAGGAAATTAACCGTATACACAAATAAAAAACGTGCTACATATGGACAAATCAATCCGTTTACATTTTTTTTATCTGATAAATATAAACTAACAACTATACTACCATATGATTTATGCAACAGCTGTTCAATAACTCTAAAGTTATTTTTGCTTGCATCATTGCACAAACCGTTGCGCTTAATATCTGCGCGGTACCGATTAGTAAAATCAAAACAGGAGTGTACAGCCTACGAACGATAACTTTAAGTTCTCCTACAAAAGAAGTGAATTAGAACAAATCAAAAAACAACTACGAGATTTTTATCATGTCCTCATTTCTTTATTCACTGAGCTGTACCTAAATGTTTGAAACGAATATTATATAATATACGTATATATAGGTTAAACATATTTAGGGATACCTATCATAAGAACAAACAAAACAATTCTTAACAAATTTGGTAGACGTAGATCCCAAGGACTCAAACATCTTCACAATATGCCACTTCCAAAATTATATCGTTCAAAAAATGAAAATTATTCATTATTGTCCACTTAGAAAGTCGAATAACGCAAAAATGAGAAACCCGAATTTGACAAATGAGAATATTTATGAACCAAACCACTGAGAAAACCCTCACGAGAAAAAATTTTGTTTGAAAATAAATTAGAAAATAACAAAACTTGCCTTAACCATCATCCGATAGTATTTTGTTTTACTAACGAATTATAATTTCCTTTCGTGTTCGAATCGGAACATTGGTGTAATATTGGACCTTTACATTTTACACTTTCAAGATACCTTGAAGTTTTGAAATAGTTGACCTCTTAAGACGAACCCAATGTTTCATTTTCACTTTTGACATATAACTCCCTGAACTGTAATTTTTCTGGAGATGGAATTTGATTTTGTTTATGAGTATGCTTTAAAGTTAATGCACTGTTCATTGTACGAGTAATCGTAGATAATCGACCGGAACTATGTCAATTCAAGAATCACTCTTGTGAGAGTACATCTAGTAGAGATGTTGATTAGCGGTGCATATCCTCCGTGGTTAGGTTCTTTAGGTAATCCCGTGCACTATGGATGACGGTGCACGGTCACTGGCCGAGAAGAAATAATTTGTCATCGGAGATATAATGATTAGTTTAATTAGATGTTTCAAGGCCACGCTTCATTAATTGACTTTTCTTTTGCTAGTCATCCAAGTCTCTGGGATCGTTATAAAGCTGGTAGACAAGACGTTTTGATTGGAGGGGTCATGGGAGACATCACGCTATTGACATTTCCCAAAACGATATGTTGGCATATTATTCATTTTACTTTTGTAGGCTCTTCGCATCGTTAAACGAGTCGTACGTCATATCTTAAGAATTTAAATGAAGTGTTGGAATTTTAAGTTTAGATTTTAGAGAAATAATGATTGTGCGATTTATGCGATACCTGTTTTATTCTCACGTGGAGGACGTAAATTGTGTTGAGCCTTCATTTTATATTGGTCTTTTTATCGAATAATGACTCGTGTTAAAAATATACTGTCTGAGTTTGACGGTTTATCAATAAATAAAAGCTTAAATATTTTATAATGAAGGAAAATGAATTTATTTCACAAATACAGAATAAATTTCGTAATAAAATCTATAATAATATTTTTTAAATAAACTGATAATCTAAGTTATGTAATACTTACTCCATCTTGTGACTTATTTTGTAACATATTTTATGCGTTTCAGAAGGTATATTCCATCTTCAGACTGGCTCCTGAGAGGTCGTTAAAACATTAAAACTCTACAAAACTTACACATCACATACAATAAACAAATAACACTCAAATGCGCGACAGATGTACACCAACGGTTCAAGAGCGAGTCTGAAGATGGAACATATGTTACAAAATAAGTCACAAGACAGAGTAAGTATTAAATAACTTGGATTAAAATCTGTGACTTGGATACGATTACTCAAAAATGAGTTTTAATAACTTTAAACTGATAAGTATAAAATAAATCAATTTTATTTTGTCTACGTGATTATGTTTATTGAATTTTTACAAATATAGTGAGTAAAGTATCAAAAGATTCAACCCGATAAATCATAAATAACTGGTTAAAGTTTATTTAATATCTTGAATGGATTAACTATCATAATTGAGAATGGATGGCAGAAGTATGATTATTTCAATAAGATTGATGAATGGATTAAATGATACAATATTAAAACAATAAGGTTTTCAGTAAAACTGTAATAAACATGTGAAAAATATTAATTTTTACTCTCAAAAATGTCTTTAAAAAATGCTCTTGATTAGTAGTCTAACAATAGAATTTTGAAGTTAAAAAATATTTATGGAATCGAAATTAACTCTAACTCAACCATTTTTATACTCGTACTATGAATGATGTCTCCAACTATTCGAAACTATTGAGAAAAAATTACCCAAAAAACCGGACAACAGTTTTCAAAAATGTTTAAATTTTAAAATTCTTTGCTAGATTCACAATGTTTTGCAAATCGTACATATACAATAAAAGTAAACTATAATTAACATTTAGAAATTTTGCATTTATTGATCTATTTTAACGAAATTCCTACAAATTATGTTTTGTTGAAGCGCTAAGTTCGGTTTTTAAGTAGGCGGTTACAAAATTCTTTAAACTCTTAATTTTACACCTACATTTTTTAACATTTAATTTACACTTCATTTTTAATTATATTTATTAAACACATATTTTTAAGTTAACATCGGTCGTTACATACTTGGTCCCCACATTTTGATGTCAGCAAACAAATGAAGAATAATTCTCAAATAATAAGTATTGGATACATACCAACCGAGGTCATAGGTAAAGTTTAAAAAAATAATAATAACATACTAAATGTATGGTTAATCTGTATGTCTCGTTTAATCTGGCTGGTCGACAGATTTGTTTGCGGCTTGGATTTTTTTTAAGGAAAAAACCTCTGTCATCACCACCTTATAAATAATAAAGAAAAGAACATAAAATAAAGACTTTATTAAATAAAGCCTTCTAATACCATAATAAAAATAGCAATATCGCCACGGGTATAAAACAAGTTACATACCAATCGATGTACAGTACTGTCTGATTTGACAGATTCAAAACTGATTTTATTGTCAACATTTGTTTGAAACATTCTCGTGTTGTGATTTATTCCCTTGCTTACGATTTGATGTTGTTGAAAATGTTTAGGACTATTTTAACGTTTCCCAACCACATAAACAAGTGTGAATGTATTGACGACATGGTCGCCTGTCACATTATACACTAGATCTTGGTTTGTTAGCCCGTGTTAACTTCTACAATCCATGTAAAACACCGCTCGACTGGTTGTATTTTTTTCATTCTTTTTTAACATAAACTATCGTAAACAAAGAAATATAACCTCGGCGTAAACAGTTTAAAGGATATCTTATAAAGCAAATAGTTACATAGATTGTTTACGCAATCTTGTTTTACTTTATAGTTTTCACACTTGTAACTTGAATTGTAAAAACACTATTGACCGAGTAATAACTAACTGGCATAAAATATATGTGAATTGGCACAAGTTTTGTATTTCAAACGAATAGATATGTTAAATTTAAGTGAAAATAAAATGTTTAGATTTATTTTTTACACTCCAATTTAAATTTGCCATATTCTGTGATATAGAAACCATGGCCTTATAGTTTTGGAGGGTTTTAAAATTGATTCTGGGTAAATTTAAGTAAGTTATACTGGGTACAATTAAAGTACTTTATTAAGGGTTTATTTGAGTAATTTATAATAGGTAATTATGAGTAATTTATTCTGAGTAAATGTGAGTAATTTATATTGAGTAAATTTAGGTATTTTATATTGGGTAAATTTGAGTAACCTATTTCGGGTAAATTTGAATATTTTATATTTGGTAAATTTCATTAATTTTTCTGGTCAAACTTAAATGATTTGTTCTGAGTAATTCCTTTAATTTAAATTGGGGAGATTTGAGTATTTCATATTGGTTAAATTGTGTATTTTATTAAGTACAATTTTTAAAGTACAATTCTTAAATAAAGAACTAATTATGGGTATATTTAAATAATTTATTTTGGGTAAATTTGTATAATTATTAAACTAAAATAGATATAATAATTTTAATTATTTTGTGAAATAAAATGTTTTTTTCTTTTTTATGTTGACCATTTCACAAGTTATCTTGGAAAAATTGATATTTTAACGATTTCCGTTATATTATGCTAGAAAATAATGATACGAATTTATTTCACTATGAAAATAGATAACAAAATGCAAGAGACAGACACTAACTGCTAACAAAGGGATATGATACTTCCTTCAGTCTAAAGTATTGTAATAGTTTATTTATTTTAACAGTATTACCTTCAACCCTTCCTGCTTTAACATAGTCTGCTTTCTTTTCTAACTGATTTATTTGTTTGAAACAGAATTTCACATATAATTTGTTCAGATATAAAACATTTTAAATTAGGATACCGTATGAAATGGTAATACCAAGTTCTGAAGATTTATAATTAAAATAAATTTTTTGATTACAACAATTTTAATTAGTTAAATTGCTATTAAGTACTTCTCAAAAGTTAAAAAACTTTGTTAAATCTCAAAATGACAAATGGTTAAAATAACGAAACTGTTTAAAACTGTTTTATATCCTTTATATAAACCAATATCAGTAGTAGAAATATAAATAAACTACTCCCCAACATTACATAAAATTTCGTCTCACGAATATACAAAAAACTAAAATCTAGATAAATAAACATTTAATAAAAACAGAATCTAAAAAAGTGTAGGCTTCTAATAGTTTGTAAAATATCAAATGACAGCAGCGATTATAAATATAATTTAATTTTAAATCGTGATAATATTTTTTTTTTTAAGTCAAATTTTGTAAAAAACGAGTACATTTCAAAATTACTAACATTGGTTGGATAGTTTTATCTTTACACTTCACAAGCAAGCAAATACACAGTCTTGTTTCATTTTAAAAAAAAAATCTCTTTTTTATAATCAAAAATACTCAAAGTGGATATTTCAAATATCGAAAATCTATAAATCTTCTTAAATCAATGTCCCAAACCATAAATAAAAGAAAAATACAGTCTTGGAGTAATTTGAGAAAAAAACTAATTCTACGTGATTCAGGGTTGTTTCGTTATTTACCAAATTACCCATAAATTATCATTTGATTTTACTTGGGAAAAGGTTGCGACTGATTCGTGTAAATTCAGTCTTAAAGGCTACATTTTACCACTGATGTACCAAAATCACTGGAGCAGATTTTGAGAAAATATAAATTTTTAGTTTTAGTCTTATGGCAGCTTTCCTCTGAAATGTTGAGCTTGACTGAGTTGGTTTTGTACATGAAAGTCATTATTGAGCTCTTCACAATAAATTGAAAGAAACTTAAGTTACTATTAGAGAAAGTTGGTTTTTAAAACTCTGATTTAGTATTCAAACAACAAATTAAATAAATTTATACTGTTCTCGTAGAAAAAATCTTTTTAGAGACGCCCTAAGACCGTACTTTAATCACGAAACATATTTAATTGTGGGGGAAAAAATAACAACGAAAATGAAGATAACATTTGTGTTTTTCAATTATTTTTTTCATCAATTTAACATACACTCATCCGTACATTTGCAAGAGATAGTTATATTATATATTATGATTACTATTACTTTTGTTGAATTGTTTTCAGAACTTAAATTTACAATGAAGTAAAGTCGAAGCTATCTCGTCAGATGTCTTAATCTAGAAAATCGTGATATAAGCATTTGTTTAATGCTGTCGGTAGGTAACCTAGCAACCAAAATTAAAAATATACTTAATGCAAATAGGATCAAGCTGAAGTGAGTTGACGTGATGTCGTTACTCTCGGCTTACTCATAGCACACATGACTGCTGTAATGAGTTCAACACGAACATCCAACTCGTGACATGGGAAACTGCATTACACAACCGATATATTAGCTAATTTACATTTGGGGAAATAGTTATTCGAAGGATCTGACCTGTGACATAACTAAGACCAAGAAATGTGTTCTGATCCTAATCTACAATAAAATATCTGAAAGTAAGTTCATTTTCATATTAATTTATATGACAAATAAATATAATATGAGCCTATCAGTAAATTAACTTTAAACCGTTTATTATATTTTGGTAAAACGGTTTCTTTTAGTAATATGTTGGACAAGTTTTAACCAACAACTTACCCGTTTCAAAATGGCAGAAGTTTCAACCGTGTTTTTCTATACTCCGAATCATGTTCAGTTAGGAGTGTCTATTTAATACAGTGGTGTAGTTATAAAAACATTGCCTAATGTCATTCTAAAAATAAAGAAAAATTTAAACAATAAAACACATAAATAAATAAAAGAAACTTCTTTTTAAGGTTTAAAAGTAAACCTTCTTTTTTAAAACTGAACCTACGTTTGTGCAGCAATCCTGCTTTTCCATAATGCCAGTAAGTGCAGAAACTTTCATTTGATTTGTACAATCAATGCAATTCATACACTGCTAACCAAACGTAAAACAAAGTATAGATTGTAAGATTTTTCGATCGATTTAAGAAAACTATACACTTAAACATGTTCGTTATTATGAAAGAAATTAGACGTCCAATAAAAGACAGGTTTCTCTTTTAAAATGCTGAATATTTAAAGAATAATTTCGCCATACAAAATATTATTAATAACAGGTATATTAACTACACATATTTTGATGTAAATACATTCGTTTTTCGATTAACGAAATTTAAATAACAAAACCTCTATTTGTATATTATTTTTAACCGAATATTATATTATTACGAAAACTTAAACTCGAAAGTTTTTTATAAATCTTTGTCCTAATTAATTTATCATTAAAATCAAAAAGAGTTATTACATTGTATTTTAGCATTTACAAACCTATTTACACTGTAAATTTTGTTTGTAAATAGTTACGTACAAACTGTAGACACTTCAAGTTTAGTATAAATACATCAATTTTATTTGGTTTAAAAAAGAGTTTATCTGAATAATTGTCTTAACATAAAAGTGCTGTTAATTTGAAAACCAAGGTTGGGGACAATTTAGACATTCACTTTTATAAAATGACGTTTTCCTATTAGAACATTTCACGAGAAACAATGTTGAGATAGACTTAAAACAAATTGTACACGAAAGAAAATATCTATCACAACCAATCGGTTAGTGGTTCAGCCTAAAGAGCAACACAAATTTATTTCTTCCTAGCCTCCAAAATTAATATAAAGAAACTTCAATAGATATAGAGTTATAATTCCACATAAAGTGGGTGAAGTGAGGTTATATAAATAGGCACATAAGTTAAACATGTCCTTTTTTATATTTAAATTTTCTAACGATGCCTGTTTTATGTTTCTACCATACAAATAACAATCGACACTCTTTAACGTAGCAAAACCAGTCTTATCCAATTTATCCAGCATCATACATCATGTTCGGAATAATGATGGCTGAAGTTTGAACAGCTTTGTTTCTCTTTTCTTCGGTTTTGGCTCGTTTTAATAGAATTTAAATGCATGTGTTTCAAAATTGATTAGTAACGTCTAGGCACTGTGAAAAGGTTGCCCGTCTAATGTTTAACAAAACACGTGGCTATAAAAGTACAGTCGAAAGAGGTAAATGTAAATAATACTCTTTTTAATTGAAGTAATGTATAAAATATTGTCGAAATAAAACTCGAGGTCTTGTATAAACTTTAGTAATTTGAATTGGGTAGGTACTGTTTGGAGGTATAAAATCGATTTATGACCACTTGTTCAAATGTCCCATCGCCATTGTTTTAAGTCGATACAAATTTGTAGCCACTATATAACTCTAGAAAAGCTGATTATCGACCGGGATATCTCGACGGAAGAACTTGATGAATATAAATGAGACAATCTTGACATATTTATTTTGTTGAATATTCCCAGGTTCGAGGTGTTTGCATGTTATTATAATATTTTAACGAGGCATGAAAACACTTTGCATTTTGTAAATTACGCGCATGTATTCCATGGACATGGTTCCTCGAAATGACCACTGCCGCTTCTAATTCTTTCCACTTCTAAAGTTTGGGCAGTATAATTAACTTGGACTTTTTGATGGGTTCAATCAAACTCGTTTTGGACAGAATTAATTCGTCTTTAAACGTAATCCGCATCCAAATTCCTCAGTGATATAAGCAGCCCTAAGCTTACTGTCAGATTTATTCGGTAGTTTCTCAGGTGTATGACTAGCTTTGTGCTTCAACATATCAACAGATTTTAAAATTTGTGTGCTATTTTTATAAAGAGTAGGGATAAAACTTGTGATTGCCAAAATGTTATATATTAGACAGTCAAAATAACCTTAAACTAATGTGTAGTTCAGTATATTGTAGGACATACTTTAAACTCCTTGGCTTAACAGCCATTCAATCAAGCAATGCGTGCCGTCGCCGTTGTTCTAAGTAGAGCCTACTAATTATAGCTTCTAATAATGGCTCAACAGTGTATATTATGTTTGAGCCCCCTCGAGGATTGAACACGAAACCTCTCAAATAGAGTTAGCTACTAACAGTTTCTTAATTTTCCACACAATACCATATAGATTTGAACCCCCTTCAGAGATTGACCTCAGAATATCTCAACCAGAGTGAACTACAAATTATAGCTTCTCAATTACTCAACCTATGGTATGTCAACAGCGTATATATTTGAGCCCCCTTGAGGATTAAACTAGGAACCCATCAGCTAGAATAAGGTATTAATTGTATCTTCTCAGTTACTCATCCGATGGTGTGTTAACACCGTATATATTTCAGCCCCAGGGTAGATTGAACCAATTTATCTCACAATGTTGGGGCAATACCGTATATGTTTGAGCCCCTTCTGAGATTGAATCTGAAAATTCTCAAACAGTGTTAGCTACTGCTTGAATTATTGGCTCTTCAATTTTTCAACCCATGCTGAGTCAACATCATAATATATGTTTGAGTCCCCTCGCGGATTGAACCAGGAACCTCTCAATCAGATGTTAGCTACTAACTATAGCTTCTCAATTTATCTTACAATGTTGGGTCATACCGTATATGTTTGAGCCCCCTCTGGGATCGAACCAGAAACTTCTCAAAGTTACCTACTAATTTCAACCAATGCTGAGTCAACATCATATATGTTTAAATTCCCTCGGGGATTGAACCAGAAAACTCTCAAACAGAGTTAGCTCTTAATGGAACCTTCTCAATTTTTCACGCAATACTGTGTCTACACGGAATAATTAGCTCCCTCTGGGATTAAACCAGCAACCTATCAATTAAACTTAGCTACTAATTGTAGCTTCTCAATTATCTCACAATGTTGGGTTGTTCAGTGTAGGCTATATGTTTGAACCCTCTGGGATTGAAGCCGTACCCTCTCAACTAGAGTTAGCTACTGATTGTAGATTTTAATTTTTCAACCAATGCTGGGTGAATACAGTATATATTTGAACGTATCTGGGATAGAACCCAGTAACCTCTTACTAGTAAAGATAGATCTCACTTGCCACTAGTCTAGCGGGTGATTCAGGGTGGGGCACATACGTGCTCAGATATTCATATATTAAATCAATGTCAAGCGAGGAGCGGTTACGAGATCAAAACTCAATTCCTTTCTTCTGAAAATTGGTTTGAAGGATTTTGATTAAATTTTATTGAAAAATGTACAAACCAAACCGATGTCCCAAAGGAAAGGTATCTAACGCTGTGTATGTGAAACCATTTAACAGATCAAAACGATTTTGTTGTACATAATCGTACAAACATTTATACTCGTCAATGTAAAGGTCGATTTTAAAATTTTAATCTTAGTCAGAAGTTCTGTTTGTTAAAAAATTTAAAATACATTAACCTAAAGAAACTTACCATCAGTTATCTGTTACGTGAATATTTAAACCATTTCAACGTACGTTACCATAATAACCCATTTTTATAACAGCGGATTCATTAGAACAATCATAAAATCAATTTGAAGTTTGTTTGACCAACTAGATCCTCGAAAAATTATCATCTTAATATAAATTGTTTCTTTTGGGTCACATAACATAGGCTTAGTGGTATGGTCTTCCTCTCTTAGATGACAAAATTATCCTACAAACTTTCTCACAAAAGACAAGACTTCCGTACATTACTTCAGCTGTTTCAATGTTAAATATGCATTTTATTACTTATAAAAATATTAGTATACCCTTTAACGACTTCTTGTAATTTAAAAATATTTCTAAATTTTTTTTACGATTAAATTTTAAAATTAAAATTTGTACGAGAATATTACAGTTTTCGTTCATTCAGTTACAATAAAAATATTTTTTGCTTTGTATTATAAAAGAGGCTTAGCCTGGGAACACACTGGAGAGTTATTTATTTTGTTAAGACCCTTCCCGATTTTTGTCCTCCGAGGGGTAGATCTGTTTTTAAGTTCGTAATGTAACCTGTATGAATCGTTTAAAGTAGTATAGAAAATGTTAAGTGATGGCAAAAATCTGGTTGTCAACCCAAAAAAAGTGGACCGATTTTGATCAAATTTGATATTTGGCCATATCTCGAAGAGTTTGTTTATTTATTTGTTCGATAACTTAGAATTGAGATGTAGCTAAACACAAAAAATACGTCTTTCTCAAAATCGGGAAAAACTATTTTGATCAAATTTTTAAAAAATGTAACGAGTAAAGGACCCAAACGAAACATATTGGTCTCTACTTTCCCAAATGTGTTAGTTCCACTGCTATTGATAAACATAAAAAAAAATCTTCGTTAAGCTAATATAAAATTCCAAATTTCTCAACATCTCTTTTACTGATATCGTTCAAATTTTATTACAACATTCAGAATAAATGACCTAAACTGAAAATTATGCAATATAGTAAGAATAAGAAAATTACGATTCAAGAAAAATCGGCAAGAGACTCTGACCACTGTTAAACATTCCATTCCAATTAAATAAGATTTACGCTTAAGACACAAGCGAAGCAAGTTTATCCTTTAAATAAATATTTTTTGAAATATTTTCTAAATTTACACAATGTTGATAATATGTGGAATTATTCTATACCTTAGTATCTACCATAAGAAATACGCGTAGGAAAACTTTGTATACGAAAAATAACAGTTTTTTCTTTCTCCGGTGTAAGATGTGATGATGGCGATTATTATGCTTGGATAGTTTTTGGTGTGCCAGAAAGTTAGTGCAATGTATTTATTCAATAAGGAAATAAGAAAGACGTTGATTACTGAGAGAATGACAGATTTAGTATGTAACCGTTCGAGTTTATAAATTACGAACTTCAAAATAATCTTTACTAGACGGATTACAAAAATTTAGTGGTTTCCATCCCAACGGTACTAAAATACTAATAAAAACAGATATTTAGATGAGCACTAACCCGGTGATTTGCAGTGAAATTCTTCCATCGGATGACCTGGTCTCAAACTATAAACTGAAATTTATTGTTCACTCGCTTTTATACCTCTACCAAGCGGTATTAAAATAATTTGGTTTGAAGAATTTCTTTGAGATCTTTATCAGAGTAGTTTCATTCCATCAGAGAAGAAGCAGCTCCTTTAATTTAATTTTGGTTAGAAATGTATTAAAGTTGTTTATGATCGGTCGAAGCGCCGTACAATGAACAGAACTCGTGCTTGTATGAAGCTGTCAACAGTTTAATGCTATTGGGAAAGTATGTTTAATTGCGGGGACATTCCTTCTAAATTGTTTTCTTTCAACATCTTCTTTGGTATTTTTACTTTTTCTTATTTAGAAAAAATGTTGTTTATTCAATAACACATTAGTAATAGTAAGGGAAGAATTTAAGACGTTTGCTCGTTAATATTTTGCTGATGTCTTCATATTGTTGTCCCTACTGAAACTTTTGCGAGAGAAAATTATTTCATTTTGTCAAATATTTTCAAGCTTATAAAATTGACGCTTGTGTAGGTAAGATTTAAATTAAACCTTACTTTTATAAATGATTGTCGGTGCGATGAATTAATTATTAATATATTTCAAGTTTTTTTCCATTTTGTAGGCCTACCTGTTAAATATTACTTTACCTGATTAAAATTCAACAACATAGATTTAAGAAATTGCTTCGTGGTTTATTTTTTAATTTATTTCTAAGAGCCCCCGGTTGGTCCAGTGACTACAGCTCTGTGTGCAAGAGGTTCCGAGTTCGATCCCCGTGATGCTAACAAAAGTTATGTGTTGACCTAGTATCGTGAGAACACGTGGAGGTCTGATCACGAAAGGTAGAATTACACCTTCGGAAAGTCAATGTGGTGACGACACATTACCCGATGAAAAATCGTCAAGAGGAACTAAACTCACAATATGATGATGGACTAAGGAAAAGAAGAAATAACATTATTTTTGTAGAGTGAAATTGAAGAAATTTGGCCTTTTTGAACATTTAATCGGCCTTTATTTTGTATTGGTAAACAATACCTTAAAAATGAATTTAAATTTTCAAGCTCCCTCCGAAGTCCTATTTTGAAGGGAGTCAGTGCCTCTTATCACAAAAACGTTTGTAAGCTTCCTACCATTCCTAGTTTAATTGTTATTTAATCTTTCCGGAAAGTTTTGGACATTCAATATATGAGAAATATCAACAATGCTGTAAGATCTGTTATATCTTTCTAATGTATTGAAAGTAAAATTTATAAAGAACAATAAATAGCGTGTATTTAAAAGCACGATTCTTTGAGTTGAAGTTTGTCCCCGTTAATATATACTACATAAGAAAGTATAGTCGTACATAACATTGTGTTTCATGACGGATTAGGTGTGACGCCACGACTGTTTATGGGAGGATTCGTCCCCATACATCACAAGTTTATCTGTCAACAACTCGTCCCCTAATGGAAGCGTAGCCAGCGACAAAGAGTTGGCCTCCAAGCACGGACACAATTGTCAATAGAAAAATCTCCTTTTACCGGCTACCGACATAGACAACTTCTAAATACCCAAAGTGTGTCCCCCAAGAAGACATGACATTCATCGGCTACTGACAATGATTCTTTGTTCACTGCATTTCTTTTCTTTACTTCTGCTTTTCATGGTAAAGATCTGTATAAAAAGGAAACATTAGCTTTGCAGGTTGTTAACAACTAAGACTACAAGTGTACAATGGATTCAAAGGACGGTTTAAAAGTCAAGAATAAATTCAACTGGGTGTAGACACCAGGTACAAGAATACCAAACCCTCTGCAGTTCTTCTCTAAGTTATCCCAACATTTCTTGATTATTATATAAAAACAAACTTTTACACAGTATGCTAGTATTGGAGACTAACTTCGATCAAATTAGATAATTTTGTTAAAACATTTTTATGTTAAAAACCTTCTTATGAATGTCAATAAGATAAAATACCCGCTAGTACAAACACAGGAGAAATAGAATATTCCATGATAACTTAAATAAAATTACGTTTTTATATTATCTAAACAATTATCTTGGGGATTATAGCAATAATACTTATGGAATAATAATCATGATTTTCTAACAATCATCTTCGAATTATACTTAATTTCACTCCAAACCATACTCTCTCTCTCTCTCTCTCTCTCTCTCTCTCTCTCTCTCTCTCTCTCTCTCTCTCTCTCTCTCTCTCTCTCTCTCTCTCTCTCTCTCTCTCTCTCTCTCTCTCTCTCTCTCTCTCTCTCTCTCTCTCTTTTTGTTATCCGCAGTTTTATTTGTTAGCTGCGGATAACGGATATAATAACAATAACAAATATTTATTTTTGTGTTATATTTGTTAGCTGCAGATAACGGATATAGTAAAAATAACAAATATTTCTTTTTGAGTTTTATTTGTTAGCTGCAGATAACGGATATAATAACAATAAAAAATATTTCTTTTTGTGTTTTATTTGTTAACTGCGGATAACGGATATAATAACCATAACAAATATTTATTTTTGTGTTTTATTTGTTAGCTGCAGATAACGGATATAATAACAATAACAAATATTTACTTTTGTGTTTTATTTGTTAGCTGCAGATAACGGATATAATAACAATAACAAATATTTATTTTTGTGTTTTATTTGTTAGCTGCAGATAACGGATATAGTAAAAATAACAAATATTTCTTTTTGAGTTTTATTTGTTAGCTGCAGATAACGGATATAATAACAATAAAAAATATTTCTTTTTGAGTTTTATTTGTTAGCTGCAGATAACGGATATAATAACAATAAAAAATATTTCTTTTTGTGTTTTATTTGTTAGCTGCGGATAATGGATATAATACGAATATTAAATATTTATTTACAAATAATATTTATGCTGATAAGATAATTAGGCTATGTGTTTAAAACATGTTTTGTAGTCAGCGTTTAGAATGGGATTAACATCGTAAAACAGCTGTAAGATGTGTTAAACAGCCTGGATACATATCATGGTAATGAAAACCTATTATTATTAGGCAATAATGACCGCGAGATTTTTTGCCTTTAACCAACAAGTGAAACTAACTATTATTAGTCTATTATCATCAAATATCTCTGTCTTTATAGAGATCAAATTGCTCTGTTGCTAAACCTCAACACAATAATTTTCAGTAATTAATTCGGCTTCACCTCTGAACACATTTATCTATATGGGTTTGTCGTAAGTCTGATATGTTTCCAGAGAATAAAATTCATTTTTAACTCCATTCTACCTAGAACTTCTTTTAGCTAGATGAATGGCTAGTTTTCTCTTATAGTTCACCACAGCACAATAATTTTCAGTGGTTTAACTTCGTCCCGAATTCACGAAAACTTTTCACTTTCCTTTATCAGGCTGGTTGTATACTTCACACTAGGGTACTGGTGTTTAGCAGTTGTACTATTTTTCGGACTTCGAATCAGCTGTAAGATTCTCTGCTTTTGGCGGTGTTAGGAATAAGTTAATATTAGGTTAATATTAAGGTTATATTAGGAAGAACACATATTCACAAAGCTCAGAATGACCCAACTATTGTGAAACAATTAAAAAAATGTTGAAATGCTTGACTTGCAACTCAACTAGGTTAAACAGAGAGAACAAAAGGTATATAAGCGGTCAGCATGATTTGGAGGGGGGTCTCTTGTCTTTTTGGAGCTTGGAAGATACACGGCTGTGTTGCTAGCCGTGGTGGAAGATGGCCCAGGAAATCTACTCAACAAACCGTAAGCAAGCATTTCTATACATAAAGTCACCAGTTAGAAGACTTGTAATTTCTTTCATTTAAAATATAACGATAGTTGGAATACTTCTGGGCTTTGAATAAATAATATTGTTTTGTTTTATTGTTTAATTGAATTCCTATTTTTGTATTAAAGTATTGTATTAAAGTTTTGTATTAAAGTATTGTATTAAAGTGTTGTAGTAAAGTATTAGGGAAATGGACATAAGTTTCATGTCAAAGATAAGAGCTAATAAAATATTGAACCACTGATCTTGTAATTAATTAATAAATAAGAACCCAGGCATATTTTAAGGGCCGTTCATAATAAATGGTGCATCGGCGGTTCTTTTAGTTTTTACTAAAAATTAATAACTATTAAAATTGTGGCATATTCTTTTAATACATATTATTGAAATTGATTTTAAAATATTTTTTTTAGTTTTTGAAGTTTAGAAGTTATTAACTTAATGTTGTTATTTAATTATTGTTAGTTTGTTTAATAATAAGACAGGCTAAACTCTAGTCATGCCATTGTTACAATAACATTAAAAAAAAAAATTGTAATAGACAATTAATTCATCTTTATTTAGTGTGTTGCTTCGTTGTTTTTGAAATTTGTGACCGATTGCTTTTTTCCAAATCGATAACTTATTCCTAACAGCGGCCAAACTACTCTGTTTCTTCACACCAGAAGAATGGTTTTCCATGATTTGACTTCATCTCTGAAATCATTTACCCGTAAACATAAACTGTACATTTTATTGTTTTTCAAAAAGATAAACATCGAATACTAATGTTTTTTAAAACATTTTACATCTACACTATCACCTTCTCACACATACGTAGTATAGAGTAAGTTATTTGACGAGTCGAAAAATCGCAGTCGAAATTTTTGCTCATTTATTCGGTCTGAGTCGTAAGTCCAAAAAATGCGTTTTTAGAATGATGTCTATCTGTCTATGTGACATTTGTCTCTACTCTACAGTCCAAACGTTTCGATCGTATTTCGGGACTTTTTCAGTTTTGTTTATAATTCTGAACAAGAATTCCAAGGTGAATTGTACCTCGGAATTGGCACACCCGTACTCACTAAAATGTGCTGACAAATGTTTACATGTCTTATATGTAGTAAAATAGCATAACATTTTGACGACAAGCGAATAATCAGAGTATGTAAATATATATTACATAGGAAGGAGTACATCTACATAAACACAAATTAATATAATCCTCATACTTATATATATAATTATTTTAATACAATTTATTACTCTTATAAAAAAACTCCAAAATACGTACTTTCTAAAAATTTGTAATGTTATTGAACATAATTTCCTTGCTACAGGAATACTTTGAGTCTAACCTGTCGGATTGTAGCCCGATGACGGCTAGTCCATTGAACCGACATCTGATAGATAAAGAATAAATTTGACAGCTGACACTTTCGGCTGATATTCAATTTACAACTAAATATTGATATTTCAAGATGTTTGTCCGATAAGACCCTTGTGTGCCGGTTACCAAACACTCATTCGACTGAATATTCAAATTCTTTTATCTATGCATAGAGCGTACTGTGATACAAACGATTGATTACAGAGTTCCCTGCAGTGTTACAAACGATAGTTTCACAATGCTACAAGTTGTAATGTAGACGGTGTTACACATTAGAGTTTCCCTAGAATTATAAAATACAGTTTCTATAAAATATAGCTTCTACAGAATTATAAAACATACTGACCGCAAAGTTAGAAACTATTGTTTCACCATTGTTAAAAACTATAGACCTTTAAGTTTATAAAACTTTAGTTATAACAAAGTTATAAGACATTTGTGGTATTACAAATTGCAATACCCATAGTGTTTCAAAAGACACTTCCTTCATTGTTACAAACTATAGAATTTACAGTGCTATAAACTATAATTCCTACAGTTACATACAGTGTTACAAAATTAAAGTTCTACCGAGTTAATAGTTAAGATTAAATTACTTCGTGTTTACTTTGTATTTCATTAAAGATATAAGTTTCTACAAACTTATATGTTGTAGTGTTACAAATTATAGATATACAGTGTTACATACTAATGTTTCTACAATGTTACATACATGTCTCAGTGTTCCAAATTAAAGTTTACACAGTGCTTCATATTATAGTTTCTTCAGTGTTACAAACTGTAGTTTATACAGTGTTACAAAGTTAGCGTTTACAGTGTTACAAATCACAGTCCCTAAACGTTTACAAACAACAGCGTCTTAAACTGTCACAAATTACAGTGTGTATACTATTAAAAACAAATATGACTAAACTGTTACAAACAACAGTACCTATTCTGTTACAAATGACATGGCCTAAACGGTTACAAACCACAGTGTCTAACTTTTACAAACAACAATGCCTAAACCTTTACAAACAATAGCGCCTGAACTATCACAAACGATAGTACTCAAACTATCACGAACCACAGTGGCAAATTGTGACAAACGAGTGTCTATACTGATACAAACAACTGGGCTAAGCTGTTACAAAAGACCTCGATACAAACCAAGTCAATATCTTGCTTATTTAACACCACATGTTATTTTACCTTTTGTTTATAAACTACGACCCAAAAAAGGAAGAGGTGTTTAATTATTTTTTTTATTAAGTTTTGTTAATTAAGTCTGTTAACAGTTTTGTCGCCGATTGGTCTGTTTTTGAGCCTGTTGTTAGTGTTTGTTTCGTTTGTAAACAGAACAAAATATTTCCCTTCCGAACCACTTAATTGTTGCCTATTACCATAAAAAATAAAAAGGGATACCATTACATGGGATTGACAAAATGAGATCTATACTTCGAGCATCCTAAATATTCAAACATACGTATTTCAAATCTGTCTAAGCTGTTTTCAATTTTATAATTTTTCAAAACATATTTAAGTTTGTTTACAATCTTTACAATCAAATATTTATAAATTGCTATCCGAATAAAAATAATTGGGAAGAACAATTTTTCATTAATTTTTTTTTTAACAACGAAATTTAATTTTCAATTAAAATGAAAAACTCTGAAAGGATTTTGTCTGTTGTGGAAATCGAGGGTGAACAATGTGTACATGTAGTCGACTGAAAAGCCGATGTGCTGAAATGAAGGGGTGGAATACGTTTAATACTCAGACTAACTAATTATTATAGTTACCAATAATATTTGTTGTCCGTTTTGTGACTTCGTTAATCACCAGACTAAAACGCGTTTCGGGGCCGAAGTCCCATCATCAGTTGTTCATAATCACTCTGTTGGAGGTCGTTACATTTCAAAACAAAAAACAAAAGTGTATGTTGTATGTTTGCATATGTTTTGTTCTATACTTGAAAATTTTTAATTTAAACAAATTTTGAGAATGACTATTTCTTAAATGATCCCATTTTAAGAAAATGTACCTAAAATAAAATTATCTTAAAATATTATTGTATTAATCCTGTAAAAAAATATAGGTTTACGTTTGAAAATTTTGTTTTGCATTTTCTGTGATAGTTCAATTTGGTTATGTGTAGCCAAATTCTTATTTTTCTGGTGTCATTCGTTCAAAAGTTGTCAGACTGTTCCCCTAATTTAATGACGCTCCGTATATAAAACAACAATTAATTATTAACCTACAAAACTGCACTTTAGTTTTATAATGAAGTAATGCAGTTCACGCGTCACGTTTAACATTTTGTTAAACATTAGTGTGGGTTTTAAACAATCTCTAAGCTATAGAATTGATTATATTTTTACAAAACCTTAATTATTCGACCTAATAGACTTGAACAGGCCAAAGCTAATCTCCTGTAGGTTTGACATACGCTTGACAACTTAATCAACTGCTCCCACTCGCAGCAAGGTTTCTTCCTTCCTATTGTATTACAAACTGCATACAGTTATCGATTAAACTAGTGTTTAGTTCTAATCTTCGATCTTGATTGTACGAAATTAAGAATCTTTCGTGTTTCGGATGGACTTTATTTTTATTTGCAGGTTATTAATGACAATGTTTGTCTGAATGCTTGTCTGAATATAAAAGGCGCGTAGTTGTTATGTAAGAAAATTATGTGATGTTTCAAAAACCCGATATTGGGTTCTTCACGGAAGTATTTATTTTGAGATTTATTTATAATAACAGACAATAACGTCATGGATCATCCATAGTTTTAATTACTAGTAAGCCGTATTTAACGCCATATATCATCCATAATTACAATTAATTAGTAGTAAACCTCATTTGCCTCAAACTTTTATTTCAAATATTTTTGCGGGTTTTCTGAACTGCATACGTGAAGCGCGCACAGATTTTTGAATCATCCTTTATGTAACGATTAAACATAAAATATTGTATCCAAGATTCAAAGCACCATATTTATTGTGGTTCTTGATTTAAATACAGTTATAGTTCAAATGTTAATAAAGCACCGTATTTCTTTGTAACTCTTGATTGAAATATAGTTATATTCCAAATGTTAATAAAGCACTGAATTTCTTTGTAACTTTTAATTGAAATATAGTTATATTCCAAATGTTAATAAAGCACTGAATTTCTTTGTAACTTTTAATTGAAATATAGTTATATTCCAAATGTTAATAAAGCACTGAATTTCTTTGTAACTCTTGATTGAAATATAGTTATATTCCAAATGTTAATAAAGCACTGAATTTCTTTGTAACTTTTAACTGAAATATAGTTATATTCCAAATGTTAATAAAGCACTGAATTTCTTTGTAACTTTTAATTGAAATATAGTTATATTCCAAATGTTAATAAAGCACTGAATTTCTTTGTAACTTTTAATTGAAATATAGTTATATTCCAAATGTTAATAAAGCACTGAATTTCTTTGTAACTTTTAATTGAAATACAGTTATATTCCAAATGTTAATAAAGCACTGAATTTCTTTGTAACTCTTGATTGAAATATAGTTATATTCCAAATGTTAATAAAGCACTGAATTTCTTTGTAACTTTTAATTGAAATATAGTTATATTCCAAATGTTAATAAAGCACTGAATTTCTTTGTAACTTTTAATTGAAATATAGTTATATTCCAAATGTTAATAAAGCACTGAATTTCTTTGTAACTTTTAATTGAAATATAGTTATATTCCAAATGTTAATAAAGCACTGAATTTCTTTGTAACTTTTAATTGAAATACAGTTATATTCCAAATGTTAATAAAGCACTGTATTTCTTTGTAACTCTTGATTGAAATACAGTTATATTCCAAATGTTAATAAAGCACTGTATTTCTTTGTAACTTTTGATTGGAATACAGTTATATTCCAAATGTTAATAAAGCACTGAATTTCTTCGTAACTTTTAATTGAAATACAGTTATATTCCAAATGTTAATAAAGCACTGTATTTCTTTGTAACTCTTGATTGAAATACAGTTATATTCCAAATGTTAATAAAGCTCCGTATTTCTTTGTAACTCTTGATGGAAATATTGTTATATTCCAAATGTTAATAAAGCACTGAATTTCTTTGTAACTCTTGATGGAAATATAGTTATATTCCAAATGTTAATAAAGCACTGTATTTCTTTGTAACTCTTGATGGAAATATTGTTATATTCCAAATGTTAATAAAGCACTGAATTTCTTTGTAACTCTTGATGGAAATATAGTTATATTCCAAATGTTAATAAAGCACTGTATTTCTTTGTAACTCTTGATTGAAATACAGTTATATTCCAAATGTTAATAAAGCACCGTATTTCTTTGTAACTCTTGATGGAAATATTGTTATATTCCAAATGTTAATAAAGCACTGTATTTCTTTGTAACTCTTGATGGAAATATAGTTATATTCCAAATGTTAATAAAGCACTGTATTTCTTTGTAACTCTTGATTGAAATACAGTTATATTCCAAATGTTAATAAAGCACCGTATTTCTTTGTAACTCTTGATGGAAATATTGTTATATTCCAAATGTTAATAAAGCACTGTATTTCTTTGTAACTCTTGATGGAAATATAGTTATATTCCAAATGTTAATAAAGCACTGTATTTCTTTGTAACTCTTGATTGAAATACAGTTATATTCCAAATGTTAATAAAGCACCGTATTTCTTTGTAACTCTTGATGGAAATATTGTTATATTCCAAATGTTAATAAAGCACTGAATTTCTTTGTAACTCTTGATTGAAATACAGTTCCAAATGTTGATAAAGCATTGTATTTATTTTAATAATTGGAGTAGTCAAGAAACCAAGTAATGTGTAATTAACTTTGCTATCAAGTGTTGTTCTGAGTTTAGTCGTTGCTAACAGAACTCGTTTCTATAAAAATGCAAATGCCTTTAAGAGAGAAAGTTTATGCACTTTATGCAACTGATCGTGCCTTGTAGCTCACGATTTAATGCTTGTTCCAATCAAAAATTATTCCCTGTCCCATGTTCCATACTAAAGTCATACAATTTATTCCAAACGAAGTTCTGGTTGCAACATTTACATTAATTAATGTTTCACGACCAAGGTTTATGCGTTTAGATATTTTAATCAAAGTTCTTTTTCAATTTTTCACAAACAATATGATTATGAAGTTTAAGAACTTTATATGCTATTAAAAAAAAAAGAACTATTGCATAGTCTTTTAAATTTTCAAAGAAAAAAAAATTGGACTTTCTGCGCAAAAAACGAATATATCTGCGCAAAACTCAACATCGATTTTTTTCTATTTCTAACGACGCGAAGTCAGGCAGTAAAAAACTTATACTTATTAATTCTGCTTCAATCAATATGATACCACTCCTTTCCTTGTTCAAAAACAAACATTATAAACCCCAAAATCGTACCCAAGACTTTATTTACAACTCAGGTTTATTTAAAAAAAATATATTGTAAGTTATATTTCTTTATAATTATACTAATACTTTTCGATGTCAACAAGAACGAAATAGTATAAGAATATTACTAATAGTATATTTCATGACTAAAACCAAAAGTGAAGCGAGGATCGAAAAGCTTCTTTTGGTCCAAGTGATGAACTATATTTTTCGTTATACTGCAATCAATATAAGAAAACGATTTCACAAAAACTAAAATGTTATAACCTATGTATCTTCAAATCGATGGTAACAGCTGTTTTAACAGTTATTTACAATCGAGAGTATCGGTTGCTTTAAAATCGTTAATTAATTCCTATAAACGAAATAACAGCTGATGACCTCGACCTCAGGTGATGTTTTTAGGTCCTAGGACTAAAAAGAACAACTTTAGCATCTCAATGCATGTATTGAAAACATCTGTTTTTGAAGCAGTAAAACTTATTTATTCCTCATTGTTATGGTGTAAAAATGAGTAAATACTGACTGCGCCAATCAATGTACGATCACGTGATTCTGAGATAAGTGCAGAAACTAAGAATGCGTTCTATAGTATCTAATAATTGTAACTGATTCTTTACTGTAAGACATACGTAGGTACACTCTCATATACTCACACTCATAGATCAAATATAGATGGCCAAACCACGATTGTACGTTTTTTGAGGTTGGTGTGGTCTGTCAAGGAGGAATGACTTGGGATTGTATCTGCGGAGGTGATGATTGAAAGATCGCTCAAGCGAAAATTCAATGTAGAATCGTATAGTCGATCATAAAACTTTACACTCCAATAGGAGCAGTACTTTTACATAATAATATTGTTTTTAATTATGTTTTTAATAGTTTTAATAATTTTTATCAAAATAGGCAATGTTTGTTACTATCATGTTTTCATATTCTTAATTTAAAATGGAAAAAAAGTCTTGTAATATATTTCCTGAAATAACATTGAAAATATATTTTTTAACACAATAATTTTGCTACTGTTAGGAATTCTTCTTTTACAAATAATATCACTGATATTGTAAACAAATTAAGTAATATACCAAAGAAAACAAAACACAAAAATTTTCAAAACAAACTCTTTAAACAAGACATAAAGTGTGTGCACATTTAATAATTGAAAATGATAACAACAAACTTCGTCTTTTCCAAATAAAATGATGCCGTGATTGAAGTTTCCACAAATGTTGCTCATCTTAAGTGAATATATAACCTATTTAGTGCCGCATATTGATAATCTGTCAAAACTAAGGAAAAAATATTCAAAAAATCACCCGAACTATAACTTTCAATTGTTGAAAATGGCGTATAATTAATAGGAATAAGTCTTTCCATAATGTAGGGAAACGAGGCATTATTTGAATAAATCTAAAGTGAAGTTTTAGAAAGTGGCTAAAATAATAATCGATATACCCCCCCCCCCCCACCTTTGTTCTCATAAAGGTTACAGCAATCGCTTGGACTTTTCAAGAGTGTTTACAACAAAAACACACGATTACTGCATTTCTACAGAAATTTATATTCACTAAAAAAATAAACAATTTAATTATTATGTTTCACGCAACTTATTTTCTTCACAGCAAATAATGGAATAAATACTTTTAATAAACAGATCATGTTAAGGGACATCTCCGATGGTCATGCGACTCGCTTTGTTCGTACTCATATAAATGTTGTAAACTTAATACCACTTGTTTCAGAAACCATCTTCGTGGAAGATTTGTTTTCTCTAGTACAGTAATCTTCATCATAACGTGGTGATAACATGCAGGCACACGGTGGAAGTAAAATATCACCTAGTTTCATCCTCGCTAACGACGATATGGCGTTCTGAAACGTTATTGTCATGCTGTACATTATTTTGTATGCTCTTCAAATAAACAATCCAGAATGCTGAAATAAAATATTTTAACTAACAAAAGGCTCAAAGAACCTATGCAAAAAATTGCACAACCTTTCTCACATACCCATTCACGATTGAAATACTAAACAAACAAAATTATTCAATGCTATAAATGTCGGTTGGGTAGTTGCAAGTGAAAATCAATCATAAATTTTGTAAATTATTTATAACGATATTTATGTATAAAATAAGATCTAAACTTGCTACACTTGTATCATAAACTCGTCTCAAACTAACATATTACAAGACGAAATCGAGTTTAAATGAAGTCAATCAAGGTTATTGCAAATTATTCCTTGATGTTTATTCTGTTACTTCCAATTTTTCACATTGCTTTGGATAATTAATTTTCGCATATCACCAAAATTTGAATGAAATTGATAAAGTATATTTTGAGAAATTACGTTTTTTATAACAGGTCCTTGGAAGTACTTGTTTTGTTTTTACCAATAGCTTAAGAATCGGTATTTTTTGATAGATGACGACCAATACATTTTATTTGGGTACTTCGAGCCGAGTTTGAGAAAATCTGAATGTTATGATGTCTCCTTTATGAAAGGTACACACAACTTTTGAGTTATAAAAAAAAGGAAAAGTCCCGCAATATGTCCAAATATACACACAATCCAAATTTTATTAAAGTTGTTTGGAATGTAGACAACAGACGACAGACAGATATCATCCCCAAAACCACTCAGAAGACCTCAAATCATATTCGCAAAAAAACTTGAAATCGATTTTTTAACCTTTCACATAACTTTCTCTACACTACATATGTGAATATATTTTGCAACATTTGCACTTCTTAAGTTGATTGTTAATTGCAGGAAGAGGTTTTACAACAGGATACTTTTTACACGGAAGGAAGTAGAGCAAAATAGAACGCGGCAATTTCCACAGAAACCAAGCGGAACAGTAAGTTCAACTAAAGAGAGCAGAGAGTATCGGTAGGCATTCCTGTTTCGACAAAAAATACAAAAAAAAAGAATAGGCAATGAATTGAAACGCATTCCTCTTTTCGAATCCATCCAAATTATAACTGGAAATCAAGAAAACAGTTATTCGTATAAAGAAAAAGTAAATTACCTACGCGGCTAGTCTTAAGACTTTAGTAACAAGGAAACAATTAAGCTGAAATGAAAAATAAGTTAATAAAGTTAATTTCTAATTGCAAGAAATCTTATATCTTATGGCTGCGGTGTGTTTGTTGTAGGCTAAATGAGAAATCCGCCCCATTGCAAAGGGCGATGTTATTTTACAATGGTCGGAACAAATTAGAAAATTATATAAAGTTTTTTAATAAACATCATATTGTTTAGGCTTATGCAATGAACCCACTTTGATTTAGGCTAATTATAAATGCGCATTATTATTTTTTACTCAGCCTAGTCTTATCCATACCCTCGAGATATGAGAGTTGGTTAAAAAGTAAACAGGTAATAAGAGTTGCAACTTATTAGTTCTTTCAACACGTACTTAAATGAACTGCTCAATGTAAAGATACAATTAAAATAAACTCATTGGTTAAAAAAATAGTTTCAATCTGTGTTCCTATCCAAGATTATGGCCAAAAATGTATTTTCCATTTCGAGAAATCAAAATTCGTTTAGCTAATTTTATACTATACTAGGAGTTGTTAGTAGAATAGAATTTAATTTCTCAAATTGGAAAATATTTAAGCATTGTTTTACCGCAATGTTTTAATCGTGGGCATGGATCAAAATTTGTTTCCAAAATTGTGTTTCTTTTTATAGACTTCAAAAAAGGAGGAGGTTCTGTATTCGACCTGATTTTTTTCTCTTTCTATGTATATCCGCGTATATTTTCGGAACGGCTTAACCGATTTCATTGAGGGTGGTCTCATTTAAAAGGGTATTCTCCCGAGATGGTCCCGTTTCATTACTGACAGGATTGAGACAGTACTTGGCAAGTAGTTGCAAAACAATGCCAAATTGGCGCCTGATTGACACAAAAAAATTACATTTGATTAAAATGGAAGCATATAGTATGTGTTTATGTTAACTAGCCAGTACTTGTACGACATTTTTGCTAGTACTGGGGGAAAAAATGCCAAAACGGCGTCTGATTGACACAGTCTAGTTGGAAATATTTTTATTCAATATTGATAAAATTACATTTGATGATTAAAATGGAAGTATACTGTATAGTATGTGTTTATGTTAACTAGCCAGTACTTTACGACATTTTTGCCAGTACATGGCCAGTACTACCAAAAATAAATATTGTTAAATTTGAAAGATCTAATTGCATTTATTTTGAAATCGGTCTTCTTTTTTAAAATTTTATACTTGTTAGTAGACTTTTAAAATAAAATATCACTTGAGCAGAGTTTATCATTGAAAATTGTGAGTTAGTTCCTTTCCCCTGTCAAAAGAAAGAGAAAAAAGGCACAGATACCACAAAGTCTTTAGTACAATTTTATCTCATCACAGATATCGAATACACAATGAGAATTTTTTGTTCGTTCTGTTTATTTATCAAATAGCAGTTTAAAAGTGTTAGTTAGGCTTAAAAGTTTGTTTTAGTTAATGCCTAATTGGAAATATTGTTTATGCTACTAAAAAATATACAAAACTATTTATTGAGTTATTCAGTCTGATGATCACCATTGATAACAGTTGATTCTCACGTATTATTCTAAAGACTTTTGCATGATACAAAATTCAAATTAAAGTATAAATTATAGTATATTAAACTTTCCAAATAATTTTATACAAAATTAGGTGTACAAGGTTACGGTTACAAAACATAAGTTTAGTTTATAAAACAATTGCTCCGTCAGATGGTTCCAGTCCAGTACATGTTATAAATATATAGTTGTATTGCGTCCTGTTGCGATAAATTAGCAGATTCAACTTCCTGGCAATTGTATAGAATAGAATGATGGAGGACAGGTGGTGTTTTGTAATGGTATTGAGTGAGTTTAAGTAGCACACTTTAGGCCAGAAGGATTAATTAATAGTAGTATTTAACAAAGGGTCATAAAAGAAATGTATACTTAAATAAATTATGTAATTATTATGGGGATAAAATTATGTTTCAGTTAGACTAGTATAAAAGTAAAAAAGATAGATGTGATTATTGTAAAACATTTGTGATAGCTAAAATGGTTTTCACCGTAGAGAGATGCAACTATAGAAGTCATGAATCAATGGATCAACATTTAAGATTAAGTAAAAATAGGAACTGTCAAAAACAAAATTTTTCAAGATTTAAAATTAAAAAGAAACTTGTTGGATGTATCTGAACTTGTGAAAATGTATAAAACATGTCTTTTGAACATCTTTGATATTCTCATTCTCCTTTCTGATCAGATTTTCCTACATTGTTTATGAACAGAATGAGCGAACAAGGTGTCCGCGATTTTAGTTGTAAATTAGCATGAGTAATATTAATGCATTTTTATGATTTCAATGACAAACTGTTTGTAAACATTGGGACATAGTAATGACCTTGAATCCGCAGAAGCTATTGCGTCTTGATCATTCGTCCTCGAAGCGCGGCAGTAATCACTTTGGCAACACTGCTATGCAACAGAAAGCTCATTGTGTTGTATGGTTTTCTGAATATAAATCTGGGGTTACAGTGGAACCTCAATTTGCTCTTACTTCCGGTTAAGATCCATCTAGACATGACGTTGGTATAATCAGTTTAAAAAACTGTAAATGTGGAAATCAGGAAATCTCCAGGTCGACCATGCACATCAGATGATATTGGGAAGGGTTTGAGTCTAGTGATGTGTGAGTTCGAATTAAAATACTCGGTGAATCCGAGTATCAAAATCCTCGGAATATTCCGATTATTAAAACCCTCCATTTCGGAATAAAATATTCGGACAATATATTCGTAACTAGGAATAAGGAGACGATATAATATTCGTTAGTAATTCGCTGATTTGTAAAGCTGAGTTCGAATCCGATGCGCAAAATCATTCTACGCGGATATTCGATTTCGAAATAATAATACGAGTATTAAAATCATTTGAAACCGATTAATTCGATTATCCATTTCACCCGAGTATCAATATCGCTATTTGAGACAGTCTGCTTGATATTATTTCTAAAAAGTCTATCACTCGTAAGCGTTTGGAACCACGACTGCTCAAAACATATTCCAAAAACGTTAGAAGTTGCATGCTTTAAAAATGAAATTAAGCCTACAATCTTGTCCTAAACGAGTTGAATTTGCAGTGACAATGTTACACAATAGGCAATGATGAAAGTTAACTCAATCGATTTTCTTTTTCAGTGATGGAACAACTTTCCACATAAGTGGATGGGTTAACAGCCACAACTATAGAATCTGGGGACTCGGCAACCAAATGAAATGTTTCAGTAGGTTTGTGATTCTCCTCAGATAAACGTGTCGTGTAGAATAATGAGTGATTAAGTCATGAACGCCTTCATGTTGGGTGAGAAAACGTATACAGATGCCATTTATTTGGACATGCTAACACTTCTTGTTTTAGACAAATTGATGACATAGAAACAGTAAGTGTCATTTCTAATAAGGTAGAGCATCGCCCCATTACAGTCTCAACGTACGAGAACCCCTCAATAACAGGTTTCTTGGCTGTTGATTTGGAAGAAATGATCCTGTTATGTGCCCACCAAAAAGTCCTGGTCTGACCCCTATGGTTTTTTTGTTCTTCGGCTGTGTTTAGAACATTGTACAGTGAGAAACTTGGGATCTGGGTTACATAAGATAAGGACATACTGCCTACATAACGTCTATTACTTCTGGTATGATCGACTATCGCCTAGATATCTGAAAGCAACGGGGGAGGGGGAGTGTTCATATTGAAACTTACTGCGTAATGTAAAAAACTTGATTATTATCCGTATCTTTTGGTATAAAAAGAAATAATTTATCTTAATCATAACCTTAGTTATTTTACCTCGAAATCAGGAGGACCTTTTTTGACGACACTGTATATTTAAGACATTTGAGGTGCCTAATTAAACGTATGTAGATTAGTATAATGTTTAGATCCATCCATAAATTTAAAATTCATTCTCTACAGCTGTTGTAAATCCATTACTACCACCTCGCGTTCTATTCTATCTAATTTACACAGATTGTATTATCCTCCATATAAATCTGTATAACGTACAGTCATTAAATTACTCCGATATTCTTTTCCTAATAAATATAAATACCGAATTTTCATAATACAGTTCTCCATTTTTATCGTGAAACCACCTGCATTTTTCTACTCATTTGTTTCTTTTTCGATTTCATAACAAACATTTTAAAGTTTTTAAAAAATTTCACTAACTGTAAGCTTCGATATATTTTACAGAATAGAATTTAAAAGTTGAGTTATCTATTTTCATTGAATCTATTATTTCTTTTAAACAATCTAATTTTATTTATAAATCTTTGTTCACACACACACGCGCGCGCGCGCGAGCGCGCACACACTCACACACACAATCTATTATTATGATATGTTGTCCTTATTTGATAGGATATCAATTGTATTCTGTAGTTACATTTTATAAGTTACAACAATAAATGAGTAGTGAAATAAACTAATTCATTTTTCTTGTAGACTATGTCCGAGTTCCAATAAACATGGGTTAAATTAATAATTATTTAAAACATAGAGATTAAATACTGTGAACGTCTATTAAAGAATTGTATTTATTTCTACTTGGATTTAGAAAACGTTCAATACATAATACAGTTTATACTCTCTTACATTAGATCTGCTGATTCTTCATTTGTGACAATTGATATCATGTTCAATACAAATTTAAATTACTATACCAGGAATACTTCTAACTGAAAATGTTAATAATTAAGGCATATTCAGTATTTATAAAGATATCTGCTATTATTATGGCCTAGTTTATTTTAGTGAATTCATGTTTAGAACAAAATTATCATTAGCCTATAATAAAAACATATGTTAAAGACTCAAATTTATTTCTTTAATATGTTAGTAATAAATTACACACAGAAATTTAATAACTAATAAAGAAACTATTGTGCATATTCTATTCCTCAGTACTTGGTTAGTAAAGGTTGAAATTAACATTTTGTCAGCATTCAACTAAACCTTAGAGTTTTGAGTAAAGTTTTATTTTTTTTAACAGAATTTACTGTGTCATGCAATTCGGTTTGGTTGTTTCCACGAGAGACAATATAAAACATAATATTACATCCATTTTTAAAATCTGTACGTGACTTCTCTCTCGCCACTCCAGATCAAAAATAAATTTTACGAATACCAATTTAACAATGTCGCCATTTTAAAAGAGTAATCATGTATATCACTATATCTCCTTCTATACAACCAAATAAAAAACTTTTTAAGTTGCACACATTTCAACTGAGTATTTCGTTTAGAAAATCTTATATACCTCAGGGGCTCACTTAAGTGAGTACCGATGTGGTAATCGCGAGCTACTTTAGCTGGATCTACACCTTTCTTTGTGTAGTACTGGGTTGAATCCTTAACCTATTAGGTCTTTTTTGGCCAACTCTTGTTCTCTTCTGACCCAGATTCTATTAGAATATTTGGGGTTATTTTATGTTCATATTTTAAGGCGATGATGAGGGCGTTTTTTACACTAAAAACACGGAAAAAGAAGCATTAGAAGAAGGTAATAGTCTAATACATTTTACACACAATATCGCTATAAGTTATGGCCATTATCTTCAAAATAATAATCTACATAAATTAAGTGTTTGGGAAATCTTAAGTAATGTATATCAGTATTGGTTTATAAAATAGTTTTAAAACAAAAGTATTTTGAAAACTAGTATTACGACTACCATAGTCAAAACCTAATAAAGCAATACAAGAAATAAAACTACGCGAGTGGGTAAGAATCAGTCAAACAGATATTTAAATACGTCTTACAGTTAAACTGTTAGAAAAGCCATTTTTTATCGAAAGTTATTTAAACTGGTTTAAATAATTTATAATTAATTTCTTTTTTCGAAATATTCAGCTAACATTAAACGTAGGCAAATTACTCTATAAATCTCCTTTCTATAGAAGTGCAGAAAAAACACGCTTGTAAGTTTTATGAACACAACATCCTCAGATGATCGCCGCTGAACTGATTTACATCTGCATTCAGAAAATTTACGAATCATAATAACCACGTTACAGCCTACATTTAAGACTGGGATCAGAATGCGATGGAAAGGGAAAACCGAACAACCGGAGTAATTGAAAAAGTTGTTAAATGAAAAACTGACTACGGTAATGGTTTGTTTTCCGTGATTGAATTTGTTATTTAGTAGGATGCATGTTGAAAGAGTCGCCCAGTAATTGCAATAAATCAGGTTGGTAAAAAATTAATTACTTGTGGAAAGAGATGGGAGAAGGAGAAAATAAAGATGATTTATGGAGGAAGGTTATGGGCACATCACGATGCTCTGATTGTGAGATGTTTGCCATACTGGTTATCTTCACCTCTTAATAGATCTCAAAACGTATTTTTTTAAATTTTAAATTCTTATTAATGCTCAAAGAAGTAAATATCACTTTAAGTTATTAACGACGTGCTTTAAATATGTAATATTTATTAGTAGCAAGAAACGAAATACATTTCTGTGTCAAATTTAAACAAGTAACTTTATTTATTGTTATACTAAAAGTACCATTTGTTACTGAGGGTTAATATGTATTAAATGGATTGCCAAGACGTTGTAAAATATATTGACAAAAATTTAATTGAAAAAACTATTATTTTAAACTACCATTTTGAAACTGATTTTAGTTTGTATTATTTATTTTCGAACTCAGTGTAATATTGACAAAAATTTACTTAAAGTTTAATTAAAATGGTTTCAGTAATTTCCAAAGAAAATGAACATTAGACAAATAGAAAGGTTTTTTTTTTTTTTAATCTAGAACGTATGATTTCCCCAGATACAAATCTCTTTTACAATAAGAATTGATTTTTTTTCCCTTATTGTAAAGCTACTTCATTTATTAAGAATGAAGAAGCAGTTTATGTATAACAGTAATATAATTTTCATTACTTTTACAACCTACAAAAGCTATAAATTCTTAAATACTTGACCACACTTCAGGCGTCATTAAATACTATACTCTAAGTGACACCTGTTGTGTTGCATTTTGTACTACTTTGTTTTATAATGTCATAATGATCAAATAAATTCTTCATTTATATTGTTATTAATTGGGTAATCCATAGACAAAACTTAATTTTGATGCTTGAAGTGCCTAGAAAATCAGGTGCGATCACTTAACATTTTACATCTGGCAAATTTACGTTTAATTTTAGACAAATTACTAGGTCTAATTTTGAAGAATAAAATATTTAAAATTAAGAGAAAACACTTAAACATTAAGGGCGTTTTGACTTAGAGTAGTGTTTTCTCCTATTCATATGTAAATATAATAAGATAATATTGAATTTTTTTTTCAACAAATGGTAATTTGGATGTTAACAACGAATTCCTCCCTAAAACATTTTTTTTTTATAATTTTTGTCCTGGTATCGTGCACCTTTAATGGATTAATTTAAATGGTATTATTACAATTTTGGATTTCTTAAATTGTTTGTGTGAATACAATATATAGTACTGTATTCATCTATAGTGCGGTATAGTATGGGTATCTGCATACCTACTATGGGTAAAATGGACCGATAATAGTTTTTGTTTCTTCTGAAATTAGAGGTTAGATTTACTTCCAATAGGAACAAATAATCAAGATTCCAATTTTCTTAAAATTTGTTCTGACTAATGTAATTGATGTTTCTCAAACTAACCTTGGAATGATTCAAAAAACTTATTGAATTTAACATAGTTTTATTAAATTTAAACCCTATTTAACATTAATTGAATTCTAAATTAAATATTGTTTCATATTGTATCTATTGAAGGTCATAGAAAGGTTAAATTGATCCTTGGATGTACTGACAAACGACATAATCTCAAATTTCCCTTTTGGAAAATGTTTGATAGGTTTTTTGTATGATCGTCGTCGTAGTTACTATAATAATATCGAGAGGTAATGCTTGTTTTAAAGACTGTTAGGGATAGGTTTACACAATCATACTTGGCACTTACGGTAAGTTATTAATTAATACAAGCTTGCACAAAATTTCTCTCTGGAAGACATGTAACTATCCCGCCTCAGTTATATTACTGAGACCGCCCTCAGAGACTATGCTCCTTCGTATAGCATTCTCACAAATTTAAAAAAATATATATATCAAGACAGTTCTTGTAAAATTTGACCAAGCTCTATTAATTTTTAATAAACTTAGTTTAAGTTGCCTAATATAGATATATAAAGGAAATTATGATTGTGATTATGAAGCTAGTTTTGAGAATAAGATGAATTCATTAGTGAAAGAGAATTTTTTTCTTTTATTCACCTTGATATAAATTACAATTTTAAATTGTTGGGAAGTTAATATTTTTAAGAACTTTCAAAAATAACACTTAGTGAAATAAATTATACAATTTCTGTGTTTCTATGGCTCAACGACGTCTAATAATTCCAACTGCACTAATTTAATTCTCAATTGGTTAGTAATTATGAATTTTGTAACAATATTCTAAATTAAATAATTAAATAAAACCCTGTCAAAATAATATAAGTTAATAATAAATAAATTTATATTATAAGCCTACTTTACTTTATAAAAAATGAAATTAAGACCATTAAATAAATATTTTCAAAATAATGTTTGAATTTGCATACCAAATTTATTTATTTTTAATGCGTAGTTGAATTTATGACTATCCAAATTAATTAAAAATTATTACAATTTATTATTGGCCAAATTATTAAAAATAATTAAGGAAGGTAATTTATTAATTAATAATTCATTAATTACTAGGATATATATATATATATATATATATATATATATATATATATATATATAACTTATTTTATTCAATATATAGACATCAAGGAAAAGAAATAACAAAATGTTATTCAATAGCAAATCAATGAAATTGCCTAAAATGAACTATTGTTATGGTCATCATAACTAATAGACAAATATTGTGAAATGAATGTTCAAAAGCATCTAAACAAACAATATGCTGTATGTCCCCATTACATATGAAACATAAATAAGAATATGCATAACATTAAAGTTGTTAACTGGTACAAACAAATTAAAGAAAAGTATTTTTTAATAACAGAGATATAGTAATGATAGTAAATGTTTACAAATAGGTTCAAGCTGTGAATCAGGGTTTTTATAGAAATTGTTAAGATAAAATCTAATTTTGTGTTTTATGGCATGTACGTTGAAATTTATTGAGAACTGGATATTATTTTAACGTCATTATCAGCAGCCAAATTTTAACCAAAATTTTGTTTTATTAGTAGGACCTGCTAAAGAATACACATTCATATATTTATTATATAATTCATGTAAAATAAAACAGTGCGACCGAAAATGAATATATCAGTAAAAATCGCATTTATTATAGTTTTTTCATGTTTTTTATTTGATTTTAAACATGTCAAACTAATTTATGTTTTAAATTATAATATATTAATATATATCAGGACTTTACAAGGTATAACTATTCATATTTAAGCATAGTAAAAGAATTATGTATTGAGATATTTCGATATTTCATTGGTTACACAAAAGTTGATTGGGTTTCCTACATTATGTTATAAAATTGGAGGTTAGATTATTAAACTTCACTGGAGTTATTTATTTTACTAATTCAAATTATTAAATTTGGAAAAAAACCTTGTTTAATAACGTACACTCATATAAAACTAGGCCTACTAAATGTATTGCTATATTTTAATAGCGCCCAGGAGACTTTAACACTCAAGATAAGCTGAAATCACCATGCCATGAGTTATTGTCTTAAAAGCTTATGGTAAAGTCACTTTTTTATACAAAATTGTAATAAATGTACTATACGAATTGAAATGAAACTGACTTAAGTTTTACATCCATATTGAACGTTTTATCAGACAGACTGATTGAATAACTAATTTATTAAAAAAACACAATTTGCCGTTTGATAATGATAAACTCTGGCTTATTTATAAGTTTTAGGAGTCTAGTTCTAGACCATTTATTAATAACATAGCATTCAGATTTTCTTATCAGTCTAATTTCAAAAATAAACTATGAAATTTGCAAGTTAGAATGTATTTTTTTAGCTGATGTAATTAATTTGGGACTGGAAAAGAGGGAGGTAGAGTCTGGTCTGTTCCAAATAATAATACGAACAAAATCAAATACGTATTATTGTAATTATATTGTTGAGAAAAATTTCATGATAGGAATTAGTCTTATTATTTTCTTAAAGAAGGCTTTAATTACAAAAATATTTTAAAATTTTTATCGTTGCTAACATTATATTTGGTTAAATAAAAAATATATTACCGGTAAAGACTGATAGTCCGCTGCTCGCTTGTAGCACTATATACTATATAAAGTGTTAAAAGTGGAACAATTTTGATAGAAAATCCTTATTTAAATATCAAAGTTTATTTAATTGCACATTATGAAATATAATGTGGATAATAAAAGGTATGTAGTTGATAAGACAGGTTAACATTTTTTTTTCTAATATCCAAAAATAAATACATAGCTATAAGACACTAACCTACAACATGTGGGAGCGAGGAAACTGTTGCATGCGTGTATATCACATAATCACAATCACTCTTTAAACACTCGCATATCTAAATGAAACCACACCGTATCACACCGTCTCCGGCCAGCACTGAACGGAACTGAGCGGCCATTCTCCCTTCCCGAAGCAAACTCGTTTTCTCGACTCCATAGGCGACCGCCACCAACCACACTGGTGACGTCACAGTATCTACTAGGTGGCCGAAACATTCTCCCTCCTCGCATCACCTCTTTGTACTTTTTCCGATCAATGCGAGGTGATAATTGGTTAAAGTTCTGTGACAGCTCTATTGTGTGACCCAACGCCTTTTGGTATGCCGGTAAAAACAAAGAGAACTTTGCTCAGATAAATTGATGCATCAACTTACCGAACAATTTTTTCATCCGCTAACCACCGCCTCCAATTAATCCTGGCCACCGCCCGGAGCAACTGGCCGTGCTCACTAATTAACTCGTTGCAAAAACATTTGACCATTTCAACATCTATCTCTCGGTCAACCCTCCCAGTCTATAGGTAACAGAACATATCGCATTCACGATATACGAGGTACCACACACATCCGATATTCTAGGGACAAATGTCTCTAGAGTTCTATATACTTTCTACAAACAATTTAAATTTAAAATTTCAATAAACCTTTTCTACTTTATATCATTTCAACATCCATCATTTTAATTTGGAGAAAACAAGTTATTTGACCAATTATAAATGACGGAAATAACTTATGCTTGTTTATGTTTTGCCAGCTGAAATTGCCAGCTGAATTATTGTTTCATAGCTCGATAACTAACACAGGTTATGTTAATTAATGATAAAGAGTTTGCAGACAAGTTTGTTCGCTGATAATGCTTTAATTATTCAATAACTAGATCTACAGTTTGAAATACAAAGTAATCTATATACAACTGAGATGCTTGAGCAAACTTTGTTTCATGATTAGCTTCTTTACCAACTTTGACCTTGACAGATCGCCAGTGCTATTAAAGACTCATACAGGTTCTAGATAAAGAGAAACCAAAAACCCATTTCAATCGGACACCATTTTATGTAAAACCTAGTTTATACACTAAATTTCACTATAGCTCATTGCTGTTAGTAATACATTTTGCATCGTACAAAATACCTTTCAGCATGAGTTAATGCTGATTTTAAAGCATCAGAAAAAGTTTAATTTTTCCCTTAAAGAATGACCTTTTTGTGGGATTTGAATGACATACGGGTAAAACAATTTCCTCAAAAAAAAACAACTAAAAACAGTGTTGAATACTTTTAATATTCAATATTGAAATGTAAAATACTTATTAAATTTTTGTTGTATGAAAAATTGTATAATACCTTTTACAAGAACAGTAATAAAACTGTAATACAATGCTTGTTACAATTCCGGTAAATCAAATTGTACACTAAATCAATTTAACAATTTTTAATATATGATTTCATTGCAATTTCTTTCATTAAATAATTTTAAAATATTCTTGCTTGCAATAAAAAACCGAAAGTAAACCTTAATTTGTTCAAATTGTATTTATCATAATAGTATCTGAGGATGCACATCAAAACTTTGTTTTTAAAACTAATTAATTAATGGTGAAATTATAGATCAATAAAGAAATTTATTACTGTATTTTCAATGTGCATGTGGCATGTCCGTAGCCTGATTTAGGAATAGGAGGTGAATACAAAATGAATTGTGATATTTCACAATTTCATTATCTACAAATAAAAAAAGTATCTATGTTTCATGAAAATGAAAATAAATCTAATTCTTTTGAATCTGTGTGGTGCATACGTGCACATGTATTGGTACGAAATCAAGTATTTAATAATTATGTTTTAGATCTGATAAAATTATCTTAGTTATAGGCAGAAATATTTTAAATTAGGGAGTAAATTTGTATGTGTGTAGGAAGGAATAAATGACGAGAAATAAAGACTTTAACGAGTGGTGAGGAAAGGTGTTCTGCGAGTTATAACTAATATGAAGGGTTATAGCGCCTTTAAAATGGCTTCTTACTCAACATCTGTTTGATCTGTTTAAAATATTTCCTTTAAGTAGAACAATATTTAGTTAGTTGAACATTGCAATTATAGTACATTGCAATTAGAGTATTATTTACATCTGAATGGATAATCGTCAAACTTTATTTTCTTATAATTTGTTAGTTTTAATAATAACACATTTATATTAATTAATTACCATTTTATTCTTATGTAATAAAACTTTAAATAGTTCATAAAAACGAGAATTGTTTGTAATAAAATGCTGGTTATTCGTTGCAATTTAAAAGATAGGATTTCTCAATATTCATTTGATCGTCTAGATTCGAAGTACTATAGTCTAAATTTTGATGTTAATTATTGAAAGTTCGTACTTAATAAAATACAAATTTGGTTTTTAAACTCGGGTTTTATTCAAAATTGTTGAATTGTAGCCCTAAATAAAATTTTTAAATAGGTCTCTACTCTAATTAATATTCTTTTAAGACTTAATAGAAAATCTAAAACATAACTACTAATAAATTAAATTAAACGTTATCAAAATTGGTTTAACAGTCTCAGTATTTGGTAAAATATTTCAAATCATTATGTAAACTCGTGTAAAAGACCGAAATAATCAAAATGCAAAAATGAACTTTAATCGGCCTAATAAAAACTTTGTTTCTCGACCTAATAAGAACTTTAATTCTACTCATAAAATATATTTTAAGCAACTTTAGCTAATGTTTACAGCAGAAGTTTGTTCATGTAGTTTATTCGCTGTTTATATTTATATTATGTGACAACGAGGATCTATATATCCTAATACTTAGATATGCTAATGTATGATAATATATCATACTAATTACTTCAGGTAACTAAAAGTCACTATCTGTTTAAATAAGAAACCTCGAGTAATACTTTAAAATGTTATTAGTTCGTAGTATTGTAGTTTTAACAACTCTTTATAAAACACCTGGTCTCAATCTAGCTGTAGCTTATGTTGTCGTTTATAACTTAATGAGTATTACGTGCAAGAAAGTGTGAAACATTAAACAAAAAACTCTCAACTTTTCCCGAGGTGTTATGAAGGAAACGACATTCGTAGAACTAAATGAAACAATTCAAATAGGTTTGGAAGAAATAAATTCAGATCCTACACTATATGAAACAGTTCTTTGTAGGAATGCAGAGGAAAGACGGTTCAAGTAAATGTTAGTTGCCGGTTACGTAACATTCAGTCCATCCAGTATAACAATACAAAATAATTCAGTCTTAAAACTAATGCGTTAAAGGTTCAATCACCTATAAAATTACAACCGATTCTAAAGATAATAGAACAGTAGCAACAAAATTAGGTGAAGCTTAGGTGGAAAATATTTAATATTTTTAATATAAAAATTATTTGGATTAAAATCCCTGAATTAACGATATAAATCAATTTAATAATAAATATTTAAAAAGAGATGGAAATTAATTCCTAAACGTTGTCAATTAATGTTCACATAAACCGTAATATAAAATCCCGCTTTACAATTAATTGCAATTGTGCAGCTAGGCGAGTAATTACTAACCGCTATTCCACAGGTTCATTGTCTCAACTAAAGATCAATTTCTTTAACATCCTGAGCCTGAGAAGGAAGTCAATATAGTCTGTCTCTTGCATTAAATCATACATGATAACTTTTTTTAAATAATCTAAAACTGTTTCTCTTCGTGTCATTACTTGGTTACACTTTCAATTTAAAACAAATTGACAAAATTTTCTCGTTCACTGCAAAGAATCTTGTAGGAAATGTTTTTTGTTATATTTATTAGTTATTACAAATAAATGACAACCTGTAAGTTAGATAAATCATTCTTAAAAACGCCCACAGTTTTTCAAATATACTGTTAAAAGTGTTGAAGTTAAAAAGCACGGATGAGCGGCGTAGGGTGGACCCAACTCAACACAGCGTAAGACGGACACAAAAAGTAGAGTTTCTTGTTGTACGTTATTTCATTCCGTATTATATCATTGTTCAAAATGTATCGACGATTTTTTATTTATGAAAAAGTGTGAAAAAAATTGATTGTTAAGTAAATACTTGTATACATAAGACGAGAATATGTTCATTGAAATTACGAACGTAGACAGGAAAACTAAAAGAATTCTCTGATATCTCGTATTTCACAGTATGTTAGAATGTCGCAGTCCAAAGTAGCTGTCACCTCTCCCCATAACTTATTAACGTATCTTCGATTGTGATACTGACAATGCTAAGCTTACATTTGAGATTTTATTGAAAAGGTTCTTCGCAGCTCTGAAACGCTTCTAAAAATCAAACTTATGTCCTACTGACACTGTTGTCTTCCACCGTTCAGTTGTATGCTTGCATTCACTCGCGCAAAGTATTCACTAACTTCAGAATAATTGTGATTAAAGGACTACCAGTATAACTCGATCAAATCATACATTTTCTTCTTTGTATTACCATAACCCTTCCTATAAAATCAAACACATTAACTCTTTATGTGCAAACACACATACATAAAACATTTACAACTATGTAACCAATGATCATTTCTTTATTTCAATTTATTATTTGATAGTTTAGAAATCAATCCAAACAAATATCTAGAAAAGAAAAAATTGTAAAGTTAGTTACATTATTTTGTTATTTTTTACATTCTCACATATAACTTGTGCAGAGAACGTTTGAGGGGTTAAAAAACTCGGAGTCTAGTTTTTTTGTTAAAATATCAGTTTTAGATCCCCTGAGTCCAAAATGGTCTTTTTTAAGAATTATTTTTGTCTGTCTTCTGTACATTGACCAATAACGAATGCGGTATGTGAGAATATTTTTGGTTAATAGTAATCTAATTTTTTATTTTTCATTACTAAAAAATATTTATTTAAAAATCGATTAGAAATTTTATTAAAAAAAAGATTTTCTGAAAAATCACACATTTTGTTCAAATTTTGATAACATGTGAAAATTAATTACCTTAATAAGGTTGGTAAATTACAAGTAAAAAATACGATTTAGGAATAATTGAAAAAAAAAATTGAAAGTTGACTTCTGTTAAAAACTTGTTTTCAAACTAATACGTTTAGGACTAATTTATGAAACAATCGGAGCTAATTCAGACACTATTTAAATACAAAAATATCTTTCCAAAAAAAATTTATTCACAAAATATTGATAAAAGAGGATTTTTCTATAGGCCTACCAATTTATCTCTCAAATTATATAAAGGGGGATTTTTCTTTACCAATTAATCTCTTAAATTATATAAAGGAGTATTTTTCTATACCAATTTATCACTCAAATTATATAAAGGAGTATTTTTCTATACGAATTTATCTCTCAAATTATATAAAGGAGTATTTTTTTATACCAATTTATCTCTAAAATTATATAAAGGAGTATTTTTCTATACCAATTTATCTCTAAAATTATATAAAGGAGTATTTTTCTATAGGTCTACTAAT
Organism: Aphrophora alni; assembly: GCA_963513935.1. NCBI lineage: Eukaryota > Metazoa > Arthropoda > Insecta > Hemiptera > Aphrophoridae > Aphrophora > Aphrophora alni. The sequence continues at coordinate 101,086,242 of OY740766.1, forward strand.
ATATCTCTCAAATTATATAAAGGAGTATTTTTCTATAGGTCTACTAATGTATCACTCAAATTATATAAAGGAGTATTTTTCTATACGAATTTATCTCTCAAATTATATAAATGAGTATTTTTCTATACCAATTTATCTCTCAAATTATATAAAGGAGTATTTTTCTATACCAATTTATCACTCAAATTATATAAAGGAGTATTTTTCTATAGGTCTACTAATGTATCACTCAAATTATATAAAGGAGTATTTTTCTATACGAATTTATATCTCAAATTATATAAATGAGTATTTTTCTATACCAATTTATCACTCAAATTATATAAAGGAGTATTTTTCTATACCAATTTATCACTCAAATTATATGAATGAGTATTTTTCTATACGAATTTATCTCTCAAATTATATAAATGAGTATTTTTCTATACCAATTTATCTCTCAAATTATATAAAGGAGTATTTTTCTATACGAATTTATCACTCAAATTATATAAAGGAGTATTTTTCTATACCAATTTATCACTCAAATTATATAAAGGAGTATTTTTTTATACGAATTTATCACTCAAATTATATAAAGGAGTATTTTTCTATACGAATTTATCTCTCAAATTATATAAATGAGTATTTTTCTATACCAATTTATCACTCAAATTATATAAAGGAGGATTTTTCTATACCAATTTATCTAACCTTGCATTTTTTATTTCTTCTTCGATTTTAAGTAGTATAGAAAAAATTGGAGGGATAGTGACAAATAAATGCGGATAAATGTGAGAAAATTAGTGCATTGTTTTGTATTGTTTATTAAATTGTATGTACGCTAAATTGTTAACCACAATCAAAGTTTACTTGCTTAAGCATTAATAAACAAACTACGTTTAGTTATTTACAATAGGTTGAACCAAAGATTTGTTTGTATGGTACACAATTAATTTTGTTGAAAGTTTTGAATTTGTATTTATATTCATGTGTGTATATATAGGTAAATAAAACGCACATAAGTCCACATAAGTTTCGCATCATAAAATATTTTAAAAAACTCTTGAGATACAAGATAAAATATTTAATAATTAATTAAGTTTGTAAAATAGCTGTGTAGATAACTTGACCAAATAGTAAACCAGATATAAGTTAACTTATTACTAAAACATGACAAGATAGTTATTTCACTCAAAGTACGTTTCTGTCATTCCTTGATTATCGAGTCAACTGTACGAATAACAACAACTTTACTTTCCCAACATTTACAGAAGAAATGCTGCACATCAAACAGTTCATGTATAAAACATTTGTGCAACATTTCTCGCGGTGAATTTATACCGTATTGCCTTCATTAGATCTGCTTGTTATGACGTATCCAAGACATGTTGATAAATGTTTATGAATTAAACATTGTTTCAACTTCATATCATATTCAATGGATTTCTTTGTTAGAACTTTATTAGCGATTTCTGTTGGTTTAATCATGATTTAATAATTAAGGTCGGCTGTGAAAGTTCGATCACGAATGGCCAAAGCTCGTTTAGAAAGTAAAACCGTATGATTTATTTAGTTGTTCTAGTATAATTGGCGTGTTGTTCGTTGCATGGAATGTCAAAACAGCCGTATAATTATGTATTTAAGCAAATATCAGTCGGAGAGAAATAATTTCGTTTTAACGACGGAACCTGTTGTGACAACTCACTGACACACGCATTGACAATCATTTTACTTGATCGTAAAAAAAAGAAATTTATTGGCCGGAACTTGGCAACATAACTATAGCCAACCAAACCGCTTTGTGTTGGCGCCATTGTTCTCGAAAATTATCCAAACACATGTTACTTCAAAGTTTTGTTACTATTACTTAAATTGTTAATCAAACATAGTGTAACGCGTTTAATAGAACTAAAACAATAATATAATTAATTTATAGTTGTTGTGCATGCGTAAAAACAAGAAATTTAGTGATAAACAAATTAAAAAATAAACGTTTTAAAGTTATATCAGAAAACTTTTCATGATCACAATGATGATAGTTAAACTATGTTGTTCTCACATTTTATAGAGTAAATACAATATTACCAACAGTGAAAGTTGTTCAACTCCAAGAAGTAAATTACATTTTCCATGCTGTTTAGTTTTAATTTCAATTAAACTGATTTACTTGGATATATATTTTTTTAATATTATATAAGCCCTACCAGAAATATAATAGATTATAATTAGTTATACCCAAGTTACACCATTCTTCAAGTAATCTTGGGTTAGATCCCCCTATCAGCTCTCTTGATCAAGTCTCTTCCGACCCTACGCTATTAGATTATTCGATAACTAGGGGTCTTTATTTTAAGTCATTTTTTTTTATAAGGCAATGTTGACCAAAAGGTTTTAGCTTTTAAACTGCAACTAATAATCATATTACGTTATAAATATCTATCAAAAGGGTAGTACATCATCGAACTTCAAAAATGAATAAAACACTTTATAAAGACATAATTTTAATTATAAGCTTTTATAAAACACGAGTAAATTCTTTTGGTAAATTTTACATTTATTGGTCTAGCCACCATGGTTTCGACAGTTACGGCATTGGCGAGGTTTATACAAGTCTTTGTTGTATTACCTCGTCAATGCCGTAACTGGCGAAACCATGGTCGGCTAGACCAATAAATGTAGAATTTACCAAAAAATTTGTGTGTGTTTTATTTGTATAACATGGAATTCTATCAAGTACCGTCGGTCATCAATATAAACAAATTATAAGCTTTATAAAAATTTTACTTAATTAAATTAAACCTACAAATTGTTACTCGATTTACCGTGTATCACAGATTGCCTAATCCCTCTTATTGTAAAGTATTTAACTGAGAACATTTCAAGACCGTGAATATGAGCTTCTAAGAAAAAATATATTTCAATTTATATTTATTATTTTTTTAAATATATATTTTCCTAAAAGATAACAAAACTACTGGAAATGTACAACTATATTTCCTGAATTCCTACACCTTTATGAATGTCAAAGTTAAGGTAGATTTTTAATAAAATAATAAAACAATCAAAAATTTTACAAACTATAATTATCTCTGTATATAAATCATCGTTTTATGAATTTCAATTTTTCATTCTTTTCACTACGGATGTCGCCCAACCTGTTACTGCAACGATTCATTTAATTGCAGCTGCATAGTTTCAAGTCGATGGATGTACGTTGTTTATTTTATAAATCCTTTTCATTCCTAATAAAACTGTAAAAACTATTTGTGGAGTTACATCAGCAATTTCGAAGGCAGGGAAGTGAAATGTTGTTATGTTATTTGTGACACGTTAGGACACGCATATTAAGCTTCTGCGGAAATGAAATGAAATGTTTGAGTTAACAGGAACGCAATTTTAAGCGTTAAATCTTAGTTCCATGCGTATTTCTAATTATGTAGTTACAAACCCCATATCTTCCCTATTTTAATGAGCAGTCGAACATTATTCTTTTTTTTTAACTAAATAAGAAATCGTGTTTTACTTTTTTTTTTTTAATAAATTATTTACACAAGTAATTCATATAGTTACACACAAATAATTAACATACCTTACGATTTACTTACACATTTTGTCAAGTAAACTTATAAATAATTGCCAGTTTCAAAAAATGATAAACAGTAAAATAATGCATACATTTTAATCCTGGAGTAACGAATGACATCAATGAAGTTTTACATTGTTACGAACGATAAATTCAATATGGTGAAGCTTTTGTGCGCCTCTGAATATGTTCGGGGATGCTACCTGTCTGTATATTCATCTTCGAATTTTCCAAATATGTAGGGCCTATTGGCTGTACATATTTAATTTAAGTTTAATGTGGAGTTAGCATCCTACAGTCAAAACTGTGATGAAATATGATTGTTGTGCAATTTACAAGCGCAGATGGACTTTAAACACCAATAGTACATGTAGAACTATTTTATTTTTTTTGCTGAAAACAGGTTTAGAGATAAGCTAGAGAATTAAAGGTTAAAATTAGCAGAAATTAATTAATATCGGATAATTAGATAATAAATTGAATAGAATATGTCATGGAAAGAGTGTCTACGTGTAAGACAGCATTCCTTCTTTAGGAGGAAGTTCAAGTGTTAGACATTTAAATATTTTCGTCTTTCTTCTCCGTAACATAGCTTGCAGCATAATTCCTTCATCCAAAGAGTATTTCTGTTTACTTTTCAATGTGGCCTTCACAATATCAGTTAATCTTTTCTTATTCCTCTTTAATTTTCCTAAAAACTATTAACTTTTGAAATTAATCATTTTGTTTCACCTTGTATTTTATTAGACTATATTAAAGCTCATATCTATTATATCCAAACATACATTTTATAATGTGTATAATTTTAAAAATTACAATATGAAATAAAAGGTGCATTTCGTAAATAAATAAATTATAAATATAGAAGTCTTACAAATTAATAAAATGGAATTAAATAACACAACTACTCCTTGAAAGTAATGGTTTGAATAAATTTAAAGTTTGGATACTTTTAAAATTTCAATGTTAAAATTCAAATTTATTTTCTACAAATTCAAAACTGTATTTCAAATTGGCATTAAACCTTCAATATACATTTCTCGTTTCTTACTTCGGAAATGCAGTTTTTTCTTGACATAATTTTGAATGTTTGATTTGAACACTAACTTGCGGATTGCATAATTACTAAAAAACATATATGCAATAAAAAAAAAAATTTAAAACCTGATTTACTATAAACTGATCCCTTCATTCTTACAGACGTCAAACAGTTCGTCTTGTTTTGTTTTAAATAATATAAAATGAAATACCTGGATTTATCACAATGTTATACTTTAGTTTAAACGAAATCGTATAAAATTCACATAACTCTGGTTCCGAATAAACCGTTTTAGCTTGGATGCCCAAGTTGGGTCTAACATTGACCTGAAAGTCCTGTCGGCAAATGTAAAATGATTGTAAATGCGGATTCTTGGAAGTCTCTAAATCGCGACTCCCATATGAAAAATTCAAAAGAAATCTCAATGGTAGAAATTAGCCAATTACAAAGTAGAACAGAGAGCAAAGAATATTTACTAGCTGGCTTTGAAAGGTACATATTTTATGTTGTTATTGTTGTTTGTGGTGGGTTTTTGTGAATTCACCGCCGTCCGGTTCATTACCTATGCGTCTCCACCAATAGATCAATTTCTCTGGAAAGCGTTGTTTCCACTGCCTACCCAATTATAAGTAAAACAAAGAACCAGGACCACAATCGATCCTTGTGAGATACCAATTAAAATAAAAGTCTACTGAGCCCTTGTTAAAGCCTATAAATTATTACAGATTCAACTTGTTTTGTGACCTAAAATAACTTTATCTGACTTGGAGAGTGTAATTAATACATGTAGGAAGTCAAATTTTGTGACAAGGATCACTAGATAGCAGCACTGAAGCTTGCTTCTCTTATGTGAGGTTAATTTATACAGATAAGTCAAAAATATCTTCATCCATCGAGTTCTTTAAACCAAAAGGAAAGTTGTCGATATTTTCTAATAAGATTACTTACTGCCACAAACATTAGCATCAAAACTTGTGTTAGGTCTAAACAAAATTTATTTATTTATCATGATAGCTCACCCAAAGATCTAAATTAACTTGTATAGTTAGTTATAAAATCATAGCCTAATAATGATTTCTTTTAATTGCTCATTTGCTACAGAAAAATAGCAAATGCTAAAAATATACTTACAAATTGTTTAATCGGTATGATGAGTGATTTGTATTTAATTAAATATGCTAAAGTTTTCTTACCAAGCAACTGTTAGGCCTATATATTAAACCAGCCATTTTAAAATATTCTTTTATATTTTGTATTTTTTTCTAAATTTATGTTTATTGTACTGGAAACACCAAAGTATTATTTTCCTTTGTCGTTAGTTAAAAGAGACTTTTGTGTATATTTACTACACTAACACTAAACCTTTAAATTGTCTAAGCGGTAAATTTACTTAAATGAACTATGGACCAATATTGAACTAACTTTCTCACATATATAAACCCAAAGCCTAAACAAAAAGGAAGGAAATATTCCCTACCAATATTTCCGACTCGGAAATTTTTTCGTTCAAAATATGACGAATCAAAATTAGGTGTATAAAATTTTTTCAGGTTCATAAAATAATTTCGAAAATATTAAAATTAACACAACTGCAAGCTTTTGGTGGAATGAAGGGACTCCTTATTAGAAAACTGGAATAGCTATGTTTTGTAATAAACATTCAAGGTATTTAATTTATACACATTTTATTTTGATCATATCATAATTATAAATTAATATAACTGCGTGGTTAATTATCACTTTTTGAAAGATATGCTGATATTTATTACCCGTTTTCTGAACTGACATTTTAGTAGATGTGGGGACTAATACGGGTTTTCTGGTTCTTTTAAGAATTAGACTACATTTAAGCAACATTTGGTTGAATTGTTACAGCTAATTTTGAGAAAATCAAAATTTCTGTTTTTAATAACGGTAGTACTATTTGGGGGCAATTCGATTGGGTTTAGTTTATTTTTGATTAAAATACAGTCTACATATCAACTTTGATATGACCACTATTGAAACCCAGGATTTCCAGTTTTGCAGAGAAGTAAGACAGTTCGGATTTTGTATTTTTTTTTAAATTCAATTAAACGATATCGATACAGGCTCTTACTGATACTCACAGGTGAAAAATGATCAAATGCCTCGAGGACAGAAAAGGAGGACTCATAATGACGACGAAATAAAGAGTCTAGTAAACATTTAATAATATCTGTACTAACTTTTATGACCTGGTATTGGTCTCTCAAAGGCTAAGGAGAGGTAGCGTAAATCCCTTAACCTCCAAGTTGGGTGTTGGTCGTGGAGTTAAACATTCAGTACTCGACAAAATATGCTGAAAAACTAAAGCACGATTCTAACTCTTGCAAGAAGCTGAATAATATTTTCCTGATATTACAACTTCGTCGAAGGTAAAATAAATTCATGCGGAATCTCAGGACAAAGAAAAGAAGGACAGATTTCTGTAATTGTCATTTCTCGTTCAGTCAGTGTTCAACGATTTCCATGGGGTTTTCTTGCGGCAGGTATTTAGAATAGGCTATGTAAGCGCCCACGCAATTGTCACACATTAACATTAAACCATATAAACCACATTAACAGTTAATTTTAGCAAGATATAAACAATAAATCACAAATAGAGTAAGCTATAATACAGTAGATACAGTTAAGTCGTTACCTTTAGGGAGTTACAAAATTCAGACCCAACTGTCACACAATAACATTAACCCATATAAACTATTTAGTTTTGCGAAATCTAAACAATCAATCACAACACAACGAGATCACTCTGTACATTGTAAGGTTTGATTCATGTTGAAAACTGAGTCGGCTACGTCATGCCTTCAAAAAGGATTGGCAAAGAAAGGTTATCAAAAAGGATTAGACATCGGAGAAGAAAGGTAAGGCCTAATATAAATTGATAACAACATTAAAAATCGAATATGAGAGTTCCTTTAGACTATGGATTAGATTAGACTATTGGACTGTAGTAGAGTCTACATATGTATGTAGTAGGAGACTTTAGTACAGTCTATGGTTGGACTGTAGTAGAGTCTACATAGGTCTGTAGTACGGGACTGTAGTAGAGCCTATGTAGACTGTTGGACTGTAGTAGAGTCTACATAGGTCTGTAGTAGGGGACTGTAGTAGAGTCTACATAGGTCTGTAGTAAGGGACTGTAGTAGAGTCTATGTAGACTGTTGGACTGTAGTAGAGTCTACATAGGTCTGTAGTAAGGGACTGTAGTAGAGTCTATGTAGACTGTTGGACTGTAGTAGAGTCTACATAGGTCTGTAGTATGGGCCTGTATTAGAGTCTATGTAGACTGTTGGACTGTAGTAGAGTCTACATAGGTCTGTAGTAAGGGACTGTAGTAGAGTCTATGTAGACTGTTGGACTGTAGTAGAGTCTACATAGGTCTGTAGTACGGGACTGTAGTAGAGTCTATGTAGACTGTTGGACTGTAGTAGAGTCTACATAGGTCTGTAGTACGGGACTGTAGTAGAGTCTATGTAGACTGTTGGACTGTAGTAGAGTCTACATAGGTCTGTAGTAAGGGACTGTAGTAGAGTCTATGTAGACTGTTGGACTGTAGTAGAGTCTAAATAGGTCTGTAGTATGGGCCTGTATTAGAGTCTATGTAGACTGTTGGACTGTAGTAGAGTCTACATAGGTCTGTGGTAAGGGACTGTAGTAGATTCTATGTAGACTGTTGGACTGTAGTAGAGTCTACATAGGTCTGTAGTACGGGACTGTAGTAGAGTCTATGTAGACTGTTGGACTGTAGTAGAGTCTATGTAGACTGTTGGACTGTAGTAGAGTCTAAATAGGTCTGTAGTAAGGGACTGTAGTAGAGTCTATGTAGACTGTTGGACTGTAGTAGAGTCTACATAGGTCTGTAGTAGGGGACTGTAGTAGAGTCTAAATAGGTCTGTAGTAAGGGACTGTAGTAGAGTCTATGTAGACTGTTATACTGTAGTAGAGTCTAAATAGGTCTGTAGTAAGGGACTGTAGTGGAGTCTATGTAGACTGTTGGACTGTAGTAGAGTCTACATAGGTCTGTAGTACGGGACTGTAGTAGAGTCTATGTAGACTGTTGGACTATAGTAGAGTCTACATAGGTCTGTATTAAGGGACTGTAGTAGAGTCTATGTAGACTGTTGGACTGTAGTAGAGTCTACATAGGTCTGTAGTACGGGACTGTAGTAGAGTCTATGTAGACTGTTGGACTGTAGTAGAGTCTACATAGGTTTGTAGTAGGGGACTGTAGTAGAGTCTATGTAGACTGTTGGACTGTACTGGAGTCTACATAGGTCTGTAGTAGGGGACTGTAGTAGAGTCGAGGGGTGTTGTAAGATTTTTTCTTTCAAAATATCAATAATCATTTAGAACCAATAAAAAGGTAGATTATATACAGTTTTAAGGTCAAAAATAAGACACGCAGGAAAGTTGTAGAAGTAAATGTAAGATGAACTACGGAACTTAAGTCTCGTTTCAAGACGAAAAATAAAATGTAGAGTCGAAACGGAACTTAGGTCTCGTTTCAAGACGAAACATAAAATGTGGAGTCGTAACGGAACTTAAGTCTCGTTTAAAGACGAAACATAAAATGTGGAGTCGTAACGGAACTTGAGTCTCGTTTCAAGACAAAACTTAAAATGTGGAGTCGTAACGGAACTTAAGTCTCGTTTAAAGACGAAACATAAAATGTGGAGTCGTAACGGAACTTAAGTCTCGTTTTAAGACGAAACATAAAATGTGGAGTCGTAACGGAACTTATGTCTCGTTTAAAGACGAAACATAAAATGTGGAGTCGTAACGGAACTTAAGTCTCGTTTCAAGACGAAACATAAAATGTGGAGTCGTAACGGAACTTAAGTCTCGTTTCAAGACGAAACATAAAATGTGGAGTCGTAACGGAACTTATGTCTCGTTTAAAGACGAAACATAAAATGTGGAGTCGTAACGGAACAAGTCTCGTTTCAAGACGAAACATAAAATGTGGAGTCGTAACGGAACTTAAGTCTCGTTTCAAGACGAAACATAAAATGTGGAGTCGTAACGGAACTTAAGTCTCGTTTCAAGACGAAACATAAAATGTGGGGTCGTAACGGAACTAAAGTCTCGTTTCAAGACGAAACATAAAATGTGGAGTCGTAACGGAACTTAAGTCTCGTTTAAAGACGAAACATAAAATGTGGAGTCGTAACGGAACTAAAGTCTCGTTTCAAGACGAAACATAAAATGTGGAGTCGTAACGGAACTTAAGTCTCGTTTCAAGACGAAACATAAAATGTGGAGTCGTAACGGAACTAAAGTCTCGTTTCAAGACGAAACATAAAATGTGGAGTCGTAACGGAACTTAAGTCTCGTTTAAAGACGAAACATAAAATGTGGAGTCGTAACGGAACTTAAGTCTCGTTTCAAGACGAAACATAAAATGTGGAGTCTTAACGGAACTTAAGTCTCGTTTCAAGACGAAACATAAAATGTGGAGTCGTAACGGAACTTAAGTCTCGTTTCAAGACGAAACATAAAATGTGGAGTCGTAACGGAACTAAAGTCTCGTTTCAAGACGCAACATAAAATGTGGAGTCGTAACGGAACTTAAGTCTCGTTTAAAGACGAAACATAAAATGTGGAGTCGTGGCGGTTTAGTTGTACAGCATACGTACAAATCGTATTATACACAATAGAAAAATACGAAACACAAGAAAAGTGAGATAACGAAAAACACAGCAATAATTCAAGTGATGTACTAAACTATGAGAAACTAAATTACTGGAAATAAAAATTAATTAAAAGTGTCGCACATTTCTAAAGAGAGTGAGTCTAGTTCGTGATTGAGTCTATTGGTGAAACAAACTGACAAGACAGCGAGCCTGGTCTACAAATTGCAGTGACAGTGAACACATATTTCGTTATAACTTAATTACAAACAGTAAGTATATAGATCGATTATCAAGTTGTAAAAACTGGTTCACTTTCACTCTAATCAATTAGCGGCGATAAAGAACAAGAAAAACGTTTCTAAGACAGCGGTCTGACAGTTTCACTCGGGTCGGCATATCTCAGACAACAAGTTACAATACAGATATGTCAAGATATTAAACAAAATGAATAGGGCAAGAAAACTTCAGACAAGACGCGGAAACATGATGCAGTCTTGAACGATACAACTACCCTATTTACCAATTAATAGAAATATCTCTTTAATCAAATATACATGACTTGGCACTGTCTTGAACTGTTAGCTAGGATACATATAATGACGGCATACTAGTTGTCAATTCCTTGAAATCGCTTTAATAACTTTTTAACTAATAATTACGGTAAAATAGGTTTTTCTGTCAAATACCTTTTGGCACAATTCTCAGCTATCCTAACTCAAGAGGGTTTCTCAAGGGTGGGAATTATAGAGTTTCAAAATATGAAATGTAAAGGTGGATTAGGGACACCTAATTTTAATCATTTTTATTTTTCTTCACCTTTAACTAGATCAGGAGATTTGTTGTTGTTTCTTAGATTTCATATCATCTTCAAGTTATAAATAGATAGTTATTAGCTTTTAGTGAAACCAAAGGACATTATTGACAGACCTCTCGCTCTGCATTAGAAGTTGACAATTCCAGACACAGTTTACGGAAAACTATTTTAAAATTTAAAACTTTCCGATCCTCAAAATCAAAAAACCAAATATGTCAGTTCAGTCTTGTCAGTCAAAAGGTGAAAATGAAGCAAGGAGGTAGTCTGAAAAAATATTTATGTAGTTCATACAAATATAACCTAAACTTACTTTGCTTATGCCATAAACGTGTTGTCTGAGTAAATCACATTTGATTAAAATCGTGATTATAATGAAGGCAAGTTAAGTTTATTTTTGTTTTTGTTAATTATTCCTGAAACCTAATACTTTTTTAATTTCACACTCGGGTTTGGGTCATTAATCTTTTATTTCCTTAAAATTTACAAAATTTGTTACGAGACATTAATCCTTTTATAACAACACTACACCTATTTAGTTTTTGTTTTTTACCAATAACTCGGGAAACGCCATTATTATTTTTTGAGAAATTTTCTCTTTTTGAGTCGTTAGGGGTTATATTTAAGAAACATGTGATAAAAATTGTTAGAACCCATTTTGAAAATCTCACAATTGTGTATTTTTTTAATGACAGCTACCCTTAAATTTTGCATTATCGAAAAATAAATTAAGAAAAAATTATAGATATGGCCAAAATATGCCCACATACTTAATTTACGCGTTTAAACTGTAGACCACTCCACAAACTATAGACGACAGACAGACATCATTCCAAAACCACTCTTTAGAACTCATAAGACCTCAAAACGGATATATCCGCAAAATAACTTGAGATAGATTTTTTGACCCATCACATAACTTACGTGAGGATGTTACAAATATTGAATGATACGTTTTAATTTAATTAAAACTTTTCAACAAATATTATTGATTCTATTATCGTTTGTTATTTTTGTCCGATCAACTACGAGAGTAATAGCACCAATCCTATCACTTGTTTAAACCAAGAAATCACAGTTTAGATGAAAATTTGTTATATTAACAAGTAACGTAATATAATTGTAAATAATGAATTAGGGCTGATACAAAATTCTATAGACTGTTAAAGTAATATATAAAATGTATTGTTAGATATAAGATTGGTTAATAAATTGTATTAGTTAGCCTAGATGTTAACTTGTCAAGTTAGATGTTAAGTTATTAAAATGATGTGAGTTAGAATGATGTTAACGCCTTTATTTAGGCCACGCCCCTTTAGTTTTGTATAAATACTGTGGTTGGCGCAGTGATAGGTTAGTTATAGTTTAGATATTGTAGCTCATGTATCACTGAGGATGGCGACTTTATGGTTGAAACGCGTTTGATTAAGTAAACTTAATTTTTGTGAGCTCTTGTGTTCGAGTTTTATTCTATATAATATTATCTCACAAGTCAAGCTCAATATTTATTTATTAAACTTGTCATTAAAAAGGAAGGTGATAAACTTTATTACGATTAACGCCTAAAAATAGAATTGGTTCTGTAGTAAAATATTTCTATTTATTTTTGCTAAATATGAATTTTAACAATTAATTAGTTATACAATTGTTATATTATTTACTCCCCTGTGGCTCACTTATAGTACAAGTATGGCGGACCCGTGGGAATCCAGCTGGATCTATACCTTTTTCATATAGTCTTGGGTTAGATCATTTTCACTCATCTTACCTATCAGGTCTTTCTTGATAAATTTTTGTTCTTTCCGATGCTATTAGAATATCGATGACATTTATTTTATGTTGTTTTCTCACTTTTTATAAGGCGACTATGACCAAATAGTTTTTCGCCTTTAAAGAACAACAAGGAAAATATCTAAACAGCTTAATAACTTTATGTAGTATCATATTAATCTACACCAACTGGATTGTCATGTTTCCTTGCTAAAACGAGCAGCAAATATCATGAGCAGGATGTTTGTATTGTCACAGCCGTATTGAATGTTGCTATCGTACACAGTTCCTTGTACGCTCACTTGCACAATAAAAGAAACATGTTTGGAATTTGCAGTATTAGTACGAAGAGTCTTCAAATGGCGGACCTTTACCCCAGGATTATACAATACGGTTGCCCCTACAACCTTTCGACTAATTGGTCATTTCCCTTCATTGTATTAAACAAAATTATTTGTAAACCTATTAAGATGTGGCGTCTTTTGTTTTTCCATATTAAGTACATTATTTTTGCTAGTTCTTCTTTGTTTATTTCTTTGTTTAATATAAAGTAACTAAGGGAAGAGTTTAAAAGAACATTTCAGTAAACGAAGATGGAATTTTTTGTTTTTTTTTCATTTTGTGTTATTTTTCCAAGTGTATCTGACAAGTTTACTTAACTACTTGACTGAGTATTAGTGCTACCATATCAAATGGTATCCAATCGATACATATAGAAAAACTCATAACTTAAAGACTAAATTGACAAATTTGTTGCTGACTTATACTGTAAACCGTTATTTAATTTTAAAGTTTATTAACAGAAGTTAGTACATAGTAATAATAAACAATTATACAGTTTCACGACGATTCAAAAGATGTTTTAATCGTTTTACACTTTTAACGAATATATAAACAAATCCGTCAATAAACCTATAACAAAGTTTAATAAATATGATTTATAAGTAAGTTCCATATGATTTTTCTGAACGGCTGTCTTAACTACAATGTTAAATCTAAGGTTATGTTTACATCGTTGCTCAAAACGTATGAGCAAAATGTTTGCGCAATACCATCTAGTAGTAAATAATTACTCGATCATTCTCCCAAAATAGTAGAAATATATAATTTATTAACTATGAACGTCGAGACTAAAGTGATGTGGATCAAGTTTGAAGGATATTGGTTCAACTGTTTCACAGTTATATGAATCAGAGTCTCATAGGGTCATTATACAGTCATCGAAAAACAGGGTCATTTTTTGATGTAAAATAACTAAGCGAGATAATAACTAAAGTTTTCTTCACTGATAAAGCAACTAGCCACATAAACGGCCTTTATAACAGCCAAAGTTGTAGAATTTTAGTAGCTTATCAACCAAATTTATTCTATATTTTCGTGATTTCCATAAACGTTTGGTGTTGAATAATGCGTGTTGCAGTCGTGGGTCCGTTCATGATTGCTAAGGAAACGATTGAAGGTTTCACTTACTTGGACATGCTCGAACTTTGTTTTACCACAAATTGAGGACATAGAAAAATAAAATAAATGTTATGTTTTAACACAATGAAGCGCCACCTCATTACATTCTCAATATACGAGAAGCTCCCAATAACAGGTTTCCTCGCTATTTGTGGCTACCAAGAGCCACTATCTGACCTCTGGGGTTACGTTTAGAACATCGTCTACGATGAGAAAATCAGGGATCTACACCATTTAAGAAAAAAAAAACGACTGTTACTCCTGGTTTGATGGAGATTAAACCTCCAGAATGGGATTAAATGTCGCCGATCAACGAGGGCAAATGTTGAAATTTACAAGTTGAAAAAAAAACTTTATTTTTTTATGTTAAGTATAAAATTAAATAAATTACCTGATTCATAAACTTATTTATTTTACATCGAAATTACGTATTCCTGTTTCAATGACTCTGTATTATGTTAAAGGCAGCGCGTATTTCACGCACGATAAGAAGATTAATATTTTTGGCCCGAAGTGGAAAGACTGGACGGCATAGTGGTCGTTGAGGAACATGAATGTATTGGAGCGAAAACCTGACGAAGGAATGCATTATATTCCTCTGCTTGTTTGTTTCAAGAGCAATGATCGATTGCTACGGGTGGAAACGACCACGATCAATAAAACCTCTGTTACATCCATTCCCAGGTACAACAGAATCCATCCTGCTAGAGTGAAGCGACAGAGGAGAATAGTCCCAATGATGAGCTCTGGAACGAATTAACTCCAAAACAAAACATGTTAAAAGTCTGAAACCTGAACTTTTATTATTACAATTAAATTATTTTAAATAATTTATATATTTTAAAATATAAAATCGTCTTATCCTTAAAGCAAAGTTATACAAACAAGCTGTCATCTCACAATCACTTAAATAATTGCTAGCATATTTTACACAGATGCACAATTTTTGTAAATTATATAATTTAAAATATTTTGTTGAAACACGCAAAAAAGGCGTTAAATTTATTGAAAAAATATAAGGTATGATTTCATTTGTTAAACAACGAATGTATATTATAACGTTACACACCTCTGAGGGCATTTATTTTAACCTCTCTTTTTGTTTTTACACTTTTAAATTAATAATAAAAACGCAAACACAACTTTTTACCTTTCAATAAAATTTTATTTAATACAAGATTTTAAATATTAGAAAACAATTACATTTATTAACTCAAAATGTTCTTAACTAATTCTGCATTCACTCTTCACACATTCCTTAACCTAATTTTAACTTCCTTGCAATGATTTTTTTTATTTTACACAATATTCAAAACTTTCTCTAAATCTTTTTGGACATCAACACTTATTTTACCAAGATTTTTTTTCTCTTGACTAATGAAACCTTTTTTTTCTTTACAAAAAAAGTTTATGAAAAAAGTTCAAATTAAAACTTTAACATTGAACATACTATTTATTGCCACGGCTTGCCCTTTTTAATTTTTATTAGCACTAACTCTAATATCTGGGGGTGGAATCCTTTGCTTGGCTCAATTGAAGTGAAATTTACTATTAGTACTAAGAGAATGGTTAACAATTTTGTACTAATCAATGGTAGAGCTCCCTTTCAACTGGTCGATTTTTCACGATAACACTTCACTAACTTTCACTAACTCTGCTTTAATAACTTCACCGGATTTTCTTTTCACTAAAAAAAAAAACGAAGCACTCACAAATTCCTTCTTGAACTCCTTGGGTGACGGATGGTCCTAACTGCAACTGGTAATCTTCCTTCCTGACGACGAAATACTAACTCACTAACTTCTCGTTGATACTAAATTGTTCTGATTAACTTTCAGCTAACGAACTCAGAGACGCCCAGCTCCTCTGGTCAATAGTTTAAGACTTTATCTTTCTACTGGTCTTAGAAAACCAAACTCCTTTAAACAAGGTGTCGCAGAGAAGTCTAGCCTCTTTGGTCAACAGTCCCCGACTAACTCTCCTTTTCAATTTTTGTTCTTACCGAATTTCATCCCTTCTTTTGAAAATTGAGTTGGTTTGCTCCGCGTTGATTCGTTCAAATCCTGTAATTTTCCCAAAACATACGTTTCTGTCTTTTTAGTGGCGTCTTTCAAAATCTTCCCGTTGATTTTTAAAAGCGGGATCTCATCTGATTGGTCGAACTACTTTCTGCAAGTCGATATTTTTTGAAACAGTTGGAAACTTTCCTTTCTGAAGTACTGTTAGGGACGCCAACTTCCCCCTGTTTTCTTCTTTTTTTTATACAATTTTTTAGTCACATCCGTCCTTGGCCAGATATCCCGTTACTTTTTTTTAAAGTGTGTAGGCGCGTTTGCTTCTTCAAGGCTAAAAGTCTCCTTATGTTTTTAGTTCCTTGTACACGAATTAATTAACTATTTATCTTTTGATATCATTAATCAAAATTAAATGCAAATGTTTAGTTTGATATCGTTACAATATATATATTTGCTCTCTATAAGAGTTAAGAATCAAACCAAATTTGTCACGGATACCCATCATTACACTACACAAAATATAGGCTGTTAGAACTTATAAATTCGACCACTCTCCATTTTATCACTTCTAAAACCTGATCTTTTAATATTTTTGATCAAAAATTATATATGTCTTTATGTCAAAAAAAGGTTTAATTTGTCTTATGTATTATAATGAAATCTGTAATTCAATTTTTCCCTCATCTCTACAACAGCGTGAAGTTCACACATAAATGGTTGACTAACAATATCAGATAAAAACCATACATTTTATACGTGAGATATTCATTTTTCCAATGTTTTTTTAATTCCAATTTATTATTGTGTATTAAAAATGAAACCAGAGCAAAGCCAGAGACTTCAACTAGGTATAACTAATTGATTGAAATAAAATAAACTTGTTTTTAAAATAAGTTGAGTTGCAGCCAGTCTTCGCGATAGCAAGAAGATAATTCCACTTCAGCAGAAACGATACTTTAATAGAGAGACTTGGTCACGTATGTATTGATGAGTACGTTTAAAAAGAGATTACTTCAGATCTAACAACTGTGTGCTATCCAACAATTACCTACGTCCGAGTTGTTTTGTTGAACGCTCTTTTATCTACATACGAAATCGTTTAAACGGTTGAGATTCTAATTTGGCGTTAAATTGGTCGTGAACGAGCTGACGTTTCCACTTACATATCATTTTTAACTCTGGATAGGTTTACCTATGCCTTTCATTGATCGGATAACATTCAAAGCTTGAAAGTATAGTCATCTCAGAAATTGTACAATAAGAGGCGCATCAACGAACTGCAGATGAGGGACACTTGAATAAAATTGTAAAGTACAGTGGATTAAAATTAAGTTTGTATGAATACAGACAACGTAAGCACGTGTTTTGTATAGGTATCATAATTCCTTACTTTGGCAAATTATATTTCAAATCAGCTGAGATACCCATTTTGATTATCTATTGCTTGACATAATTAATAAATATGACAAAAAACGTTCTCGTTAGAATGTTAAAGAGGAACAGCTCCATAAAGTAGAGTTGTTCATTTTGAGATCAATATTTCGTAACCTACACCGTCTGATAATAATGGTCGTGTTCAGTGAAGACAAAGGGAATTTCTTTCCACTGATTCAATGGTGTAATGTCGGCCTGTTAAAATTGGGTTTCAGAAACTAAACTAATAATTTTTATTAGTGATTTAGTTGATGAGTTATAGTTTAATGACATATTACTAACTTTAGTATTCAACCACAGGGTTTCCTGAAACTTTTGATTTTGAGTAAATGAAGTTACTCATTTGTTCAAATCTCAATGAGAAAGGTTTCTGAAAGCTAATTTGGTTGAGTACACTTAATAAGAGTAAACTCATATGAAACTGCTCAAAGAGGAAGGTTTCTAAACGCGGCCAGTCATTATACACTTTGACATTACAATATCAAAACCAGATCTTTATGAAGAAAACAATCAGTAACAGATCAATGATATGCGGTTTGTTATCCACACACCAAATATAACCGTATCAAAACAATATTTTACAGATATCAAAAAGTCATTGACGAATTGTAGAATTTTTGTTTAATTACTCCATATTACTTGGCTAAAACTTAAAGTACCAAAATGATTCAGATATAACAAAAACAACAAAATCAAATCATGGGAGATTAAAATACTGAGTAACAGATATATTCAAGAAGATATACATTATAGTTTCTTTATATTTTTGAAATTCTTAAGGAAGTTCCAACTGTTTGCAATTCTTGAGATTCCATTTCGTCAAGTAAGACATAGAAAACAAAGTAAACCAATTAAAGACATTTAATCTGATCGTGTTAAGTGATTAGGAGGAAACAAGTTTAGATGTCGAACCTAACATGTCAGGAATTTACAACCTAGCCTGAGTATTAAAATCATTGTATTTTACTATTAATTAAAACCTACTAAGGTCGTTACCACGCTTGTCTCTTTAACAACTTCCTTTATCACGAGCTAATGTTTCTTATAGTAAAGGTATTGGAATCCGTTATAAAAAAGACTTTTTTTGACATAAGCTCAAAAATTTTCAAGTATAATATATTACAAATTATATTCTTTTTCGTTTTCTGTCTCCTAATGGATAATTTGTTTTAAAACTTTGTTTTGAGTTTTGAACTTCTCAAGAAAGTACTATGAAGGGAAACTATTTGTGAAATAAAAACTATTTTCTGAGCGTTATTTTCATTAAGGGCGTGACCATAAGTGAAGATAACTTTTGTTATTAAATATTCTCAAAAAATTTTAAAACTTTGCTTTATCTTTCTCATATATGGACACGATAATTCGTTATATTCAGGTATTTCCAATTTTTTAAATACTTTTTTTATGTGATATCAAGTTATTTATGATTCTGGTCAAGATATTTTTTTATATCGGAACAGTTACAAAAAATTGCTCGTGGTTTAGATACCACTTTACACATTTATCAAAATTTAATCAAAATCTGTATTGCTGATTTTAAGATATTCCCTTTTATAACGTCAGTTTAGAAGATTAATAGACTGTTTTGGATGGTTTCTACCTGTTACTGCCTAGACAGGAGTTTTAGGGATGGTATTTAGTGTGTTTGGATTTTCGAAAGGTGTTGGTGCAAAATCTATTTTTGGAAAAAAGTTGGATGTTTTTGTTTTAGTCTTATGGCAGGCAACCCCTAATGTTGAATTGGGACGAGTATATTTTACATGCATAATAATTAAAAACATCCCAGATATCAAATTTCACAAATTCGTACAACACTTATTGAGAAATCAGTAATGGTGGACATAAAAACACACTCACAATCACTTGTTTTAATCAGAGGCTTAAAATTAATTTTAAACATCGCAATACTTTCACTATATACAGTATGAAAATGAAATCAGTTCATTAATAATTCTTATTTACTAATGCAAACTTTTATTTTTTTAATTTTTTAATTTTAATTTTTGTTCGCTAAACTTTGAGATGATAGAATCTTACACTATAGATGTTTCCTGCTAAATATTATAAATAGAGTCATTTAGTCCTTCTTCCTCGTCTTCCTCATTTGTTTTATTATTCTCAACTTTTTGAAGACTAGAAAGGTATATTTGTAGTAAAGCCATCAACTGTTTGTTAAAATAGCTATTTCACTATTTAAATTATACAGAATGTTTCAGAACACTTTTCAATTTATTGTTCGCAAACGGATAGAACCTCAAATCTAGATTCAAATTTTACTCCTCTAAAATGCATATTAAGAAAAGTTTTGTTTTTTCAAAATTGGGAGTTCCAAGCGAATATTTGGTAGACTAGGGAGGGGGCTACGTTTCAAAATTTACAAATGTAAAAGGGGATTTCTAACGGAATAAACTAAAAATTGACTAAGAGTTATGGAACCGATCATTTTGAAATATATTTCTTCCCGTAAATTCTTCACATGCGATCTTGCCAGGTCATGTATCTTACAATACAGTAGATTTTAAACACTTGGGCTACCA
The DNA here is from genome assembly GCA_963513935.1 of Aphrophora alni. Classification (NCBI taxonomy): domain Eukaryota; kingdom Metazoa; phylum Arthropoda; class Insecta; order Hemiptera; family Aphrophoridae; genus Aphrophora; species Aphrophora alni. Next base: position 101,106,531 of record OY740766.1, read on the forward strand.
GCAAAACCCAATTTTAACTAAAACCTATTTTTTCTCGAAAGATTTGATTAAATTAAATTTTCTATTCTAACAACACGGCGTATTTTTTCGTTAGATTAAATTTTCATTGTTGAGTTTTCAATACTGTACTCTAAATTTAGTAAATGATAAACAAAACTATTTTTGTTTTAAGTTTGGTTTTTCATAACTCACATAAGCACGATATATATGTATATATATATATATATATATATATATATATATATATATATATATATATATATATATATATATATATATGTATATATATATATATATATATGTATATATATATATATATATATATATATATATATATATATATATATATATATATATATATATATATACAAATTATTAGAAATAATTAGATGCAAGTGAAATTTTTTAACATATTTTAATTGATGGTTTCTATTCACAAACAAGATTTCCTAATTTGCTTACGATTTAAATTATGATCAAAATTTACAAGTAATTAGATAAAAATCTATGGATAAATGTACACATACATAATAAATGTATAAGTAATTATACAATAGATGATTAAAAACATATTGTCTGGAAATGTTTATTTGAAGAATGTTTATATCCAGCATTACAACACAAGAAAATATAACGTGTCCAACAACAAAATAAAAAATCTTAAGAAGCTGTATAAAGAAAATGAAATTCCTCAAATATGTAACACAGAACAATCTAAATTTCCTACTAAACGGAAAAAACAACGACAAAACTATTTGAGAAATATTTGTGTATCAATATTTGACGTCAATAATCATTGACATTCCAAATTTTATTAAATTACAAAGGTCTCTTTTTTCTGACTTTAAAAAAAAAATGTATTTCTTATGGGAGAAAGTAGGTTAGTAAGAAGCCTTTTAGTTTTTTGCGAAATTGTTTGACTTTTTTTATGTTTATAAACAAAACTTTTTAAAACGGACTTCTTATGCACAGCGAGACTGCAGTAAGAGACTAGTAAAAGACATGAAATCTGTCCAGGGTATGACAACTAGAAATGATACATTCAGATTTTCCAGATTTGTTTATGGATTTTGTCTTGGTGTCATTTGAATTTTAAATATAATTATTTTAAATAAACAGTAATATATATTACACGTATAAAATCAATTGTCTTGAATGACCCATCAATGTCCAGACAAAAATCCTGAATCTAGGAATATGAAATTTACTGCCATATATTCTTTCCATAACGCAAGGTTCTTATGAAAGGATTTTACGAAATTCGACCCTTTTAAAATAGTTAAAAGAAGTAATTGGTTTTCATAGGCTTTTAATATCACTTGGGCCTGGTGACATGTCGATTTGATTACCTCTATAATTGGCTAAAAACATAATACCTAACATAAGTTCTAATTTAAGATCCATAAAAGAGTTTGATTAATATCCTGATTCGATAACCGTAAACTATAAAGTTACATTAGTTACTTTAGATCAAAGTACAAAGAAATAGAATAAACAGCGAATCCAATGTGTTGTATAACTATCTCATCATTACACAGCACATTTAAAGACAGACTTCTTTATCTTCAGTGCATTGCTTGTAAAAACAGTTTTTTGAAAGAAGCTTCTGTGATGTAGATAGAGATGATCTAGAAGTTGACGTTCGAGGGTCAAGGTAGGGCTTTAAAGATAAATTTTGGGAACAGCATGTTACCTGACAGGTTTTTTTCTGCAACATTTAGCATTGTTGCCTTGTTTCTCCCTTCTCAGGTGTCAAAAGCAGGTAGCAAAGTCTTCAAACACACAGCCCCTTCACGATATATTAATTACCTACTCACAGTTACAACCCTGGAACAGACTGACAGTTGTCTGTTGACTGCTTAAGAACACAAATTGATTAATACTTGCAAATTAGAATGAAACTACATAAGAAATACACTCACAATGTTTAATTTTCCCAGAGTATTTAATTTCGTAATAAATAAGGAAGTACTAACTCTACTTTTTTGACAGCATATAATTAAATTCATCTATTGTTTTTTATATTTATTTTGACAGAATCAGTTTATGTCTTCCTTTAAGAGTAGTTATATATAAACAAAAATAAAACGCACAATAATTACTTCCTTCAAACCAGTTTATAAATTTATTAGACCACTTGTATCATTTTACACTTTTATTCATACGATGCTGTCGAAATAAAGCATCTCCTTACATTTCAATCGTAATGCTTTCCTCTTTTTTATTTAAACATAATAATCACAGCTTGGTCGTTTCCAATTTTAAATCATGTACAATATTTTTTAACATGTTTATTTTAACGTCATAATTAAAAATAAATTTAATTGTAATTTTTTGTAGTTATAATTTACTTTCTTGATTTGTTTACTTGACGCTAATGTCTGCTGTCTAATATGAATATCTTTGCATATGTAATTCAAGTATTAAAACAGCTTTGCATCTCAATTTACTCCCAATGTTGAATGGATTTAAATACTTGAGAAGCTCATATGCATTTACATTTGGGGCAGTGACATGATGTACAATAATAGCAGGAATCAAGCTGTGGCTCCATTAATCAGGATTTGTTATTAGAATTAAAACTTATGATTTAGGTCACCAGCTCGATAAGTGTTGTGATGCTGTTAAAAAATTAATTGTTATATTGTTTCATGAAATATAGCAGTTGATGTATTGTGAGAACACATTTAGGCTAGATAAGGTTAGGTTAGTTTAGGAGAGTCTACTTTAGGTTAGGTTAGGAGAGGCTACGTTAGGTTAGGAGAGGCTACATTAGGTTAGGTTAGATTGGGAGAGGCTACATTAGGTTAGGTTAGGTTAGGAGAGGCTACGTAGGGTTAGGTTAGGTTAGGAGAGTCTACTTTAGGTTAGGTTAGGAGAGGCTACGTTAGGTTAGGATTGGCTACATTAGGTTAGGTTAGGTTAGGAGAGGCTACGTTAGGTTAGGAGAGGCTACATTAGGTTAGGTTAGGTTAGGAGAGGCTACGTTAGGTTAGGTTAGGTTAGGAGAGGGTACTTTATGTTAGGTTAGGTTAGGAGAGGGTACATTAGGTTAGGTAAGATTAGGAGAGGCTACATTAGGTTAGGTTCGGTTAAGTTAGATTAGGTTAGGTTAGGTTAGGAGAGGCTGCATTAGGTTGGGGTTGGGTTTAGTTAGTAGAGGGTACGTTAGATTAGGGTAGGATAGGAGAGGATAGGATAGGAGAGGCTACATTAAGTTAGGTTAGATTAGGTTAGGTTAGGTTAGGTTTGGATAGGTTAGGTTAGGTTAGGCTGTTTTTGTCGCGATAGCGTGTTTTATTGTTTGTTTAGTACCCGACTATACTTAAGATAGCTTACTGGATGCAAATTGATACGTTTTCACGTAGCCGCAACAATTTAAAAGCGCCCATTTCTAATTGGGAGGGGGCATGCTTGTGACTAACCACTCTCTAATCGTAAATCGTTCTAGGCTTACTCTAATATCACATTCAGTTCAGATTATACTACCACAATACACTAATTGATATCTTTCTGATAATCCAATAATTGAACTCGATTATTATTAATTTTTTTAATTTTGAGGTTATATTTTAATAATTTGTTTGTGTTATAACCCTCTTCATTGTTGTTTATTGTAAAAAACACGTGTGGGCATTGCTAGATGCACATTTGAAGCTTCACAAAATTAACTATTATAGGATGTTATACATAATATAGGTAAAAAGTTAATCTAAAAACGAATTAAGAACTGTGAAAATTGACCGTAATTTGAAATTTTTTTAACCGATTATTATGGTGAACAGACTGGTCCAACGATTCCAAAACTATTCAAATACAGCATATTTGACCAAAACCGAATATAAATTGCAACGTCTGTGAAAACAAGGAATCCCCAAACCACAAAAACTAGAAACTAAACTATAACTGACACAAATTCTGTATGCCTATTATATTACTCTTATGTATATTTCGATGACAGTCATAATCCCCAGAAGGAGTTTAGCTGTAACCCTCTGAGAATGATGTATATGTCATCGAAATGTACATAAAAGTAATATAATAGACATACTGGATTGATGTCAGTTTTAGTTTAGTTTCTAGTTTTTGTGGTTTGGGGATACCTTATTGTGAATATCGCCATAGTTCTCCTTTGACATAAATAAGGGCCTAAACTTACTTTGCTAGTGTCAGAACTTGGCTAATTATTCCTGAACCGTAATAATTTTATTACTTTCGATATTATATATACATATACAATGGACACGAGTTTGATTAATGACTCTTTACATTTCAGAAAATTTCAACCAAACCGGTTTAGCCGATTTTGAGAAAATGCATCTTTTATAACCTTATGGCCGATTGTTTAGCAATAATTCACGAACCGGCTACACTTGAGAAAAATATTATCAAAATCATTAAAGGTGATGTTGAAAAAAATCATAATTTAGTGTTTTTTTTTTCTTATAGCAACTAAAAGTCCCCGATATGTGCTCACATTTGATAAAAATCCGCACTTTGGCTGTACAGTCCTGTCCATATGAAGACGACAGACGCTATTACAAAAACCACTTTTTTGGACTCAGGGTACCTCAAAACAGATATATCTGTACTATGTATATAAATATGGAAAAGTAAAACAATATTTATTCTCTAAACACGTCAAGACTGTCTTTGGTGTTTACATTCCACTCTCTAGAAGAGGTCTATTTATCTTCTTATTCTTTTTTAAATTATAAATCAAATATAAGTAAATGATTTAGAACGCCATCTATGAGGTAACAGCAGAACCTTGGTGTGGATGAAGTATATTCTAAAGTAAACTAGCTGAGTGGATAGCGCGGAAATGTCCTGCCTAGAGATTAGATCTCGGTTTTGAAACTCAGTAACTAGTACTGTACCTCTAATATTTAGGCTATTTGAGGTCAGAAGTAAAACGAGAAGAGTTTATCTCGCTTTCAAGCTGACGAAATATTATTAAATACCTGATTTTTACAGTTAAAAAAAAAAAAAAAAGTCATCGAATCAAACTAATTACTGAAACTTGTTCTGCGGACCATAAAAAACTATCGAAACATGGATTCATTGTTGGGACACGTTGCATACTATATAAAACCCAATTTTGAGTCTTGTGTCTGCCAAACTGTTACGAAATAATTTTGGACAACACCTAGACCAAAATAAATAAGCCAACATTATTTTCATAAGATTTACTATACAATATCTCATATAAGAATTTCCAAAATATTAAAGTCCAAGTATTAAAATTGTTAATACAGTAATGTTAGTTTTACTAAAAGTCTAACTATTAGAACTGTACAATGAAACAAGACTTAGGATCAAACATTTTCTACTAAATAGTAGAGTTTAAAAAGACTATGAAAAATAAATAACTTTCAGTATCACTTATTAAGTGACAGTTTTGTGAAATAAACTACGAATTTAATTCAATCAGTTTCAATGGATAGCGCTGAATAGTAATCGTTCATTATATTTAGTGAAAGACGATGGTACAAATTGCATTGCCTTTCAAACTGAGTTAATATTTAAAAAAACCAAGATTTGTTTGATTAGTTTTCAAACTTTGATTACTTATAAGACGTTACCAATATAGTTACAGTATGAATTTCATCCAATAGGAGATGTTCTGAAATGTACAACTAAATAAATACCTTCAAATCATGGGCATCTAGAGCTTAAGATTTTTTCAAAGACCACAGGACAGTTAGGAATGTAAAAGAAAAAACGATCTACGCAGCGAAGTAGCCATAAAAAAAAAATTTCCTGTGAGTAAAAATGTATTTCACAGATTTTTTTTTTTAAAACATGTTAACGATTTTAGTTTAAAAGTTTATTCTCAGTTTGCATAAATATAATCATTCGAATCAACTTCGCCGTAAGATAACACACGATAAGATCGCAAACAATTTTCATCAAAACGAGTCTGTTTTAAATAAACTGCTATAGATTGAAGGAATTATTAATACTGTTTTCACTATATTTTATGGGAATCTTCTCTTAAACATAAATTCAACCGGTACGCTATGTCTGATTGGTCCATCCTTCAGTTAGCCGAACTGAAGAAGTAAATGTTGTTAGAGGTGTAATGATCTGGAAGGCTGTGAAATATAGCTTCGCTAGATTAGGTCTACCTAATTGAGACATTTTCCTCTTTCACATTCCATTCGGATAGAACTGTCCCCTTATTAGTCCTGTTGAAATTATAGCTTAGAATATCGGACAAATTTTATTGGTATCCATTTAAACAGTTTACGTGTGTATGTTAAGTTAAACAATAGTAAAGGAAAGGTTAAACTAGACAAATTTTAAAGTGTCGATGTTTAAACTCTATTAATTAAGATATACAAAACAAAATAAATAATGATAATGTGTATAGACTATGGGAAAGACAGCTCAGTTGTGTACGTATATGAATTGTAGTCAATCTAAACAGAAAATTTACAATTTAAAATTTTAGAATATAATTTATATCTCATATATGAAACATGAATTTAAACTAATTACAATTTACTTCAACAATAAAATAAAGTACAACTTATTGAGACAACAAAATAGAACAATAAAATTATATATATATATATATATATATATATATATATATATATATATATATTTATATATATATATATATATATTAAAGTTAAAAAGTAATAATAATTGATATAAATATTCAGATAATGAAAATGTGCTACTATAAAACAAATATATCCAGAAGCGCTTTGTGTTTTCATTTTAGAACCTGTATATATTAGGTCCAAATTATGTATGGACTTTTGAATTTTTCACACAAACAGTTTCAAAATGACGTTCATATAATCTGGTGTCGGATAATTCGGAAACCATTGGCTTGATACACTATTTACAAAAGAAAGTATATTCACGGGTTTCTTGATAATAACTTGAAAACCTTTATTCTTGGTAATTTAAAGTATAGATAAAAGCTTTCTAACTTCATCTATAAATTTGAAATCTTCAATTAACCAATTTAATAAAAAATCAAACATGACCTCCTATAATTATTAATTGTAAAATTTATTTATGAAATGGAAAATCTCTTTCATGTGTGCCTAATATTTAATTGCCGAGATTTAACAAATAATAACAAATTACCATTAAAAGGATAACAAATTTTCTTTAAAATCCTCAATTGCCATTGTTTGAGTCGATGAAGTCTTCGCACTAGCGGCAAACGACTGAAAAATAACTTCTTTTTTTTAATTCAACATTTCGCCCACTATGAATCATCCTACCACAATAAATTAAATACTGTTTGAAAGCTAATGATCCATAGATGCATAATCATGCAATCAAAATACCATAAAAAGTTAGAAATAATATTTAATAATTGGTAAAGTTTGTGTATTTCGTGGCAAACGAGTAAAGAAAAAAATTGCTCAATTGTGAAACACAAATTACGTCATTTTTTGTCTAATTTTCACAAGACCATAATTTCTGTCTAACAAATCTACAGTAACACTGTTCTATACAACGATTCTTCATCTTTCGATCTGTGCTTTCCAAATCTTTGTATCTGTTATAGTTTATAACCTATAAACATTGAACAAAATCAAGAATTTTAACATGTTTTTACACGGCAAAATAATCACATTTTGTTTTATCAATTCAACTTTGAGCCTAGTAAATATTATTCTATCGAAAAGTGTAAAATAAATATCATTGTAAAGATAATGTTTCAATCTTTCATAATCATGTTATCTAAAATCTTTCTCATGAAAGACAAAAATTCAGAATTCCATAAAGTTTTGTATTTTTCCGTGAGAGTGTAGCACGTCATGGAACCCCGCAATAAAAGAAAATGTGAACTCATTGATGATATAATTTTTGTGAATTGTAATTCTTCTCCAAATACAAGTTGAAAATATTTTATAGTAGTTTTCTTCCTCTTGCAAACTACTTATTCGAAATTTTCGTAGCACTAATAGTTTACGAGATATATACATTCTACGAAGTGTTCTTAAAATGAACTTCTCTTTTTTGTGTAAAGTGGTGCGCTTAGCGAACTTTGAAGAGCGAACAGCCATGTTGAGATTTTTAAGAAAATATTCCATTTGAGTCCTATTGTGTCCAAAACAATTTTTTTTTTTTAAGTCTATAAGTATGTACCTGTGTGTATGTATGTTCATACACAGTATAATATTTCAGAAACTTTACAGCTGATTTTGTTAGCAAAGGAAGACACCTTTTTACTTCTCATGGCCAGTCTCTATCTTCAAGAGCTGGCATAAAAGAATTGCTTTTCTAGCTTTGGAACTCGGTCTTTGGGCAGTAAAATTCAAGTTTAAATTAAGAGAAATACTCGCTGCTTTAGAATAATTTACAAGTTACGAACTCCGTTTTAAAAATTTTACATTGTTTATTCGGTTTCTAAAGTAATTATTAATCACTAATTTGTTTAACATGTAAACACTCATCCTTATGAACTCGTTTTATTAAATGTTTGAAAGCTTTGTAATAATTGACAGAGGTGTAATAATTGAAAAAATAGTTCTTGAGGCAATTTAAATTTGTAAATGTTTGCATAAAATTAGTCATGAATATACAGATAAAATTGCGTTTGAGTCTCAAAAAAATCTGGGAAAATCGAGTTACATAAAAAATTTGTACCTAATCAAATCAGTTGACTATAAGGGCCGCCATTTTAATTTGTACGCAATTGAACATTTTGTTATTCAATACTATTTTTATTGTCTCTGTACTGTGAATTTACAGATGTTACATTAACCTACATGTAATCATGTTTATAAAACATAATATATTTAATGACCATTTAAATTAATGTTAATTTATACAAACATTTCATACTCAACTGTTAATCATTTGGGAGCTTTTATATAACCTGAAAGTTATATATTTGGGAGCTTTTATATAATGAAAATGAATAGGTTACTGGCCTTTAAAATGTAACCCAAAAAGTAATGATTTAAAAAATGGATTTAACCCTGTAGAACTAGAAATAATTTAAGGAAGACAATAAGGAAATTCATTGAGAAATAGCGTTAACAATCCGGGCTATGAATGTATCCGGGCATCGTATGTTTTCACAAACATATATACTTAAAGAAAAAGTTTGATGATTCGAAATAAAAAATTAACATCGGAATACTACATAGGCAAAAAGAAGATTGGTGAAAACTGTATGAAAATCGAGTCATGTGTTTGGGTTGTAGAGAAGTTTGCAGACTTATAACATACATAGGCTATTAAGGTACTTCTCTTTTTGTATGGATTTGTTTTTAAAATGATCTCATAGTTTCGCTGTCTGCTCTAAATCTATGAAAATACGTTTCTATCAAATAATTGCAAATACGATAAACCTTCCAAATGATTTTTTTTTTTTTGGAATTTCACCAAATTTCAGAGTGGTTAAATTACAACCTTCAGCATTCAGTTCCACATTAGGCTAATTCTGCATCTCTCAATTAATTAAGACACTAGAACCTTCTTAGTCTTACTTTCCGTTTGTCAAGGTAGACAAACCTCCTTTTACCTCCAAAACACTATTTAATTAATTTGTATCTTATTTTAAGGTACTATTTATCAATGGAGCTATTAATTAATTTCCTTTCTAACTGTACGTATTAGATAGTTCTGAGGGACTAAATTAATAAATTTATATTAATAATTTTTATAGACTATAATGCTTGAAAGTGCAAGTTACCTAATGACAAAATGTTATGGATCCATTAAGAATAATGGCATATTTTCATCTGTACTAAACATTTTTAAACATATGACGAAAGTTTTTAGTTCTAATATTTTATAATTTAAAATTTTTTAATTACACTAATTAACTGTATTTTATTATTTCGTAATGATTTAATTATGTTATATTTTTATTAGAATATTCCTGATCTGATTGAAAGTTGATTTACTTATTATTCTTTTTTTATTCCTAGCTTAAGAAGAAATTAATAAAAGCAATTTACTTGTTCAATTAATTACTTAAATGCCTATATACGACAAGCAACTGCATATTTCTAAAACGCTTACGAAAAATATTCTGCTAATAATAAAATGAATAATGTGCTCCCACATTCATGGCAAAGCATTTATTACAAGTAACCTTTTTATGATATTGTTCTAAATTTCTACTAGTAGAGCATTAATCACTTATCCTGTTATAATTTGTAGGACATCCTCAAATTAAATTCTTATCTATACATATCCTATAAATAAATATTGAGCTTGTCTTGTGAGATAATATTAGATAAAACGAAAATTCAAACACAAGATCTCATAAAAATTATGTTTACTTAATCAAACACGTTTCAACAACCAAGTCACCATCCTCAGTGATATATGTGCTGCATTAACTATACATATCCTAATTATTCTAAAAAGAAAGATGTAAACAGTATTATAGAATGCAGAATGTCTAGCTTCGTAAACTGAGGTATAGCAAATTATTTAGAATCACTAGTAGAAAGTTATTCTTGACTTTAATAGTCAAAAAAGAATATTTAAAATTATTGAGCTATGTAATATAAGAAGTTGTAACTTCTTCTTTTTAACCATTTGGAATAGATGACAAATTTTTCCCTTTTCATATTACAATAAAATCAACGTAAAAATAACAAATCATTTATCTTCATCTTTGGGTATTAACTTAGAACAGAAATATAATTTTTAAAACATATTTACAAAACTTAATCCAGTGTTAATGACCTATTCACAGACTAAAGAAATAGATTGTTGATCCCTCACTGAAAGTTTACATATTATTATCATCCGCGATTTTGCATGCTTCCATTTTCATAAAGGAAACGTTTAAGACTATAGTAATATTTAGGTAAAAGACCATTTTGAAAATTGTTTTGAACTTCCAAGAAAAATGTAATGCAAATAATTTTATGATTTACCACATAAACATGGAATATATTTACGTCTACTTAGCACAAACAGTTATGCGTTTTACGTTTGATAGTAGGAAAATTATTATGTGCTTTGCACACCAAACCTTATGTGTTCTCTCTCTACCTACAAAAATGTCTGCCTTCAGTCTCTTCTTCCTTAGGCTTTCCAAAGTTATTTGGGATCTCAATATGTTTTGTGCCAATATAACCTTCAGCTTATAAGACCCTCTTATAAGGTAACTTATGTTATGTAGATTAAGATTATAATAATTATGATATGTTTGAAAGTTAAATATCATAAGGATTTTTTTTTAAATCTTTTATGTGGAATTTCATTTGGGTAGGTTTTCTTGCCAACTGCAATTTATTTTGAATGGTAAGTTTATGTAGGTTAACAGATTTTTTTTAAATATGGGGCACTTTATTGGATTTGTATATTTTAACATTACTTTTATTAGTTATCTATCAACAGTGGTGCCTCTGGGGTTCAACTTTTATTGTCATCTCTTCGCATATCCTCGCAATAATTGACACAGACATTTTGTGTATATTAGTTTTTACTACTGCATCCACATTTCATAGCAACCCCAATGTTCCTAAATGGCCTCATATTTAAACAATACTTTCTTTAAGGTCTGAGTTGACTTTAGAATTTACTTTCCTCGGTCAATGTATAGCAAAGGTTTTAGATTTATAGTGAAAAGAAAATAAGTAGAGGAAAAGGCAGCTGAGTTGTGTTACTATTTATTTTGCCTGATCAGGCCTGTCTGTCATTTTCAGAGGGAGCAGTTTTTCCCGTCTAGCTGTCCGTCGAGGTAAATGTTGTTTACATTTTTCTCCGCCTAGACGCGTAATGTCCTGAAAAATGTTAACGGCCATTCTTGTGTCAAGGTTTGTTTACATTTCCGACGTTTGAACCTGACAACCTTCAGGTTTTCCCAGGTTAACCGGCCATCATGGAACATTTTTTACGTTTAGAAGAGTTCAAGGGAATGTCTGGAAGATGTTAACCTATAGATTAAAAGATGAAATGGAAAATATAATAAAAGGGGGGTTTTATGAACAGTAATTTTTTTTTTTAATTTGGTGATTGTATTAATAGAGAAAATGATACGAAAAAAAGTGATAAATTGTTGGTTCATTGGTTATGTTAGGGCATTTTGACAAATCTAGAGACACCCGGATGTATAAAAAAAGATTTGTTGTAATCATGAAAGTAACAAAACAAACAGAATCAATACCGGACGCTAATTTCAATTTATATTTAAGTGACAGCGATGAATTAAAAAAGAAAAGACATGGATTTTTTTTACCTAATTTTATAAGGTGTATCATTACAGGTTCATCAAATTGTGGAAATACAAATCTTATGTTTAATTTAATATTTCATCCTAGCGGATTATATTTTGAAAATATATATACATTTCTTCAAAACCAATAAATCAATCAAAGTAACAAATTTTTAGTCTTGTTTTTACAAAAATAGGTAATGCAGGATTTTTATATTTAATTAAAATTATGACGTAGTAAATCCTAATGAAGTTAAAATTAATTATATTATGATATTTGATGATGTTGCTTGTAAACATCAAATTATATTAGAAGTTATTTTGCTATGGGTCGTCACGGTAGATACATTTTATGTCTATCAGACATACAGTTATATATATAGCAAAACAATTAAAACGTGATAATGTTAACTTAATAGTTTCTAATTTCTAATTAAACAACATGATAAAAATTTACGTCAAGTTTATAATGATCATGTGAATACTGACATAAAATTTGAAGTTTTTACACAGATGTTCAATGACGTGATGAAAATATAAAAATAGTTTTCTTGTAATAGATAAGGATTCTAATTGGAATAAAGAAATATATAGAATTGGTTTTGACGAATTTATATCAATTTAAAATTTGTACAGAATAGTTTAGTTAACATTGAGTGAGAGTGATAACATAGATGAGCACAAGAATATTATAATGGGAAAAAAAGAGTTAAGACAGCAAATCAAGGAAAAACATTGTCATTTAAAACAAGAACAAGGAACAAGAAGTAAAGTTTGCAAAAATTCACAAACACCTATTGATGCAGATGAGTTTTCTATAAAAAGAAAAAATATGGAATATGATAATGAAGACCATAAAAGAAAACCTTTAGATCCTGATTAAAAATGCAGGAGGGTACTGATTTTTCTGGTTGAGAAAGTGAAATTGAAACGGACAGTGAAATCGAAAGCGAAAGGAAACCAACAATGGAATAACCTGTGGAACCAGATGTGATATGAAAAAAGATAGTCTATTATTTATGAATTGCCTCCGTCGACAGAAGAATATTTAAAATCACTTCAAGGTCGTAATGAAGCGGAATTAATAATTTAAAATACTTTTAAAGGGAAATTGTCAATTAAATACTTTGTCGCAATTACAAAATATCAAAAAAAAAAATTGACAATCTATATGAAATACTTATAGATAATAACAATTGGATGATTAGGTATTAATAAATTGATATTGATGGAAAAGACTTCATTAATGAGCATATAAGATATGTTGGTACACCCGGGTTATATGAATTATTATTTATGAGAATTCCCGATAAATATATCTATACTGAAGATGATCTAATAAAATATTGTGACATTTTAAGAGCATCAAACACATATAAAGTATGTTGCAAGTAAATGAAAGATTCAGTTTGATGAAACTGATCTGGAATATCATACACATCATCAGTAAGCACAAACAACGAACGGAGAAAATGACAAAATTATTATACCTGTACATCAACAAAACCTATATACTCTACCTAGTAAGAGTATATTTGTAGAGAAAGGAAAATTTTTAACTAATAAAATGGACGGTACTGACGGCACTAACGACCTTAAACTTATTAACAATGCAATGTCTTTTCTTTTCGATTGAAATACGTTGTGAAATTTCTGGAACAGAAGTAGATTGCATAAACAATGTTGGCATAACAACTACAATGAAAAATTTACTATTTAATCGTAATGATGAAAAAATATGTTATTAAGTCCAGGATGGAATTTGAATACATCACCATTGGATAAATCAGTTTCGGATTTTTCATTTTGTGAAAATTTTAGTTGGATAAGCAAAAGACTATAAAACATACACTTTTGAAGTGAAACAAGAACTGATACTGATAAGGAGTTCATAAAATCTAAATGCAATTGTAACAGAAAATAAAGATGATAAAATCAGTTCAGATATATTATTGGAAAATTCTTTACATTCGAGTAGCAGATGATTATAATTTATCACTTTTGAGATTAATGGATAAAAATCAACCTGTATTAATGAGATTTAGACGTTGGCAAATACAGGAATATCATGCATTACCATTATGTAAGAATTTAACTAAAACAGTGAAATCAGCTAAAAATACTAAATAACCAAGACATGTCAGTTTTCAAACAGATAAAAAAAAATGTAAGTCTGGAAAATGCTGAGAATATTGATTTTTCCAAAATACAAAATTTTTAAGTGTATCTTAATTCACAATATTATATGTACAAGAATTTTAATGAAAACAAAGCAATTATTTATGATATGTTTGCAAAATTCCAATCATCATATTGTCGCAACGGAGAAGACAAAACCATTAATTGATAACTTAACTTTTTTTTTTTAAACACCATTTATCGTTATGGACTGTTCAAGTCAAAATGAAACATTGAAAACCGAAACACTGAACATTCGCTTGGAAATCGAAGCAAAGGATAATATTCCTGAAAAACTGCAACTTTCTTCCTCGTATTTCAAAATGGACTTGTAGATTATACTCCTCTTTCTGGTATTGTACGCAAAATATTGTAATGTGTAAACAAGGTTATAAATAACTAAACATTGTTTAAAATAATTCTGTGACGTTGAATTCTCATTGTTTCCATTATTTTTCTGTATAGCTAAAAGAAGAAAGAGAATAATAGGGTATATGAAATAAAATACACAATTTATGATGAATTTATTAGATAGTGACGATAAGCGATTGTATGAAAACCTTCATCGTAAATAATTCTTTTATCATCATATACACAAGTAAGTTTATTTACAGTTATTGTTCGTATTCAATGGTTAGTAGATTTACACATTCTACATTCTTATCTAATATAGTATAATATTGTAAACAGTTTTTATAATCTACAAAAGAAATACAATTTTTACAACTGCTTTTGTTACACCTTTTGTTTTCATTTCTCCGAACTTTTCCATCAACACCTTTACATGTTAATTAAGGAATACAATTTAAGGAGCAACCCAATAAACTCATATATAGAAACACTATTACACTGATCTTTGAATTTACCCAAAACATATTTACTTTGTCCAAAGTAACATAAATGATTTACAGGATAATCCGTTATGTCAAACAAATCTTTTAGGTCATGGCTCAATATATCTTTATACATGTCATCTGTTAGTATTTCCAAAAAGAAACTATCTGTATCAATGTACAAAAGATTTATGTCATACAAAGCATATTTTTTTCGTAAGGCATTGGAAAAGAAATCATTCATTAAAATTTTACTTAATTCTAATACACTGAATCTTATATATTGGTTTATTAAACATTACTAACTCTTTAGCACTTCGAACAGTGCAAAGGTTTTCATCATAAATAATAGATTCTAGATATACAGGTTTACAAAAAGTCTTTTTATAATTACCAATTACATTACTTGTCGTTTTCTGATGTTTTATATAGTTTTACCAAACATGACATTATTTGAAAGTTAATAAAACTCGTTTTCAAAAAAAAATTTTGGGAGTTTACGTTTTTCATTATTGATTAAAAGATAATATTTCAACCATGGTTCTTGATTAAATTTAAGAACTCTGTGTATTTTACTTATTACTAAACCATTTTGTACAACTTATTTTAAAGTTACAAAATGCACAACATAATTTGTTTTGATGAACTGAGTAGGTCACGTGGCTAATGTTAGTTGCAACCAATACAACTAATTGATTTTTATCACCAGTAATAAACCGTGTAATCGCTGATAATTGATTATTAATAAAGTCTATCTAATTAATTTAATCTAATTACTTTACCTTAAAAACCTAAAAATAACAATAAAAACAATAACAAAACAAAAACTAGATAACAAACGAAAATATACAACAATATAATAGATTAGAAAGTGTAAAATGGTCCTGCAACCAGTTAACAATTACAATTTTACATACTACGATAAATTATAATTAATAAGAATTAAAACAAATATTACAAGTGTGTAAAAGGACCCTGCCATGACTTATGAACTATAAAATTTTAATAACAACAAATAATTAATTTTAAAACAAAAATATAACACAGCTGTAAAGAGGCTCTGCAATTATCGAAAAGAAAATTTGCTTTAAATTTTATCAAACATTTTCAGATGACACAAAAAGGACAATACCCAATGAAGGATCTGACCATTATCTCCCAACATCGCCTGAAAGGAATTAGGTAGGGCAAAAATTTGTCACACACCTCTTAATACAACACATTCAATGAGGATATGCTTTATTGACAACATGGGCAATGTGGCAGATTCCCCTGTTTCATCAGAAATCCATAAGTGATCATGGAATGACCAAACGAACACGGGTAACCACCACTTCCTCTCGACGACTGGCATGTATGGATAAATTTCACAGACGGACATTATCTTTTACTTCCCTCAACTTATTGGACTCTTTATTTGTCCACTCTTCTTACGCAAAATAATTTTAACTGTCGATACAAAGTCAGATACCATAACACACTGTGTGATTGGTATCTGTCTTGTAGCTTCCTGTGCCGCTTCATCAGCTTTTGTGTTTCCTGTAATTCTGCAATGCCCAGCTAACCAGCAAAATTATACTCCGACATCCTGTAGCCGAAGTCTGTGTATGGAACAAAAGATATCTTCAACCCAGGGATTCTTAGAATACATATCCTGGATAGAATATAAAGGACTTTTGGAATCGGAAGACAAAAGATAGTGACAGAAACAAGATGAAACGGTAGTAAGGCCGTTCAAAATAGCAAAAAGTTCAGCATAAAATAAACTATAAGTTGAGGGTATTTCATACATATACGTCTGACCGGATGAGTAATATGTGCAACCAACTTCACTGTCCAGTTTAAAACCATCTATGAACATAATTTCACTAGATGGGTATTCATCAAGTATATAGTGAAACTCCTAATGATATCCTACATCAGGAGTGTTGTGTTTGATGAACATGGACAATGAAAAATGAAAAGTTGGCATTTGAATGAGCCATGGAGCAATAAAACATGGCGTATTCTCATTCATTGGAGGAAGTACAAGGCCCAAATTGTCAAGGATTCTAAATGTTCTGATGCCGAATGGGGCACTACAATTTTGACAACATTTATATCTATCAGCCAAGAGATTTTTAAATAATATGTCGTAAGCCAGATATGGTTTGGAGCGCAGACTACAAATATATGTTATATTTTGTAATAGCTGTCTTTTTCGAGTAAGAGATGATTCACCAGTCTCAGCATGTAAGCTAGAAACTGGGCTCGAACAAAATGCTCCAGAAACCAGAAACAATATGCAGTGCAGAGTTGAATCGAATCAAGCTTCTTAGTGGCTGATGGTCTTGCAGATAAGTAGATTATAGAGCCATAATCAATCCGGGATCGAATAACAGCATAGTAAAAACATAGCATACAGGTTGTATCGGCTCCCCACTGAGAACCGCTGATAACAAGTAAAATGTCAAGTATTTTATTGTATTGTGTTTTTAGATTAGATATATGTGGAATCCAAGAAATTCTATGATCAAATAATAGGCCTAAAAATTTAGCAGTTTCAGTAGTTTGAAGTTGTAATCCATTAAGAAACAATAAAGGCTGATGGTTCAGTCTTCGATGACTAAAGCAATGCATTGCGTCTTGGAAGCAGAGAACTTGAATCCTGTCAATCTTGACCAAGACTGCAGTCTATTAATTACAAGTTGAAGGGCTCTTTCGGGGCAGTTTTCATACCTCAAGTAGCCACATATATAGCAAAATCATCAACATATAGAGAACAGCAGACATGGCACTGCACATTTGCGGTAATGCTGTTGTTTGCCACACCAAACAGAGTCACACTCAGCACACTACCCTGTGGGACACCATTCTCTAAATGATAACGATCAGACAACATAGTTTCAACACACACTCTGAAATATCTATTGCTAAGAAAGTTTTTTTTTAAAAGCAATAATATTACCATTTATACCCCATGATTTTAAAGTATTCAGAATACCTCTTTGCCAAGCCATGTCATAGGCCTTTTCCAGGTCAATAAACACTGCAATGAGTATCTGACGCAAGAAAAAGGCATTTTGTATAGCAGACTCTAAAGAAACAAGGCAATCGGTAGATGAACAACCCTGCCACATTGTTCATTACAAAGCAGCCGGTTACTCTCTTTACAGATCACACTAGTAAGAGAAATGGGACGGTAACTTCCTGGCTCAGTTTTCTCTTTACCTGGTTTTAAAAGAGGTATTACTATAACCTCCAACCAAACCTCAGGAAAACATCGCTTCTCGAATATACGATTGTATATTTAAGGACAATCAGCTTCTCCGAATTTGAGAGGTGCTTGATCATAGAATAAACTATACTGTCAGGGCCTGGAGCGACAACATAGCAGACTCTAATTCCTGTAAGGAAATGGAGTATTTAATGGTGAATCTTCTGACAGACCTACTGTGAAAAGTATTGCTTCTTGAGATATTTTATACAACACAAAAGCATCGCCGCAAGAAGTATTTGAAGATAAGTTAGCAAATGATGAGCCCAAAACATTAGCAATTTTATAGTTATTTGTAGTCAAAGCTCCACCCCCCTGCTTAAGTCCCGATTTGAAAGTAGAGGGAGGAGGATAACAAACAGAATATAACTTCTTCCACACCGTTGACGTGGATGTGGTTTTTGATATTATGCCTATGTACTGGGCCCATGATTCCTTTCTACTCTGCCTAAAGACTCGCCGTGCTTTGGCTCATAGAATATAATACCTTTTGAGGTTTTCACAAGTAGGTCTGCGATTAAACTTCCTTATCATTTTACGAAGTAAACGGAGAGCGTCACTACATTTGTCGCTCCACCACGAGACTGGTGGATGTAATGGTCTTGTCGACATCAATGCAGTGTGAGAAGTCAGAAAATGTAAGCTTCACAGGATCATTACTGTAATTGTCAGAAATAACGGACTACTCAAATTTAGTGGCAAGACTAGGGCTACAAAATGACAAGTCGACAGTTGTCGAACCACCTGTAGAAACCACCAGATGAGTTTTAGACCCATCATTGAGCAGAATACAATCCAAATTGGATCAAATCCTGTCAATGGGGTTCCCTATAGGGCTGCAGGTGTTTGATCCCCAAGTATAGTGGTGAACATTAAAATCGCCCACCAAAAGAAATGGGGCAGGTCTGATCAGGTAGATTAGTTCCATATCCACAAACCTGATGGAGATGGCAAATACAAACAAGAAATTGTTATTTTATATGGTGTAGTGATCGTTATTGCTACTGCTTACAATGAAGTCCTAAGGTTCACAGATGTAACACAGATGGAATTTTGGGCCAGTATTGCAACTCCTCCTTTAGCTCTGCATGAAGTGACAAAATCAGTACGAAAAACTAAAAATCCCTTCAAACTAAAATGAGAGTGGTTGATGGAGATGAATCTCTTGCAGACAAATTATTAAAGGGGATGTATCATGTACAAAAATCTCAAGATCTTCGATGTGATTTCTCACACTGTTTATGTTCCATTGTATCACACTATTCAAGTTAAAATTTCTGGCAATATTTTATGATTGAAATGTAAAGTTTATAATATAAATGGATTCGTTAACAATTAAAAAGGGTGTGGACCTGTATCATTATTTCCGCCTGCCTGGCTCTAAAGACCATCAGGTGGTTTAAGTTTAGTTTTAATTTTAGATATTTCAGGGTCAAGCTCCATAACAACCTCAATAACTAGAATATCAGTACTTGAAGGCTTGGTAGACCCCTGAGTTTTTTTGGGAGGGGTTTCGATGAACCTGCCCCAACTTTATTTTGATTTGTGGGGACTTTGTAACACCCAGTGATGTGTTAGGCTTGCCTTCAGAAGTTTTATTCTGGATTTTAACAAAAGATAAAGATTTTGTTAGAACTGACACTGATTTCAATTTTGGTTTAATAACTTTCCTGTTATCGATGGTAATTTAAAGTTCTCGCCATTTTTTGTATGAAAAATTCTTTCAACATTAGTAACGGCAAGCTCTTTCTCTATTTCCTCTGTACTATCATTTAATAAGTCACAGCAGGATAATATTGAGATAATAAGTCCAGCTCTGCCTGGCAAAGCAAGAAAAAGGAAGAACAATGGGAAAAGGATGTTGCCAAGAGAATGAGGTTAGTATGGATAACATTTTACATTTTGTTAACCTTTACAAACAGTTTAGAATGTACCTAGTTTCAAGTAAAATCTATTTGGAATATAATGCATGTTTTTTTTTTTTACACAAGGCTCTGCCTAAAATGCCAACATATCACCATAAGAAAGGGTCCTTTAAATGCAATGAGTTAACAATGCAAGATGTCCGGCGGATGAACCAGGCATTTTATGCAAAATCAGATCGCCAGGTCCAAAATGATTTTGTCCTTAAGTACACTATATGTTAGACATCACATCGTTCCTGACCCCGCACAAATGTTCAAGAGAAAGGACTAACAATAAAAATTTTTTTCAACAAACAGCGTGAAGGAGTGGTAAAAAGAGTGCAGGTATGTAAAAAGACTTTCATTGATACCCTTGGTGTTATTAGAGACTAGATGCAGAATTTATGCAAACAGTTTTTTTTTCCAATCAGGCAGTATATCTGTAGAAAAAAGGGGAGGTGACAAAAGAGCTGCTCTTTTTTGAAAATAAGCGAGAAGCTTTAAAAAATTACATTGAATCATTACGCCCACTTGAAAAACATTACTGTAGGTCCAAAAATGTCCATCGTTATTATCTGTCCAATGACCTTTCAATTGCTAAACTGCACAATATGTACAATGCCAAAGTTTTGGACGACTTGCAAGTGAATTATGAGTACTTTCACACTTTTTTTAGCAGAACTATAATATAGGTTTCGATACTCCTTCTACTGATGTCTGTTCCTTTTGTTTGAGCCATAAGAAAGCTTTAAACATTTCACGTAATGAAGAGGAAAAATCAAAGTTAAAGGCAGAACCAACTGTTCACAAAGCAAAGGCAAAGGCTTTTTTTGACATTCTGTTATATATGGCTGGAAAGTGAATACAACAAAGGATCAAACCAGATTGCATCTGCCCTATTCCATAGGCTATGTAATAGTGATTTGGTGGGTATCACAACCATAACAAGTAAGCGATGAATGTGGGGGCAAAATAAAACTGTATTATGGTTTGTACCTGGATGTCCAAACACGCCCTTGACAGTGTTAAAACTGTGACCCTGGTGTATCCTATAGTGGGCCACTCGTGTATCCCTTCTGACAGAGTATTCGGCAGAATAGAAAAGTAGGTGAAAGCCAGAGAGAATATTATCAGTCCTCAGGAATATGTGGACATTTTTCAGAATGTTGGAACAATCTTTAACTTGGGTTTAGATGTAAAAGTTTATGATTGTAAGAAGGCTGTCGTGGTCATACCTAAGAGCCCAACACACCACACTGTACCAAGCACTGCCAAGTTGCCAGGAAACTGGCATTTTAACTTTCAGCCAAATAAACAAATTATAATAATAAAATCCACCAATTGCATCTAAGTTAAAGGGGAAACCGGTTAAAACTTAAATATTGGATTTGCGAAAAGCATCTCCAAGCGAGGGAAATCTTGGAATGAAACCTCGTCAACTGTCATAGCAAAAGGAGTTGTTCTGAAAACAAAGAAGATGGATGACGTCAAGAAACTTCTGAAGAACCACTAGTATGGAGAGAACTGGGAGATCAATGAACAGCTAACTTTTTACAAGCAGCTTTGCATTGATCAACAAGAACTGACAAACCACGAGAGAAAGAGAGAGAGAGAGAGAGAGAGAGAGAGAGAGAGAGAGAGAGAGAGAGAGAGAGAGAGAGAGAGAGAGAGAGAGAGAGAGAGAGAGAGAGAGAGCCTTGAAGAAGGTGGCGAGGACGATTATTAGGGAAATTCCCATCGAAGATTTTTTTTTAAATTTTAATTTATTTGTTTTTACTAATGCAGAATGTTTTAACAATTTAACTTGACATGTTTATTGTAATAACATCAATATAAACAGTTTCAGCGACATAAATGTTTAATACTGCTTTATGCCCTAATTCCGCCATTTTAAAAGAAAAACCGTTCCAAAACTCGTTATGTCAATATTACAGTTCCAAAGAATGTTTAGTCCAACTTTTTTTTTTCTTCAAAACTACTACAGTATGATTTTAAATGATATTATACAAAAATACCTCATATTCCACCACATATATGGTAATTTTTTTTACCCTACTACTTCTTTTAGGGCATAAATAAGAAGTTTTTACTGTTTTCTGTGTATTTTAGAGTTATGGACATAACGAATTTTGGAAATGGATAGGGTATTAATAAAAAAGATGGAGTATAAAATAAAATATAGTCACAGTAAAATTATGTCACTTTATTAGAACTCTCATTGAAAACACATTTTTCATACTTTACTTTATAAATAAATATTTAATCATTGGAGATAGAAATTTTGAATTCTTTATTGGAGAATTGTATAGAAACAATGTTTTTAATAAATTAAAAAATCCAACATAAAGAATTAATATCCTTTTAGTAACGATTGTTTTTAGTAAAGCTGAACTATGGTGTAATGTCCGCAGAAAGGTAGTAGTGGATTGTTTGTCGGCTCCTCCTAACTCTACCAAGTAAAATGTTTATACTTTTTTGTCTTGACTTTTGAATCGTAATACATGCCATATTTTACAAGTGGTATAATTTTGTAATCTTGTTTGTCATGACTATGAAATTGTAGTACGTCCCATATTTTACTAGCGGTATAGGCTCGTAATTTAAAAAGTTACGGTATTTTACGACGTCTAGACTCAAATTCAAAATTCTTTTTCAAATTTGACAACTTTTTTCAAATTTGGTCCCTATATTTCGGAACTTATTTTAATTAGGACATGTGAAAACCAAGACTACATAGAAAATTGTGAGTTTTAATCAACCTTTATTTAATATAACATTGCCAAGTGTTTAAAAACCATTAACAGCCTGAAATCCCATCAACTTTGATGCATTTTATCCATGGTACACAAGTAACAAGTAAGAATAAAATGAATACATTAATAGTACGCCGTTTGACACTGGATTAAATGAATACTCTAGCTCGTTCTGCAGGTAGCTAACCACGAATGTATAACATATCATTAACGAAAGAAATTAAAGAGTTTAATTTTGAGTAAAAATCTCAGTTTAAAATCAATGAAAAATTAAAGATATGCAGAATAAGGAGAATATTGTAGTTATTATGA
The DNA here is from genome assembly GCA_963513935.1 of Aphrophora alni. Lineage (NCBI taxonomy): Eukaryota > Metazoa > Arthropoda > Insecta > Hemiptera > Aphrophoridae > Aphrophora > Aphrophora alni. The sequence goes on from OY740766.1 coordinate 101,129,930, forward strand.
GAAAATTTCTAGGTTGATTATTTTTTGTTTTGAATAATTTGAATGATGTCAAATTGTGTTGCGTAAAGAAGTTGAATTTTAAAAACCATCCAAATTTTATGTAAGCTACAGTAAATTTTTAATCTTGCAAGCGATCAGCTGATTAGTATCATTAGACTAGAGTATGAGTATCCTACTCTTAATACAACGCCAGTGGGCCAGTGCCTGTTTTGAGAGATATTGTGTGGAATGTATGATGTATTGTATGTATAAGTTTATAGAATTTAGAAAATAAAACCGTGAAGTTGAAGTTATTGTTCTGGCTTTACGTGTTAATGTGATACGTCTTTTGGTTTAAGTTTTACGGAACGATTTTATATTATTCTTATGTTACTTAAGCCTACCTTAACTTAACCTTATAATTTGATGTGTTAAATATACAATAAGAATAGGTTAAATATGTTGTTTGCGTTAGTAATGAAAGGTTTACCTCCTTAGGACTATTTCCATTCCCTTGTTGCATTTGAACCTGTTACAGTTACAGGGTATCTATACAGAAAATAAATTAGGATGATTGGTAAACATTTGTTTATTTTTACTCAGACATGAGAATTATTGTTGCCTAGAAGAAAACGAAGGAAAATCAAAATATATTTTGCAGGTAACATTTTAAGATGAAAATTACTAAAATTTCATAAGATAGACTACCTTGTAACTACTATTTCTGTTTAATATTGTTGAGTAATATAGGGCTGATAAATTCCTAATAGACCTAACTAAGTGGGTTCAGTTAAGCTCCTTATTAAAAAAAGTTAAAATGGAATAGTAACTCTTCTAAATTTTTTATAGAAAACTCGAAGGCCGGTGTACAACCTATATTTACCGATTAAACTATATATAAATTTACTTACAGTTTATTTTGTAGACCTATATTTAAATTATTTGAGTATATCAAAATATTTTCGTACTAACCTATCATTAGAAAATAGACTGACATGGTAAATTTCTAAATTCAACACTAAATTATATGCATTAAGCATAAATCCATCAATTAATTTCTTTATAATAATATAGTGATAGAATGTCATTAGAATCATGGTAACGCCTCTACGTTCAGTGCTGAAGCCAACACTTTAAAGGACTTTTTAGGTTGATGAATTGTTGTTGAAAGATAGAAAATGTGGAAAGAGTGTTTTAATCACCAGTGTTTTTATATGCTCTTGAATTAAAACTGAAGTTATGGTATTTCTGAAAAACCACATTTTTTTTATAGATTTTTGTTGAAATCATTTTCAATCTACAACCTCTAAATGTAATATATCCAACAGAAACAATTAATTCTAAATATTTGATAAACTTTTAATTTTACCATGTATCCCAGCGAACAATTTCATCTTACGGATCAACTTTCTATACTGAATTATGAGAGATTCCACCTCATTATACATGATCTCTTAAGTTCAAAGAAATTATGTTTACTTCCCATATTTGTGTCTAATTTTAGGTTTTGTTATTATCACAATAATTGAGGTTTATGACTGGAATATTTACAGATGAGCAAGTAGATTTGCATTGGTCTTATGTATTGCCTTTTTATCAACAGCAATTTATATTGTTGCCGTTCAAGACAATTTTATCTCAAGGTAAACAAAAAAATTCGTACATAGCCTAACTCTAATTTTGATGAAATAAATTGGAACAATAATTAAACATTCTATTACGCATGCAGTAGTTTTTTTTCTTTTCATTTTGTCTATTAAGTATACGTTATTGTTATATTTTCCGACTTTGATATTATATATATATATATAGGCCTATATATATATATATCAAAATAATAAATTATATATATATATATATGTGTGTATGTGTGTAATAACCTAACCTGTTTCTGTGATTCTTGTAATCACTACAATATATTTTTGTTTACCAAAAATTCACCGAATAGGTTAGGTTAGGTCAGGTTATGTTATATATTGAAAAGACTCATGAAGTTGTTCAGTTTTAAACCAACATGGGTAAATATCGGTTGAACATAATCCCTCGATTTTTCTATAAAAAATTATGATAAAGTATTTACCTTCTAATCAAGGATCAGATCATATTATGTGGCGCAATAAACATTTCAAGTCCATAAATAGCCTACTGGCCTTTATCATTTCTCAACCCTTCCTACTTTACCATTTCCTTTCTCTTGCAATTTTAGTTATTTAAACTTGTTTTGTTTTCAATTAAGTAGCTTGAAAACGCCTAACGGCAAAAACATATGTCGCTCAATGAAGCTCTTTATTGGAATTAAATAATTGTTTCATTATTTCCAAATTAGACTATGTTTAGTCATACTAAGCCTATATGAGGATTCTTTTTTTACTGAACTGTTTACAGGCTAAATGGTTTTTTATTACATAACAAAATTATACTTAGTATGCATTATTGAGCAGACAAATTGTGCATAATTATGTAATACAAGTTTTTTTAAGAATTTTAGTTTTCTGTGAAATGGGAATATAATGGCAGGATTGTAATAACAAATTTTAAAGGGTATGTAATTATAAAGGATTGATGTAATTTATAAAGTGTATTTGTTTAATATGAAATAAAAATAAAATAATTTAACCATACCTAACTTGTGCCATATATCAAATTTTGTGGTTTAGTTAATATTATTTATGATATGACACTATTTATATGACACAATTCAGCATACAACAATTATTAATGTGTACATGTAATACCATTAATATATTATTATTCATTTTTTTTTTCAAAAATGTTACTTTGGTAATTGTTTACTGTAGCACCCCAGTTTTAATTTTTTTTCTTCTCGTTATTTTTGTACTACGTACTTTTCTTTATAAGAATAATAACATTTTTTAATGAGCAAAAATATTTTTCATTTCAAAATTGACATATTTCAATGACGTATTTGTAGGTTAAGTTTAAATGGCAAACATAATGTCCCTAAAAACATAATTTAAAGTTTTCTAGATTAAGGTTCATTAACATAAATGACATAGCTTAACTTGTAAACTACCTTTCAAACTGTTCAACCTTACTTGACCTACGTACAATATGACAACACTAATCCCAATTGAAATTTTTCACATAGTTTACCCAAGCGGTCTCGCTCATATATATTCACATACCTCACACTCCATGTTGACTCTTCAATAGTTTGAACAACACTAATCCCGTGCACACTACCACAAAAACTCACCCTTCCAAGTAATAACCATGCTCAATGTTGCTTGACTTCAGTGATCAGTCGAAACATTGTGTTTACCATTTAAACTTAACCCACAAAATATGTCATTGAAATATGTCAATTTCGCAGTGAAAAGCATTTTTGCTCATCAAAAAATGTTACTATTCTTTTAAAGAGAGGTATGTAGTACAAAAATAATGGGGGGCGGGAATATTAAAATTGGGGTGCTACAGAAAACAATTACTGTTGTACGAGACGTATATTTACAATACATAGGCTACTTATAATAATCTTTAGTAAGTTAATGGGTTACATGTCAGTATATTTTTGTGAACTTAAGTAAGTTATATACTTATGTGTATTTATTAGTTTCATGTTTATTTAGCCTATGAATCTACAAATGTGTATTGTAGTTATTGTAAAGGAGCAATAGTTCTTAGAAGGAACAATTATAAAATCATCTTAAAAAATTAACAGTGATGTTTAGGAGTTTGTCAACTATAATATAAACTTGTCATATCCTATATAGACTATATGCCCAAAAATTGCAAAAAGTTGTGCCTAACACATCGATCAATTGTGCTATATACTAATTATTAAATGGTTAATCAACCCTAAAGTTTCTTATTTCTTAGATCAACAATTTTAATCAGCCTATTCAGTTTATTATTCAAATTCTGTGATTGATTGCAGGTACAGTACTTATTGGAACTGATTATTTAATATCTGCACAGGGTGTTTTACTATATTTGTTCTTCTAAAGTGAAAGAATAGATTCCTCTACTTTAGCTTACAACAATGAGATGAAATCTGATAGAGGTAACAACTTACATTCAACTTATCTAAATTATTGTTATTATTATTATTTTTATTGCAGGATTTCAACATAATAACACAATATATAATTAAAAAGTCCACCTTCTCCAATTCTTTCTGTAAAGTGCCTCAATGCCATTGGCTATCTAACCTTAGGCTATCTTTTTATCCTTTTCTAGATATTCCTCTTTTTTATGATGGAGTCCACAAGAACAATTAATTGTTTTGGCTATTTAAAGACTTCTATCAATTCTGTCAACTACGATTTCTATGGCCTATATTTTAACCCTTACATACAATTTGTAATCCTATCTTGTCTGGAAACTTTTGTACATCTCTGATAACACATTATTTCTGCTGTGAATGTCCAGATTTCACCGTCTAACGCATCAAGGATTTTACTACACCTGATCTACTCCATTGCACCTCGATTTTTCAATTATTTTATTAGTAATATTTTGTAACTTAACCTAATACTCTATAGCTAAACACGATAAAGTGACCGTTTCAAATATGTTAAAGTTACATTTGAATAAATAACAATTGCTTGAAACTAACCACAAATAGTTGTCATATGTTCAATTTGTATTAACTGTCAATAATATAATTTTGTATTATTTATTTAACAATCCAAAATGATTATAGGGTGATGATAGATCTAACAGCTTGATCTCTCCCCAAGATGATATGCTAAGCATAGTGAGTGCCTAAATTAAAGAAGGTGTTGGCATCTTCTTCTACCTCTGAACGCCAAGAAATGAAACCAGAAGAGGAAATCCATCAAGTGGTATGTAAAACTTTGTAGATAACTAAGTAATGTTATAAGGTTAAATCAGAGTTGATGTGTTATACAAGATGACCAACTTTAAATTGGACTCAGATTGACATTAGTGATTGTATTTTGCCATTCGACTATAGTGCTACTTCTACTACAAGATCGTTGTTTGTTTTACAAATCTTTCTATACTGTCAGTTCAACGTTGTTTACTCTAAAGTACATTTTAGTGTTGTAGCTTCCTAATGCCATATCAATTTTTTTCAATTCTCGAGGTAACTTTTATTTGCTTTGGATTCGGAGTCATTTCCCATGACTTTGTTGTAAAGACCCTGAAAGCGACAAACCTTTCGATCTACATTGGGTAAACCATAGAGCACCTTCTTCATCATTTACTCCCTTCTTCATTTTACACTTTTTAATGTCACTAGTCAAATGCCTGTGTGAAGCACCACTTTTTTATGTTTGCACAATATTTTTTCCAATCAATTACCATGCTTGTCTTTACTCCCATCTCAGTTGCAATAATGTTATAGTGTACAGATAAAAAAAGTGTAAATATATATTTTTTCTTGCCCTTCAGATTATTTCTGAATCATTTCATTTGAGCCCAATATCTAGGCTACTTGCTGAGACTGGAGAACCATCTCTTTTTCAATGGAGACAGCAACTACAAATATCATATATGAGTAGTCTGGACTCTAAACCATATCAAGCAGCATACAATTTTGTTTTTAATAATCCCTTGGTATGAATCTCATCAGAATTATACTGTACCATTTGGCTTTAGAATTCTAAGGATCTTCGACAATTTGGGACTTATAGTTACTCTAATGTAAAAGTATATTCCATGTTTTTCCTCCGTGGTTTATTGAAATGCCACAATTTACTTTTTTCCTGTTCAGATTCATTACGTATAACACTCCTGATGTAGTGTATCATAAGGAGTTCATATATATAAAACTAATGAATACCCATCTAGTGAGATTATTTTTAGTGATGGTTCTAAACTAAAAAATAAGTTAGATATACATATTACTCATCCGGATGGACATGTATGTATAGATTTCCCTCAATTTCTAGTGATTTTACTCTCAAACTCTTTGTTAGTTTGAAACGTCTTAAATAGTGTATCATCTGCTTTTCATCACTATCGTAAATATATCTTAAAATTTAAATGACAGTTTCTTATTTATATACATCTCAACATTCTTATATTTATTATTTATTATTGGTTGGAGGATATCCCATGCTTACATGTTTGTGCGTGAATGTGTGGCTGTATGTGCGTTAGCTTCCACCAATACTGACGGAGGTGTAAATCCTTATAGAGAACAGTTTTTCCTCCTGTTGACAGATTCTGATCCTGCCGTACTATTTGATATTCTTTTCCTTGTGCTCATTCGCCAAAAACTGTTTTGTGTACTGCTTAAGGAAGCACAAAACGTAACCCAGCATTAGTTTGAAAAGCCCCCAACCGACGTCAACTTTCTGGGTTGTGTTGGGGATATTTTTTTTTTTTTTTTTTAATTAGCCAAAAGTTTTCTTAATATTAAATTTGTCTAATCTTACCAGTTGACCTGTAAGTAGCAAACGATACTATGGTAAATACTGATGAATCGTATGTTGAAGGTTTTAGTTTGTATAGTTTTAGGACCACTTTCAAATTTAAGCCTGTTCCTAAAGGTGTTTCAGAAATTGCATAAAAAAGGAGGTTAAGTGCAATAGTGAATGTGTTGTTAACCCAACATTAGTTTGAAAAGCCCCCAAACGACATCAACGTTCTAGGTTATATTTGCGATAAATTTTGAAAAAATTAGCCAAAGTTCTATGGTCTGTTTTAATGTTGCATTACCTAAAGTATACACATACAGTGGTAGCTATCTTTAGTCTACACAAACCACAATCCTTTAATTGGAGTGAACAAGCTGTCCAGGCTTGTCCACAAGGTAAAAATGTGACTTCTATTTGCGATTAATGGCAAATTTTACATATCATACACTCACATGTAGTGGTGGTGGTGATGGAGAGGGTTTACTGCAAGTGTTCTATTAAGCTGAATCAAAGCCTTGGTATAGTGACAACTACTTAAAGTCTATTTGTAATGTTCGACTATAGGGTCTTCATCTGGTTCCCAATCTTTAGGACCCAATCCACAGGCAAAACAATATGTATGGTCTTCTACGCCAAGATGAAAAAAACCTTACTTCGTCCAGTTTACTCGCTGACAAAGGTTTAACCAATTTGAATTGGTCTGTATCGATGCTGTGTAAGTTGAGTATAGGGGGTCAGATACATTTTCTAAAGTTATATAATCAATTCATATCTTCTCTCCTGTATTCCTTGCTGGTGACAAACAAAATATTCTCGTCCTCTTTGTTTTAACAGGGTTGGAACCAACACATGGTACAGTGAAGCCATCTTTCGACTGTGCCATTGACCTTCACAGAGGTTTACGGGAGAACTAACTTCATGCCAGGGATCTCCATTAAACCTTACAGGCTTTTTACAGCCATGACAGAGAGTAACACAAACATACAGATGCCAGTCAGGTATCTTCATACCATCCCAACATCTCTCTCACAATAATTTAGGCAAGGAGAAAATCATAACATTTTTCGCTTTTTATTGCACATTTACTATCCACGTTACTATTTAGTTTGGGTAATAAGCATTTGGGGTTTTCGTATTAGGGTTTTTACTCTTGAGGCTGTTCAATGATGTACGGATGGAATTGTTTAAAACATTGAGCTTTTTCAAGTACTTTGGTGAAAAGTATAGAAAAAGGTTTGGACAAAGTATGTATCTGGTCCGTGTTATAAGGTACACCACCCTCGTCCCACCTGATACAATGGTACTATGATTGGAACCATCATACAGTTGTCTGAGCTTTTTCGTTAAGTGCGGAAAATTTGTATGGTGGCTTGAACACTGTGACACTTTATAAATTATCGCCGACTATAGCCAGTTCTTAGATGACGTACTTATTATAATTATCCTGGAAGGCATGAATTCAACCATTGCCATTTGCATTTTTTTTAAGCAATGTGACTTCGTTGCACAATTTTTCCACTTCGGGGAGCATGCTAGATACAAGCTCATTGCTGGCCAAGATCTCGATAATCTATGAGCACAACTCTTTCTCGATATTAAACAATTTGGCAACATGTCAAGACACAGCAGCATACATATACAGCAGCATCTCTAGTACCCTCCATTCATACTGACAGACATTCATTCAAGGTCATAGAATGCTCTCTGTCGTGTAATTTAACGTATCGTTTCCCGAAACGATTGCACACTATTATGTCACCAGTAGTCAGATTGAATTTACGTGTACCCTTATTGCTGAGACCGGTCGTTATAGATTTTAAATGAATTGATAATTCGTCAAGTAGTTGATGATTGAAGAAAACAAATTTTCTACCGGCTTGTACTAATAGTTTGAAGCCCACTCGGTGTCTATGAAATTAACAGATTTAAGGAAAATTCCCAAAGGTAAGTTAGGCGGTACTTGATGTTTGGTAGGAGCTCACTTCACGTCCATCCTCCTCGACTCCATGGTCTTGAATGACCCGTGAGTATCTCACACCTCCTACCCTCACCACTACTACCACCACCACCGCATCTGATTTTATTATTTTTTTAAATTCCCACGTCAAGTTACTAGAATTGTAGTCAAATTCCAGATCAATTTGTATGAGAGGAAACTCGTGTATTCGAGGATCATTGTTGAAATCGAATTGATAGTATTTAACGTCTTCAATATCCTCCTCGTCACAAAAGCCACAAAAATGGCGGTAGTAAAGCAGTCCTATGGCACCCACCAAAACGTATATCGAATCTCCACCACCGATTTCATCTGAAGAAAGCCAACTCTTTACTGCTGCATAGACATGTCTTGATAATTGCTCCTCATCGACTTGAAATTTTTCGTCGTCATAGAGATAAATAAATTCTGTCTTCCATGATTGCGTTGTTCAAGTTTTCTTAAATATCATTTGATAGAATATCAAATGAAAAGATTCTATTCTTGTCAATCAAGTCCTCTAAATCTGATAACCTATCTTTAGGCACGAGCTTAAGGAAGGCGTGAACAATTCCTGAATATGTAGTGCACATGTAGTGTCTCGCCAGCGAATGATCAGATCGGAATGAGTGTATTGGTACTACTACACCTATTTCCCCTCTACTACTGTCTATTTATGCGTATCTAATCAATTATCTTTTTAATAGAAAAAAAATAGATTCTGAAAAAAATAGTGTCTGAAAATAGATTATAAACGAGATGAGAATCGTGTAGAATGAGACAATAGGCTATAGTATTTGCAGAAGTTTTGATTTCTAGTCTACGTCGACCGGACTTGATTTAAAAGAATCGTTCTATTTGGAACAATCGATTAAGAAGAGGGGGGAATTTATCTTTAAAAATTTGTAACTCAAGACAGGGAAACTACTCCTGCGTGTAGTAAGACTGTTAGAATGTATGGTAAATTTCGTCAACGTGAAAATATTGCCATTAATATTTTTGTAATGGAAATATTGTTAATTTAGGTAATGGTTTTTAGTGGTTTTTTCATATTTTTTCACGGTTAGAAAGTTTTCAGACCCATTCTTAGCTAGCATCTAGAAACTGAGGTACATATGTCCCACATTGAAACTTTGTTGGAATTATAATTCATGATGAAGTGAATGAGTGGTATGAATAATATGTTTGGCAAACTTATAGTCGAGTTTTGTGGAATGAACCGATTGTAATGCAGATGGTATGTGTTCTTCATATCTTTTTTTAAAGTACCTTCCAGTTTGTCCTTTATACTTTTTCCAACAATGAGAACTTGATAGTTTAATAAATTCCCATGTTCTCTAATTTGTTGAAAATACTATTCAAACTAACGACAACTACTGCAGTATCAATAAATCAAAAAAAAATACTTCATCACTGTCAAAAGGGAAAATTAATGAACACCTTAGGACAATTTAAAATATATAAAAATTTCAAAAATAACATCAATTCATTACTTAATGAAAAGCTACATTTTGATTCCAACGTACTATATGATATGATAATAACGAACATAGGAACCCCTTCCACCCAAAATCAGTACAAGTAAACACGTCGAGACACGTGTCAGTATACACGTCGAGTGGGCCTACTTTGTGTATAACTTAATATGAATCCAAATTTTAAGTGTTTATGTACTACGTGTATATGTGTTTTTTAATTTATAATTTATGATAACGGACAAATTCCAACATAACTTGTTAATGGAATAGGGAAGAGAAAAATCAGTATTGACTATTGTAACAGTAAGTAATTTTAATTTATCATATATTGTCACTTTATATTTTCCTTCGGATATCTCTCTGTCTTTCTTATATATTTCAACTACTTCTTAAGTTGACACAAAAATATGATCCCTATATTAAAATTTAAGATTTCAACGATTACCATATAGTTTTCACAATTCCTGTTTGTATAAAGAGTCTGTTATTTCTACATTAAGAAAATTTTTAATTTTATATGTGAGCGGATTCAGAAAACTTATTCAATCTATAACAAATATTTCACGAGTTCAATTGTTTACAGAACTGTTTAACTAATCTAACACAATCGCTGATTTCAAAATCAGGAACTATATATTTTGTCTGTATAACTTTTCACGGAGAGATTTTTAATTTCATTTGTTCACATCAATAGATTTCATACTATAATTGCTTTGTTTTTGTTATTATATTCATTTATTAGATCTTGCAAACTATCAATCCATCTATACTTTCCTATCACTTCAAATTGGATTCTCATCTTATCATTCAATGTTCTGTTAAATCGTTCAACGATTCCAGATTTTTTAGCATTTTTGGTATGATAAATTTTGATATTGTTAAGATCGAGAACACAGTGAAAATCTTTATTTTTAAACTCTAAATCCTTATCTGTATGCAACAAGTTTGGTGTGCTGTGTCCATCTTGATTAGCTTTTTTAATAATGCTATTGAAAGCATCAGAACCTACAATTCCACTCTCTCTTCAACGGTTCAGTCCAAGCGAATTCGGAAAATATATCGATAACATTTAGTTGTAACCATCGTTCAAATCTCCATAATCTCTAATTAATATTAGATTAACAACCTAAAGATCACTGATTCCTAAAATAACGATTTGTTTTTTATTAAATTTCTTTCTAATAGATTTGTGAAATTCTAAAACACAATGTTTGATTTAAAGGTTATTAAAATTGAATTTAGGTTTGAATTTCTATGAGGATCATTTCTTCCTGTGGTTCAGGACATTTTATTTCAATACATATTAAACCAATAATATTTTGTTGTTAGATCTAAATAAATAGCATGTTCTAATAAAAAAAATCAGAACTACAGCATTTTCACCACCAATAATTTTTATTACTTTTATTGTTAGAAATATCTCTCCTTTATATATTGTCATTTCATTTTGTTATATATATTGTGATCAAGCTTTTTATTTGATTGATAGAATGTAATTTATGTTTTGTGCTTCTGATTAGATTCTGTATATGATATTCATTTGTCCCTTCGAACTACTTGATTTTAAATTATCAAAGGCGGATTGTTTTCTTTAAATTTTTCACAACTTTACATTTCACAAAACTCTTGTTCATGTAAGTGTAAGCATATAATTTTGATCTCTACCCACAGAACTCTTGCGCTGGCGACCCGTTCAACTAATATTTATATTTTTTTATAACATTTGTCTTACATTGTAGCATTCACCATCTTTAGAAAATTTGTTCGTATCAAACTGATCTTTATTTTATTTTATTATCAAAGTAGGATCTACCAATGTTTGAAGGAAGAATGAATCTGCGTACATATAACATAGCGTGATGTTCGGAAAGTAATAGTTTATTTTCTCTAAGTAGAAATCCTACATAAAATGTTTGGACAGATCCAAAACTCTAAATCCTACATATATCGGTTTATTGAATTTAATATTTCATTTGTCCAAATAGGGAAAAAAAGCAATTTTTATCAAACATAGTTCTCATGTTTTTCATCGATTTACCACACACAGAGTTGTTCATCAGTTCATAGAATCTTTTTCAAAAGATATTTAGTTTCAGCACATTTCTGCAAATTTAAATCAATATATTGTTTCATGAAATGTTTTTCTTAAATCGAATGGATCTTTTCACATTTTTCAGTTTCATTCTAAGTTGTAGAAACTACATAATCTTTTATATTCAAGATTGTTGTACTTAATTTCTTGTTTTAATGTTCCAGTGCAGATGTAATAAGACCTTTTTGATCATTATGTAAATATTTTGGTTACTTGAGATCAATTTTAAAGATGTAACCATCGTTTCCTATACAATTGTAATTAAGAATTTCCTTTTTTCTATTATTTTATAGATTTTTCTTTTTGATCGATACTTTGTAGGGAAGCTCTTGTAGAGAAGATAATCTGATAGAGAGTGTCCTTAAAGATTGTTCACATATATGTAACACAAAAATTGATCTTGTTTGTGGGATTAGGTTAGGTTAGGTGGTCCTTTGCTACTTAATTAAATATATAAATTTCGCTTGTTTTTTTATTACATCATAGTTCCAAGTAAATTTACGTTAATCACCATTACATTTATCCTATTTTTAAAATATTTACTTTAAAAAAATTGTATTCACTTTTTTACCTTAGGAACTGTTACAAGAATTGCAGTTCTGTTTAATTTGGAGAATAACAGTGTTCTCCAACATGTACACATTTCAATTGACTATAACATCAAAAAATACTGGTCCAAAAACACCATTCCAGGTCAGACCACTCAAACTGTGACGTCCAGCTGATTAAGCCATTTTTCAATGGTTTCATGAGAGTTATCCTGTGCTCATGTTTACGAGTTGTCACAGTTTGTAGCTACATTTAATTTGAAACAAGGTTAGTTAGACCACAATTCCTCCATCAAGACGTCATTTTCCTTCTCTCTGATCGTTTCACAAAACTGGAGATAACAGTTGAGTCATCCTCCAACAACTCATGAACCTCCAAACCAATTCTTGCGCGATACAACTTAAAACTAGGACAATATTGCAGCCTGTGTAAAGATCTTCTTGAGATTCCAAGTTCTGTCAAAACACTTACTCATGATTTCTTAGGGCTTTCGTAAAAGCTTTCAGTAACCCTTAGTGCATTATACTTAGTCGTACAGTAACTGGTGTATCATTTTTTAATTTTTTTATTAAGAACTAATTCTGTTCTTTCAAACTTATTTTAAAATTTATAATTTTATAAATTGCAAATCTTGGTGGTAGTTGAGTTCCAAATGATTCTTCCCAGTTATTATGTATAAATCTTGGTGGTGGTTGAGTTGCAAATGATTCTTCCCAGGTATTATGTACAAATCTGGGTGGTGGTTGAGTTCCAAATGATTCTTCCCAGTTATTATGTACAAATCTGGGTGGTGGTTGAGTTCCAAATGATTCTTCTCAGTTATTATGTACAAATCTGGGTGGTGTTTGAGTTCCAAATGATTCTTCCCAGTTATTATGTACAAATCTGGGTGGTGGTTGAGTTCCAAATGATTCTTCCCAGTTATTATGTACAAATCTGGGTGGTGGTTGAGTTCCAAATGATTCTTCCCAGTTATTATGTACAAATCTGGGTGGTGTTTGAGTTCCAAATGATTCTTCCCAGTTATTATGTACAAATCTGGGTGGTGTTTGAGTTCCAAATGATTCTTCCCAGTTATTATGTACAAATCTGGGTGGTGGTTGAGTTCCAAATGATTCTTCTCAGTTATTATGTACAAATCTGGGTGGTGTTTGAGTTCCAAATGATTCTTCCCAGTTATTATGTACAAATCTGGGTGGTGTTTGAGTTCCAAATGATTCTTCCCAGTTATTATGTACAAATCTGGGTGGTGTTTGAGTTCCAAATGATTCTTCCCAGTTATTATGTACAAATCTGGGTGGTGGTTGAGTTCCAAATGATTCTTCCCAGTTATTATGTACAAATCTTGGTGGTAGTTGAGTTCCAAATGATTCTTCCCAGTTATTATGTATAAATCTTGGTGGTGGTTGAGTTGCAAATGATTCTTCCCAGTTATTATGTACAAATCTGGGTGGTGGTTGAGTTCCAAATGATTCTTCCCAGTTATTATGTACAAATCTGGGTGGTGGTTGAGTTCCAAATGATTCTTCTCAGTTATTATGTACAAATCTGGGTGGTGTTTGAATTCCAAATAATTCTTCTCAGTTATTATGTACAAATCTGGGTGGTGGTTGAGTTCCAAATGATTCTTCTCAGTTATTATGTACAAATCTGGGTGGTGTTTGAGTTCCAAATGATTCTTCCCAGTTATTATGTACAAATCTGGGTGGTGGTTGAGTTCCAAATGAGTCTTCCCAGTTATTATGTACAAATCTGGGTGGTGTTTGAGTTCAAAATGATTCTTCCCAGTTATTATGTACAAATCTGGGTGGTGGTTGAGTTCCAAATGATTCTTCCCAGTTATTATGTACAAATCTGGGTGGTGTTTGAGTTCCAAATGATTCTTCCCAGTTATTATGTACAAATCTGGGTGGTGGTTGAGTTCCAAATGATTCTTCCCAGTTATTATGTACAAATCTGGGTGGTGGTTGAGTTCAAAATGATTCTTCCCAGTTATTATGTACAAATCTGGGTGGTGTTTGAGTTCCAAATGATTCTTCCCAGTTATTATGTACAAATCTGGGTGGTGTTTGAGTTCCAAATGATTCTTCCCAGTTATTATGTACAAATCTGGGTGGTGGTTGAGTTCCAAATGATTCTTCCCAGTTATTATGTACAAATCTGGGTGGTGTTTGAGTTCCAAATGATTCTTCCCAGTTATTATGTACAAATCTGGGTGGTGGTTGAGTTCCAAATGATTCTTCCCAGTTATTATGTACAAATCTGGGTGGTGTTTGAGTTCCAAATGATTCTTCCCAGTTATTATGTACAAATCTGGGTGGTGTTTGAGTTCCAAATGATTCTTCCCAGTTATTATGTACAAATCTGGGTGGTGGTTGAGTTCCAAATGATTCTTCCCAGTTATTATGTACAAATCTGGGTGGTGTTTGAGTTCCAAATGATTCTTCCCAGTTATTATGTACAAATCTGGGTGGTGGTTGAGTTCCAAATGATTCTTCCCAGTTATTATGTACAAATCTGGGTGGTGTTTGAGTTCAAAATGATTCTTCCCAGTTATTGTACACTTTCAGCGTTCTCGGTATTCCTTTAGCATTCACATTCCAACCGTTAAAGAAGCTTTAAACTAACTGTAAGTTGTAAATAGGGTTTAGAATTATGATCAAGCATCAATAAATTAACTGTTACATTTATTTGTTGCAAGAATATATTTTGATATAAAACTGATCCATTTTAGTCTCAATTGTTAGTCTGCACCCATTTATGTAGTTAATCATGAATTATTATAATAATTTTATAACATATTACAGGTGGATAAATTAGAGGAAGGCGTTACTAACAAAGAACAAAATAATTCTTCAATAAATTGCTTTATTTGCAATGAATGTCTTGATTTTGGCAGAAAATTTAATTTAATTTTGTGCAAAGTAAGTCATTCTGATTCACAAGTGACAGAAATATTAGGAAGACTAGTAGAGGATGATTGGATTGTTTTTATATCAGAAGATGATTTCCTCTGCCATAGATGCATGGTACTTCTTAATCAGATGGATGAATTGGAATTCAACTTGAAAAATGTTAAGAATAAACTGACCCAGTTTTTAAAACATAATTATAATTTGACCAGCTCTGATTTACATACAGATACAAATAAGGTAAATTATTTATTTATATATTTAAGACATTATTGTTATTATAATACATTATTCGATATTATAGATTTATTTCTATTTTTTTTTACTAACTTTTTAAAGCAAAATTATTACTATGAAGTAATGCATGGAGAGAAACTAAAAATGTAATACTATAAATAAGTATAGTATATGTGGGAGTTAAGGAGGTTTTAATTTAGGGTAGCATTCATTCTTAGGCCTGTATTTAGAAACAGCATCCCTCAGTGAGAACGAAATAAGTTCTTCACTACTAGCACAAGATAAGAAAATCATTGAAGTACTCAGGAAACTAAAAGTTGTATTTATGATAATAAATGAGAATGTAGCAGGCAGTAAGTACATTATAGAGGCAAAAAGACTTCTAAAATGAACATCAATTATATCAAAGAACAAAATTAGATCTAGTAGATATATCAAAAATAATAGAAGGATGCCTTTCTTATCTATATCAATTTGTTGTTTGTTCATTGGGACTACACGTACATTTAATAGTAAAGAAGTTTGTTAGTTTAACTTTCAAGATATTATGAATCTTATGACTCAGTTGTAAGATTGATTTCAAAAGAATGGAAAATGAGGAAAGAAAATCTCTTGATTTGTGTCATATAGAAATAAACGAAATTTTACTTTGAGTGGAGAATAATACAAACAAAGATGGAGAGTTGTATAGAGGTGGTTGGAGAGCTGAAAAAAGAAAATAAATTTTGAAACGACAAGTTAAAACTTTTAGTCAAGAGTAAAAGGTATAAAACAATATACACATATGAATACTATTGAAATGCATGGCATTCCAGAGAAACCTTTAGAAGATGTTCTATCAATAATCAAGCAAGTAGGAAAAGCCCTAAATAATCTTATTGATGAGTCCATAATTGATGTATGTCATCAACTAGGTATGAAGGATAATAGGGAAGGACCAAAGAAGTATATTAGTTAAATTTGTGCACAGAATAGATCCTGGGGATATTTTTCTAAAGATAAGGGTGAAGAGAGATTTATCTACATGCCATTTAGGACTTAATACTGACTATCCTATTTTATTTATATAAACCCAAGCCTGAGCACAAGTAGACTGCAGGACAGATAGTGAAGAAGGAGAAGAATTACAAATATCCGTGGATAAGAGGAGGGAGAATATATATGAGAAAGAATGATGGCGAACATGTGCTTGTTATTTCAAAAACAATTGACTTGCCTATTCATTAAGGTATGATATTAAACGGTGCTTTAAAATATTTGGTTGAAGTCATTTGTTTAATTTTTGAAAGTAATTATTGTTTTGCTTTACTGTTCATATTTACACTTTGCTTTTTGTAACATATTTTAACAATATTATTTCAGTATGGCGCTAGATAATATATCAATAGTTTAAATAATAAAGATATTTTTATAGTATGTCAAAATATTAGGAGTATTAGGAAAAATTTGATTTGTTGTTGGTCCAGATAAACTCTCTGCACAATCTACCACATGTTATTGTATTGACAGAAATATGGATTAAAGATGATGAAGTTGGTTTATATAATATGGATGTTTATAACATGTATACCTTATGAAACAGTAGTAATAGAGCTGGGGAGTGGACTGTTTTTGTTAAAGATAATTTCAATTGTGTTTTTGTCCCTTGGACATTGACCTATGCTGAGTGTCTTCAAGTTAATGGTAAATCAACAAATGTTGATTTTCGAATTGTAGCTGTATACATATATTGCAGATCTGATCTAATATAAATAGCTTACCTCCTGCAGAGGAAGAATTATATATAAAGTATTTTTGGAATTCTGTTGGCTCTCCTCATTCTAATTCAATTTTTTTTTTTTAAGGGAAATAATACAACAAAAAGATGTAGACATAATTGGATTTTTGAAATCTAAAAAAGTTCTGGAATTAGATGGAATTAATACTCTAATAATTAAACGTATAAGTCATTTGACAATTTCTGCTTTAACCTATCTTTGTAATGTGAGTTTTAATAGTGGTTGCTTCCCATGTTCCTTGTTGTTTAAAAACTGCGATTACTATTCCTATATATATAAGGGGACAAAGTGGATCCAGGCAATTTATCTTATTAGGAAATTTGGACCTATTTCTCTTTTGTCAGTCTTTTCCTAAATATTGAAAAATTGATGAAAAATGTTCTTGTTGGTTTCTTAGAAAAAGATATGTTTTTTTAGTAAATGGCAATATGGTTTTAGATCTTGAATGTATTCTGAGAAAGCATTAGACTAAATGATTGTTAGCACATTGTACTCCTCTTTGAATGAAGATTGTTGGGTTGTATTTGGTTATATTGATGTACGAAAAGCTTTTGACACAGTAGATCATAGAATTATGATAGAAACAATGAAAAAAAAAACAAACTGTGTAAATTCAAAAAATCTTCATTATCTTATACGCCTACTACTTATCACCTTATTTCATGTTTTGATAAATTAAATAGTTGTTCCTGCATAAGTACACAAAACATTAAAAACGTTAAATACATGGAGATTATATTAGTTTCACATTTAACTTGTAAGGATCAAATTAATTGTCTTTCGAAGGGATTGAAGAAAATAGTAAAATTTTTTTATTTTTTTGAAGACATTGTGCCCACTGAAAGTACAGTATGTGCCAAAATAAACAGTACTGAATTTGTAAGATTCTATTTACATAGTTTTATCAACATATACAAGTAAAAGGAAGCGAAATCGGTTAGACTCGGGTAATAACATGTTTAATTTTAGTTCAGTTTTAGTCAACACTCCTACCGTTTTTGAAGGTTTTGCATGATTTTGATAGAATGGGGTTGTTTCATGCTCTTTATACACATGGTTATTTTTTTCTGGAGTTGGATGATAGTAGCTGCTAGGTCTTCATGGAAAATCTTCTCCTTTAACATTCCCCAGATGTAGGCGCCAGGTGGTGTAAGATCGGGGGAGTGGGCTGGGAAAGGAAAGTTTGTTCTAAGGGAGATGAGGTGATTGCCAAAAGTTTCTTGAAGGAAAACAATGTTGGTTAAGGTAGTGTGGCTGGTTGTGCCATCTTGGTGGAACCATTGTGAACGAAAAGACAGGTTTCGGGCACGACAAAATCTCCTGAGGTCTCGTATAAAACGATAAAAAATGACCCTATATCGGTCCTGATTTACAGTAAGAGGATTTTCATTATTGTCTTCAACAAAGTATGGACCAATTATGCCTCTCCCTGACACAACGCACCAAATGGTTACTCGCTTAATATGCTGTGGCCTCTCTACAATACTGTCAGGACGTTCAAACCCAAGAAACGTGTTGTCTGCTTGTTTATGAAACCATTAAGGTGCACATGACATTCATCTGAAGACAATACATCATTCAGAAACTCAGGTTCTCCATACCATATTGCTAACATTGAAGTGCAGTACTGCACTCTGACTGTTTTGTTTATACAGTTCAAAGATTCCCCAGTTTGTATCTTGTAGGGAAAACCACCATTGTTTTTAAACATTCTTCTCAGCAACGTATTGCTTATATTCAGTTTCAAAGATGCTCGGTTTAGGCTTCTTTTCGGTGACTGTAACACTTGCTGCAACACTCTTCCGTGATTTTCATTTTTACAAACAGTAGTTGGGCGACCTGAATAGCCCTTCTGATGCGTCAAAACACTACATGTTCTTCGAAATTTTTGAACAACACTAATAATCACAGCATTACTAGGCGGGTTTTTGTGAAAATGGTCCTGAAAACAAAATGCAGTGTGTGACAAACTTGGCCCACCCGCACGTCCAATTCCATATGAGCGAAAATAATGCTCAACGATAAAAGCTTTCTCTGCAGTAGTTAGCACCATGTCAGCAAAAACTAACCTCAAATAACAAAGAAATAATAGTCAGAAAGACGTGGCAACAATCAAAAGTTGACACAGCTGATTGAGAAGGCAGCTACAGCTGATTCAGTTTCAGTACTTTTTATTTTGGCACATACCGTATTAAAGCAAATATATTTTTCACTTGTACAATCTAGGACGCAATACTGATTTCTTGACGTAGTTTCTGATTTCTTTTTAGAATATAGTAAAAATGTTATTTTAAGTTAATTATTCAAATGTGACTTTGTAGTAGTAGTATGTGTATGTGTGTGATAAATAAATATATTCATTCATTCACATATTTGGTTCGAAAATCACAAGTTTAATTGGTAAAAGCCAAAGATAGAACAAAAATTTGAGGAAAATCTTAGATATAAAAATAATAATAATAATAATAATGCTGCATATATATAAACCAACGGACAATCCTATCAGCCAAACCCATGTAGACATGTTATGGCTTCCATTAATAAAAACTAAATAAAAAATTGAAAATAAAAATTTCTTAAATTTTCTGTTTAATTCTTCACATGGAGTGCTTCACAAGGTTACGTGCTAAAGTCTTTGAAAGTTTTTTAAAATCGTTAGTAACTACCCAATAGGCATACACCCATTTTGCTCAGTTGACCTTTAGATGTCCTTAGCTCAACTTTGAAATTTTTTGTGTTAGTGTGTGGTTTGTGAACACTTATCCTGACCACATGGTCATGTTTTAGACACGTCATTATTGGTCCTCTCTGCTGTTCAACTATAATCCATTTTTAGGATTCATATTCACTGTGTTAGTCTGTTAACCATTGAAAACTGTACATTTTTGGTTGGGAATATTTTTGAGCTGGAGATAAATACACAGATACTTGAAACAAAGGTTCAATGAAATGTTTCCAATCAGTATGGTTTCACATTATAACACAGTGTGGAATTTGATAAGAAAATGTCTCTATACATTATAATGTACTCATCATCCATGAATTAAAAGCTGCTGATCACGGTAAATACTGTCAAAGTTCTAAAGATTTGTAACAAAAAAAAGGGGGAGGAAAAATGTTTGTTGAATATTTTTATACTTATAAGGCTTGGTTTCATCTATCGGGGTACATAAATTAAAAACATGTGTTAGATTTGAGCATATTTTTATATTTAAAAATGTTGGGAGTTTTTATAGCAATTTAGCGAAAACATATTGTTAGACCAATATTCTCTGAAGATGGCATCAACACAGAGATATATTGTTTAGATGTTGCCCATCCATTCATGGACCAACTCAGTGAAAGTAAAATTAATAATGTCTATCTACTACGAGGTACACACTTTTTGGACTTTGTTGACGGTAATCCAAGACATCTTTAGTGTACAGATTTTTTAAAAAAAACTTGAAATCGTGTTTTGATACCACCATATATTTTTTCTGGACATGAAATAAAAGGATCGATCATTGTACAACAATTAATTGTCCAAAAACAATCATCGAACTGAAGGAGGCAATCAGCTGACACACTGCTCATAACTCTAAAAGGTGTATAAAATGGTTTAAAAGAGTTATGTATTAAAAATAACCAACAACATTTTGAACACCTCATGTGAAGAGACTCGTTACTAAGGCCCGGTCTTATAATTACCCTATAAAATTCATGTTAGTTGTCCAGCAGATAACTTCTACCGACAATCCAGCCAATGAGAATATTCCATTCTACAATTTTTGCCCTGCTATTTTATACTGCTGGTAACTTATCCAGCAGTTTAACACTTAAACATTGTAAGTAGTTAAACTTAGTACTACTTGTAAGGTTTTGATTGGTCAAAAAGCAGTTGTGAACACCCATAGTTACTGAAAAACGAAATAACTAGAAAATACAAAATATTAATTTTTATGGTTACGTTAGTTGAAAATGGTGTTCAGCAGATATTTTACAATTTTGATTAATTGAGCTTATATTACAAAGTATCATTTGTGCAAAAAAAAAAAAAAAGTAAATGATCGAAAATAAAAGAACCAACACAATGATATGAAGCAAAAAAAAAATGCCAAATGGAAAAAAATTGAGTCGACAATTTAATAACCAGAATATAACCGAACAGTAAATATGAAACGCTAAAAGAAGACTGTGCTTGAAATAATAATTCTTCTATTTCTTCGTCATCATCAATAATAAATATTAAATAAATCGTTGTAATCAACATAGTAGGTACAAATCAAATGTAACAAAAATAACCAATTTACTTTATCTTTGGATAAATTCCTTATGGGAACTTCAACTAACAGATAACTTTACCAGGAGTATAACGAAATTTAACACATACACAATCACATCCAACCCGATATCTAAAGATTGTAAAACACATTTTACATTTTCTAAAATGGAGATTGTAGAACCGGCCCTAAATAATAAATTTATAATAATGCATTGTTTTATTTCAGGAGAATCTAAACTACTCACTGCTGAGAGACTTTTTGAACATACTGTATAATTTGTAAATGATAGATTTGATTTCATTATAATCTCTTAGCAGATATTTGTATTGTGTGACTGGACATAAGAGAATTGTTTTGCAATGTTGGTGATTGTTCTGTAGTAATACCCTATACTCCTTTAATTTTGTACGGCAAAATTATGCATTCTGTATGTATCTGAATCCTAATGATTTATTTTGGGTGTTGATAGTGTCAGTTGACACTTCATTATTTTATAAAAGCCTTGTTTAATACTTTTTTTTTTCCAGGTTAATGATAACGAAAATAATCCTGTTGACTTTAATTATGAGGATAAACATATATCAGAAAACCTTATCAATCCTAACCAAAGTATTGATTTACCAAGTATGATAGAAAATGTAAACAGCTTACAGCATACGAAACAACCACTTGAAAATAATACAATTTTTACTGTAAAAGGGGCTGGAAATGACAAATATGAAATGGATCAGTCAAGAAATAATGAAGAAAAAACAGTTTTTGAGTGTGGTGTATCTGTTATAGGTTATAAAAAATTTGCTAAGCATATAAAAAGACGTGGTCTAAAAAAACATCATATTTCTAAGACTGCAACATTGAATAATGTAAAACCTGGGTCTATTCGTCAAATTCAAAATTTTAGGACCAAAAATGTAGTCAATTTTAAAGATAAAAACATTCTAAAATCTGCTAATACTAATGTTCTTAAAAAAAACACATTTCACAAAAGTAAAAATGACTTAATTATAGCACCAACAGATACACTTAACAGTGAAAATGATTTAATATTTTGTGAATTGTGTGGTATTCCTGTTTTAAAAACAGATCACGAAGTGCATGTTCGTGCTCATGATATGTCTAAATATAATTGTTGGTCATGTGATGAATGTTTTTATGATAACATTTCCTGGGAAAATCATCAGGTAATTTGTAAAAATTTGGTAGCAAGTCATGAAAATATAGAACATGCAGCCATGCTAAATTTGAACTGTGGTATAAAAAATGATTGTACAGAGAATAATACACTACAAAATGACATAACATTAAAAACAGAGGACACTGTAATGGAAAGTAGCATGGCAATAAAAACTGAAGACAATTTGACGGAAAATAACATTATAGTAACAGGTAGTTCAGTAAAGTCTGAAAATGAACCAACAAATTGTTTGGATAACATTACATTTCATGATATCAATTCTGATACAGAAGAAAATTGTATATCAAGTTTAGAACCATCAATGAAAAGAGAGAAAAATGGAATTAATGAAACTAGTAAAAAATCTGAACAAGTTGTACAGGCTGAAAAACCAATTCCATCTCAAATTTATAAATGTGGGATATGCGGTTTTAAAGATGAATCTATGGTAGTTGTAAGAAACCATGTTGATAATCACAACAAAGTCCAAAGTCGTTTTAAGTGTGAATATTGTAATTTAACATTTAGTAAAAAAACTATACTAAGTCTCCACATTTTACGTCGACATAAAAATATTAATTCAGGCCATTGTTTATTTTGTAAAAAAATGTTTTTAGATAAAACTCATTTAAATGTACATATTGAAAAGGATCATTCAGATGTAAAGTCTAGTCCATTTTGTGCATACTGTGGAAAAATGCATACAACAGAAGCGGACCTAAAAACCCATATCCTTCGTCATCATTTCAATGATTATAATGCCCAGTTTTCAGAAGAAATATCATTAAAAGACAATTCGCTAAATAATAATGCATCAAACAATGTTAATAGTCAAACTGTAGCAAATCTATCTAATGCAAGTAATGCTTTCGACAAAGTATTTTCCAAGAATTTAGAATCAAACAACCAAGAAGAAGTTATAGGAAAAAATGAGTCATGTCCATCATCGTTTTATGTTAAGCCTAAACAAGAGGTAAATGAACAGCAAGAAGTACCTAATGTGTGCTGTGCTATGTGTGACTTTACAAGCAAAGAAGACTCTGAAATGAACGAACATATTATATGCCACCAAACAGCAGAAAACAACTTTTGCAAAATCTGTTGTCAATTTTTTTGTTCAAAAGATTTTAATAGACATTTAAACCATGGACCAGAATTTCAAGGTTTGCAATGTAAATATTGCTGTGATCTTTTCCATGATGCAATACATTTAAAATGTCATAAAAAAAAAATGCACCATGAAATAGATCTACATAATTGTACATATTGTAGCAAAGTATATACTGAAAAAAGTGCATTATTGAAACACATAAAAATAAAACATACACCAGACAAAGAGGATAAATCTTGTAATTTTTGTAAAACTTCATTTAAAAATGATCGACATTATAGTAATCATATAGAATATGCTCATCGAACAACTTTGGATTGTAAAATTTGTGGAAAAGAATTACAAAACTGGAAAAAATTACAGTATCATGAAAAAGCACATTTAAAATTAAATAAAACTATTTATAATTGTGATATTTGTAGTAAAGTATTAAAAACAAAAACCGGTTTACGTTTTCATAAAATAAGACATACTGGAAATTTCCCATTTTTCTGTGAGTTTTGTGGTCAGGGGTTTGTTTCAACTCATGCATTGACCGAACATATTGGACACCATACTAAAGAAACTCGATATACGTGTGATGTGTGTGGTAAAGGATTTTATTATTATGATACGATGTATAGGCATAGAATTCTTCATGATAATCCATATCCAAAAACCTGTGATATTTGCAACAAAAACTTTAGGAATTCTTCTAGAGTTGCAATTCACAAAAGACGAGAGCATACTGGAGAGAGACCTTATAAGTGTACATATTGTCCACAAACTTTCTTTACCAGTAACGGTTATAAACATCACCTTTGTCTACATACTAAAATATTTCCTTATAATTGTAAACCATGTAATAAAGGTTTTACTACTAGACATAAGTATGCTATTCACTTATCTCGTAAACACAGTGATCATACATTGTTAATTAATAGAGCACCAAATAATAAAGAATGGAATGAGCAATGGCTTAAGTAGGTTTTGTATGCTTTATTGTTTATATAAAAATGAATTGGAAATAATGAATGTATATTACATATGAAATGTTTATTACTTTGTATTCATTAAACCAATCATTCAACATTCAACTTCATTGTTGGTTTTACTGTGTCTCTTATTTTGAGTTGAAATTGTTATAGTATATAAAATCTGCTGCATGGATTGTTATTTTCCAAGAGCCTAAAGAAATAGTGTTTAAGAATTATGTTTATCAAGTGGTCTGATTTTTATGATATTTAGTATGTGGTTATATTTTGGACACATTCTGAGGCGAATTTAGAGATATACAAGAATTTTCTTCAAATTGACTAACTATTTTTAAATTTTGGTAAAACATGCAAGTCTCCATAAATGGCAGTTTCAGAGTAAGATAAATGAACAATGGACACTCATAAAAGTTCATCTGTCTCAAAATGAGCACATGTCATTTCAATTAATCGTGACTATTTTCAAGTAAACATTTATAACTCGAATCAATGTGTCAAACTGCTAGTAAAAGAAAATTGCACTTCATGAATACTAAAAAAAAAAAAAAAAAAAAAAAAAAAAAAAAAAAATTACCACTGTTGTTAGTTTTTTTCCACAAATTATTCATGAACCACAATTTTTTCTTTTAGTTCCAAGTTATAATTTTCGATGTTTTTTTTTTCCTTCAAATCACTCTGTCGATTTTGAGATATACAAACATTTATTATAATGCATACGTATATAATAATAGCATAAGTATGCTGAGATCACTATAATATCACACAGAAAATCAAACCATTTTGCTCATCAAAAAATCTTCTTGAATATTTTTACAGTAGCTTCAGGGAAATATGCTACTGAACAAAGATTTTGAGAAAAACGATTACCCACCATCAGTACCTATTAAAATAGATTACCCTATCCATAATTGAAGAAAGGTACCCTCCCAATAACTGCCTTTATATATATATACTGACATTGGCATCTCCTCATGAATAATGAAATGGGAGCAGATGTAGGAATATATTCAACACCCTTCTCATACTACATCTCAGTGAGAAAAAACAATTTTTATGCCAAAATAGAAGCAATATCATTCGCTTTACAGCAACTACTACACAAACCGGATCCTTTCAGGTGGTTTTTATGGTAGACTCCAGAGCAGCAAGCCATGCTCTACTATCCAACAAAACTTAAATTATATCAAATCGATGATAAAGTTTCTACAAGGATTGGGGAAACATATCTCTCTACAGAGGGCACAATCACATCTAGGGACACTAGGAAACGAACTGGCAGACCAACTTGCCAAAAAAAGTACAAAACTGGGACAAAAAACAACCACCATGAATGTTCTATCCACTAAAACAAAAATCAATGAAGCGCAGAGAGAGTTCTCAATCAAAAATTTGGAATAAGATCCAAGATTCATAAGAGAAGAATAAAAAAATAGAGCAAGGAAAGAAGCAGTAGCTAATGAACACAAGACAACTACTTAGCAGCCCATCTGCATAGAATTAAATAGGTTTTGAACAAGGTTCACCTCCTGTAATGCCCTAAATATGACACAGACTAGATAAGATCGTAGAAAGCCAATAAATTGTATTAGGCTTGTAATATATATAAAAAATAGAGCTGGATTTGTATTTATTATTACAGTCGAACTTCTATAACTCGAATCATCAAGGGATAAAAAAAAAATTCGAGTTACAGAAATTTCGAGTTATGGAAAAATAACAACAAAGCAGTTATTGCATCTTGTACAGAAGATCAGAAATCTACGGGCCAATCTTACTGCATCGATAAATTCAGGTGTAAGCCTTAAATGCAGTACGTTGCATTTAGCTTAGATATAGGCTATTATGTTAAATGCTGTATATATTGTATACATTATTGCAAAATTAAGCTATTTTCATTACATTACATGCTGAATATTGGTACATAGTACAAGTACTTACACTTGATTGTTGATCGCTGGAATTTCTGGATTCGGCACGATACAGTAGGATTATCAAGAAAGAATGAAAACTCACAAAAATCTCACACAACCTATACACAATTTTAATTACAGTATTTTTTGAAAAAAAAAAAAAAGACATTAAACAATAGACTACATTTTAAACGACACATCTTAATTGTAATTACTGTACTAAATCACATATTTTTCGCGATTTGAAACAACTTCTTTGCATTAATTACAACTGTACTAACTAAATAAAAAATTTACAAAAACAAACTTTAAACTTTAAAAAAGTAGGTTATTTTCTTTTGTTTCTTCTGCTGCAATCTTTTGTGCTTGCAATAGTTATCAAAATTGTTCAGCATTTTAAAATGTTCGTCGCTCACGTCCTCTTGCGACTCGAAAAATGCACGAACCTTAGCGAGTGCGGCGATTGTTTCTGTAACACCGGGAATTAAGGGTGAATGATCGTCATCACCCTCCACGGCCTCATCTTCTTCTGATGAAACGGCTATTGAAGATTGTTCCCCTCCAGGCTGCACTTCCTGATTTGAATTTGAAATAATCAAATCCGAATCTGCATCAACGAATTCTGCGAAGCTGGCGCTAACCTCAAACTGTGCTGTGAATTGATTCCATTCTTCCATAACAAATTCATTCGTTGTTGTCCTTACATCTTGATCTTGTTCGCCAATTTCCGCACTTTTCACAAAGCCACCCTTCTTAAAGCAAAGTATAATTGTATCTTTTGTAACGTCCATCCATGATTTGTCAACAAGATGAATAGCGTCCAATAGATTTAAATCTTCTTCAGTTCCTTGCTCCCATCTTTGCAGAATCAAACGGACAGCTCTTTTTCTATAGTTCTGTTTGAAACTTCGAATAATGCCTTGGTCCAAAGGCTGCAATTTGGATGTTGTGTTTGGAGTAAGGAAGACAAATTTAACTGCTGTAAGTTGCTGCACTAAAACTGTTGGGTGAGCAGTGCAATTATCCAAAAACAGAATAATCTTTCGTTTCTCATTCATGAACTTGCGGTCTATTTTATGAAGCCAGGACTCAAATAATGCAGCTGTCATCCATGATTTTTTGTTGTTTTCATAGATAACAGGTAAGCTTTTCACGCCGATAAAACACCGTGGCTTTTTAGATTTTCCAATTACCAAAGGTTTTAATTTTTCGCTACCTGACATGTTGGCAGCCAAAAGGACTGTCACTCGAAGTTTACTGTGCTTTCCTCCAAAGCAAGTTTCACCTTTGAAAGCTAATGTTTTTTGTGGTAGGCACTTAAAATACAGCCCAGTTTCGTCTGCATTAAAAATGTCATCTGCACTGAAACCGTCTATTAAATTCGGCAAAATGTTATTTCTGTAGTTTTCACAATCTTCGTTAGATACCGACTCACTTTCGCCGCATATTACTTTTTGCACAATCCCATAACGATTCTTAAATTTATCAAGCCAGCCCGTACTAGCCTGGAAGTTTGTGTGGCCGAAATTCTCTCCTAATTCGTCAGCTTTCTCACGTAAAAGAGTTCCAGATATGGGAAGATTTTTTTCCCGAACCTCCCTCATCCATTTTAAAACCCCTTCATCTATTCCAGGAAGAGTAGACTTGAACCTTTTTTTATTCGAGTTAACATAACTTTGCTCAATTGCTTGTGTAATCTTGTCTTTATTTTTTAAAATGGTAGACAGAGTATTGGCTGAAATGCCAAATTCTTTTGCAATATCCTTCTTCTTTTTTATACCTTTTTCAACTTCTTTAATCACTTTCAGTTTTTCATGTACGGTTAAACTATGACACTGCCGTTTAGACATGCTGCTGAAGTACAGTATAGGCCTAATAGTGAATACGGTACTGTAATTTACTTAAAACTTAAACACTACAAATACCGGCCTTTGAAAATGTCTAACTGAATACTGTACTGAATTTAAAAGAGCGATTGAAACACGCACTGTACTTTATTAGACACACAACACGCTAACGGAAAAGACGGACTCATGAAATCACTGTGCACTATGGAAGAGCTGTTTACAGACTGAAGGTTTATTTTTACGGGTAAAAATTGAACTCGAGCTATCGGCTATACATCCGGTCGGCCTACAGTTGCACAGGCTTTGTTCTATTGCCAACCACAGATTCTAAGAAATTCATTGTTCATTGTCTACACTATTTTTACGGGTAAAAATTCAACTCGAGCTACTCTTCCTGGAACTCGGCTATACATCAGGTCGGCCTACAGTTGCACAGGCTTTGTTCTATTGCCGACCACAGATTCTAAGAAATTCATTGTTCATTGTCTACACCTCTAGTCCTATTGACTACTGCATGCTTTTATGGTCAAACATTTTTTCTTGTAATGAAAGAATCAGCACTGTACCTAGATTTTTCAAAGACTGAAAACGCTATTTCGAGAACTATTATTGTCTAAAGAAACAAAATAAATAGTTCGACTTAGAGAAATGGCGGAATTCGAGTTATAGAAGGATTTTTACATGTTAAATGCACGGAAGGTTGACGGGGACTGAAATTCAATTTGAGATACAGAAAATTCGAGTTATAGACGTTCGAGTTATGGAAGTTCGACTGTATTCTGATTTTTATATAAATGAGAGGAAAATAATTTGCTCGACTATGGGCGTCAGGTAATGTTAGCTTACCAATTTTGAAAAAGGAAGTTAATTGTTATTATTAAAATTTCTCAGGGTCGCAAATCCTTTTGAAAGTGTACTTACAGTGGTTCTCGGTGAAATAAAAAAAAATCTTATTTTGTTGTGCTGAAACTGGCATAATTTATTGAATTAAATATTAACATTTATACAAGGTTATACATACATGTTCATAATACATATCTTACTACTATTTGAAATCTCAGTATCCTTTGATTTTAAATTCTGCCTTAGAGGCTTAAATCCTTTTTTATAATTCTAAAATTAGTAGTTGCAACTTTAAAAAAAAAACTATTTTTTATGGTGAGTTTTAAATTCTCACGTAGCAAAGATGATTATTATTATTAACATGAAATTAAGTTCTCAAAATGACTAATTATTAAACAAAGATTATACATTTGAATAAATTTAGAAAGTTCATATAAAAAGTTCTTTTTCTTTTACAAAATTATTTTTTATGAAAGTGTCTCTGATTTTTTGTTACCGCATAACCGATCCAGTAGATTGGAAGCCTCCACGTGTTGAGTTCCTTTCGTCCTGTGTTGCAAAGACCTTGCAGACTCAATCTATACACCTGACGATCAATTGTCCTTTTAAATTCATGGTATTGTACAAAGATTTTCATCACTTTACCAATGGTTATTGTCCAATACACTCTTCAAACGCAAACTAAGTCTTACCACGTCAAACTGTCTCTAAACTCACTGAATCGTCACCATTAATGTTCTGAAACTTCTTTCACTTAAAAACATCTCTCATTGAACTAAATGTCACCATAGGACTTTAACTACTTTTGCTACATTTTGAGAAAGTTTCTCTACACTGAAAATACGTCCTACCACCTCGAACGTTCCACCCAGACTCTCCTCGACTCCCCTCAAGACTGACTAACCGCATGGGTATTTTTTACTTCCTTTACCGTCACCTCTCTTTTCTTGCAACGTATGCGAGAATTATTCTCACATAGCAAAACAGACTCTGTTCAAAATATTCGCCTGACGACAAGCTTTGTCTATTATTTTTACAACACAAACCTAAATTTTTATTACAAATTATAATTAATATTTTATACATAACATTATTATTTTGGAAACCTATATTTAAATTTTATTACCCTAGTTTTAACATTCACATTGAGTCATTCTTTTGACTTCGTAAGTCCCCCACCCATTCAATTTCAAAATAAATCTTAATATAACCATTTTTTGGTTATCTTAGTTAAAATTACCATTTTTGGTATTACAGGCTGCAAAAAATACTAATAGATTATGTAGGAAACCATCCAACATTTATTATGACACTCATGGTCATTTTAACTTTTTAATCGATAACTCCCAAAACAACATTTTAATGGAGCTGATGATTAGTATGTTTTATTTGTGCCCTTAGAGCCTACATTTTAGCAAGATATAATAATTTTGAGTTTTTAACATTTGGTTTTATGTATGAATGAGAGAAGTAAGAAATACACTGTTTATTTATAAATTAACCAATTTTATTAATTTTGAACATCATGTTTTCTTTATAATAAAAAAGTATCAATCAGCGAGTTTGATTACAAATTATTGCAATAACATAAAATGTTTAATGTATAATAAATCAATGATTAAGGTGAAAAAACAAAATTCACAAGAACAAATCAAATAAAATTAATAAACTAATTTAGAAGATTTTTAATTCCCCCGCTATAGGTATAATTTAGTATAGGTCCCCGCTAATTTAATGAGCGGGGACTTATATTAATGTAATGTATAATGTTAAATGTAGGGTTAGTTCGATTAGTTTGTATTAGCTATATGTTAAATCTTAAATAGTTAAATTGACACGTGGCGCCTTGGCAGTGTAAAATAATAAGCCACGCCCCCTTCAGATTGTTTAAATATAGGGTTCGGTGCAACGTTAGATTCAGTTGTGGTTTGGTTGGTGTAGCTGGTGTATCACTGAAGAGGACAACCTTGTCGTTGAAACACGTCTGATACTTAGGCGTATTTTTTATGAGAATTGTGTTCTGTGTGTTTGTTATACTGTATAATTTAGAAGAATAGTAGAAAACACAATACACAAATCACTATTCATTTTATTAAACACACATTTAAGTTGTACAAAATAGTGATTACTACACTTTTAATAATCTCTTAAGTAATGATGATAGTCTCTAGTAGAAATTTAAGAATCACCAAAATCCAACTCCATTCATTTACAATTCAACACAGAATGCTGAATGTAACGTTTGTTAAAAATTCTACAAATGTTCCGTTATTGATATTGTACCTCAACTTTTACATAGTTTTTTGACATATTAGGTTTTGACAACTATAACTCAAATATCAATTTCAGCCAATTTTCCTCATCAAAAGGTCTCGTCAGTTATTTTTGTATATCGAAAAATAATTAACGTAAGATAATGAAAACTATTTTATAGACATTTTTATTGTCTGTTGAAAAATATAGATTAAAATGGTTTGTATCTGTAGCAACTTAAATGCTGCATTGGAAACAACATGAAGAGTACAAAATTTAAGAATTACTGATGTGGCTATATTTTCCCTACATATGAAAAAAATCAAGAAAGTTCAAATATAAGTTCAATGTCCATCAATAGTCATGTGAATACCAAATTTAACAATATAATAATTTTTTTAATTCAGTTTTTTTCTTTTTTTTTCTTCATACATCTAATAGGGGAAAAGTAAGTATAAAAATAATAATAGGATTTAAAAACCAAAATCTGGCTTGAATTCTCCAACACGTTCGCTACTGACATGTTAAATGAAAACCATCACCACAGACCAGTGTCAACGATACTTGACATGCCAAGTAATTTACTTATGAATTAAAATTTATATGAATATTGCAGTTTTCGTTGTTACTTGTGTTTATTCCTTAGTTAGGCAATTTATTCTGTAGTATCTAAAATGTTTCTGACTGTTGAATTTCTATTGCATTACTTTCCGCTGCTTTGTTGCTAGTACTCGTAATTAACCATAGAGTGGTCGCGTGGCGTCAAATTGACCACAAGAAACACTAATATTGAGTTGGCAACACTGTTATTTGCTTCCCGCACGTGACAGTCAAGGACATCTCTCCTCCTACATCCTTCTATCCCGTCTGGCTCGGGGAACCGGTTTGTGTCACTCTGTCAGTCGTAATTTGTCAGTCATTGTGAGGTGCGGTCGATTTGACGCCACATGACCACTTGTGTAACTCGAAATCCTGTGTTTTACGCTTTGCGCTAGCTGTGTTGTGATTAGTTTTGGTATTTTTGAGTGCAATGGATTCCAAAGAACAAGAAAGACTTCGTAGGCTACTCGATAGTGTAGAAAAATAAGATAGACAAGAGGAAGGGAAAGACTGAGAAGGCAGTTGTTTATTCGTGATGATGACGAGTTTGGAGAAATCGAAGAAAGCATAATTCAGCAAGATGATTCGGATGTTTCTGAAGATCATGTAAGTGAAAATGAACACGACACAGCTACAGAAGCTACATTGGAAGACTTGGGAGATCAGGAATTGATAGGTGAGGAAAGCTGGATAGTTGGAAAAGACAATGTTACTCAGTGGTGTGCGCATATGAACGAAGCAAACCTACGTGGCAGAGTTTGCCAACACAATATTATTAGAGGTGAAAGAATAGGAGTTCGATTATCTTATCCCCGCAATGAAGCCTTAGCCTCAACAACTCCTATTGATGCCATAAAACTTTTTCATCCCGATGACCTTGTAAATAATATCGTAGAGTTTACAAATATTTGGATTAACAAATACAGAGCAAACTCCACTCGTGAGCGAGATTCTAGGCCAACAGATGGACCTGAAGTTCGAGCTGTTTTTGGACTGTTGTACCTTGCAGAATTTCTGAAATCGTCTCACACCAACTTGATGGACTTGTGGGCAACTGACGGGTTAGGAGTAGAATATTTTAAAGCAACTATAGCTTTGAAAAGGTTTCGATTCTTGCTCCGTGCAATGCGCTTTGATGACATCAGAACGAGACGAGCTCAAGATAAACTTGCTCCTATTAGACAAGTTTTTGAAGACTTCGTGAGTGAGTCGCTGCAAAAAATATTATGCTCTTAGTGAGTATGTTACTATTGATGAAATGTTGGAAGCGTTTCGTGGTAGGTGCCCATTTCATCAATATATTCCCAACAAGCCTGCCCGTTATGGAATAAAACTTTTTGCTCTTTGCAATTCTAGAACATATTATACAGCAAATTTAGAGGTCTATACAGGAACTCAGCCAGAGGGCCCCTTCCAGAAATCAAACTCTGCAGCTGATATCGTAAAACAGCTTATCGAACCCATTTCAAGTAGTGGACGCCACTTAACAACAGACAATTGGTACGGATCAATACCATTGGCGGAAGAGCTGCTAAACGATCACAAGATGACATTTTTGAGCACACTCAGGAAGAACAAAAAGGAAAGACCTCCATCTTTCATAAATAGCCGGGAACAAAAAGAGTGCTCAAGCTTATTTGCTTATCAGCCAAAAATCACTTTGCTTTCTTATGTTTCGCGCAAAAACAAAGTTGTGCTTTTGATATCAACCCTGCATCATACTGATACAATTGATCCAGACAGTGGGGACAAAATGAAACCAGAGATCTTTACTTGTTATAACAAGTACAAATGAGGAGTTGACACCGTGGACCAAATGCAATCAGCTTATTTAGTTTCCAGGAAAACTAACAGATGGCCTCTAACCCTGTTTTTTGGTATGATGAACATTGCCGGAATCAATAGTTATTTGATTTGGCGGCACAACACCCAAGGTCAAATAAAAAATCGAAGAGATTTTTTGAAGTCAGCAGGTTTGTCAAGAGCACATGATGAGAAGAGCTTCTATGCTAATGCTTCCGGTAGAACTACGTCACACATTGCAATGACTACGTGGACAGCCAGTGCGACCACTTCTCCCAGAAGAAGATAACGAACCTCGTACCGGAAGATGCTACCTATGTGGAAGGAAGAAAAATAGGAAATCCCAAACCCGCTGCTCTCAGTGTCGCTACTTCATTTGCCGAGAACACACTCAATATTCATGTGTTGAGTGCATGGGACAAGAAGTCGAACACGGAAGCAGTTCTGAAGATAACGTGTGCGAGCGGTTCAAAAGACAATGTGAGTGGAAATTGAAATATTAAAAGCACTTTTACCTATTTTTTAAAATTCAGTTTCATATTTTAAAATTATTAAGTTATGAGTTCTTATAGTAATATTTTATTATTTTTAAACCATTTTCCAAGTTTAAAACCATTTTCAAAATTTAAAACCATAAGTTTTTGTGTTTTTGTACTGTTGAATAAGTAATTAATACTATTTGATACTTAAAAACATGATTATTTTACTTAAAGACCTTTGTTTTATCACATATAACTAGTGCGGTCATTTTGACGCCGCACGACCACTTTAAGAATTTATTACCGTGCGCCCACTGTAGGGTTAATAAGAATAGCTCATTTCAAATATATATCTATTACTGATAGAAGCAACATTCTACTAGCGAAACTGGTGTTAGAATGCATAACTACATAGCAGTACGGGAAAATCTTCAGCTGTCTTTCCTGGACTAGACCAGGAAAATATCACTTTCAATATTCACAACGGTTTGAAAATATTTTATGGTAATTATTTTTTATCTAGGACCAATTTGCAAATTATATTAATAGTAAAATCAAGGTCATCAAATGAGTGTAAAAACATTCCACAAACTTTCTCACTTACCTATCTCCAAAAGCACATTAAAATAACCAAAACTCATCATTACCAAAAATTTCAGTTCTGTAGTTATCTGGTTGGATATTGAACATAAACAATCAACCATCTTTTTAAAAAATACTACCATTAGAGTAAATTGTATTTGATTAAAATTGAGCTTTTAAAATGAGGGCTGTTAATTTTTGTTATTGCCAGTTATTTCTGAACTGTATTTTTTTTACTTGCGATTTTGAACAAGGGTTTCCATCATCAATTTTCATATTTCAATAAAATCGTAATGAAATTATTAATAGAGTGTATTTTGCAAAATTACATGTTATAATTTATTGATTTTATACTTTTTTTTTTACTAGTAACTCATGAACGTTGAGAGATGGTGACTTATAAGTTTTGTGAGGTTCTTGGAGACTACAAATGAATAAAATCGTTAGAGCTATCCTCAAATTTGAGTTCTGAAAAAACGTCTAGATATAACCACATACCAAATTTAATAGAATGAAGTAAATTTTTTAATCTGTACTACTATGTTAAATAAATTCAATAACTGATTATCAAATAATTTGTGCTTATGGCATTCAAAGTCTATAATTGGTAGTTTTTTTTTTTTAATTTTCCCACTAGAATTGTAGATTTATATGAATATGTAGGAATATAAACAAAGGGAATATAAATCTATTTAAGTTTTGGTATATTTATTAAAAATTATGGCACAAATTTACATTAACAAAACTGTTTTATTTGGATCACTTATATAACTTGTTTTAATAGTGTAATATTTACAGACAATATAAAAAAAAAAAACAATTTAATAAAAATAATTATTATTACTAATTTAATAATTTTTATAAATGGATTTAAATCCATCTTTTATTTGAAGCCAATTTTCTGGTGAGTACTTTGACTTAGCAGCATCCATTACATGAAATGTATACACATGGCGAGACTTTAAAGATTTATTTTGATGACTGCAGTGTACAACTTCTCCATGAATTAAAATACAAGTGCCTAAAACAGATACAACTTGCATTTTAAATTACTGTTACATTTTGAGAGATTATTTATTAAAAAAATAGATAGTTTCTACATTCGAAATAGAGATGTAATAGAAGTCTTCTTGTCGAGACCTAGATCCACGACCTTAAAATAATAACCATCATAGTCCTTAAACATGTTTCGATTCCTTGTTGTTTAGAGGCGAAAAACCTCTTAATCAACATTGATTTATAAATAAAAGATAAAATAGAGAACCTTAGCTCTCAAGTACTCTAATAGTGTCAGGGTCGGAAAAGAGAGACCTGATGGGAAAGATGTAAGAGAGATCTGACCTAAGACTATATGAAAAAATGTATTTCAAGCTAGGGACTGTTAGAATTACCATGCCTGTACTCACTATAGTGAGCCCCTGAGGAGGAAAACAAGTTTTGGTAGGGTATTACATTATATATATATATATATATATATATATATATATTAGCAAAGGTGATACAAATATTAGTTATAATGGCTTATAGTCTATTTCAATAAAATTGTCAGTAATGTGGAATGTAAGAGGGCAATGGCTAATTGATTGTTCACAATTTCTATAATCCCCATTTCACAAGTAGGCAGCAGCACTTGAATATCTTCTGTATTTTAGGTTCTACTTTACTGTAACTTCTATTATATATTTGTGTGGGTTCTTTAACCATGTGGACAGGGATTCGTTTATAATCTCACTGATAATTTTTTTTTTTTTTTTTTTTTTTTTTTTTTTTTTACCAAATGTTATACAAAAACAGTTTTAACATAATTTTGATAATATTGTTAATCAGTAAAATTAAATAGTTGCTTTAGCTGATTGTTCTTTCCTTTAACAATTAAATTTTACAATAACTTATATTACAAAAAGAAAAATGGAAGTCAGTTTTTCCTGACTTTCATATATGAATAATATTTCCGTTTTGCTTTAAATGGTGGAAAATAAAAATATGCACTTTGCAACAATTTTATAATTTAATTAAATCCTGAATAGTATAAAAAAATTTTAACCATGAAACTTTAATTACTTTTTTAATTAACCATTGCATTTGTAAGTTTTGAACTCGATATGGAAAGGAATCCAGAAGGTAAGTTCCAATACAATATTAAGAAAAAACAACAATATACTTCCAAATCAGTACATTAACACGTTAAGTGCCAAGCCAGTTGTGCCACTTTTATCATACAGTGCCAACTTAAATAAACAATTTTAATAACAACCTGTATATATGTGGTCTTATGGTTATATGGAGAACTGATTTTTTGAGAAATTGTTTTAAAAAACATTCAAAAAAAATGATCGGCCCGGCATGTCATTTTGAATACCATACTTTGTTTGGAATTTGACGTGTCGGCCGAGCGGCCGACCACACTTTGATCGATTTCCTAGGATAATTTAGGTTTGTGATGTTGGTAACACATGACTCAGTGGTGGGAAACGCGTTGAGTAACTGCACATAAATATCAAGTCGACATGGTTCAGATTGGAAAGCGGGATCGAAGAGAAAATGTCATTTTCAAGCCTCTTGCAATAACAGAGTACAATGAGCAAAAACCCAGCTTCGATGTTGCTGATCAAATGTCGTTGTACAACTCAGCAGTATGAAAAACACTAAGATGGTATCATAAAGTTGCAGTACATACATTTACTATTTGGCACCTACATTGTAAATGCTTGGCTCGCTTACAAAAACAACGATGTAGGACCACGACCGCAACACCAATACTTGTCAATAACAGATTTTAAATGATTTTTAAAAAGTTAGTTGTAAATAAATAACATTGTTAAACAGTTTTAAAAATTGCTTTCCAATTTTGTAATTGTTCAATGTTTTATACAAAAATATGCAAAATTTATTATTTTGCTTACCGTAATAGTTAACTTTTATACGTTTATTTTTAAAAAATATAATAACTGTAGAATATTCAAAATATGCGGCAGCCAGGTCACTCCCACAGCCCACGAAAAAATTCATGAACTTCCCTGTAGACTGGTCCTAATGGTTGTGACCGTCGCCACAGACCACGAATAAAATTTGTTCAAAATTAGTATGTCCAGTGACGTCAGCGATAGTCCTAGCTACAGACTAAGCGCCGCATATATGTGGCGGACTATCCTGTAGACCGTGCCTAAACGATCTAACTTTCAAAATAGACTGTTGCGAAGAAATTTCTCATTTAGTATCAAGAAATCAACGCCGCAGATCTGCGGCGGCAGTCTATTTTAATGAGCCCAGCCGCCGCAGATCTGCGGCGTTGGGCTAGGAGTAGGACACGCCCGCAGCATAATTGCGGCGGCAGTCTGTGGTTACGATTTTTTTTTAACATTGTGGTATCGAACGTGTTAATCCATAATTTCAACTGAAAATTTTGCTGCCGTACCGATCGGTACGACAAAATTAACATATTGTATTTTATTTGGTTGTTACGCAACACTATTTAAAAATAATAAAATGAAATATCTACGGCTATTAGCTACAATCTTCTAGATTTCACTTAGTGTATGTGTTTTCCGCTAGGTTGCAACACTTACTGATAAAAGACTCTAAAATAAAATCTTGCATTGATGGCAGTGTCGTACCGATCGGCCGACATGCCACTTTAACTATAAACTTGCTGTCGTACCAATCGGCCCCCCATGGCACTTAACGTGTTAACTGATCTATTTTTATTACTATTTTCTGTACACATCTTTGACTACTTTTTGACATCATATCTACCATCTTAGAGGCACCGTGTCACAGTGGGACACCAGGGTTGTATTCTTTCTCCTAGAAATATGCTGTCTGTGATACAAACCATATGATAATGGGTTATTTGACCTTATTGTGGGTCTCCTAGTCAATAAGGAAGGATTTCAAATATTGGAACACATATCTCCCCTGCAAGTCTAAGCAGAGGAGGGAAAATACTGGTTCCCAACAAGTTAAGTTAAGTTAGTGAGGAGAAGTTGCATTTCTACAACATTGTCATACATCAGCACAACAATACTTTTAAGGAAGCCTGCCTTATTCTGGATCAACAAGAATTTTTTAAGCGTTTCACAATAGATACTGTTTAGATTGTAAAGCCTTGAGATAAGAACACCAAAAGTAAAATTTCTAGTTTGTCCCACACTATGCACATGATTCTTCAGAGTGGACATGTCTGCTTCTATTTCATCCTAGATAGCAAAGAAGTATGCTTCCATGGACTGCCCACTTCATCACATTCATCACCGTATCTTTTCAGAAAGGCCAGTGTACTGTTTCGTTTTGGGATGTTCGTTCCATAAATATATTTGACATCTGGCATGCACATAATTTCTGATACTGCAGTTTGTCAGACACAATATATATATATATATATATATATATATAATTTTTGAAAATTCAGAGAAAGCGCTGTAATTGTGAAGTGTCTATTCTCTCTAATCTTCTCTTCAACTGCATGCACCAAATCTGCCTTTAACAAACACAGTAGACATTTTGTACCTTCATTCAATAAAGACAGTCACACGTTCTAGACATGTTCATCATTGTGCACATGTTTCCATTCTTCATTAATAAATCACACCCATCTCCATTCATTGATTCACTTATTGCATGTTCACTTTAGAGGTCACAAATTTAACGATGAATTTCAATCGGTTTAATGCTCTCATATTCAAGAAACATTTCACATATGGAGACATCTCTATTTAGCTTAGACATTATAAATACACACCATAATATGTGAAAATGCCGTTAGTTTCTTCCCAACGAATCAACAAATTCAGGAACATCATGATTTAATTATGTGACAAAATTTAAAAGAACTTATTTTCTGATTATCCCCCATAATTTATTGAATAACCTGCTGACAAAGAAGTGAATAACTGGGGATAATTAGCAACTAATTCATTAGTGAGATCCACAGTTTAGACTTCTACATCCCCCATAGTATGTGAAAAATAAAGTGTTTCATGTAATCAAAACTTTCATTATATCTTTAATCTATATTTAGATAAAATTGTCTAAAAAAAAAAACTTTTGTTTTCATTGGTAATAAGTTATGCAATCTAATTCAACATTACAAGGTCCATCAGGGTTTATCAATGATAACACTATAACATACAGGAAATGTTTTTTAAGATAGATCCGGTTTGTATTTGCCCCCTTATACTCTACACAAATAGATTGGTGGTACATATTTATGTAGCATATTTATATGAGTCAATAGTTAGCTGTTAGCAACAATCGTTTAGTCATTTTGAGGTTAGTTGTTTATATTTATCCGTTTATAATGAGGTTACAATTATTGATCCCAGCAAGTGTGGAGTATAACCAATAATCCGATTCTTGATGGCAAAAATGGCAACCGAAATTCATTGGCAAATTTGTGATGTTTAAAGGTCGATTAAAAGTATGACAGTGGTGCTGTTTATTTTTAGAAGGTGAACAAACATTCACTATGAAGAACGTAGTGGTAGGCCATCATTGATTTTGGATGACTTCATTAAAAAAAATTAATTAACTTTACAAAAAATATCGTGAACATGGTTGCATCATTTGCCAAATTATTTTTGATGTTTGCTTATGTTTTACAATCTGTGATTAATGAAGTTTTAACAGGAAAATAAGCCCATAGATAATAATTATATGTAAGATGGGTGCCGAAGATGTTAACCGTCAGACACAAGCAGAAACGTTTTGTACAGCACATGAATTTTTAATATGTTGCCATAATAAAGGTGATGAATTATTTAATCACAGGTTATGGGAGATGAAAGCTGGATTTCATATTCGAACGTCTAGACAAAGCAGCAGCCGATGCAATGACTGTATTTGTCATCCCCGAGACCAAAGAATGACTGTTTTTTAGGACAAAAAGGGTGTATTGTTTGTAGAATTTTGTGATCATGGATCTACTGTGACAGCCGATTCATATGAGTACACAAAACAAATGTGGGATGATCTCCCGCTAAATTTTGTTGTTTCATGACGATGACAACGTCTGACCAACCTCACAGTGAGTGAATTGAAATGATTTCGTAGGATCTAGTTACTAGCAATTATTTCTCATTCTTCACCTTGCATTACAGAGGTTTGATGATTATGATGAAATGTAGTGTAATGTGACTGGTTTAAATCACAGGCGGCAGAATTTTTCGAAAAGGAAATTGAGAAGTTAGTGAAACACAATGAAAAATGTGTTAAAATCTTAGACAACAAATAGTTGAAAAATAGGTGTATACATATAGTTTTTATTCATAGTAATAAAGTTTGTTTATGTTTTTCAATTTTGTTTTTATTTCAAACCAGACCTTACTTAAAAAAACATGCCTCATATTATGGAAGATAATGGTATACAATGATGAAAGACATAATGAAGATATAGACAGTCATAATGAACTGTTTATTACCTTTCTTAACAGGAACAGGATGAAAATTAGAAGCTGGATAATTTGCAGGTGGAGAGTCATACAAAAGAAGATTTTCAGGATCATTTTCAGGATTTCTTATGAATCTACGATGAACTCCGCTGCTGTGTGATCCTCTTGCAAAACGTAAACAGCCATTTTCTATCGTAGCATCTTCAAGTGCAATCCAAAATCCTACTACTGTCATTGGTTCTGTAAAAAGAAATGTTGCATCTTGGTGTGGTACGACTGGAAAAAAAAATACATATCTTATTCATTTGAAATGTACAACATTTGTGGGAACTAATGTATTAATTCGAAAATGAAAGAAAATGTACTATATTGTTTACACTGATGACCGACGGTACTTGATAGAATTCCATTTTAACAAATAAAACACAATTTTTCTTTTGTAAAATTCTATAATTTATTTGGTCTAGCCGACCATGGTTTCGCCAGTTACGACATTGACGAGGCTCTTACAAGACTCAATACAATACACATCATAACTATTATAAAAGGTTGAGAAAGGCAGGAAATTCCCGTTAACAAACAAAGCACAAAGAACCGGGGGTAAAACCCCACAGGCCATTAACCAACCTTGAATAGAGGTTGAAGTAAAGGAGAAAATGACAAAAATTCCGTTTGATCATTTAAAACTAGATTAGCATCATTACACAAAAGTCTCTTAATTTCTAAAATTTCCAAAACATTTAATTTTCTACTTTTTACGTTCACATGTAGAATTTCAAAATTAACATTAGAATAAAAATATGTCAGTGCATGATTTTTTAAATGGTTAGAACAACTAAAATCATTATAACCTAACCGCCAACTCCTTTCATGCTCACCTAACCTACACTTAAAACTACGGCCTGTTTGGCCAACATAAACAGCATTACAAATACTACATGTCAGTTTGTACACACTACTTTTTTGCATTTTTTCTATTTTATCTTTGGAATTTACTAACATCTTTCCTAAATTTTGTTTACAATAATAAGCTGGTTTACAGTGTTTTTTCTTTTCTAAAACTTTACCAACTGCATGGCTAACTTTACCAAAATAGTTAATTCTACGCCACTTTTGTGTGGAATTATTAGAATTGACTATTGGAAAAATAAAGGATTTAGCCAATGAAAATGTTACAAATTAATTTTTTTTTCCTAAATATATTCACAAATATTATACAAAACTTTTGTATATCTTGAAATAAAGTGGTAAGCTATTGATTTTGGATGATACAGGTTATCATCCTGAAAAATGTTAATTTCATTTTTTGACACCTAACATACTTACTCCAAAACCGTTTCATATAATTTTTTGTTTTTACATAGATAAATTCTACACATCTTTCTGAGAAAAATGATATTCTACAAGTTAGGTTTTGCATAAAATTATTATTTTTTATGAATTTTTTACGAAAATAATACCTAACAACAATTTAACATGTGCCGCTTGAAGGGTTAGTGACACAACATTTTCAGTTACTTTAATAATATGTTAAAGGTTTACTTTTCAAACCTTTAAAATACCTATGTATTAAATTTTACAAAATCAGTTAAATCGGTATGCCTTTTGTAAATGATGTCAATGGCAAATTTTATGTTTTTGTCACTTCCTCAAAAGTTTTAATTTTTCAAGAAGGTAATGACCAAAAAGTTGTATTTCAATCCTAAAGTTTTATTTTTTCATGCCAATTTTGAAAAATAATACTTTTCCCCCTTATAGGTAATACCAAAAAAATGTTTAATTATGATATTTATAGTTTAAAAGCATAATATAATATCTGTAAAAGCTCTCAAATGTTTTGTATTTTCAATTTTCGTTATAAAATTTACTAAAGTAAATGAAAGAAAGTATTATTTATCTCATAGTGCCTAATTATAAATACCAGCACCTATTTCATTTTTCAGTTACCTACAGAACAACACAGTTCTCATCTGTTTAAATAGTGATATAATATTCTTAATATTTATTTAATGATCAGGAAAATTTTGTTAAAAGCACTTACCTTCACTTCCTACCCCAGGGTTTTTGTAAATGTACATACTTTGAACCAAAACCGGATCATGCATTCGGAGACT
Organism: Aphrophora alni; assembly: GCA_963513935.1. Taxonomy (NCBI): domain Eukaryota; kingdom Metazoa; phylum Arthropoda; class Insecta; order Hemiptera; family Aphrophoridae; genus Aphrophora; species Aphrophora alni. The sequence goes on from OY740766.1 coordinate 101,173,621, forward strand.
GAAACATGTCTCTTTTACTCTTTCACAAAATGAAATTTTGCGAAATGTTGGATGTAACCAGTGTAATGCATGGCCAACTTTGTTTAATGACACTGCTTGGTCTACAAGAAGTTCTCCTTCAGAACTTACTGCTCCCGCCTCAAAGAAATAACTTATCTTATCACTGCTTTCCAAAAAGTATGTATCTTTACTCTATGACATAAAAAATATATACTTTTAACATATAGCGATTTTGGTTTATTTTTTAATTACAAGGTATAATAATTACCTAATTAATTCATACTTATTTTATATTTGTATTTGGTGAATATAAGTAATTCAATTATTTATTACTAGATAATGTGCTATTTTGTACAAATTGATTTGAGGATAAAGCAATAGGCACAAAATATAAATGTAAGAGCTGGGTATGGAAAGTCATCATAATAAAGTAAAGTTTCTGAATGTGGTTTAATAATGCTGTTGCTTAATAATTCTGTATTTTTCTTGACATGTCTATATCATAAGAGGAGTTAGTCTTGATAAATATAACATTCAAATCCGATATAGACAATTAAATTCCAATTTCAAACTCCTGAGATTGTAGACTTTTCACTTATACACTACTACACTTGTTTCTTTTCATATTGTAATTTCACTTACCTAAGACAATTTGGGACTTAGTCAAGTTTGTTAATTTGTGAATAAATTTGCATGTGTTTCCATAAAAAAAGGGAAAAAGACGGCACTAACCCGAAACCCCGAGATAGGAGTACAGTAGAACCCCTCTAATCCGCCCTCGGGTGGTCCGTTACTCCGGTTAATCCGACCGTGCTCGAGCTCGCGATATTGTGCCGACTCGCTGACTTGTCGATGAATCACGGCCCGTCTGGCGCCATTCTTTCCGGTTTGTTATCGCTTTCCCGCTTCAGTGCTGTGTCATCTCTCGTGAAAAATTGAACACTACAAAGCTTTTTTACAGATTCCCCTCTGTCAAGTCTTTTGACACATTTAACCGCGTCTGAAACGAAACCAACACACGCTTCCGTATTCCCGTTTTCGTAACTCGCTCATTTTTATTTACTGTATATACTGTACGTAGATCATAACCAGTCAAAGACAAGAAGAAAACTGAAAAGAAATGTTATATTTTCCATAATGTATACTAAATTGATTCGTGGAAAAAAAGCGGCCCATCACGTTTTTGCCTTTGTATGTCTGCTATACAGACGGGTGTTTTTATGCCGCCGACAATGGGATACCGCTATCGACAAAGTCGTTTGACTCGCCGCTGCTTTGGTGCCGCGGAGTTTTTACGCCGCCGACAATGGGATACCGCTATCGACAAAGTCGTTTGACTCGCCGCCGCTTTGGTGTTTCAATTACTGTACAGTTTATTTTCGGAAACTCTCATCCAACCAGTACACTACGACGCGATTGTTAGATGTCCCGGAACGTACTGCCTGCGGGTGTGCATGATTTAACCATCGATACTGGATCATGTCTTATCTAACTGTGTCAATACAGTGTCGTATTGAAAAATTGAACTTTGATTCTTGTAATAATGTAAAAAATTGCACTGATTGCATTCTAATGCACTGTACGACACTGTATTGTTCTATGACAACGGAGGACCTTCTCCGACAATGAACTTGATAATGGCTGAATAGCCGAAACGGCCGTCATATATAAAAAAAAACGACCAAAACAGAATATTGTGGATGGTGAGTCTTATATTTATTTATTATTTAATATATCAGTATTCGGAATGGTGAATAACAAATCTTATAATATATATATATATATATATATATATATATATATATATATATTGAATAATTGATTTTGATGAAATATGAACAAATAATGTGCATAATTGAACTCAATTAATAATGAACTATTGATTATAAAAATAACTTGTAAAATATCTAGGTTGATTTTATTTGAATTTTGAGATATATATATATATTTCACAATAATTGTTAATATCGATAATAAACCCAAAGTTATTTTTGTTTTGTATGAAATTGGTATTAAACATTTTAATTAGATTAGATTTAATTTTGTCTTTCGTTACAATTTTGTATACATTTTAAAATGAACACTAACTGTTGAAGAAATAATTAACCAGTAAAGTTATATTTCGAAATATCATTTTGACGTGGAGCTAATCCCAAACTCTAATAATAAAACATTACAATTTGGCACCTCAACGTGATGCTTTAGCTATATCTCTCTATTTTGTATTACAAATGTTGTTACCTGTTTCAGTAAGTATAACTCATAACACAATGGGAAGGAAATAGTCTTTAATGTGCTTTCTACAAATACAGTGGAACCTCAATAACTCGAATCACTGAGATATTGAATTATCAAATAATTCGAGATAATGAGGTTACTGGGGGCAAAAATCACTGACTTCAAGTTATAGAAGACCCAAGTTAACTGACCTTTATTCACTTCAGTAATGTGTTTTAATTATATTTTTATTCCTGGAATAAGTTATACCACAGTACAAGTATTTTGTTTTAATATAAACAGTTAGTAAAAAATTGGCATATTTACATACAGTATAAGAACATACACAGTGTACATAGTTAACATTATTTTATGCAAATACTGTAATAGCAAATAAACTATTTTACTGCAGCTGTACCATTCGGGAAAAGAAATTTTTTAAAAGATTGGAAAGACGTACTGAGCTCGAAATGAATGGTCATGTCAAGTAATGGAACTTCTAAGTTAGGTCGGTTTTTGAGCTTACCTTCCTTTGTAAACTGATGGTACCTGAGTTCACTATTTACAAAAAAAAAATAACAAAGCAGATTAACAAATAACAAGCCAATTTATTTTTCTTGAAAAGAATCAGATTATATAATATATATATATATATATATATATATATATATATATATATATATATTATAACATACACAGAACACAATTCTCACAAAAAATACGCCTAAGAATCAGAGGCGTTTCAACGACAAGGTCGTCCTCTTCAGTGATACACGAGCTACACCAATCAAACTATAACTGAATCTAATGTTGTGCCGAACCCCATATTTATACAAACTGAAGGGGGCGTGGCTTATTATTTTACACTACCAAGGCGATAGTACGCGCCACGTGTCAATTTAACTACTTAAGATTTAACATATAGCTAATACAAGATAATCGAACTAACCCTACATTTAACATTATACATTACATTTTACATTAATATAGAATTTTGTATAGGTCCTAGTTCATTATTTACAATTATGTCCTGGTACTTATTAATATAAAAAGTCTATATATTTATACAAATTGAAAGGGGCCATGGCTTATTATTTTCCACTGCCAAGGCAATAGTACGCGTCTCGTTTCAGTTTAACTACTTCAGATTTAACATATAGCTAAAACAAGATAATCGAACTAACCCTACATTTAACATTATACATTATATTTTACATTAATATAGAATTTTGTATGGGTCCTAGTTCATTATTTACAATTACGTTCTGGTGCCTATTAATATAAAAAGTTTCCCAACCATCCATAGATTTTAATTTTGTAACATTCTTTAACAATATGGAATTTTCTTTTTTGAAATAATGCCCTTCATCTAAACAATGAAAGCCGAAAGTTACTAGCATGTCCCATCCTATTTAAATTTTTTTAAATTGAGCCTGATTTGCCTTACTATATATTTTTGAACATTTCACACACAGAAAAGTTAGTTTGTTTCTTTTTGACCAAGACGAGATTTCACTTAAAGTTGTTATTACAGATGGTAATGTTAGCTCATTCTTGGACCAGTTTATAACTGGAGCAGTGTAAGGTGATTCCTGCGAGTGTGATGGGCCCTGACGGCACTATGATATTTTAAGACATTTTATTAAATTTAGAAAAGACATTTAACACTCGCACACACATTAGGTTTACGTTTTAAATACCGTACTTAAATACACACACATTTAAAGATTAGGTTATTATACACATTTGGATTGATCACGACCATTTGTGCGGCGGACTCATGTTCCAAACGTAGTAGTGAACAGACAAGAAAAAATAATCATGCATCGCGCTTCTTGATATGACAACGTTCCATAAAGCTTAACTGACCGCTAGAGTGTAGCACCTCCCGGCGGTTATTTAATTTTCCTTTAGGATTAAGTTTTAAACTTAAATTTCAAGAAAAACGGCACACAGCATAAAACAATTCACTGTCTCCTTCAATAAAAAGCAAAACTTTAATAAAATACAGAACGATAGGCACACACATAAACACATAGATGAATAAAAGAGCTGTACTGAGCCCAAATACGGGAAAATGAAAGGATGCGGAAGAGGAGGAAGTTCATGTCCTAACTTGAAAATTTTGTTATCTCGCACAATACAGCTATCCTAAATTTTGTCTTACAGAGGTCCACTAACCAAAACTTCCAGTTATAGAGGTGATTTTATTAAAACTTCAACTTGTAGATGTTTTCAAGCAACTACCTTCAAGTTATTCCAAGGCATCCAGGAAACAGGGCCTTGGTGGACAGAGGGATGTGTCCCCCTTTGCCTGTTGCTGTAACTAAATTACTGTATATAAAAAATAACAGTTAAAATATTTTAAATGGAACTAATATTTGACTTTTACCTTCTCATTTGTCATATGGCTCTTAGTTAAAAAATGTGTATTCATTAGCTTAAGTTATATTATAATACTTCTAACTGTAGACTGTAAAATTGATGTTTTTATTATTTGTTTAAGTTTAAGAATTCTTTTTTTTTTGTCATTAAAAATTGAAAGGGAGAGTAGAGAGAAGGTATATATAGTTGAACACCTGCCCGTGTGGGAAGGAAGGGATGACTTATCTGGACAGACACTGAACAGACTACAGACGGACTTACCGTCTCGTCAGTCATCATCCCTTTCTCAGTCCAGTGACAGGTGAGCGATTGTTGTCTTCATCTGTTGTAATTTAATGTTGTTATTGTGAGTTTTTAGCATTGGAAAAAATTTGTGAATTGATTCCTTCAATAGAAAAAGGCGAACTTAAGGGAGAGATACAATTTTAACATGACAAACTTAGTTTTCGTGAGCCGTCCCACAATACATTAAAAGGAAGTAATTAAATTATAATCACAATTTTTTAAACAGAGTATGGAGTGCAATCACCAATGGTTATTCTAATTCTTGGATATTTTGTTTTAATTTTTAATGGTTCATTTTCTAATGTAATATTTATTAATGAAGTTTTGGAATCGCATATTTGTATATTGTTTCAGAATAGAATGAAAAAAGCTGTCTGGCATTGCTTTAAAACAAACCCAGATAGCTAGAGATAAAAGTGCAAAGAAACTGGTACTAAATATAGGAAAATGGTTAAAATAGCAAGTCGAATCTGCAACATCTATGCCACTTGAGGACAATGAGCAGAGTAATGAAGAAGAAAATGCAGAAGTTGGCAGAAAGTAGAACTAACAGGTGAGATGGAAAAAGAAGAAAACAATGATCTTGCAGAAGAAAGTACATTTAACGATGAAGTAGACCCCCAAAATCAAGTTTTTGATCCAGGTGATAATGAGAGAAAAGTACTGTACAAGAAAAGTATCAATTGAATAATCATTAATGTTTTAGAAAAATTCTTAGCTGTTTAATTTGTTATTTCATTAAAATAACACTAAGCATTCATAACACTTAGTATCATTGAACAATATAAGTAATTTATTGTCATTTTTCCAAGGAAGGTAGGCAGAGCACAAACAGGCATTTCACCAAGGACGCAGTAATGGCTAGATACGTTTCTGTTAAAATATGCATTAATTAAACTTTACACTTGAAACTTTGTTTAAAGGATATTTGCTGTTTTAAAATCGGTTGATCGATGCTTGGAATGTTTCACAGATTGTAGGTTGAAACATTAGAATATCTCTTCTGGGACCAGTGTAGTTACACACTTTAATAAGAAAGAAATAACAAAGGTATTAATTTCTCGTTTTAAATTATTATTTTAAAATGTCGTTGAAATAATAATAAAAGATTGTTATTTAGATACCGTTAAATAGAAAGACTTGAAATTTTTAGGTAACAATGAATTATGTTTTAATTAAGTAGAATATCGAATTTTCATTTAACGTAGATTTCCGAAATCTTAAATAGGTAGTTCAAATTGATCCGTACAGATTTTTATGAAACTATTAAACTTACATGTATTCTTTACGATTACTTTAAAGATATTAAAGATTTATAAAGTTATACAAATAAATTACAATGTTCTTTTAAGAGAGTTTTTTGTTGTTACTAATCGGAATTCTATACATGTTTCAATACAAAGTAAGTTTTTAATTAAAAGTTTGAAGTTAAATTAGAATCGTTTTATAGTCAGAAAATTACACTAAACAATTTTTTTAAACTACAGAAAACTCATTTCAAACAGCTGCTTGGTTTGAATTTATAAAATATTATAAGAGTGAAATATTTCTTTACCTGGATAAGTTGCTTTAATGTGTAAGGTCAGTAATGTTCAGTAAGAGCCAGGATCATTTGTATCTTACATTTTAAGGCCACCATTTATGTGGTTGTTGAGTTGTATCTCATTAATTAACAAGTTAATGATAGGCTTGTGCCCATGTTTTAAGATATTTTCCAATGAATTTTGTTTAAACTTTAAAATATTATGAGAACGGCTTGTCCACATTCACCTTTCTTAAACGTTAAGACTACATCTGAACTTTACTTGTTTCCTTGCACATCATGTGATCTCCTAATAGCGCATGTTGTCTGCGGCAATTAAAAGCAAAGCTCTAATGATATTTAAATGAAAGATTTACGCTTAAAAAATTATGTGAGTGTGTGTGTAGTATGTACACAGAACTCTATAAAATGCACAACTATTTACTTACTATTCTGTTAACACAAGTCTCCTGTGAGAGATTGTCCTCTAAGTTAAAACTGATTAAAACTAAACTGGGGCCATCAATGAAAAACGATACTCTAGAAGCATTCATTTTGATGAACAGTAAACAGGATGTTTTTAATTTAACTGAAACTAATTTCGTCATCAGTCAAGCTCTGAAATGAGACAGCTATTGGTTTTGTGATCAAACAATAAAATTTTCCTACAGTTACCTAACAATGTACATGTTCTCTCACTGATTTGAGAAAGCAAAGTGGCCAATTCGCTCATCAGTGAGACAATGTTAACATTGTCTCACTCCAGATTTGCAACGTGAAGGCACGAAATAGTGAGCGCGTAACATGCAGACAAGGTCGTATGTGCGCGAAATACGTTGGCAGCACTGGCTGTAAATCAGCTGGTCAGCTGTTGTACTGTTGTATTTGTCACAACACTTCCAGTCACGGCAGAAGCCACCATTTCATTGATTTGCCATTCGTAAACATTGAAGGTGGTTTTGCTGTCGCAAAATGGACGTTAATGACGATTTTAGTAATAATAGTTCACCAGAAGAATCTTGTACTCCAGAAGAATTAAAAAATGTGGCCAGGAATGTGTCTCTAAATCTTCTTCCAGAGAAATCAAAACATAAATATGAAAAAAGGTATGAATTGTTTACTTCCTGGTGTGAAAGTAAGAATGTAAAAAGCCCAACGGAAAATGTACTTTTAGCATATTTTGCTGAAAATTCAAAGATTAATAAATCTTCTACTCTTTGGGGCGTTTATTCAATGCTTAAATCCACAATTCAAATCAAACATAACATTAACATTGGCAGTTACAAAAAACTTATAGCTTTCTTTACGTTTCTTTACCAATTTATTTGTTTTATGGTAACTGTAGGAAAAATATAATGTGCAACTCGAGTGCAAAGTGCAATCGCCTCACTCGAGAAACCATTCCTCACTCGCCTACGGCTCGTGAGTAAGGATTTCTCTCGAGTGAGGCAAATGCTCACTTTGCTCACTAGTTGCACAAATAACTATTACCCAAACATTTTAAAGGACAAAATGTTTCCTTTAAAAAAATTATGTTTCTGTATTTTAAACCAATATGTATATATTTGTGTTCAGTATTAAATACATTTTGTTTATACTCTAGTATTTGTTTGCACAAATAAATAACTGACCACTAGTACAAAGTTTGTATAAACCCAACTTTTTTAATTAAATCTCTTTAATGTAGATATATAAAATCATACAAGTCTTTCAAGCTAAATAAATTATTGCAGACTGGTTGAATTATGAACTTATCCAACAAAATATTTAGCCTATTTTTTTAAATGCATCAGTTGACTTGGACATGCTAAGTTTAATTTTAAAATGAATTGTATTAGTTTCATTTGTTTGATTACTGAATGTTTTATAATTTTTTTGTACAAAAATTAATAAAAAATATTAAGTATATAAAAGCTTTATCTCCGTTATTGTGAGCGTTTTTCATAACACCGAGGCCCCCCAGTGTGTGACATCTTCTTGAGTCGTGTATCCACCGCTCTATGAAAGGGTCCAGCATGAGCCTGCCAGGAAACCAACAAATTCTTTCTACAGGTTTTCATTACCTGAGGTTTACAGGTTTTCGAAAAATTGAGATTTTTTATTAAAATATTTGACTTATATGGAAAACTAGCATTGGGGTTATGGGAAGTTGAAGGGGAATGTTAAAATTTTGAGATATCAAGGGATTCGAAGTTTGAGTTATTAAGGTTCCACTGTATTGAGTATTATTTTGAGCCGTGCTGATCATATACCTAAGAACATTAGAATAATAATTGTATAAGAGAGATGGAAACACAGGTCAGTAAGAGTATTCTGTGTTAAATCTAAAAACAACATAAATGTAAGAATAATCACAAGAAATCATGTGCTCAATTAATATTAAGATTGTAGCTCTTGAAGGAGAGGTAGTGAGTGACGTCTCCTTCGAACATAATTTTTGCAATCCTATTTGTACTACTTTAAGCTGCTGAATCTCAAATTTTTTAGCCTTTCCATATGCCTGGGGTGAAACTGACAACATCTTAACTGTATTGCAATCTGTTTAATAAGAACACTAAAAACACTAAGTTAAGAATTATATTCTTGTTTATCAAGCTTCATTCCCGATGTTAACAGCCACCATGTGGTAGGTCACTTCAGGCTACTTGCAATAATTATTAAAAGTACATGCAAATAAAAGTCTTAAAATATGAAATGGAACAACTATTGGTCAAGAGAGATTGATATAAAAACACAATATATAATACACAATTAACCTAAGAAGGATTTAAATATTAAAACTTATAAATAACTAAGTACAAGGTTTTGACACATTCGTGTAATAGTCAAGCAAGTTAAGACTTAGTAATCTATTTATTTTCTTTAAAATCATTATGTGAGACAAAATGCCAATATTTTTGCAGATACTAGATGAAATGATTTTTTTAAATAGTAAATTTAAGGAAAAATTAAATGCAACGACAAATAATATTAGTATTGTCTACATGATATAGGTTTTCCTTAACATCCATAACTTCACGTAGCTTCCTCCCTACATATTACGCTGTATCACAAATGATCACATTATCAAGCCTTCAACAGATATTACTAGAAGGCAAAAACAAACACATATTTTATGTTGAATATAAAGGCATTATACTAAGTAAAAACAAACATAAAAATTACGTAAATTATAAAACTTTTCGTTAAAGAACTTCTGGTATAAAAAAAAGTGAACATGTTTAATAAAATTTAAAATTCATATGTAATGTTGCCAAAGACTAGAATGAAATTTTTAATATGCCAACTTATTTCCTGCCATCTTGACTGGATACAAAATTTACTTCTGAGATCCACCTTCTTATTTTACTGCACTTGTGTGAAATCTCTAGATTGTGAATCCACATGGATGTTATAATGAAGACTTTGGATAAAAACTACAAACTGTACATAAAACTAATAACATCATTTAAATATTTACTGTCTTATAATCATTTCTCTTTTCCTTATAATAATATCTGTTGAAGTGTGCACTTATTGATAATGTGTTATTTATAAAATATATAAATATAATATATTCATAATATGGTGAAACATAGCATGGAAAAATCTATATCATTTAAACAAAATTAATTAATAATTATCCATAGCTAATTATAGGCGGTAAATTTATTTTTCTAATAGAGATATTGAAAGTATTATTAAAGTAGACCTAATAAGTCCATTATCTTGATTTCCCATTTCACAAAACAGTTTTGAAAAAAATGTTAAAAATCTTTACCTGAGGGAAATCTGTTGTACTAAATACAGATTTTCTTATGCCGGATGGTATATCAGAAGCTAACTGTTCTCCGGCAGATTTTAATTCTGATACTTCAGCATCTGTCAAGAAGTCTTCCAAAATTACAAAGCCATCTTTGTGGAACTAGAAATAAATACAGAATGTTTACAAAAAACATACTATTATTTATTAATCTCATTAACATATGAAGGGTCCACGGGAAAAAGGGGGATAGTCCATATTTGCAAATTTTTCAGGAACCGCTGTTTTAGCTTAAAATCTATTATATAATTTACCATACATCTACGAATTTAGTTTTACCATTATTATACGATTACATAACATATATAGTACATGTCCAATTCAAAATAATGTTGGAAAATAATATCATTTCAAAATTAGGCTATAAAGTTACGGCTCAGTTCCAGTTTTACAAGGAAAGAAGGGGGAGGGTCACAGGATACTCATTTTAATGAAACTGCATTGTTTAGTAAAAAGTCCAATTAAACTTTATTTAGCCTTATGTAAAATATGAAATAGTATAAAATACACTAAAATTGGTTGTTAAGTTCATTTCTTTAAACCATCATTTCTCGTTTCCATGTTTGGAGCCTTTTTTTCTGTTTTCTTCTTCTGGCTCTTTTTTGTTTCTCCTGGTTCCATTTTAGGGATATTGCTGTAGAAAACATTGGCTTCTTTACCACAAAATCTTTTTAGAGCTTGAAGGTCACAGTACTTCTCATAGGTTACTGGTAACAACCCTAAAAAGAAAAGTTTTTATTGATTCTTTTTTTAATTTCCTAAAATTTGGTAGAGTACAGTAATGTATTAACGTAGTTTAATACAAAAAATAGCTATGTAATGTTCATTACCTTGGTAAACAGGATCTGGCAGTAGAAATTCTCCCTGAGGTAGCAAGTCTTCTCGAGGTACTGATCCCGATTTATTCACGACATCGCCATCCCAGTGTCCATTGAATGTTGATCGATGCTGCATCAGGCGAGGATGTTTTCTTACTACAATGAATTCTCTGATTGGCCTTGATTTGAAAGGGCATTTCTTTGAATAAAGCTGATCAAAGTGCTCAGTCCACTTGCGTACTAAACTCTTGTCGACCTCAATGACAACAAAAGGTGATGGTTTTGCTCTTGAGCTGATAAACTCATCAAACCAGTCGCTTGGAAGTTCAATCCACTTATACTTTGGTTCACATTTGCCATGTTTCGATCGCACTCGAGTGTCCTCTAATAGGAAAGACCATATTGACTTTGACGAGTCTTTTGACATGATGCACCAAGTAATGTGCCATACGGAAGATTGTCCAGTTTTTATTCTAACCGGCACACGAGTCACAAAAAATATCCAATTCTGTCACTGCAGGTTCAAGTTTGCACATTACGAAATCAAATAAAAAGAAAGCCACTTCATCGGCTCCTTTTCCCGCTATGGTTTCATCGTATCCATAAAAATAGGAATCACCCGAGGAAAGCACATGGATGTTAAACATGATCACTGTTAGTTGGCGTTTATAATAAACATTATTCGTGGTTATATTGGGCGTCGGAAGGTTTTTCTGAAAATCCATTGCAATTGACTCACTCTCTGTTACATTGGTTCATAACAGCAAACTCTTCAGGCTGCCTTAGCCTACGACGTGCAACAGGCACTACAACTACTAAACCAGCGAGATAACTGTTTTGTTCATTAACTGTCATTGTATTAAAATGTTCAATAACATACTTCCTGTCACCTGCAGGTATTGCTTCAAAACACTTTAGACGTGCACACTTGCAGTCTGGTCCTGTTTCATGGGATGACGCGAGAAGTTTCTTCCGAACATCACTCATTCTACCCAACACTTTTCGTTTTTTTGAAGTTTTTAAGTAAAGCTTAGCCTCCCATCACTTGCAACTAGGTCTTCTTCCATTTTATTTCACTAACTACTAACACAGCACATGTGAAAACACACAAACATAACCTCAAAACAAGTGAGCAAAGCTGAGAAGTAAACTAAAACAATTGATCAGCTGAGTCCGGTGCAATATGAACATGTGCCTCTCCCCCTTCTTTCCTTGTCAAGCATGGACTCTCCTCCTTTTTTCCCTGTATAGGATATTTTAAATCATTAATATCAACTGGACTATCCCCGTTTTTACCCTGTAAATGGTATGACCAAAATCCTTATACTTTATACTTTACTATGGCATTAAAACCTAATTTTTTTTTTTTTTTTGGATTCTCCCCCTTTTTCCCGTGGACCCTTCATATGTAAAAGTTTCTAATAAATATTTTTTATAAAGGGTAGTGTTTAATCATTTTATTGGTCTTCAAATGTTTTAAGATTGACACAGATAGGAGAAATGGGTGAACAGTGCCAAAGACAGCAAACTGGCAATCTTAATGTACATCTAACAGTTTGCCTCATTTTGTGAAAAGGCCTGCTATAAATAACCTGTATATTTTTATCAGAAGAATTTTTTTTTATTTATAAAAGAAGATAGGGTGTAGGATAATAAAATATAACATAGAATGAATTAAATAAGAAGCATTGGCAATACATCAAAGTATTTCAAAATATTAGTAAACTTTTGGGTTACATAGATAAATTTTATCTATAAGTCCTTACATTTTTTAATGTTATTGCCCTACAACATTAAAACTATACTTTATCAGCAGTTAGCAGTCTATATTTTAAAGTACATTTCAGACTCCTCCTTAAGCTCAATGAAATAACTTAAAACATGAACTACAAAATTTAGTAAGAACACACTGCACCATCTTTGAGTGGTGGGAACATAAAAATAAAATATAAAGACATCATACAAACTTTCTCACTCAACAATCCCCAAAACCAACCAAAACTATTTGTCACCGTACCAAAAAAGTCAGTTCGGTAGTTGTCAGTCAAATTGAATCATGGATGCTATCTATGGAAAAATATTTATTTAAACAGAGCCTAAGCTTGTTTCTTCCGTGTAAATCTTGTTTGATTAAAATCGAACTTTAGAGAGCGGTCAAGATTCATTTTTGTTTTTTTCTAACTATTCCTGAAATGTAATATATTTTTAATGTGCTTGGCAATCCTGATGTAACTGATCCTGATGTGCTTGTAGATCCTGACATAACTGGATCTAAACCTTTTTTTATTTAGTCTTGGGTTAGATTATTTCTCCCTTTCATCTTTTCTATCAAGTCTCTCTTGACCAATACTTGTTCCATTCTGATCCTGACGCTATTAAAGTATCCAAAGGCTAGGAATATTTATTTTATATTCTTTTCTTCCTTTTTTTATTATAAGACGATGATGACTGAAAGGTTTTTCACCTTTAAACAAGGGGGGAAATATTTGTGACTTTAGATTGTAAATGGATCATTTAAATAACAATAGGGGATATTTTTGTTTCTACTAATAACTAGTAAACCGGCATTTCTGAAGAGATAATAATTTTTGTTTGAGTCTTTAGAGATTGCAGTTTAATCAAATTTGATCAAAATCATTAGAGCCGACTTTGATAAAATAGTAATTTTATGTTGTTTTTTTTCTTATGACATCTACCCACACATTTTTACTTATTGAAAAGTGAAAGGAAAAAATCCCAAGACATGGCAAAAATATGGCCACATACCAAATTTGATTAAAATCAGTCCATGGTTTTGGACTGTACAGAACTGCACAGACTTTTTTAAAATTTACTTTATGCCTGTTATATTACTGAAAATGAAGGAGTAGTGTTATTTTAAGAAAAAAATAACACCATCAGCACATTGTGGCACATTTGATCTACTACCAACTTAACTTTTTTTGAACAAAGTTCGTAACTTATATATGCATGACTAAAATATGTAGGGGATCTGTGAGTTAAGCTATTATTTTTAAGCTATGATGAGTCCTAAACACAATCACTGATTTTACAATTAATCATTGTTATAAGTTAAAAATAAAATTGAGTCATTACTTCCTTTTAAATTCGATGTTTAATTATGAGTCTATTTCTTGTAAGTTACTGAATTCTATTTTTGTAGATGAATATGACTGTATAGGCAAATATTTTTGGCAACCTAATCATGTACCCGTAAATCTGTATACATTTACATGTACAAGCTTAGATATCATGTGCACTAAATAAATACCATAATATAAGTGATATACTATAAATAATATTTTTAAGTATACTTGTATCTGTATTATACATAATTTACTTAATTAACTACATAATTGGAGAGCATAGGTTGATAAACCTAAAACTTCCAAATATTTATAATTATGTAAATAATAATCAACATTATGATGTCCACTAAGATACATTAATTAATTATGAACACTATAAGGACAAATTTACACTGCCGGTTGCGGGCCACAATTTATTTTAAGGTTTTCTATTTTAATCCCAAGGTTAAAATTGTATATGGACATCTTATGAGTTTTACTTTTGGAAGATTTATATTAACTTTGGTACACTTTATAAAAACAATGTTATTTAAATTTAACTCAATGCAACACAATGAAGAAATTATTCAAATTATTTTTACTATCTTTATCAAATAAAATATTCATATCTACAGTAATTAACTGTCACACTATCACATCCTGAACTTTAAAACTTTGAGTTTTTATAACTAAATAAAAACTGATAAAAAAGTTTGCCTGGTTTCACATTACTTAGTGTATACTCTTGGTAGATAAAATGATGTTATAAAATTAAATAAACTGCTTTTAACATTTCTAAATTTATTTATTTTTTACATGCTGTGTCTTAATCTTGAAAACTTGTGATAAAAAATAGATAGTACACAAATATTGCACTTACTTTCCCCACATATACTTTCTCATTACAATTTCATTTATGTCCCCACTGGCTCCTTCAGATAATGTCTTTGCAACAATTATTCTTACAATACCTACTTTTTGGAACAAGTAACAATTAAATTGTCCCTCATTTGCTACAATTCTCATTTTTCCCTCTTGTGGTAGTGAGTAGACCTTTTAGCTCTTTAAGGATGTGGGTCAAGTGCATGTCAATTAGTAGAAATCGGATTTTGATTTACTTTCATTTGCCCCTCTTGTAGTAGTGAGTACACTTTTTACACCTTGTATCCCTTATATTTATTCATTCATTTCTATAGTTCTTGGGAGAGCATCCAAATATCAAGTTAAAAGGATGTAAGTTAAGTGTGCATCCATTGGTCATAATCGGTTTATGATTAGTGTCCTCGAACAAAGATGGTCATTCAAAACTTTAGTTTTAAATATAACTTAAGTTATTGCTTCATTCACAAGAATTTATTGCCTGACACAGTCTCAAGACAGAACAGAATATTAAAGTTTTTACTAAAATGTAACTGTTACTTACGTAATAAACATTGCACAAACTTTCTTACACCCGATACACAAAAATCAAATAGAAATCAAGCACAATATATAAAGGGGTGGGGGAAACATCCATAAGATCAAAACTCAAATTGGGTCTAACAATTTTGATAATTTTTTTATAAAATGTAGGTTCTAATATCCAAAACAAAACATAGTGGCTGCCATCCAGTTCATAAGGCATTTGAATGAAACCAAAACAAATTGATAGGTGGCCATAGTTTATTTTGGTATTTTCAAAATTACTCATTAGCTGGATTTTTTTTTTTTTACTTGTGATTTGTCATATTGGTTTGAGTTATTGTAAATTATCACATTTCACCAAAATTTGATTAAACTGCCATATTGGATTAAGGGTTCATTATTATTTGTTCACAAGCAATTTTGTATTTAACAACCCTTTCAAATTATGTATCACATGACATCAAATATTTATTAAACTATCTTATATAATAACTCTTTATTATAAGGAAGTACATTAATTTTCAATGGAAAGAAGGTTGAGTACACAACCATTTTGAAGTCCTCTTCAAAAATAAATTAATTGTGGAAATTTGTTTCAATTTGTATTCCTTAAGCCAAGATGGATGTCAACAAAAGTTAAAAAATATTCAAACTTGGTCACCTGCTATGTGGGAATGAAACCGCCGATTAATTAATTGGTGTTTGGTGTCTTCGACAGATCTTATAAATGAGGTATCTATATATTCCGTACTGATTTCAATGCTGAAATTTCATTCTCCAGGATTAATAAATCTTTGAAATGTTAACCAATTTATATTTTTATTGTTAAATCCTTTATCTTTCCATTACTTGTTAGCTCAGAAGTATAGGCTACAAAACATTACTAATACTGTCATGTAAACATATTTATAAATAAATATTGTTTTAACTAATCCTAACTCTGGTTTGTATCAAGTTTCTGATGATACTTTCTGTGGAATTTGACCTATCTCACCAGTGCCAACCTGACCTGAATACCCCAGATGACAGACAGTTTGGCTCCTTCCATTTTAAACTCACAGACTTGCAAAACAAATATTTTGTGAAGTTACTATTTTCCAATAATACCTCAGCAAAATATTAAATTGATATTTTAAAAACAAAAATACTGACCTCATCTCAATATTTAATTGACGACCTCAAGTAAGTGAGCATTTAATGTTTAACAGAAGTTGATATTGTGGTCTCAAAACAATCTTGAAACAATTTTTAAAAACGAAATCACATGAAGGAATATTCAGGTAATAAAATATTTATATATTTTTTACCTTAGAACATACCAAGATACTCAAAATTTTAGGACAAGTCCCGGGTTCATTTTCCCTTTTTGACCAATAGCTTCAGAACCGATATTTTGGAGAAAAAGCTGATCAATACTTTTTATGGATCCTTAAGGCTACATTTTATGAAAATATGATAAAAATCATAAAGCCCATATTGAGGGATTTACTTACTATATACCATGTAAAAATTGTTTCCGTAGTTTCAAGTATTTTTAAATTTAAAAATACATAAATATCATCAGTTTCATCAAAAT
Source organism: Aphrophora alni (assembly GCA_963513935.1). Classification (NCBI taxonomy): domain Eukaryota; kingdom Metazoa; phylum Arthropoda; class Insecta; order Hemiptera; family Aphrophoridae; genus Aphrophora; species Aphrophora alni. The sequence goes on from OY740766.1 coordinate 101,190,698, forward strand.
CTGACCATAAATAAAAATATTCGTGTATTTGAGACCAAATCATATTTTCATTTCCATTCCTTACACGATTTTAGGCCAAATCTAATCATTCAGTTGATTCTACCATGCATTAAATTCCAAAATGTTTCGTAATTCATGAGACTGTATGTTAGTGAAAATTCTTGAAAAAATGTGTGACTAAATTGTCAAAGGTGACAGTCATCATTCTGAAAATAGTTTAAATGTATCGGTAGACCAGTTAGGCGTTCAAAAAGTAGCGAACCATAGAAAATGTGATAACGAATTTTAACAGTCACAATAGAGTACTTTCTTACTACATGATTGTAAAGTCAAAAGTAACTATATAGGGGTTTAATCAGATTTGAGTAAAATAAAATAAAGGCAAGCTATTTTTTTGATTTTTTCCGGGTTATTGTTATTGCATTATTTTTAAATAAGTCTAATTAATTAGTATTAAATTTTTTATTGAATTCCTCTATAACCACCATCATTAAAATTATAATTCCCTTATTCAACATGTATTACAGTAGGCGAATGAATACCTTTCAATCATAAATACTAACCTCATCTCAATATTTAATTGACGGCCTCAAGTGAGTCAATTAACAAATTTCCAATTACGAAATTCTAGCTATTACAATTTCTTTGGAAATGCCGACACCCAAGACAATAAAATGTTCACTGATTGTACATATAGAAATAATTTGGCATCTTACAGACTCACTGAGTACATAGAGAATGGTTCAATAAATGGTGACAATAAATTAGTATTTGTATATAACTGGTCTAAACAAACAAAGGGTTTCAAAGAAAATGGAAAAATTTAGGAGCACCCTTAGTCTGACAGCTGTAAGTCAAATTTCTGTATAAAAGTTTAAATCATGGGTTTTTCCTTGTCATTTATTCTAATAGCGTAAGGGTCGGAAAAGAACAAGAGTTGGTCAAGAGAGACTTCAAAGAAAATATGAGAGGGATCTATTCAAAGTCTAAATGAAAAGTGTAGATCCAGCTAGTAAACCTCAGGAGTGACACATCCCTACCTCTGTTAATGACTAATTTTGGAATGGTAATAGATACAGACCCAATAGCTTCATAATTTTCATGAGAAGAATGATTCAGTCACCCTACCTTTTTGTTGGATTTAAAAAAATGTTACCCTACAAATTTATAGATAAACGTTAGATGGCTACTTCTGCCATTGAATGAAGCAATTAATTTAGTTAGTTTCAAATTTCAAACCAAAAACATTCCTCCCACATCTTGGTATTTTTAGTAGGCATGTGTCTGACACTAGAAGACAGCCTACATGTCTTACAGCCATCGTTGTGTATTTCTGAGTCACTTTCATTTTGCTAGAATGAGTCAGTGCACTATTGCAATGAATTATTACACAGCCATGTTTTACATTTACTTTGTGACTTATATTTATTTCCGTATTGACTAAGATTTACAATTATGATAACTATAAAGATTTAATGTTAGGCAGTTTTAAATATAGGCCTTATGTTATTATTTTGTTATTAAATAATTACAGCTGCCAACAAAATGTACATAGTGCTTCATTATTATTAAACTTCAAACATTTTATTATACACTGAAAACCATCGTGTTTGTCAGTCTGTTTGGCTTTAAAATTAGATAAAGTGTCTAATGTAATTATAACCTAATTAGATATTATACTGAATGTTGCACAGAACAAACAACATTTTGAATATGAAGAAATTTCATATTAATTTCGAAAAATCCTTTCTTAGATTGGGTTGAATATAAACTACTCAACAAATCTCATGTTTCTAAAGTAGAGAGGTTTTTGAGCTGGAAGTTGTGGACCCCAGTCGGTCAGAACACTTGCTTTATAGATCTATGTTAGGAATTATGTATTAGGCACTCTTATTGGTAAACCTATAAGAGCAAATATAAAGTCGATGTCTCGTCGGGCCTGAAAAAATAGTGAGAAAACCCTGAAACACGTTTTATTGCTTTTAACTCCCTTAGGGGTCGAATTTTGAAAACTCCTTTATACGTTTTGGAAGGAATAACTATTAGGCTACTCGGCGAATTTTCTGTTCAGGTCCACTGGTTTGGAAGGAGGTAAAGTGCTCCCCCTTGGCTTGCGCGCCAGCGAGGCCGTGGTGCGAAATGTTTGCCTTGACTGTACTCTTTCTTACCTGACCTAATCCCGACGTGCTTTGTGAAACCAAAGTATGAATCACTGCCGTAGCGTTTTTGTGATATGGGGTGTAAGTCCTGTTTTCTGAGGTCGTATTTATAACTAAGAATTGTTTAAGAATACCTGCGTTCGTGGAAAGAACCTGCTATTGGTTACTGACCGGCGTCGTCGGTCGCTGGAATGTATTACACAATTTAACTCGAACTAATCTGAATCTCAGTTGTTCAGTGAATATAAATCAAATGTATGCAGCACGAAGGGATTAGGGTCAGATAAGAAAGAGTACAGTCAAGGCAAAAACTTCGCACCACGGCCTCGCTGTCGCGCCAGCCAAGGGGAAGCGCTTTACCTACAGCCACTGGTTTCACTGGACAAAAATGAGTCATTTGCTTTTATAAACAGCGTGAAAAAAGGTCCCGTAACGTCTGACTATAATTTGATTTTGTTTAAAAGCCATAAAATAAAATAAGAATAAAGACCATGAAATTGGATCGGAAGAGAACAAAAGTTGGTCAAGAGAGATCTGCTAGGAAGATCTAAATGAAAGGTGTAAATCCACCTTCGAGCTGGACGTTGATTAATCGGTCAGGACATTCACTTTTACACATAAAGATTAGAACTTATGTTAGGGATTTTGCTTTTAGGTATTTGTATGGGTAATCGAAGTAAGCAAAAACCAAATTGATTTGATATATCACCGCGTCAAAGCGACATAGAGAAATCAGTATAAACACATTTTACCCCTTTTAACACACTTTAAAAACTTTTCTATGGGTTCTTACCATATGGATAAATACTCTACTGAGGATAGCGAATCCAGTGGCGGCGATAGCGGGCCCGCGAGCCTTGACCGGGATTTTTCGGGAAATTTTACCGGGACCCGGACCCGGGACGGGCCCCCCCTATCATAACAATATTTTTATGAGTATTGTCAAGATATTACTAAAATGTCTTCAGACAAGATTGTGCATCGTTCATCCAAAACGGCAATAACCTTTATTTTTTAGAGAGCAGTATTTATTAATTAATGTCATGATACGAAGTATGTGTATTGTTTACCGTTGGCCGATAAGTAATGCAGCTACCGCTACGTCGCGCATCGCGGTGACTCACCGGCGCTGGCCGGCGAAAAGATAAACATCCGGGAAAAGATTATTGGGAGAGGGGGGGATGAACAAACTTGTGCGGGGGGCCGCGGGTTCTTATCGCCGCCACTGAGCGAATCTGTCATTGAAACGCGTTTGATTAAAGTAAACATAATTTTTGTGAGATCTCGTTTTCAAGTTTTATTCTATCTAATATTATCTCACAAGTCAAGCTCAATATTTATTTATATACTCTACAGATTGCATGTTACTTGATGAATCAGTCTGGTCAATTTTTTATATTTAATATATAAATTTATTTTATTTGTATAATTTATAACAAATGTTTAAAAAAAGAAAATAGAAATGAAAAAGTTTTATATATTCATTTATTTCATACTTCAAAGAGACTTTTAAAAAAAGTTGAAACAAGCCGAAATATAAAGTGTTTTTCTTTTTTTTTTAAACAGATTACTAAAATAAAGAAGTCTTTTTATATTTATCAAGATATCTAAGAAAATTTTGTCGTTTAAAATTTTTAATATTGAATATAGTAGTCTATCTCTAAAACCATTAACTTTACTAAAAATTTCAACGGCCGCCCGCCATTTTAAAACTGTATAAGTATAAGATAGAATTCTTGGTATAGTCCTACTTATAAAACGCACCATAAAAATGTGTATACCAATTCGACTCGAAATAATATTAATAATATTTAAAGTTAACATTATTTTTCGAAAATAAAAAATGGACGACGGATAACGAAGCGTTTTGGGACATAATTTTGAAAGACCTTTTTCTTAATTTTGATGCCCTAAATCACTTCCCGAAGTTAGGATACATATTTTTGAAACACTCTGTATATCAATATGTACGTACGTACTCACACATACAATATACAATATACATACCTACATATTATATTATACACATTCACACAAATATAATATTCATTCCAAACCTAATATCACAGTTTTAAACTACCACAAGGAAAAACAAATAAATACCATCGTAGATTACATTATGTGGTACTTTAAATCAAATAATAATTCTACACCTATTATTATTGTTATTTCCCTGCCGGGTTTTAAAAAAATCAGAAACAGCACAAATTAAAAATTGTAAAACTGCAGTGGTAAGTTTACTTTTGATTTCTAACGTTACTTTGATTAGTACACATAAATAAATATACACACTTTGTCATATATACTAGACTTATTTGATATTTAAAAGTAACAATAATTTACATGGATAATCAAACACATCTTACCTGAGAATATATATCTTCCCTCATTTCTTACCGATCCTAAATACGCTGTTATTCGTTACAATTTAAACCTACAACGTAGGAGGGATATTCAAACAACAATCTAACATAAACTTCACAGATTATAACGTCTAACTACACTGGACTGTTTATATCAACCAACTGCCAACGCCAACACCAACAAGTTGACAGACTAAGGCAATGTTGTGTTCAAGGTTACATTCCCCCTCCATGACGTTATGTGTTTAGTTTACCGCCCACTGTTTTTGTTTGTTTATCTTTTATCAGCTTTTTTTCTAGAAAAATCAGTTTGAAACCTATATAGATAAAATATTTAACATGATCTGTGAAACCACTTTGCTACGTAATGTATTAATTATGAAATTATTCTACAAAATAATTAAACATATTTAATGTACATGGCTAATTTCCTTATTTAACCTTTATTAACTTCTTTGTCGTGTGACAATGTATAAAGTCCTTGACTCACACAATGATAGAAGTTTAATAAACTAGTTCAAAAGACAAAAGATAATGATTATGACAAAATCAAAACTTTTAGTTAGTTTATTGGATTTAACACTTTAAGTGCCATATGTATCTAATCAGATACACATCTGATTTGTCCCGGAGGCCACGTGTATCTGATCGTCACACGGTCTACTGTCACTTTTAAACATGAATGTATTAAATAGGAACACGTTTCCATAGAGATATAATGTTGTTTTCAACTCATCTGGTCCCATAGAACAGCATTCATAATTTGGTCTTCAAGTTGGCAGCCCTGAGTGTTGTTTACAACAGTTTAGTTTGGCCTATAACCTATGTAACATTGTACTTCGTGTTTAGGTTGTTTATTATCGAATGTGTTGTTTGAATTACTTTGTTTTTAGTTTTTGTGTTATAGAATAAAAAAGTTAGTTATGTATTACTTCTTTATTACTGTTGTATAATAATCATTGCAAAGAAACAGTGCATGTTTACGTTTTGGTTATGCCTATGCCATATAGGCCTATGTGAAAAAGAACAGGTTAAGTTTGTGATATTTAGTTATTTAGTGTTTTTGTAAATTTATTCATCGATTTAGTGTTTATGTACATTTTTTCATCAAACTGTAAGTACTATATTATACAATATGAAACGTTCAAACTTATATGAAAGTCCCAATTCTAAAAGAGCTAGATTTATAGAATTATGGTTCCAGGAGGACGAATCTCAGGATGATACTCCTGAATCTCCATTACCAAATCCAATTGCTTCAAGTTCTGGTAATAATTTGATTACAGTTCCTACTGACATCAAAATTCCACTGATATCAAACTCACCAAGCAGCCTATTATTGCCAGCATCTAATATCACACAGGAACATGATACTGCTAACTGCAACATTCAACAAATAGGCCTACCAGTCATAATAATTCCACCAGATACCACACTGCCTTCTTCAGTTCCAGACCCCATTGTTACACCATCAATTGAAGCCATTCCTTCAACTTCAGGTATCATACAACAAGGTATCATAGATATTGAGACTTCTGATTCTGACAACTCAATGGCAGATCCTGATTACATTCCAAGTTCGCCCTTATCACAACCACCATTCTCTGGAAACCTAATTACTTGTAATCCAGTACCATGTATCACACAAGTGCCCACAGACTTATCATCTTCAGATGATGATAACAGTCAAATTGAAATGGTTGACCATAATCAGGGTGGTTTGTTAGCTAATGTTATTTGGTATAATGTTACTGGTAATCTCAAACAATTTAAATTCACTTCTCCAACTGGACCAACAGAAACTTGTTTTGAAGAATTAAAAAAAACAGATATGCAAATATTAGACTTTTACCTACTTTTTCTTGACGAACATATCTTGAATTGCATTGTAAAAGAAACTAACGATTATGCTAATCAAAAAATTGCAAAAAGGAAATCAACAGAGTCATTAACTCCACATTCTCGATTAAATGCTTGGAAAATTGTATCAGTTGACGAGATTAAGCAATTTTTAGGATTACTTATTTGGATGGGTCTTGTTAAAAAGCCTAGTATTAAGAGTTATTGGAGTACTAATATTCTTTATAGTAATAAAATCTCTGCATCGATGTCACGCAATCGATTTGAAAATATTCTTGCCAACATACATTTTGCTAATAATGAAACTGCAAAATTAGAAAACAAACTATATAAAATATCGTCACTAATTGAGAAATTAAATGATAATTTTGGTAAAATGTATAATCCTGGTGAATCGGTTTGTATTGACGAAACAATGGTTCCATTTAGGGGCCGCTTATCCTTTCGTCAATACATACCAGGAAAGAGGCATAAATATGGGATAAAGATATTTAAATTGTGCACTAAAGGGGGTTATACTTACTGTGGAAAAGTATATGCAGGAAAAGAAGAGAGAGCTGGAAGGAGTCTAACCATTAATGTTGTGTTGGAACTTATGGGGAGTCTGCTGAATTCATCTCGTACACTTTATACGGATAATTTTTACACTAGTGTTGAATTAGCTCACAATTTATTAGATAAAGAGACACACTTGGTAGGTACTTTGAGAAGTAATAGGAAGTATAACCCAACTGCAGTTACAAAAAAACCATTAAAAAGAGGTGAAATGTATGCGTTACAAAGTAACACGTCAGTTATTGTAGCCAAATGGAAAGACAGAAGGGATGTTCTGTTTTTGTCTACTAAACATATTCCTGAGATTGTCAAAGTTAGGAATAAGGAAAAGCCCAATGTTATAGTTGATTATAACACAGCGAAATCATTCATTGATGTTAGCGATCAGTTGTCATCTTATGCAACAACCATTAGGAAAGGCATTAAATGGTACAGGAAAGTGGCCATTGAATTCATCACAAACACATCAGTAATAAATGCATATTATCTGTACCAAAGCATCAAAGGCAACAAAATAACAATTACACAATTTCGAGAGGAATTGGCTCTTGCCCTAATAGGGAGCATGCCAACAGCTGATCTTCCTTCGATTCAAGAGCAGCACAGACTTGAAGATACAATGCAAAAAGGTAGATGTACTAATTGTTACATGGTACTTTCGAAACAGTTTGGTCGTCAACATGCCATCAAACATGCAAAACAACTAAAACAAAAATGTTCTGCATGCACAGACAAATTTATGTGCAATAATTGTTTTTTTTCTAAACATATAGTTCGTGTTAAAAAAAATGTTTAATTTTGTATTACCCTACTACAGACAGTGTGTGCTCAATTTACTTATATTTTTTAAAAGATTTACTTGTGTTTGAATAGAATTTTGTGTAGAAAGATAGATATGTGTATCCATATGTGCAATTGAAAGACTTCTGATTCAAAAATAAATGGAGGTAAGATATATGTTTTGTAAATTTTTGTTTGATTTATAATTTATATATTATAATAAAATCATATTCATGAAATACATAATAAATAATACATTTACAGTCAAAATGTAATGTGAAATACAAGTTGTTTATGTGTGTATCTAAACAGATACACACGGTCCACGATGTAAGCAATACATATATTGTAGACGGTAGAGGCCATGTGTATCTAAATTTCACACACCTAAAATTTACAATAAAATAAATTTTGACAACCAAATATCAATATTGGTATATATCTAAGGTCATAGGGATACAAATTAAAGAAAAAAAATATCTGGCCCGGAGGTACATTTTCACTTATAGGGCTGGCAGTTAAAGTGTTAAGTTATACAGTATAGGTGAGGCCAAACTCTGGGAAGAGTGGGAAGTAATTCTACATAACATACAGATGAAATAATGTCCAGTGAACATAGGTCCGGAAATACCTAGTTTATTTTCCAGTTATCTGACTTTTTTTTTTTACAAAACGCTTAATATTTTCTTTTAAGTAGAAAAGTTAACTGAGTATACATATTTATTTATTACAAACCCCTGCTGTACGTATATTTTCAAAATGGAGGCAGTTTTAAATGTTATTGCAAATATCTCAAAAACCGTTAACTTTACAAAAAATCACCAGAAACCAAAAAAGTTCCTTTTTAATGACAAACTATAAGGCTTTTTATTTCTTCTGTAGCTTAAAAAATAATTGAGTTATCGGCTAAAACTAAAAATTGTATTTCTTAGTAGTTGTCTACCATAATACCCATTAAAAAACAACAGCTATTTTAAGTTGCTAAAATTGTTACAACCTGTAAACTACATTGTTGCATTTGTTGCTCTTATCCTTTAAAAAGTAAACAGTTAATTACTACCAGTGAATTAGTATGTTCTTAATTGTGAACTATTTTTTTTTAAATTGAAAATTGTCATTAATCGTTATTAATAGACATTAAATGAATCAAAATTACACAAATAATGTACTTGGTGATATGCATTTTACATGTGTATGGTCAAGCCAATGGAAATGCTTGGGAGGCAAAACACCTTTACCAAGAACAGTATCCAAATCCCAATCAGCCAGATAGAACATTATTTGGACTTCTTCATTCACGTTTATGTGAAACTGGAAAATTGGAAGCCGTCATGATTGGTAATGGTAGACATAAAACAGTTTCAACAGCAGAGTAAGAAGAAAGAGTGTTGAACAATGTTTCACATAATCTAGCAGAAGAGTTTCTATGCAAGAAAACATATCTCCTACAACAGTATGGAATATTTTACATTTGCAGTTATTGTGTCCATACCATTTGCAACTTGTTCAAGCTCTACTACCGGGTGATAAGCAACATAGGATTCCATTCGGTCAATGATTAATTAACAAATGTACCCATAACCCACAGTTTATATCTCTATTTTTTTAAATATTTTTTATATAATATATATATATTTTTTTACAGTCCAGGCGTCATACTAAAGATGGTATAAACTCGTGCATCTGAGGTATAAAATCCTCATGCAGTATTTCAATCTAGAAGCCAACACAAATTTTCATTGAATGTTTGAGCACCAATCTACATGAATAAGGTATTTAAGCCTTTCTTTTTGTCATACAGCTTGACAGGCGACTCTTATTTCCAATTCATCCCAACCTGAACTTTTAGAGAACATTCCTTTGCAAAGTGTAAATAACACGTGGTTTATGCATGATGGTACACCCGCTCACTTTACCAATGATGTCAGACAAACATTAAAAAATATCCATTTTCAAGGGATATGGAGCATTTGTTGGCCAGCACGCTCCCCAGATCTGAACCTATTAGATTATTATCTATAGGAACATGCAAAGGCTCTGGTTTATTCAACACCAATTGTCGATATTCATCAGTTGGAGGTTAATATTGTCCATGGATTTCAAACAATCGAGGAGCAGCCTGGCATTATAGAGCTTGTACTTCAGTCACTAAAGAAACGTGTTTGTTTGTGTTAAATGGATGTAGGACACATTTAAACATTTGTTGTAATTCTCCTCAAAAAAGGATCTAAATTTCATATGCTGTACATATTTGTCGCTTTTTCTCATTTTAATTGGATTACAGTACTTACTACAAAATAATAATATGCCATTTTAATTAATTACATTTGTTTGAATATGTAATATGAATTTAATATGTATGTGTTATCGTGTATTTAATTAATTTCAAATATATTTTTTTAATACATTTCTTATTTTTGACACATTTTTATTAATATTTTTTAAAATTATTAATAAAGTTCATAATAACTTCAAAATATTTTGGTTCTAGAGTAATTTTGGGTATTATAGTCAACTACCGAGAAATACAATTTGTAATTTTTAGCCGATAACTCAGTTATAGTTTGAGCTACAAAAACAATTTTTAAAAACTCTCTTGTTTCTTCATTGTTTATGTCTCCAGTTGCAATATAGTATGAAACTAAATATAGTATACCTATTTATATATATATATATATATATATATATATATATATAGATACCTGGATTTCTGTCATGCAACTTGTGTTGTAGTTTACACTACGTGTTTCGAGAACAGGTTCTCATCTTCAGGTGTAATGTTTACTCACATGTGAGCAAAACAAAAATAAAAAGTACAAGCACACACACATACACACAAATCACAACATAAAATATCGCACTGCACATTATAATAAAATTGTTTAAGTACGGTACACTTAAAAACCAAAAATACGGAAATATGTATAAAAATGTTATGTTGTAGGAAGCCTACAAGTTGTCATTGCCGCGTTCAATCGTCAACTGAGTCAAAAAACACTGTTTTTTGTTTCTTACTGAGAAAACACCATCTTTTGATTCTTGACTGAACTTTTCTTAGCAACAGTTTTTCAGCTAACTGCGCATCGTCGTCTTGTTTCTCTAAATACTGGAGCAGTGAACAGTGAGCAGCCCGCAGTCCATTGATGTGTTGCAAGTTGCAAGGCCACTTGGTGTCAATCGCGGATGCACGTTCATTCCTTCTTCTTCTTCTTCACTTACACTTTGCTCTTCATTTGCCCCTCTTGCTTAGTCTGCTATTTAGCATGAATAGCCGATAACAAAACGCCAATTAAAAGTACTACTATAACGTGAGTTTTGTTATCACAGTCCAACAATTACGATATGAGACTGTTGCACTCTGTTATCAGCTGACCGGTTACCTCTCCTCTCCACCCCTCCCCTGCCATTTATCAGCTGATGCGCCCAGCCTGACCACCCCGGTCCCAGATTCAGTTCTGTTCCAGCACTTCCAGCCATTGCTTGCTCTGCTACGCTGACAAGAAATATTAAATCCTTATTCTGCTTATATTATTCTTCTTTGTTGCTTTTGGATTCTGCTATTAGGCTTCATCCCGAGTATTGTCCTTTTCTAGGATTGCTACAGGGTTCCTTTTAGTTTTTATTCCAAACGTTTGAACCTACATTAATTTAATCTTTCAATATATCACAAGAGCGTTTTCTGATTATTACCACAAACTTATTATTTAAACCCTGTACGAAGGACAGATACTTTGCTAGTACCTATGTAATATATAGGCCGTTCGAAAAGAAATATCAAGACACGAGGTCAATATCAACACATTTTTTCACTTAAAATATAATAGGCCTGATAAATCAACCATAAAAAAAACACTGTTTAGAAGAAAAACATTACTTTAAAGGAGAAAACATTGAGCTTTTGTAAAATGTTACAAAATTTAGTACAATAGATGCTTGGGGAACTTTTTACATTAATAAATACCATAATGTAATTGTTAAAATTGAATTAGGCCCTACACAAAATTATCAATTAATATAAAATAAAACAGTATATATGATAAAACAACTCCAAATGATATGGTAAATAAATTTGTTCAATAAAAAATAAATAATAGGAATATTATTTTAAAAGAACAATTGATTACCACGATGCCTAGCGCAAAATCTGTGAAACAATTTTATAAATTTAAATTGCCTAAATTACAAAATTCCCAACCAAATATTATGAATAACCAAACATTTCGAAATTTAATATAAATCAAACCTATATTTAATTGAAGCCTAAATTTCCCAGCTATATATTGAAATAATAATACTACAGTAGAATGGTAGAAATAAAAGAGATTGATACGGACAAAAATTAACTGTCAAGCACATAAATGACCGTGTTTGTGTTTAACAACATCAGAAGTTTTATAATTATAAGAAAACGATAATAAATCTGACTAAATAAATATGGCCTATAGAAGAAACAGATAGTTTTTAATATAAAAGTTCACCTGAAAATATTTATAAATCCAAAAATGATTTACAATATATATAAAATCAACTAAAGTCATAGTCAGGATGGCGGACGAAAGAAATCAAGTGACAGATATTTTAAAAGACATGCCCACCAACAACTAAATCACGTGATTTAAATAGATTCCATAGACATTGAGATGCGGGAATTTTCGATTAATTTTAAATTAAAAACAAAATATGTATATTAGTTATAAGATGACATATTATTTTAAAAGAAGTTTAATGTAATAGCAGATATTTCTTGTTGAAACTCCATATTCAAGGATAAAATAAAGCAAAAGCTATAAGTTTCAAATATTTATTAGTATAAATGAGCTACAATTGTTTCGCCTTGCGGCATCGACGGGCTACCGTAGCCAAATGGAATTTGGTAAAAAGTTAATATAGTTGAAAATTTTTGAAGCAAATAAGACGTTAACCAAATTTCTACTACTAATTGAAGAAATTTACATAATTTAAAAATATATTTCATACGTTATAAAAATAACGAGAAGAAAAACAGAAGAAATAATATCGAGTGATAATTTCAAATGTTAAATCTACTAAAGTCGATCTGATATTAAGATGATGACAAGGCGGATTCTATGAACTGGTGAGATCTTTCTATTTGTATTCTATTCTGTTATTTGTCTAAATCATAAAACCTGTGGCCTGTTTTGTTTTTCGTAAATATTAGTGTTCACAAGTTGAAAGTGGAATGAATAAAAGTATATAAACTGAATATGAACATCTATATTAAAAAATATAACAAACTTGAACAACTTATTCAGTTTTGAATAGTTATAAATTGTCAACTTCATTCATCTCATTTTATTTTATTTTTCTTTTATGTCCTTTATATTAAATGGTATTATACCTAATTTCCTTGATAAAAGCCGCACTAACCTAATACCCCGAGAGATATAAACTATTATATGTATAAAATAATTCCAGAGATATAGACTATTATAATAAATTGTGTTTTTCATTGATATTTGCGTTACAATAATACCCTGAGATATATATAAACTATTGTGTTGACTGAATAATTCCCAGAGATATGGACTCCAATTGTTTGTGTTTTCAACTGATTTCATAATATAAAATTTATAATTTCAATTGAGGTTATTTAAGACAAAGTTTTTTATGATAACTAATTAAAAGATTGTATTCAACTTTAATGATAATAAAATAATTTATGTTATATTAAAAAGAAAAGCATTGAAATATTATTATTTTTTTAAATATTATATAGAGAAAATTTGTAAAAAATAAACATTTTTTTCACATACATTATTATAATGAGAAAAGCCAAATACCACTCACTCACTCACTGACCGATCACTGTATCTCAAGAATAACTAGGGGTACGAAGTTGAAGTTTCAAATGGTGATTTCTCTTATGCTGAATATGTGCAATAAGGCTGGGTTTGAACATGCGGTCTAGAATAATTAAGAAACTTCATGAGTTCTGGAACCAACCAGTGTACTGCAGTGGTAGGGGGACTACAGTACAGAGAAAAGTAGTGTGTAAGGTAATTACTAATTATAGTAATATTTTTTAAAATTATTCAATAAATAGAATTTAGCTGATAAATGCCTGTTTATATTTAACCGCACACCGTATTACAATTTCTGAAAATAGAGATATTAGGAAACTCTTCACAAAGTAATTTGTTGACAGTTATTTCAAATAATTTCATTTAAATTTATTTCACAAAACATCTCTTTACAATAATATGTTTATAGGTGAGTCGATAATCATATTTTACGGCATAGAACAATATTAAATAAATAAGTTTGTAACAATTTCAAAAGCCAAAACAATACTTAAACATTAAAAATTTACAATGTCGCTATTTAAATTTAAAAATATCAAATAGTAGAAACAAATTTATACAGAAACACTTTACCATAAATACACATGCAATCATACAATAAAGATTAATAAAAGTTTCAATATCAGTTAATAAATAGGTGTGAGCCTAATAATTTATAAAACAATATTGAATAATAAATTTGTTAATTATATAAAACTTGACTTACCACATAATTGAAAAATAATAAAATAAGGTTATAATAGAGTCAAACTTATAAATTTATTAAAACTTCAAACATATTTGTGTTCAAGAATTTTGTGAAGCTATGCAAGATAAACAAAACAACTCTAAAGACTCTAAGAGAAATGAAATAGTATTCGTGAAATTAAAGAATTCTATATTGTATTTATACGTGTATCAAATCCAGCCATTAAAATAATAATTTTGTCAATTACTAAATCTATATGAAATTTTATTTTTATCATTACTTGTTATAATATATATATATATATATATATATATATATATATATATATATATATACACACACACACACACACACAAATACATACATATACAAATGGTAATGTCATTATACTAAATTGGTAATTCAAAAAATAAATCAAAGGCAGTTTATTGGGGGAAGCAAAAGCTCACTTGTTTGCTAATGAGACCACTTTAACAGTTTTTGGGAAGAACAGACCTTGAAGAATCTGTCACTTCATAATTATAATGAATAAAATGGTCTAAAATAGAATAAAAGTAAAACTCAATTAATTCAATTCCATTGCAAACAGTTAAAAAACAAAATTTTAATTCATCACTTACAATCAAGTACAGACTCATCAATTTTCTGGGAGTGGTAATTGATGAAAAACATAAACTGAAAATCACACAAAACTTAATTCAACATGTTTTACACTCCGTGCTATTTCATGTACTTCCAGCCTTGCTACAATTAAAATCATGTATTTAGCATATGTGTACTCTCACCTCAGATAATATTGTGTTGCCCTTGGGGGAATTTCAGTAGAATCTGGACAAATTTTGTGTAGTCAGTACAAGCATGGATATTCCATGAGAAGACAAATGCTTCAAAAGCTAATCTACAGATTAAAAGTGTTCGAGAGTGGGGTACGCTACTCTCGCATCATATTGTAGAATAAGTTGCCAGATAATCTTAAGGAAGTGCCTTCTTAAGTTCCAACATTCTTTGTAAGATTTAATGAAATCTGTGTATTATGGGTATTCTTTTTCCTTGAAGAAATATGGTCTCATCTGCACTCATGGGGAAACTCAAGGTTTAATCATTGTGGAGAAACTCATCAAATGCAAATTATATTTCTAAAATTCAATAAAGTATACAAAATATACTAAGGATTATTGAATATGAAAAACCTAGAACTCTGTGTAAACCTTTTTTTAAAAAAATTAGTAATAATAATATATTTAGCCTTATTTGGTTACAAATAGCAACAATGTTGTAGTAAAAAATTGAATTATCACACATACGACAGATAGAAATAATAAAAAAAAAAAAAATACCAATAATATACAAAAACTATATAAACTATTTACAATTGAAGGTATTCCTGTATGGAATAAAATGGCTGCTGAGCAAGGTAAGTTTTGAGTTAATTTTTAAAATTGTTAAAAACTAACTGAAATCTTACCTTGCTCAGCAGCCATTTTATTCCATAGAGAAGTACCTTCAATTGTAGTTTATATAGCCTTTGTATATTATTTGTATTATTATTTTTTATTATTTCTATCTGTTGTATGTGTGACAACTCAATTGTTTACTGCAACATTGTTGCTATTAATTGTATACCAAATAAGGCTAAATATATTATTATTACTAATTTTTTTAAAAAAGGTTTACACAGAGTTCTAGGTTTTTCATATTCAATAATCCTTAGTATATTTTGTATACTTTATTGAATTTTAGAAATATAATTTGCATGTGATGAGTTTCTCCACAATGATTAAACCATGAGTTTCCCCATGAGTGCAGATAAGACCATATTTCTTCAAGGAAAAAGAATACCCATATTACACAGATTTCATTAAATCTTACCATGAATGTTCGTACTGAAATAGACGGAATTTATTATTTATTAAAAGTTTTTCAATATCTATTTTCCAGTTTAAGTTTTTGTCAATATTTAATTCCAAAAATTTTACAGACTAGTTTATTTGGATTTATTGGTCTTTATATGTTAGATTCCATACATGTGTGTGCCGCACACCCTAAAATAATCCTTATACTTTTTATTTGTGTATGTCAACTTTAGAGTATATTTATTATTAGAGGATGAATTTTATTGTTCTATTTGTTAGCTAAATATTATAAAATCAAACCTAACAATAATTGAGACTCTGTGCATCTGTTACAAGGTGTGAAGTCAAGGGGTTTATAGTCGGCTGGAAAAGCTTTCAACACTATTACTAAATGTTAATTATAAACTATTTATAACATTTATTTCCGTTGAGACAAAATTTAGTGAAACATGAAATCACATTCATCAGTAATTAAAAAATAAAGTGAAGTGAGTTTCAAATAATTTGTTGTATAAATACTAAATGTAATACTTTGGCCGCCATATTGCAACATTTATTTCTGTTATGAGTTTTAAAAACTTTGGTGCAGAAATACTAAATGTAATACTTTGGCCGCCATATTGCAACGTTTATTTCTGTTATGAGTTTCAAAGACTTTGGTGCAGAAATATTAAATGTTATACTTTGGCCGCCATATTAAAACATTTTTTTCCATTATAAAACACAATAAGTCAAAACTGATATCATAACCATAATCAGTAACTCATAAACAAAGTAGAATGCGAGTTATAAAGAATTCGG
Organism: Aphrophora alni; assembly: GCA_963513935.1. Taxonomy (NCBI): domain Eukaryota; kingdom Metazoa; phylum Arthropoda; class Insecta; order Hemiptera; family Aphrophoridae; genus Aphrophora; species Aphrophora alni. Next base: position 101,207,579 of record OY740766.1, read on the forward strand.
TACATAAATACTACATCTGATATTTTGACCACCCATATTCATGAAAGTTTCATAATTGTAACTTTTGGAAATTTAAAATACTTTGCTGTTCAGTTTGACAATCAGCCAGTCAGTGACAATATCTAGCTTCATAATTTAAATATGATGAAAATATTTCGATTCATAATACAAAAAGGCCCAGGAGCTCCATCCCACCTGAAATATATATATATGAAAAATATAACTTACATATAGATATGATGTTTTATATGTTAAGATCATTTTATCCTCAAATTATGACTTTTTTATACATTAATACATTATACCCTCAAGAGTACTAAATAATTAATTGTATTTACAAAATAAGGATGTAACACTAAAAATGAGGACGAAATGTAGCTTGTTCATAGTATAATGCATAGTATATTGACACTTAAGTGTTTCTGCATATTTTTCAAACATTCCCAGTATTTTGCTGCTTGGTTTAGCAGAATCTTCAAAGACTTTTCAATATATGACTACATTGTTCATATTGAAAAGTCTCTGAAGATACTGCTTAACTAAGGAAAAAACTATAGAAAGGCTTCTCCTATGTTCAAAAATAGTGTTACTCGACAAAGTAAACACATATATACAAGTATAAAAGTTTATATTATATACATTCAAAATAAAATTATTGTGTAGTTCAATTTTTGTAACAAGGAATGTCTGCTTGTCTTGTCTGGGCTTCTAAAAACTGGAACTGATTTTTTTTTTGACTGAAAATTGCTCCAACATAATTTTTTGGTTGCACTTTTGACTTTTTCATAAAAATTCAAAATTAGAATGTAAAATACTAAAATGTTGAATAGTTGGGCTCTAATATTTATTTGTAATTAGGCTTTCTTGTTGTTTGTATGTCCGACATAAAGCAAATATGATTAGTGCAGACTATAAAATTTCAAAGTTGTAGAAATTCAACGTTATCAACTGGGATCACACTCATAGATTCTAGGTTCATCAGTGAGCCAATCTATGCCAATATTGGAGAAAGAGAAATAATAAAAATTAAGTTATGTACTATTATTATTATTTTAATGTCGATGCCGCAAGGCGAAACAATTGTAGCTCATTTATACTAATAAATATTTGAAACTTATAGCTTTTGCTTTATTTTATCCTTTAAAAGAAGTTATTTGGATCCTTAATATATTTTAACAATTTAATTTACAAAATTAGAATAAATAAATATAAATGAAGTTATTAACAACTTCTTTCTTAATAAAGTAGGATCATATATTCATATCATTAGTATACCAAATACATTATTAATTCAAAGAAATGTAAATATAAATTCGAATCTCTATGTACATTGTCTAACAATGGAATTTGGTAAAAAGTTAATATAGTTGAAAATTTTTGAAGCAAATAAGACGTTAACCAAATTTCTACTACTAATTGAAGAAATTTACATAATTTAAAAATATATTTCATACGTTATAAAAATAACGAGAAGAAAAACAGAAGAAATAATATCGAGTGATAATTTCAAATGTTAAATCTACTAAAGTCGATCTGATATTAAGATGATGACAAGGCGGATTCTATGAACTGGTGAGATCTTTCTATTTGTATTCTATTCTGTTATTTGTCTAAATCATAAAACCTGTGGCCTGTTTTGTTTTTCGTAAATATTAGTGTTCACAAGTTGAAAGTGGAATGAATAAAAGTATATAAACTGAATATGAACATCTATATTAAAAAATATAACAAACTTGAACAACTTATTCAGTTTTGAATAGTTATAAATTGTCAACTTCATTCATCTCATTTTATTTTATTTTTCTTTTATGTCCTTTATATTAAATGGTATTATACCTAATTTCCTTGATAAAAGCCGCACTAACCTAATACCCCGAGAGATATAAACTATTATATGTATAAAATAATTCCAGAGATATAGACTATTATAATAAATTGTGTTTTTCATTGATATTTGCGTTACAATAATACCCTGAGATATATATAAACTATTGTGTTGACTGAATAATTCCCAGAGATATGGACTCCAATTGTTTGTGTTTTCAACTGATTTCATAATATAAAATTTATAATTTCAATTGAGGTTATTTAAGACAAAGTTTTTTATGATAACTAATTAAAAGATTGTATTCAACTTTAATGATAATAAAATAATTTATGTTATATTAAAAAGAAAAGCATTGAAATATTATTATTTTTTTAAATATTATATAGAGAAAATTTGTAAAAAATAAACATTTTTTTCACATACATTATTATAATGAGAAAAGCCAAATACCACTCACTCACTCACTGACCGATCACTGTATCTCAAGAATAACTAGGGGTACGAAGTTGAAGTTTCAAATGGTGATTTCTCTTATGCTGAATATGTGCAATAAGGCTGGGTTTGAACATGCGGTCTAGAATAATTAAGAAACTTCATGAGTTCTGGAACCAACCAGTGTACTGCAGTGGTAGGGGGACTACAGTACAGAGAAAAGTAGTGTGTAAGGTAATTACTAATTATAGTAATATTTTTTAAAATTATTCAATAAATAGAATTTAGCTGATAAATGCCTGTTTATATTTAACCGCACACCGTATTACAATTTCTGAAAATAGAGATATTAGGAAACTCTTCACAAAGTAATTTGTTGACAGTTATTTCAAATAATTTCATTTAAATTTATTTCACAAAACATCTCTTTACAATAATATGTTTATAGGTGAGTCGATAATCATATTTTACGGCATAGAACAATATTAAATAAATAAGTTTGTAACAATTTCAAAAGCCAAAACAATACTTAAACATTAAAAATTTACAATGTCGCTATTTAAATTTAAAAATATCAAATAGTAGAAACAAATTTATACAGAAACACTTTACCATAAATACACATGCAATCATACAATAAAGATTAATAAAAGTTTCAATATCAGTTAATAAATAGGTGTGAGCCTAATAATTTATAAAACAATATTGAATAATAAATTTGTTAATTATATAAAACTTGACTTACCACATAATTGAAAAATAATAAAATAAGGTTATAATAGAGTCAAACTTATAAATTTATTAAAACTTCAAACATATTTGTGTTCAAGAATTTTGTGAAGCTATGCAAGATAAACAAAACAACTCTAAAGACTCTAAGAGAAATGAAATAGTATTCGTGAAATTAAAGAATTCTATATTGTATTTATACGTGTATCAAATCCAGCCATTAAAATAATAATTTTGTCAATTACTAAATCTATATGAAATTTTATTTTTATCATTACTTGTTATAATATATATATATATATATATATATATATATATATATATATACACACACACACACACACACAAATACATACATATACAAATGGTAATGTCATTATACTAAATTGGTAATTCAAAAAATAAATCAAAGGCAGTTTATTGGGGGAAGCAAAAGCTCACTTGTTTGCTAATGAGACCACTTTAACAGTTTTTGGGAAGAACAGACCTTGAAGAATCTGTCACTTCATAATTATAATGAATAAAATGGTCTAAAATAGAATAAAAGTAAAACTCAATTAATTCAATTCCATTGCAAACAGTTAAAAAACAAAATTTTAATTCATCACTTACAATCAAGTACAGACTCATCAATTTTCTGGGAGTGGTAATTGATGAAAAACATAAACTGAAAATCACACAAAACTTAATTCAACATGTTTTACACTCCGTGCTATTTCATGTACTTCCAGCCTTGCTACAATTAAAATCATGTATTTAGCATATGTGTACTCTCACCTCAGATAATATTGTGTTGCCCTTGGGGGAATTTCAGTAGAATCTGGACAAATTTTGTGTAGTCAGTACAAGCATGGATATTCCATGAGAAGACAAATGCTTCAAAAGCTAATCTACAGATTAAAAGTGTTCGAGAGTGGGGTACGCTACTCTCGCATCATATTGTAGAATAAGTTGCCAGATAATCTTAAGGAAGTGCCTTCTTAAGTTCCAACATTCTTTGTAAGATTTAATGAAATCTGTGTATTATGGGTATTCTTTTTCCTTGAAGAAATATGGTCTCATCTGCACTCATGGGGAAACTCAAGGTTTAATCATTGTGGAGAAACTCATCAAATGCAAATTATATTTCTAAAATTCAATAAAGTATACAAAATATACTAAGGATTATTGAATATGAAAAACCTAGAACTCTGTGTAAACCTTTTTTTAAAAAAATTAGTAATAATAATATATTTAGCCTTATTTGGTTACAAATAGCAACAATGTTGTAGTAAAAAATTGAATTATCACACATACGACAGATAGAAATAATAAAAAAAAAAAAAATACCAATAATATACAAAAACTATATAAACTATTTACAATTGAAGGTATTCCTGTATGGAATAAAATGGCTGCTGAGCAAGGTAAGTTTTGAGTTAATTTTTAAAATTGTTAAAAACTAACTGAAATCTTACCTTGCTCAGCAGCCATTTTATTCCATAGAGAAGTACCTTCAATTGTAGTTTATATAGCCTTTGTATATTATTTGTATTATTATTTTTTATTATTTCTATCTGTTGTATGTGTGACAACTCAATTGTTTACTGCAACATTGTTGCTATTAATTGTATACCAAATAAGGCTAAATATATTATTATTACTAATTTTTTTAAAAAAGGTTTACACAGAGTTCTAGGTTTTTCATATTCAATAATCCTTAGTATATTTTGTATACTTTATTGAATTTTAGAAATATAATTTGCATGTGATGAGTTTCTCCACAATGATTAAACCATGAGTTTCCCCATGAGTGCAGATAAGACCATATTTCTTCAAGGAAAAAGAATACCCATATTACACAGATTTCATTAAATCTTACCATGAATGTTCGTACTGAAATAGACGGAATTTATTATTTATTAAAAGTTTTTCAATATCTATTTTCCAGTTTAAGTTTTTGTCAATATTTAATTCCAAAAATTTTACAGACTAGTTTATTTGGATTTATTGGTCTTTATATGTTAGATTCCATACATGTGTGTGCCGCACACCCTAAAATAATCCTTATACTTTTTATTTGTGTATGTCAACTTTAGAGTATATTTATTATTAGAGGATGAATTTTATTGTTCTATTTGTTAGCTAAATATTATAAAATCAAACCTAACAATAATTGAGACTCTGTGCATCTGTTACAAGGTGTGAAGTCAAGGGGTTTATAGTCGGCTGGAAAAGCTTTCAACACTATTACTAAATGTTAATTATAAACTATTTATAACATTTATTTCCGTTGAGACAAAATTTAGTGAAACATGAAATCACATTCATCAGTAATTAAAAAATAAAGTGAAGTGAGTTTCAAATAATTTGTTGTATAAATACTAAATGTAATACTTTGGCCGCCATATTGCAACATTTATTTCTGTTATGAGTTTTAAAAACTTTGGTGCAGAAATACTAAATGTAATACTTTGGCCGCCATATTGCAACGTTTATTTCTGTTATGAGTTTCAAAGACTTTGGTGCAGAAATATTAAATGTTATACTTTGGCCGCCATATTAAAACATTTTTTTCCATTATAAAACACAATAAGTCAAAACTGATATCATAACCATAATCAGTAACTCATAAACAAAGTAGAATGCGAGTTATAAAGAATTCGGTACATAAATACTACATCTGATATTTTGACCACCCATATTCATGAAAGTTTCATAATTGTAACTTTTGGAAATTTAAAATACTTTGCTGTTCAGTTTGACAATCAGCCAGTCAGTGACAATATCTAGCTTCATAATTTAAATATGATGAAAATATTTCGATTCATAATACAAAAAGGCCCAGGAGCTCCATCCCACCTGAAATATATATATATGAAAAATATAACTTACATATAGATATGATGTTTTATATGTTAAGATCATTTTATCCTCAAATTATGACTTTTTTATACATTAATACATTATACCCTCAAGAGTACTAAATAATTAATTGTATTTACAAAATAAGGATGTAACACTAAAAATGAGGACGAAATGTAGCTTGTTCATAGTATAATGCATAGTATATTGACACTTAAGTGTTTCTGCATATTTTTCAAACATTCCCAGTATTTTGCTGCTTGGTTTAGCAGAATCTTCAAAGACTTTTCAATATATGACTACATTGTTCATATTGAAAAGTCTCTGAAGATACTGCTTAACTAAGGAAAAAACTATAGAAAGGCTTCTCCTATGTTCAAAAATAGTGTTACTCGACAAAGTAAACACATATATACAAGTATAAAAGTTTATATTATATACATTCAAAATAAAATTATTGTGTAGTTCAATTTTTGTAACAAGGAATGTCTGCTTGTCTTGTCTGGGCTTCTAAAAACTGGAACTGATTTTTTTTTTGACTGAAAATTGCTCCAACATAATTTTTTGGTTGCACTTTTGACTTTTTCATAAAAATTCAAAATTAGAATGTAAAATACTAAAATGTTGAATAGTTGGGCTCTAATATTTATTTGTAATTAGGCTTTCTTGTTGTTTGTATGTCCGACATAAAGCAAATATGATTAGTGCAGACTATAAAATTTCAAAGTTGTAGAAATTCAACGTTATCAACTGGGATCACACTCATAGATTCTAGGTTCATCAGTGAGCCAATCTATGCCAATATTGGAGAAAGAGAAATAATAAAAATTAAGTTATGTACTATTATTATTATTTTAATGTCAAATAAACTTTGATGGTATTACTGTTTTGCTATATCTATTAATTTATTTGTAAAAAATATTAAAATATTACCAGGATTTATACAAGTGTATCATGTAATATGATACATATAACTAGAAGTAAATAAGTGGGAAACTATAAAATATTTTATGGATGACATGATTATTTTATCTTCAATAAATAAATATATGTTTTCCCTTGATTAGTTAAGCATAGTATGTTTATCATAAATGTTCTTCCTCTGTTCCCGCACTTGTTTCTTCCATTTGTCTTGTTGATGACCAACTCTATTCAATACATTGCCACCACGTACTCCCATTGCATGTGAAGACACAGATGGACCAGCACTTTCATCCTAACATACAAAACAAAAACAAGTTTTAATTAAATTACTATTGGTAGCATAATAAATTACTATTAGCACCATAATAAATTACTATTACTAGCAAAATAAATTACTATTAGTACCATCAAAAGATAAAATTAAAGAAGAAGATAAATCATGCCTAGACAACGGTGGCTTAAAACTGCATTTGTTCCTCCTATGTCAAATATTGTAAAAAATCATTAAGAAAATATGCAAATTTAAATATAACAACAATGTCATCTGAGAATAATCTTTGTAAAGTTTTGGGAAATCAAAAGATAAAATTAAAGAACAAGATAAATCAGGAATTTATTGTATAAAATGTGAAATATGTCCGAAAAAATATACTGGCCAAACAAAACGTCTGGATAAGAACAAAAGAACACTTTGTAAGAGGCTTTTATTTAATTGGTTTTGATTTAACAAGTACTAAAAAAAAAAAAAGGAAATATAGGGTTCAGGCTCTAATCTGTACTCACCAGGCAGACTACTGTGACACATGAATGGAAGGATATACTCAATAAGAATTTACTCACTCATATTTGTAAAATGAATATCTTTCTTTTATAACCAGAAATTGCATTACTATAATTTTCACAAAAAGAATCTTAACAAACATTAAATTACTTATGTACTAGAATGGAAATTTATCATTATTAATAAAAACGTTTCAAAATTTTCACATGAAGCTTATATATTAGGGATCTGGTTCTCTGTCCAAAGTTCAAACACACATCTTATTAATGTACATGGATTAAAGAATTTTACTCATGTGATAAGTTCAAATAAATTAATTAATGCAACACCCTTTGTAAACGCACTACACTGTGTAACATTTTTAATGTCTTCTACTTTTAAATCGCTCCATAATTGATTTTTTACGCAGAGCGTTAGAACATGCGTCTATACTTTCCGGAACACTAAGTTGGAATGTTGCTGGAACGGAACGCTGGACTGACTTTGCCTAGGTTGCATTGTGATTTCTTGGAATTTTGTACTTTTTCCGTTCCAAGTGGTTCCGGACTCTGTGTGTTTAATATCACTCGCGCCTTCTGTCAATTCCTTCTGTCGCGCCTAGAGGGTGTTACATATATTCATGGTAGGCACTTAATTTAAATTGTTCGATTATCATAATTTGTTTTAAACATTTTTGTAAAGTCTTTGTAATTGTTATTTAAATAATTTTAATATCTATGTGTTACATAAACTTCTTAATTAATTACTTATATGACTAAAACCTTAATACTTAATTTTTTTTATTTATTTATTTTATTTTTTTTGGAGAATGTCCCATGCTTACAACTTTGCTTACTTTAGAGGAAAAACATTATTTTAAAATAGAAAACTCTATGTTGTTGAAAAATGTTACTAAATTAAACACAATAAATGCATAGGAAACTTTTTATATTAACAAGTACTGTAATATAACTGTAAATAATGAATTAGCCCCGATACAAAATTCTATATTAAAGTAAATATAAAATGTAGTGTTAAATATAAGATTAGTTAAGAATATTGTATTAGTTAGATGTTAACTTAAGTTATTTAGAATGTAGGCCATGCTCCTTTAGTTTTATATAAATACGGGGATTGGCACAGTGCTAGTTTAGTTATAATTTAGTTATTGTAGCTCATGTATCTGAGGATGGCGACTTTATCGTTGAAATGCGCTTGATTAAGTAAACGTAATTTTTGTGAGATCTTGTGTGCGAGTTCTTTTTCTATCTACTATCAATACCGTAATAAATTACTTGATATAGTAAAACCTAATCTCTGGCATCAATAATGCAAAAATCAAAATGACATGGTTAGTTATAAACAAATAAATAAAATTATTAGATAGAACTCTTATAAATATTTCATATAATGCAACTTCAACCAGCAAAATTTAATGACAATTTCATTTTTGTTAAGAGAGTTTTTAAAGTTGTTAACTTACTACTTTATTTCTGTTGGACAAATGTAGCAAAATAATGTCAGATAAAATCAATTGGGGAAATTACTGTTATCAGCTCAAATGTAAGAGCACCTAAAAAAACAAAGATGAAGAAAGGAAGTGTTAGGAATTAGGGATAGAGTTGATTACAAATATAGTCTATGTTCATTTGAAGAAGTCAGAGTAATAACAATAATTATTGTGATGGACCTGGAAAACTGATGAAATCACTCAACCTTCCATATAAGGGGGCAGTTGGATAAACGCTTTGATGGGAGGAAACCAGGTCAATTGACCAAGTGGAGGAACGCTGGAAGGTTTTGGGGAAGATAACCAGACGACTTGGCAAGAGAGAGCTTTTAAGGGAATTGGACCGTCAGATAGGAATAAACTAGAGTTGTCATAAAGGTGAGCAAACATATTTATTACTCTGTTACTCTGTACTGCTATACCTCTAACAGTCAACAGCTTTTAGTTTTTTTTAAAAACTTATGACTATTATAAATTACTTCTGAAAAAATTATTTTCGTCTACAGAACAAAAAAAAGTAATAGACTACCTTAAAATAATTAATCGAATTATTACTGGTAGTTACCAGTTATTAATCACATAACTGTTACTCGTAAGAAGGTTGCATTATTTAATCCAATGGGAGAGTCTATCAGGTGACCAGAAGGGCACAAATAATATAAAATTAGTTGACTAAAAGTGTCAAAGTGGAAGAAACAGGCACAGTAGGGGGCTAAAATCTACAGAAGTTTTAAAATAGGTTATAGGCTATAGATGAGGTTAAAATTATATTAATTAATATAAAATGTAATAATTAAAGCCATAAAACATGTTTTGTAGAAAACAATTTTAAAGTTAAATTGTTAGATTTTCTTCTTTGTTGTAAGGTTTTAAAATTTCTAGTTAAGAAAATAATAATGGTAATAATTTTGAATCAGCAATGTTTTAACTAAATTTGTGTAGACTAATTATTAAGGTCAGAATATTATGTTTAATAAAGATCAATTTTTTAAATATAAAATGAATATTATTTGTTACTAAAGGAAGAGTAAGTTTGAAATTGGGGTACTTTGAATATTAATTAAAAGAGGGGCTAATGATGAAACAATCGAGGTATTTTTAAACATTTAATTAAAAAAGAGGGGCTATAATGAAACAATCTACCTTTGAATACCTAAGAACTATAAATGTAAATTTTAAAGATGAAATTGTAATCAAATTTCGGAACCAATGATAACAAAAATGAATTGAAGTTGATGATGAAACAGTATGCGCAGTTAGTTACCCTAATCGATACATTCTGTTTCAGGGGGCTATGTTATATTCAACATATTTGGGTTTCATTTTTTGTGAATACTTGGTTCAATGTGTAAAGTGTAACAAGATATGACGTAAGAGACTCACGTCATACTATTGATACAATCATATTTTGAAATCACATATGGATGGACGGACAATATTCCAAATTTGGTTAATTCTGCAGAACTGTGAATAAATGAGTTTTATAAATGAAATTTGTTAAATAATTGGAATTAAAGGTATAATTAAGACATAATTTGTAAACTATGCTTTTTATAAAATATTAGAGTTAAGGAAACCATTAAATCCAAAATAATATTTTAAATCAGTGCAGTGTTGTATAACGATGTTTTCTGTTAGATCTGGGAGTATCTGTAATTAGTGATGCCAATTGGCTAACCATACTGACCAATCCAGATAATTTCAGATCTGGAGGGGTTAATATACTTTTTAGGAAGTTTCCTAGCTCATAGACCTATGGCAACATGAGATTTTCTCATGTACCAGAACAGTACAAAAATCTACAGAAGCAACGCACCAAATGAGCGTTTCATCTAAGAAACAGTTTTGAAATTGCTTTTGCTTAAAGCCAGTCATTAGCGTATGTGGTAATTGACATTAAATATAATAACTCGATATAATATAAGAAATTCAGATAGATATTTCAATTTCATTATAAAAAACATTAAATTGAAAAATATATTATATCTACGTCACTGGACAGTTTTTGTGTGGTCCCTGTAGATAGACAATCAGACGGATTATGTAAAATTTGTATTCGTAAACAATGACTATTTGATTAAATTAATGACCCATTATTTTGAACTTATACATTTTGAAAACAATTGAAAAGACATTGAACATTATATTTTAGGAATTTATGTTATGTCATAGTATGTAAGTTAGATATGTATGTTTATTAAGTAACTATCAATGTGTGTATATAATGTACTTTCAGGAAGGACAGAGAAAAAATAAAAGTAATAAATTTGTGTCTTTCTAAAACTATGGTTTGTTTTGTGAATAAAAGTACATTTTCCTTTAAAAAATCCATGATTCCCGTGTTTATTAAAAATTTACGTATCTGTGGTTAAAATCACAGAATTAATTTACATTTAACCAATTAAATTCAAAAAAGTCCAATTTAATCCATTAAGACAGGATAGAAAAGTTACAACACAAATATAGATTTGTGTAAATTAGTCAAAGAATGACATAATTTTATATTTTATTGCTACGAATGTTGCTGTGTTACGAAATACAAAAACTTTACCAATTAATTAAATATTATTTGTAACATTTTATGGACTTTTGGTTACATGAATATGAATTTTTGGATCATTACCTTTACAATGGGTATATAAATTATTGTGGTGAATTTAGAAGGCGAAATGTTGAATTTAAAAAAAAAAGATTACTACTACACGGGATGGTGGCATTGTACTACTGTGGTACGATATTCAGTTGCAGTGTTAAACATTTTGCAGAATTATATAAAATCATGTTATTATTCTAACTACTATAAAGAACAAAAGAGTCTAATCTTACATTATAAAATTACATGTTGTAGAACAATAAAATATACTGTATTATCTGTAATACAGCATATTATTCTATTGACAACAGGTATTCAACGGCTGTCAATTATGTTATGAAATTAACATTTTCTCCAATTTCTCATAACACCTATATATAGAGAGAGATTAATTAGCTAGCATATCTTAGCATATACAACTTACATCTTCATTTGTATGTTCAACGTAGCTACTTTTGGCTCTTTTATTAAGAAGTGGATCCAAGCAGATAAGAAACAACATGTATATGACCAACAATGAAATAATCCATATGACAATAATTACAACCACCTGAAACATACAATTTATATACGTTTAGTAAAAGTAAATAAATAAAACAACTAATGTTTGAAGATAATAAAACACAATTTTTTAAATTTTGTAATATCCACTTTTTATTAGTCTAGCCGACCAATGGTTTCACCTGCTAAGGCATTGACGAGGCTGTATTACAGACTGAAGAAAAAAGAAAACAAACAAACAGAAAACCTTAAAACTATAGGGTGGGAGTTAGGATACAATGAATAGAAGGTTGGGAAGGTTCAACCTTCCAAAGGTTTCCCAACCTTCCATTCATTGTATCCTAACTCTCACCTTCTAGTTTTAAGGTTTTCTGTTTGTTTTCTTCTTTTTTCTTCAGTCTGTAATACAGCCTCGTCAATGCCTTAGCAGGTGAAACCATTGGTTGGCTAGACTAATAAAAAGTGGATATTACAAAATTTAAAAAATGTGTTTTATTATCTTTAAACATGGAATTCCACCAAGAACCATCGGTCTCAACTGTAATGAAAAGTAATGTTTGGCTAATTTAAACACAAAATAAACTGTCAAAAAAGAGATGATAGTTCCTTATTCACAATGAAATAGTAAATACAAAATATATATTTTATGGTTTAATATTCACCTTACAACATTGGTTTATTCCATATGTCATTTCAAGTTTTTAATATTCACCAGAATCAAAAATTAATCTTCCCTGAATGATAAAAATAAACACAAATTAGGATAAAAAGTGTGTAAATTGGGAAAATTTCATTTAATGAAAAGGGATTGAAAAAAGCAAAATTATAAAATAAACCAATCCATTATCAAAAAAGTCTGTACCTTTACAAATACAAAAGTATATATTTTTTTTAAATTAGGTTTATACCTAAACTGTAAACAAAGGATGTAATGAAGCAGGGAATGGTCTGGTCTGCTGTTGGTTTATGGTTATCAATGGATCAACCCTCTGGATTAAACTAAACAAAAAGAGGGATAGATTTGAATCTTTATAGTTAAAAGGAATGAATTTAAAAACTCTGAATAAATTATATTTGGTAAACATTTGAAATTGATTTTGACTTTTTTTACACATCACCATACTTCTGGTGAATGGCACTACATTTTATTGGACATTAAAAATTATGAAAAATATCACTCCCAATTTTGAACAAAACTTTAATTTTTGCGACCATATAATATAAAATAAAATATCTACAATTATAACAAAGCCGAAAGCTTCAGTTACATTGTAATGCAGAACTTGACAGCAAGGAGAATATATTGATTGAGACTTTTGTTATGTCCAAACAGCTGAATGTCAAATATCGGCTGTTTCTATCAATGAAATTTTCTCAGAATGGGTTAAATAAAAGTAAATTTTTTTTCCTTTTTTCGAAATTTCAAGAATGAACAACTTCTCTCTCTCTCTCTCTCTCTCTCTCTCTCTCTCTCTCTCTCTCTCTCTCTCTCTCTCCCCCCCCCCCCACTCTCCCAAAGAGAACATAAGTTGCTTACGCATAAGAAAATAATCACACATAGGAAATTCATTTTTAGACCTATACACTTCCATTAAAAAATTTTTGTTTAACATTTTATGATTGAAATTTATTGTCCATTTCTACAGCCACCATGTATAGATTACAATTAATTATTGTAATTCTTTTTATATAGCTACTTAAACCAAGTTAGCTACAACACAGCTCAATGATCACGAGCATACAGTTAGAACAACTAAAAAAGAAAAAAAAATTATCTCTCATAATAAAAAAATTAAAGTGTCAAAAAATTATGGAAAAGTCAAATTGTTACAATGTGATTATTTATCTTCAAAATTCTGCAAAATATGTTTGATTTAAACTAATAAAACTTTGTCAGCGACACATTGTTTAATTATAGAAATATTAAAAATTGGGAATTTTTCTAAATAATTGTGAAACAAACGGTAACTGTGGATTATAAAAATGAAACAATGGATTGCATGTTTAAATATAAAATTAACATCCAACAGAGTATTTTTACAATTAAGCATGTGAATCTGAAAATATAAGTTGTGTATTTTTAAGAATGTCCAATATAGAAAAACGAACACATAAAATTAAATTAATGATATTTGTATCAGAATTTTTAAAATGTCTTGAGATTTTTTATTTAACAAAAACTATAAAAACACAATTTCTTTAAAGAATAAAGAAAAATATGAATTTTAAAGACCTATATTTTATTATTCCCATGTTTTAATTGTTTTAATACTTCATAGGTTATCAGTATCATATCTAAACATATAAAAACCATTGTTGTTTTGATTTTATGACACACATTTACCTTTTGTTTTACAATGAGCAAACAAATTTAATTAAAAAATCCTGATTTTTAATATTTCTATAATACACAAGTGTATTGGCAAGTTTTATTTGTTTAAATCAAACATACTGCAACAATGTGGATAATTTTAATTTTTATAGCATATAAATGTTTAAATAATATGCACTTTTATTGTAAAATACTGATTTTTTTTTTTAAACAGTGTTTATTTTAATATATTTACTTTCACTAAATACAAAATAAAAAGGAATATACTACAGTAGAACTTGGATAATTCGAAGCTGAAAGGACCAATGAAAAAATTCGAATTATCCAAAAATTTGAATTATAAAAGTTAAATTTTTTTTTCAAGTTTAGGCTCCCAAAATGCTTGAAATAATAATAATATGTGTTAGGTTAATTACCTTGTATAACCTAATCTAACCTAACATATTATTCTTAATATACAATCCAGGAAGCTGCACATACATTATGTCTAAGTTGAAATAATAATTACAGTATATATGTTTATTATATAAGCTTTATTTTCACAAATCAAAAGTTAATGAAGCTCTTTTATTACAGTATATACAGTAAGTTTCTAGGCATATGTATAGCCTACACTAAATTAAAGTTTGACAAAGTATTGTGAAATGTCCGATTGCCTTGCAGAATTAATTTTTTTAAGGTTGGTAAAATCCTCAAGTATGTTTAAAGAATGAAAAACAGCTTCACTTACATTGGTTTGTCCTTCAATGTACCGCTGAAACTCACGCAATTGCTGAAGAGCCTCTGACGTTGTAGGGATTGGAGACTCTTCAACTTCAGCTTGCTCTTCTTTTAAATCCGACAATTTGGCACTATTTTTGTTTTTCACTTCTGCTAAAATGTCTTGATCAGAAAGTTCTCCACACACTTCTACTTGTTTGTCTAAATTAATGTACTCCTCAAAGGTGACGTGCGTATTGCCTTCCCATCCGACAGGTAGAGGGGGAACATCTTCGTCTAAAAGTTCATTTAAAAGCTAAACAGATTTCTTAATGAATCCAGCTTTTTTAAAACAATTCGCTACTGTTGTTTTAGTAACTTGGGACCATGCATTGTGACACATTCTTGCTGCTTGAAGGACATCGATCTTTTTGTTGCTGTTATCCAATGAATCTGTCAAGAGCGTTTGTACAATAAGTCGACGGTTAAATGCTTAAAATTTTTTATAATGCCCTGATCCATTGGTTGTACAACTGAAGTCATGTTAGGGGGGGGGGAAATAACCTTAGTAGCAGTTCATTAGTGGGATAGAGTTATGAGCGGTACAATTGTCAATAAACAAGATGATTTTTCTGTTCTGTTTACGGAAGGTTTTGTTGAGGTTTAACAGCCAATCTTTAAACAGCTCTGCTGTCATCCAAGCTTTTTTATTTGATCTGTACTCGATTGGTTTGGACTTTATGTTTTTAAAACATCTAGGATTAGCCTCTCATTAGTAAAGGCAACTTTTCGGCGCCATCCATATTGGCCCCAACCAATAAAGTCAGTCTTTCCTCACTGTTTTTTTTCCCCCACTGCAGCGATCTCCTTTAAAAGTTAACGTTTTGTCCGGAGTACATTTAAAAAACAAACCCGTTTCGTCTACGTTAAAAATGTATTTTACCGGGGTTTCTTCAATTATTAGAAAAACATCACCTTTCCAAACATTTGCAGCTTCTTGATTCATACTCGAACTTTCACCACACACAGACTTAAAAGTAATGTTGTTTCTTTCCTTAAAACCATCCAACCAACCAGTACTCGCCTTGAAACCACTTTTCTCCAAACTCTTCTGCCTTTGTTTGAACAAGGGGCCCAGATAATGGAATGTTTTTGTCCCGAGCTTGCTTAAACCACTTTAGCATACATTCATCCACTTCGGGATTATCTGGTTCTCTGGCTCTTTTGCGGTCCTTTCCATTTTCACTCAAAGCACTGTTTAATATTTTCTCCTTATTTTTCAAAAAAAGTAGACACTGTGGTGGGTGCTATTCCGTACTCCTTAGCAATGTCACATTTCTTCTTAAGACCCTTCTCCACCTCACGAATAACAGCGACTTTTTCACAAAATGTTAATGTCTTGTACTGAACGTGTGGTTTACTCAAAGACATTGTGATCACTCGCACAAACAAAAACTTTCAAAACACAAATGACTGACAAGCAGAGGCACACTACTGTAACAATGAACCGAAACTCAGCAGAACATCGATAATTTTATTTTTTAATTGTCTACACTAAGGGCAAAGGCTAATTCACAGTCGGGCAAAGGTTAGTTCACTCAGACTGGCACCACGACACTAACTGTGTAACAGAGGTACAGCATCTCCTGACTGCATGTGAATCGGGGTGGTTTGACCGCAATAAATGCATCAGTCAGAAGGCTCCTTTTGGCTGGGGTAAAGTCGCACGTTCCATTTTTACTGCAGACACTCCATAGATAATTCTCGGAAGGCGATAGCAGGCCTGGGAATTCAAACACTTGTCGAAACAATAGCGGCTAGGCTTTGATCCTCCCGCAGTGTACTATTTCAGTATACAAAATAATTCTTGGAAGTCAGTCCCTTTGATAAAAAAATTTCGAATTAAAGAAGTTGACTTCGAATTATCCATAATTTTTTTACATTGATATCATATAAAGTTCAAGGGACCAACGCAAAACTTCGAATTAAATGCAATTTCGAATTAAAGACGTTCGAATTATCCAAGTTCTACTGTAATTTTGATTGCATAATAATGAAAATTTAATGTTCAATTTTAGTTGGGTCAAATAATATAATCA
This sequence comes from Aphrophora alni, assembly GCA_963513935.1. Lineage (NCBI taxonomy): Eukaryota > Metazoa > Arthropoda > Insecta > Hemiptera > Aphrophoridae > Aphrophora > Aphrophora alni. Next base: position 101,224,830 of record OY740766.1, read on the forward strand.
TTCATGAACTGATAGATTTTAAATTTTTGAATATAAGCATGTTTTATTCCTTATTTCAATCATAACTTGAATAATTTTCATCAAAGAGCAACAAATAAGGACTCAAAATAAAAGCAATTCAATTATCTAAAATGTGTATTAAAATTTTCTTATATAATATACGGTTCTTAAATTATTAACAATTAAAGTGCGTAAAAATTGTGTGTACAATATGGGGGTAGTTTCAGCATCACCTTTAAAAGGCAATAGTCAATTTTAATTGGATCAAAAAGAGTAAAATTCAAATTGTAGGAAATTTATAATCTTTAAAAGTTTAATTTAACATTATTTCATAAAATTCATATTTTGAAATATAGTTATAAAAATAAGTTTTTTAGTCCCTTCACCTCTCCCTTTAAAAACCGACTGTTCAAAGAACTCGGGATTCATTGATTTTTTTAAAAGGAAGCCTTTTAAAACAACTTCCCATAGTTATTTTTAACTTTAATTTTGTTTGTTTTAAAATTTAGTTTTGTATCAAATTGTCATACATTGGAACAAGACATAAAATATCCTCCATCTTATACATAATTTATCAGAGCCTAAATATGTTAGCTAAATAACTCCTCAGCGCCCGCCCATTCAAACTACAGAGCAGAGATGGGGGGGAGGGATGGTCTCATTAGAAACCTTGGTCTGAGGGTCTGAGGATCAATACAATATGACTGTGTGACAACCCATGGTCACAAGGACAGTTTTGCAGGATTATTAGAATGGTTTTTGGTTGGAAACCTATTAAGTCTATTTCTAGAGTTCTACCAAGCTGATATTCATGCGGTTTGTTTAAAATGAAAGAAATTTTGCCAATACTTGCAAAAATTATGAAAAGTCAATTTTGTTTTATTTTAATAAAAAGAGACATACTAATAGTCACTATTAATACATTTAATGTATTGGATCTAATCACTCTTTTAAGTATACATCGTTATATTGGTAAATTAATTTGTATGTAAAACCAGAAATCAAGTTTAAAACTTTCCAAATGGTTTCACATTGGTATATACTAGGCCTAACATATTTTTTTTGCTGAATTATCAAAGTAATGGACGTAATTATCTGTTTTAAGAATGCATTTACTATTTGATTGCTATGATAACTAAATATGTATCTAAAATCACAAAATCAAGTTTAAAACATTTTTCAAATTGTTTTTCATTGGTCTATAATACTAGGCCTAACCTAGCTTTGTGAATCATTTGCATATGAATGAATTACACCAAAGTTCAAATTTAGATCATACATTAAGTGTAAACAGAGTCAGTACTTGGTGAAATTCCATATAAAGGTAAATAATAACTCACATATAAAATTTCACAAATCAACATATATTGTGACAACTGTTGCTTAAAGATGCTTAATTTCAAAACAGCTGTCACAATATATGTTGATTTGTGAAATTTTACATGTGAGTTATTATTTACTTTTAGATCATATAAGTAGCCTAAACACATAGTGTATTGGGTCAAATCATACTGTTGATATATCCTGTAACTACAAGAACTACAGAGTGAACCAAAAGTTGTATACAATAGGAATAAAAGTAAATCTAAAAATTAGAGAATATGTAAAAAATAAAATAAACAAGTTTTATTATTCAAGAAGCTTACTATACCTAAAAATTATTCGCTAAACCTGAAATTCCGAAAATATTGAAATGAACTCTGAACGCCATAGGGTTTATTTTAGTTTTCTCCAAATGTTTTACGAATAAAAGCATAATTTTATTTTTGAGTTGTAAATCTTCGCATTTCACCATGATTCTTTCGAAATCACAATCAGCAATTTTGAAATATTTGAACATGAGATGGTTTATATAATTCTTTATTATGGAAAAAAAAAACTACTGAAGCAATATGATTCCTTTGGGCTATTAAAAAAAATCTAAATGGAATCCAATAAAATTTCAAAAAAAAAACATTCCAACAATGCAGCTGCAGAATTGAACTGTGCTTACATGTTGAAAGCCTCATATACATGTAACATTACACCTAAACCAAAAATGTGTAGGTATAATAAGACTTTTTGAAATATAAAACATATTTCTTTTGGTACTTTCTGATCTATTGGTTTGCTATATTCCTACAGGGTCATCCTACTTCTGGTTTATCCTGTATATAAAAACACAATAGTATATGAGTAATAACTAATAATTACTAATCCAATAATATATTCTTTTAAACAACACAAACTAACAAATTTTATAAAAGTTTATTTACTTTTATATGTGTTCGTCACATGACATCCTTTTTCTACTATGAAGTGTTTCGGAGATTTACTCCATCATCAGAATCGTTATTACTCTTACAAGCTCATCCAACATTTAATAAAACACAAACATTGAAAACATATTAATTTTATAGCGTGAGATGCATCCCACATGGTGGTCCTTGGACCCTTTCATCCCATGTGTTTCTGGGTTTTATTCCCAAATGTTTGACAAGCTAGTAAGAGTATAACGATTCTGATGATGGAGTAAATCTCCGAAACGCATCATAGTAGAAAAAAGAAATCACATGACGGACACATAAGAAAGTTAAGTAAACTTTTATTGTATTACGTTTACTTGAATACTAAAAGAAAATGAATCTTAAAATACCAAATTAAATCTCTGGAGTAATGTATCAAGTATCAAATCAAATTAGAATAATCTATATACATAGATTTATTTATAAAATATTACTAATTTAATGTAATTTTGTTTAAATCCAAGTAGGTTCTAAATACAATTTTTTAAATACAACTAAATATAACAAAGGTGTACCTCTTTACCTTGATAATAGTTGTATTTCTACTTTCATAATTGCATTCACACCGAGGACAGAGCTCTTGTGTCTTATTGTCATTATTAATCACTGGGATTACACCATCACAATCACTGAAAAAATAACCAAAATTGAATAGTCTAATACAATAATAAATACTCTTCATGACATGTCTTTTTTTAAATCTCCAGTTCAAAAAATATATTTATTTTATATGTGGATTCAGGTTTTTCTTCACATATTACACACACTATAGAATAGGTTGGAAAAGTAACTCGACTTCCTTATTCAGTTAAAATACTTTAAATAACAACAAGGCAAACAACCACTATGAATATGTTTTCAAAGTTTTGGTTATCACCATTATGAATATTGATAAAAATACAATTTATACAGAATTTACCATCTTCAATATTCTTGTTTACTATCCAACAACGATGGCCGTTTAGGCTATCCAGTCATTGTCATGTTGTTTGGGCAGGTTTTGGTTCTTTTGTTAGGTACAAAAACACTTACAGTTTATTATTAACCCAAAACAGCTGCCATTTAATGGTAAACAATAATATTGAAAACAGTAACTTCTGTATTATAAAATATGTTTTCTAAAATTAAAATACAACATTGATGGCTAAATAATGTATTAGATGATGTTCTAGCAATTTCTGGTATAATTTTCAAGCTTTATAAATTACAAATTAACCCTTCGCACGCTGAATAAAATTTGCCTTATTTCATCTCAACGCTGAAATAACTTTAAAAATCTTGTTTTTTTTTCAAAGTTAATTTTTGTTTTCGTTTTGTATGTGAAAGGTTAATTTTTTTAAAATGTCATCATTGGTTATCGGCTGCATTTAACATTTTTTTATGACATACAACAAAATAGTAAAAAATTGCAAAAAAAAAAATTAGTTTTATTAATTTTTGTAAATTGGAACAGTTATATTGTGAAATAATATATAAAAAATACAAGGTAATGTTAAAAAAACAAAAACAAAAAACAATCCTTCTTCAAAACAATGCTCAAATGCAAACACGGAGGTCGTCGCCTATCGGACTAATGAGACTGCGAGTATAGACGTTATCCGCTCTGTAGAAGCTATAGAATGCGTGCGCCGCCGGGCAATTCCAGACAAAATAGCGTCCCCCTCCACTGCCTCGAGGCGTAGAACTTTCAACAAAACGTTTTTCTATTCCTGAATAGACAGCGGACATGCCTCTGCATTCTACCGGAACTTTGCTGAACTAATTAACTAACCATAGGCTAAAATATATTATTGCGACTTTAATCGTAATCCGCGTTTGGGTCAAAGTCTACCATTGCGGCTATACTCGTTTGCCGCGTGGGAAGGGTTAAAACATTATTGTTGTAATAAATTGCTACCTGACTTAGTCACCTAACTCTATGAAAAACCAAAAATTTGTATTTAGCTGTTTGCTGATTTATAGTCCATTTTAAACACCGGTATGACACTCAGAATGTCTCCCTCAACGAGACTACTTTAACTTTTTTTTTTGGTTGCTGTTAACGGAAATTGAGGCCCCACAGCTCTATAAAATTGCGACACCCTTAAAATGGAAAAAACACCCTTTTTGGGGGTTGTTTTGCAATAATGTGTAAGAGACCCCTCCCCCCTAGAATGCGCAAGATTGTGATAATTTGCAAATTTAGTATACCCGTAGGAACTGATCACCAATTACATACTAAGGCTTGATCAGAGGGGGTGAAACCACCCCTAAATTGACTAAAAATTTTTAAATGCTGAAAATAATATAGGTTATACAACTTATCAATATTTAGGAAGTTTATGAGTTGACACTGTTTTTTTATCATTATAAGGTGCATCCATATTGCCAAAAATATTGAAACTACAGATCAATAGCCGATTGAACAGCTTGAGAAAGTCAGCTCCCTTATTACTTACTTCAATATTAAAATGAATTACGTTTACTTTGAGTTATGTTTCAATCTAATAACTTTTATTAAAAGAAGGAATGTTGCTGTGGAGGGGACGCTTGCTATTTTTAGACAGTACATCAAAGGCAAGCTGCACAAATATGGTTTTAAAATTGTATACTTTGACAGAACCCCATGGTCGAAATGTAAAATTTATGATTTACCGTGGAGTACTTGATGACTTACGAGGAAAAGATCATGCTGCAAATGTGGTTTGTTATCTCATGCAAAGTAAACTAAACTATGGCCATGCAATTTACATGGATAATTTTTAGAATAGTGTAGGCCTTGCCTCCGAACTTTTATCAAAAGACATGTATACCACGGGCATATAACGTGCTGATAGAAAGGACAACTCTGACCTTGTAAAAAGTGCAAATGCTGGGAAAGTACTCCAAAAGAATTATGCATGGAAAGTGGTGGCACAAGTGCAGCATATATATATCAAACGAACTTGGCAACTAAATGGTGACGTTTGTAAATAACAGAACTAAAAAAGTCTCTCAAAAACCTCTTCCCACATTAAAATATAATGTTTTTATGAAGGTTGTGGCATATGTGATCAGTTATTACTTACTACACGTGTGAGCGCAAAAATAGATTATAAATAGATTTAAAGATATTTGTCCACAAGTTACAAATGTTGGTGATCAACTCTCATTTGCTTTACAATACGAACATATGCCATTTTACAAGTTTCATCATAAAATCATAGAAGCTCTCCTACTTACACCAGCCCAGGCAACATGTAGTCTTACACCAACACTAACTATGATACATTCCCTTTCCAAGACAGAAGAGTGTGACTCAAAAAACGACAGAAGGAAAAAATATAGCGTTACAAAAATGGGAAAAATTAAATATACAACTTTTGTGTGTGTTACATGTTATGACAAACCATGAATATGTGCCTTGGAGTGTTTTGATAAATACCATAAAAATATGTAACAAAATCTTAAAAGGATGGTGGGAGGGGTTCTAAATATGTAAATTCAATGTGACTAAAGTATAATGTATAAGATATTTTTAGACATTTGGAAAATTATTTTCAAGTTCACGGCTGGAAAAAAGATGTTGAGAGAAGTGTGTAGTGAGGTACCGCATCATACAAAATGGCTATTACCCAAATACTTGAAATGACATTGAAACAAATTTTTTCATGGTTACTATGAATAACCAAACCAGTTTTCAACAACAAAAAATATTTTGGTAATTTAGGATAGTTTTATATTTTTCTTAGGAGCCAATGTATTAAAGGATATATTTGAACAAATGTAATAAATATGTCCATAATGTGTTTCATCTAACTTAATCTTGGAAATGGTTCACAAAAGTCTACAGAGAGCTGTTCCCTCGGTCCTTCAACTCTTACACTCTTCACTTTTCCATATTTGATCTGAATTAAAATTTAAATTTTTGTCAGATATCACAAGTTTTTATTATTTAAAAAAATTTTTTGGACATTTTTCTCAAAGTAAAAGTTTCTTGCAATATTTTAACATACAATAACATATTATTGTTCTTGTTAAACATTTTACTTTTAAATCTAAATTGAAAATTGAACTTAATCAACGAAAGAATACATTTTAGAGCAGTTTGTTTTCAAAATTTTTGGGTAACCCGTAATAGCATTTACTAAATAGATTAACCAGAGAAAACAGACAAACAAGGGTCAACCTTATAATTGACAAAAACGGAGTTCATTATTGAAAATCTTCAAACTGTTGCATAAGAGTTTAACAATTATTTTATTGATGTATATAGTAATTATAATAGGACCATATCAATTAATGGTCAGTGTGAACTAAACAATGTAACATTATTTCAAAATTTATCATTTTTCATCGGGCCACCACGCTGAAGTAGGGATTTATAGACCTACCATCTCATTGTCTGTGTTTTCTAAAGTGAGTCATTAATAGTAGGGCTATTAATATAAAAAAATAAAACTAGGTTGCTTCGTATAGAACAGCACGGTTTCACTACAGGTTGCTAAGCACAGGGATGCTGTAGCTGTCTTCAAAGGCAGAGTTTATACGACGATGAATAGTGATGCTAAAACACCAAGTTTGTTCGACGATTTTTCAAAGTTTTTGACCTGATTGATCGTAACATTCTTTTTTCACTTGTTTGTCTTCCTAATTCGTAACTTTTCCGCACTATTACAACTACGAAAAAATAATGATTTTTTTCAGCCCACCCTAATCTACATAGCTTAAAAAATTATACTTTTTTATAGGTTTGAAATTTTTGTCCAGCATATTAGATCCGTTTTATTATTAACACTATTTTTCCGTCATTTAACTTTGAATGCTTATAACTAAAAAATGAAGGCATTTAACAAAAAACTGCTTTCACTATCATTTTCCTTTTCAAATTTTACATGAAAATCATGCATCGCATGTCCATTAGCCTATTTACAACATAAAGTTTGATTCAATATGGCAGATCCAAGATGTCAGGTAAAAACCTACATAAAAGTATAATTTTTTTAACTACGTGGATCTGCATTTGTTTCTCCCTTCAAGTAGCTCACAGTTGTGCAATATAAAACCGTTTCCATACATAAAAATCACCCTGTATATTTATCATTACTGGAAAATATAACTATGCCTATGTTACTATTTATTGAATTACTTGCTAACATTTACAAATAATATTTTTTTATTTGCTTGTTGCCTAATGTTCTCATGGGAAAGTATCCATATAACAAAAGTACAGAATGGTGGTAACTTTATTATAAAAAAAACTAAACCTGGTTTTTTTAAAAATTTGATTTGCTTACACAGTAAAACCTAACCTAAATCACACCATGATAGTTCCGGTTTTTTTCTTCTTCCCCCCCCCCCATTTTTCAAAGTTATTTTATTTAGAGGGGGGGAATATATACAGTATATTTATTTGTTATAGGAACAATGAAAGAAAAAATAGTTAAAATAAATTCAATACATAAAAACTAGTTTAATTATTTTTTTTTAAATCAACTTACATATGATTAAATTCCTAGATTTTTTGTTCAATCATTTTTTTAAAGTACACTATTGTGATGTTTTAAGAAAGGACAGCACAATGATCTCTTTTGTATCCCTATATTAGTTCCATAAATGTACATTTTGGAGAGCTGCAAATTCCTGAATGTAACTTGCAAAAATTATCATTTCTCCAAAAATGCGAAATTTCAACACCCTTTCATCTTCTACGTCAGCATCGTACATTTTTTTCGTCACTTCCTTCTCGCTACTTCTCACATCGGACGTATTTTTAATGTCTTCCAACATGGCAAGTTAATCGTCAAAATGTACGATATATTCAAGTTGAACTGGAATACCCAAATATTGGAAATTTCTCTCACATTTACCAATTCCATGTCGGAATTAGCTAATGATTGCTTGAGCAGGAAAACCATCTTAAAAAAATACTTTTTCACAGTTTCGAAAAGAATTATTTTGTGACCTGATGGAAAAAATCAACATCATCAAGAACATTACCCTGCATAACTAGTTCAGAAACATTGGACAGATAGAGATTTTTGCAACAAGTGATTGTAGTATGAACTTCCTATAAATGGATTTCAGTGTGTAAATTAAACTCTGATTCATTGGTTGTGTAACTGAAGTTGTGTTGATAGGAAAATATGCTCATTTTACATTAGACAAGTTAATTTTTGGATGACAGGTAGCATTATCTAAAAACAATATTATCTTATGATTTTCAATTTTTATTTGTCTGTTAAAAGAATGAACCCACTCATCTATTACCGAGCTGGTTTTTTTATTAAATCACCAAACCACTTTCAGGGAATTGTAGTACAGATATCTAAAAGCCCTGTGACAAGCTGCTTTTCCAATCACTATTGGTTTCTCAAATAATTTCACCAGTCATGTTCACACATATGTATACTATAAGTCTTTCCTTTGACATCTTGTCGCCTGTATATTTCTCCCATATACAGTCAATGTCTTTGAAGGTAACCTTCTAAAAACAGGCCCTTTTCATAATCATTGTATACAAATTTAGGTTAATCTCATAACTAAGTCTTTCATTTTTGCGTTACTGTCTGCATATCAATATCATTAGCTTCACCACATACAGAATTGAAAATAATGTTAAGAGGATGTTTAAAACTCTCGAGCCAACCATTAGATGTTTTAAAACTTCCTTTACCTAACTTTTTTGCCATTTCTAAAACTTCAGTTTGAATCAATGGTTACACTCCTTTTGCATGAGCACTAGTGCTGTGCTCAATAACAGGTAACAGCTAACCGTTAACATTGACCATCGTTAACGCTCAACAAAGTTGACGAAGAAGTGCATTAACTGCTATCGTTGATCAACTGCTTGCAGGCGACGCATCAGCGGTTAGTGCCAGCGGCCCAACTCGAAGCGTGCGCGCACCCAGCTACACGTACTCCTCTCAGTCATCTGTTAGTTTAGTTGAGCAACTAAAGCGAATCAATCAACGTTTATTCATCAACGTATGTTTCTGCTGTAGCCTACTTTTTTACTGTTTGTTTTTTACTCAATCTAAAACTGTATAAAATGACGACTGGATAATATGGAAATAGTGTGGTGTAAATAACTTTAGTTTTAGCTGATAAAAGCTGTCAACTGTAAATATTTAGGTTAGGTTTGTGCTTACATTATTATTCTGATTAAACTTTCCAAAGTTATTGTTAATTTTTTATTGGACATAAAGAGTGTAAATGAATAATGGGCGAAAGGAAAGTGTTAGTTAGTAACTGTAATAGTGTAAATATTTTCATCTGGGACGAAAACAAAACTTCTGTTTACCATTTTAATTCAGTGATCACCTAGTTGATCATCTGCTAATGGTTCAACGTCAGCGATTTTTGTCAACAGTTATACATATCATACTAAAGGAATTAGCATTTAATAATGATATTAATTATCCGTTTTAATCAGGTTATTTATATACGAGAAATGGTAGCCAAAAAAATGTTCGATTCCGCCTTAGACAGTTATAAAGTGATATTTACAAAGGGAATAATTCAATTCCAAAATATCCATTTTTCTGGGTTTCAGTTTTAAAAGAGGTCCATTTTAAACAGGTACACTGTTTATTTGATATATATTTATATTTAACTACATTTATATTAACTTACTTATTTGGTGGAACCTGAGCAATGACTAATTTCTTGTAAGACTGAGTACCATTTACAATTGTACATACACATTTGCACCGAGCATTATCGTAAGACTGTGCCTGTAAAAAACAATAACAAAAAAGACCATGTATTTCATAGTACATATTACAAAAATGAAACTACTTACACAAAATCACATACACCCCAGGGAGGAAACTGGTTAGATTTGTGATTAAATTCTCAATGAGTATACACAATTATTAAATATTTTTATTTATTACTATGAAGTTTCCATAGATTCATATTCGAAGAAATAAATAATTGGTTTATGATAACTAAAGTATGAAATGAATGTTTTAACTTTTAACTGATATCATCGGTCTGTGAGATGGCACTGGAAATTCTCCCCTCACCATTTCCATTATCATTGGTTCTCAAAGCACAAGTAACTCAATTCCTTCCAGTCATAAGATCAAGCTTCAAACGTGAACTTATGGTTAAGTTTGTGTTGCGGATTGTCAAAGTTATAACATTTTGATATTGGCATGTGGTCTGAGAGACAGATAATACTTGTTGCATAACTTTTTGTCTTTCAATACATGTTTATAAAATTTTAATTTCCTTCTTGACTATTTGATTTTTTCCTCTTAAATAGTGATATATTTTATAAAACTGTTAAATTTATAGTTGAACATAGTTTTATAGTGTAAATTTAAAACATCTTTGGTGGAATGGATCCAGACAAAAACTCTGACAAAGTGTCCAAGCCGTGTTGTGCCATAGTACACAACCAGACTTTTTATCTCGATTGGAAGAATTGGTCGACAATGAATTGGAAAGTGAACTAGAAGATTTTCGAAACAGTTGACAGTGAAACAATCCAGATTACGAGATGGAAAGTGTTCATGATACTGATTCTAAGCTGGATATTGATAATGAAGATCAAAGTGTATATGGTGAAAATTATAATATAGAAATTGAAAATGAAAGAGAATCGGAGGAAGAAAATGATGAAGAATATTTTGAAGGGAGAAATGTTCAAGATTGTGAAAATTGGAAGCGAATGATGAATATTATTATTGAAAAATAAACAAGAAGATAAAGAAACCTTGCTTCAAGTGGCGGAAGGAGGCAACATAACTTAGTAACACAGCTTAAGGTCTAAGATATACTGCTAAAGCCATAGGTGATGCAGATGCAGATTTTGTGAACCAGATGGTCAAAATGTGTGATCCCTTGTTTTTACTTAGGATATTCTAAACGAAATATCGACTTAAACCAGTGTAAAAATTGTTGCAATCTGAATAAACTACACCAGAAGAACTATAAATTTTCTTCATGCTGTCGATTTAGTTAACTAAAATCATTTATAAGCCTATTGCTAAACACAGCCACAAGTCGCTTGCTAACCTATTTCAATCTGTATTCATCTGATGGAATAAAGCAAGATTTATTCATATGCACAATGTCACTAAGAAGATTCCTGTTCCTTCTCACAGCTTTCCAATTCGACAATAGTGCTGAACAAGTTGAAATGAACAAACTGAATAGCAGCCATATCAAACATCTTTAATAAGTTCATTAAGAATTCTCATCATCAAAAATGTATGACAAATACAAAAAATCTGCCACATAAACTCCAAATGATATCAAGGAGAATTCTTGGTCTTGAAAAACCCAAACCGAAGCATCAACCCGTCGAGTTTGAGAGAAAACCTGTATGAACTGTCCTCCCAGAATCAAAATGAAGACGAAATATCCATGTCAACAGTGTGGAACACCTATCTTTTGGGAGTGTTCTAAGAAAATATGTGTGCAGTGTTTTGGCGAATATTAGTAGTGGGTGGCTTAGGTTAGTTACTTACAGACCCCTACCATGTTTGTAAATGCAATATTAAAAATTTTAGAGTAATGTAGAGAAATAACTGGAAACAATTAGTAGTTAATATAATAACAAACACAATGAAAAAATATAATATCATATTGTGACAAAACTAAAAGTGGTAAAAGTACAGTAAATAAAAAATCAAGTTAATAACAAACTTTTTTTAAATATCCTATACATTAACTAAACCATCTCAATTCCTTATGGTTTGTTAAATCTTTGGCTAAGGCCACACAGAAAGCAGGTTCAAACGTTTAGCAGGAACAAGCGTGTGCACCTTTGGGCTGGCCAAACAAAAATAAGTATTGCACCATACGTCTCGACACGAACTTCATGTCGCCAGTTCTATCACGGTTTGTAAAATTATTACTGTTAAGTAAATATTCTCCTTTGCTGTTTGAAAACATTAGTAATCAGCGACAGTGGACTCGCAAAGTAAATTTACGCTGCCAATAACTTGGTGAATTTCACACCTTATTACAAAGAGTTACAAAATTTCAATGACTGGTTTTTTTAATACATGAGGATGTCAATGGAGATTTTTGATAAGCTACTAAAAAAAGTAGAAGTTTGGCTGCAGAAAATGGAGTTAAATTATAAGGAAAGCATTGCACCAAAAGAAAGATTAGTTGTTACTTTAAGTAAAGTAAATAATAATTAAATAATATATGATACCAAAAAGAAACATTTTATTAACATTTTTCAAAAATACATTGTTGGAGGTAGCAGCCAATATAAAAACAAAAAAAAACTTTATTTTGATCTAAAAGTTTAGTGGAACAATTTTGTTTCCATACACGACAAGAATGCTTGTGATGGTATTGGTGTTTCCACAAAAGAGCTACCTTGCAGCGACCGTACAGCAATTAAATTTTAACAGCTGAAGAGTTGTACAGATTTTGTCTTGATAATGTACCGGGCATATGATTTATCATAACATCAGAAGAAGTTAAATCAAACAGCAAGATTATACAGAAAACATTTGATAGTTACATACGAATACCAAATACAAGGTCAATCAAAGATTTGTACCTCTAAGTCAAACTGATCAGATGTTATGTGTACTCAGGAATCATAAAAATTAACTGATTGCAGTACTTCAGTACTTCCAGACCATAGTGTATTTTCATTTCTTTAAATGATACAGTTGCTTGCATTTAAAACAATAAATGGTGGATCGGGAGAATTGAGGAAAACAATGACCTTTTTATTCACTTCTTCCATCCATATGATCCAAGAACCTCTTTCCAACTAAAAAACTAATAAGGTCTCAGTGATGAAACTTTAACCACTTATTACAATACCTAGTTCGCATGATTCTGAAATCATACAGCATAGTGTTATTAACCTGTCAAAAGATATGTAATGTGCAAGCATCCAACAACACACTATTATCCTCCCTCCGCGTAACCTATGAAACCTATGAAACCTAGACACAAAGGCTCATTGTACACACAGAAATCGAATGCATACTGGCATATTGCTTATTTTTGACAGATATAATGGATTTTTGAAATTCAAACGGGTTCACAGATTGAATGTATGATCTAATGGTCACAATAGGAGGTATGTATAACACGATTTGCATAATATTCACAACTAAATCGCAACAACAGGTACACTACATATTTACCAAGTTAAGTTGGTGTAGTATCAAAAAATCGTGATAAAAATTTTAATTAATTAAAACCTTAATGAATTTTTATAGTATTTGAGAATAAAAATGTTTTGTGCAGAAATAAATTATGCAAGATTACATTTATGTTACACAATGGGTAAATAAGGATTCTTCATAGAAATCGGATTTTGTTAATACAAATTATGAAAGCGTTATCTTGTTTTCAAACAATCAGATCATATTTTTGTCGGAAGATACTTGTATTAAAATCACAAAATATATTAGTTTAGTAGAAAATAAGAAATATAAAAGTACGAAATCCAGCTTAGGTTATGACTGCCAACGTTAATATTGATAACTACGTTAGTCAAGTCAGTCAATGTGTGATCGCTTGTAGAATCTCACATCGCTCGATGAGACCTAGTAAAGGAACTATAGGTCTGAGAAGGTATATATTTATATTGTGTGTATATACACACACAGTATATATACCTTCTCAGAGAGAAATATTTATATATACTCTGTGTGTGTGTTTGTGTACGCGCGTGTGTGTGTGTGTGTGCTTGCGCGTGTATGTGTGTGTTTACCTCTCCCGACCTAGTAAAGAAACTAAAGTATGGGAAGGTCACATCGCTCGATAAGACCTTTATACATAGTTGGTTACCATACAAACCCTAAGTTCATTTACTAGGTCTGGTCAGGTCAATATATATATATATATATATATATATATATAATTTACCTTCTTAGACCTTCGTCCTTCCTTAGGTCTGGCTAGGAGTAATTGTTTACTGCAGTGCCCTAATTTTGATTTTTTTTCCCTTTGTTATTTTTAACTACATACCTGTCTTCATAAGAATAGTAGCCAAACATTTTTTGTAAACAAAAATGTTTTTCACAGAAAAAAAACATAATTTTTAATTTTCTAGGTTAAGGCCCATTAAGTTGAATTACATGTTAAAATAGGTTTGTACATGAAATTTTTTTAAGCTTTAAGCATAAATAAACATATGTACGATATGACAAAACTAATCCTAATTGAAATTTTTCACATGGTCCCAAGTGGTCTTGCAACCAAGTACTGTACTAACCACATTCAATGTTGTTTGACTTCCGTAATCGGATATTGTTTTTTACCTTACAAGGCCAAGTAAGGTAGCTCTCTCTCTCTCTCTCCCTCCCTCCCTCCCTCTCTCTCTCTCTCTCTCTCTCTCTCTCTCTCTCTCTCTCTCTCTCTCTCTCTCTCTCTCTCTCTCTCTCTCTCTCTCTCTCTCTCTCTCTCTCTATATATATATATATATATATATATATATATATAGAATAACTTGTATATATGTGATTTATATATGCGTAAATAAACCTATATGAATTTATAAATCATTGAAATTACCGACATCGAACAAACATAATTCACACATCTCACACTCCACGTTGACTGTTCAATGGTATGAACAACACTAATGCCAACTGAAATTTTGCATGTAGTGTTCACAAGCGACCACCCATCCAAGTAATAACCACGCTCGATGTTGCTCGACTTCGGTGATTAATTGAAACATTGTGTTTGCCACGTATACTTACCTACAAATACATTATAAAATATGTCAATTTGAAAGTGAAAAACATTTTTGATCCAAAAAAATTTTACTATTCTTATGAAGAGTATGTAGTACAAAAATAACGAAGAAAAAAATCAAAATTAGGGTGCTACAGTAAACAATTTCCCTGGCTAGGTAACTATATATGTTGTTACCTACCCAAAACATTCTGAAATTTACAAATTGTATAATATTATAGTGACAGTCGTGATGTACTGCGCATCTTGTAATTCATGGCTTCTTCATACATCTGTTCCTAATGACATAATTTTGATTTTCTTTCACTTTTTCCAATATTAATGGATTTTTAGGCTTGAAAATTGTTTCGCATTGGTAAAAAGTATCAGATTAATCACAAACAAAGTAATTACTTTAAGTTTGAATTATTTTTACTGAGTAAAATTTGGAGGAAACTTCAATACATAATTACCTATTTTATAATAATATATTCATTTTTTGAAAATATATGTTTCATAATAAACATCGAGTGATGACACTTAACGAACTTAATCAAAAATATTAATGTAGGATTTTGTTATCAGAGCTAGATATAACCTAACAACAGCCAGATTCCCCAGTTTCTATGTGTTATTTGACAGTGAAAAAAATGCATTTTAGGACTTGGGAAGTTTCTTCCGACAACAAATATGATTTGATTGTTTGAATACAAGCTAAATAATTAACGAATTCATAATTTTTCATAGCAAAATCTGATTACCATGTAGGCCTACAGTCCATATATACCACACAATGATAAACTAACCACAAAACATGGTGTAAAACACAATCGGACTTAAAACATATTATTAATATATTTAATATATATATATATATATATATATATATATATATATATATATATATATTTCTATCTTATATACAATCAAAAGTGCTTAATTTATACAGTAAATATCTATTGTAAATTATCATCGGATTTAATAATAAAAATTTTGAAATTATTAACTATTTAACTTGTATTCAAACAATGACTCCATATTTTTTGTCGGAAAACACTTTTCAAGTCATAAAATACATTATTTTATTGGAAAATAATAAATATAAAAGTATAAAATCCAGTTTAGGTTACGGTTATTTCGTTAATATTGATAACTACCTTCCGTACCTAACAGACCACCCGTGCGCAATGTATAGCGACTGAACCAAATGAGCTATAGCCTTCGTTTTAACCCAAACCCATTTGAACCCTAGAGAATTCAGTAAAAAAATTTCAAATCTCAAAATGCCCAAAAGTGCTTTTTGGGGGGTGGGGGTCGTTTGTGGAAAATTTTTAAATGTAAAGGTAGGTCGAGTAATACCTCATTTTAAAGGTCCCTGTTCACTCATCATTTTGAAAAAAGTTTTAACTTATCTTACTGTGTATGTACAGTGTGTTCCATAATGTCAAATAAGTAGTGTTTTACAGTTAGTTTTATTGTTACCACATACTAACAGAGCCTATATAAATCAAATTTTTATCCCAGATTCATGACAAGATAGATACCCTTTCAAAAAATGTGGTTAGTTGAACCTTATTTAAAAATTTTCAAATTTTAAAAATACAATTTTGGAGAAAAAACAGATTAAAACTCAAAACTAATAGTAACATTAGTTGTGAAGCACATCATTGAAAAGGTCTTTGAAAACAAACATTTTTTTGTATTAAAGTTTGGCTTTATCTCTAACCAACCGTTTCAAAATGGCGCCTAGAAAACTTCTTGGGATGTTGATACCAGTCTTTCCTATTCACATTACGCTTACTCAAATAATTTTTCATTAAAAATAAGCATTGCATTAATAATATGTAATAGATTTTAAATTTTCCAAGTACGATTAAAAATTATTTAGCATCTTCCTTATCTTGAAGCAGATACAAATTGAAATTCTCATTCATAACGGGTCAAAGACAATTCAAACAATGATATTCATGATTAAACAATCTCAATAAATATGGACTGGGATGACCTTTATTCTGTATCCAATAACGATATTATCTCTATTCTTTACTTTGTTTGATTTTGGATGAGTGAGTACTGTTAGGGGTAGGTAAACTAGCAGTATGCTATTATTAGCCAGTTTTTTCAAGTGTCCATAAAGAAAGTTAGTACAGAATTATGTTTCTTTAAGATGCCATATACAAATGACGAGGCATTCCAGATGCTTATGGTGTTAGGAGAATGTTTTCAGAATTTGCAGCTCCTGCAAATCTGTATGCAGAACATTATCCAGAAAGCAAACATCCTTCATGTATGTCCTTTCAAAGGCTCACCAATCGTGTGCATGAAACAAGACAAGTCCAACCTGATCACAACAAAGCTAAAGAACTCGCAAGGCCTGTAAGAAGAGATAGGGCACAGAAGGTATTGGTAGCAGTTCAACTAAATCCGCTGGACTCCTCCAGGAGGATAGCTCTCGATTCAAGTATTAGTCAAAGCTCAGTGTTGAGGATCCTTAAAGACAACAAAATGCACCCGTATAGGATTTCACTTCATCAAGAACTATAAGGAGATGATTACCTTCAACAAATTAACTTTTGTTTATGGGTCAGAAACAATTATAACCTAAACAAAACTTTTTCCATAACGTTCTTTAGTTTGATGATGCTACGTTTCGGAGTATTGGTGAAGTGAACCGCCACAATATTACCTATTGAATACCTATTGAATAGGTATTGGTATTCAAAAATCCACACTGGGTGCGGAAAATCAACAACCAGAAATATTGGACTTTAAATACTTGATGTGGTATTGTTGGTAACAGAATTGTTGAACCTTTTTTTTTACCGTAACAGACGGAGATACTTACAATTACTTTCTGGTTGATCATTTACCTAATTTAGACTTCCCTGAAGAGACCATATAAAATATGTGATTTATGCGCGATGGAGCACCCGCTCAATATGCCCAAAATGTGCGACAAAGTCTGGACGAACAATATCCTGGAAGATGGGTTTGAAGGAGTGGTCCCATAAACTATATACCAAGAACGCCTGATTTAAATTGTATGGATTTTGATTTGTGGGGAAGGACAATTTAATTTATACAGTACGACCAACAACGAGAGAAGACATAATGCAGTGAATTAGAAATGCTGTGAACTCAATTAGCGGTGAAGAAATAATGTGAGCTGTAGATAGCTTCAATTCCAGAGAAGAACTTTGCTTGGAAAGCAATGGGTTGCAGTTTGAGCACCTGTAAACCTTCAGAAACTTTGTAAACAGACTCTACAGTAAAGAACTACAGGTCAAGGAGGATAATGATATAGTTGACCTATAGTTCTTATACTAGGTCTGGGTTTCATAGACCTAGTCATCATGAATCTTAGATCATAGAGGCATAGTAATATCAACTTGTATTAGTGAATGAAATGCACATGGGCCCACGAGTGAACTCAATATGACTACATGAAAGAATATATAACAAATTGTAGGCTACAATTTCCAAGATATAGTATATAGTAGGCTAAATAAAGAATTGTGAGAAATAAAAAACCACTAGTTTTGTTCAGATAGATTGAAAGTATCGAAAAAAACGTAATTTTGAAGACAAAATGCTGAGATTTCGCACTTAAAATCAATTATAGGTAATTATAAAGCAGAGGTGCCTCACTTCAAAATCAATTTTTAAAGGTTTTATTCGTCAAATAAATGTTGGAAAAATATTTTACTATCGAAAAAAAAGTGTCGGAAAGATGATTACATAACATAATTTCACAAGATTACACAAGAAAATCTTAATCAGAGTCAAATTCTGCTGCAAATTCAGTAGATGAGGAATTTATTGAATTTAAATGTATTTCACTCGTAATTCGCCATAAATGATGAAAACGAGTATTATACTCATTGTACTTTCTCTTAAACATAAATTCGGCTATATGGCCATGGAAATGTTGTTTTGAATTTCCATATCGCGGCACATTTCCTCGCACCTCCTTCCATTGACGTTCAATTGTCTGCGTATGTGCTTCAGTGTACGCATATGTAGGGCTGTATTATTATATGTCACGAAAGGTTTGGCCAGGTTGCTATATATATATATATATATATATATAACCACCTGGCCAAACCTTCCGTACAATTATTGAAGTGAATGTCATGAGTATGAAAGATAAGAGTTCATTTTTTCACGAAAAAACTACTTGTGTAATTGTATTATTGTATTATGTAATCATCTTTCCGACACTTTTTTTCGATAATAAAATATTTTTCCAACATTTATTTGACGAATAAAACCCATAAAAATTGATTTTGAAGTGAGGCAGCTCTGCTATATAATTACCCAATTATACAAGTCTCCTGCAGAACAAAAACTCGAACACAAGATCTCACAAAAATTATGTTTATTTAATCAAACGTGTTTCAACCACAAAGTCGCCATCCTCAGTGAAACATGAGCTACAATAACAAAACTATAACATCTGAGGATTGTGACTTTGTGGTTGAAACACCTTTGATTAAATAAACATAATTTTTGTGAGATCTTGTGTTCGAGTTTTTGTTCTACATAATATTATCTCACAAGTCAAGCTCAATATTTATTTGTTTCCTGCATATTTACCAAAGGATGATATAACTGTGGTAAAAGGAGGTAGGAAGAACACGAATTGGCTATACAGTATTTAGCTAGTAAATAGCAAAGACAGGAATACTACATATTTACTTATTATTATATGTTTTAATAATGAATTTCGAGCAGTCATATGTATTAACATAGAATTTCATTATCAGAGCTGTATTTAACCTAACAACATATTCCCTTGTTTTCAATATGTTATTTGGCAGTGAAGAAATGCAATTAGGGACTTGAAACATGTCTTCTGACAAAAAATATGATCTGATTGTTTGAATTTAATTAGTTAATTGTTAATCTAATTAGATTAGCGATTTCATAATTTTTAATAATAAAATCTGACGATAATGTACAATAGATATTTACTATTTATACATATAAATATTGATACTAGTATAATCTCACCTCACTATACACAAATAAAAGGCAAACACCAAATACAATGAGCCAAGTTTTACTAATCATGATCAAATTTTCACTTCCTGAAACATAAAGGATTATTCACAATACAATTCCAACTACAAACTACACAAATTTAGTTCAAGTGTTCAAGTTCAATTACATTTAATTTATCTGTTATAAGGTAAACTACAAATAAATCTCTTTATCAGCTCAGCTGTCATATAATTATATAAACAGAGGCACACTAGATAAAATATCTAAAAAACTAGCTGCAGAAAACGGACATCTAATATCCATACAATCAGAATGTTCCAACGAGTATACTAATATACTATACTACAAACTACAAAGTAAAATCAAATTAATGTATTATTAAATGAAAAATATTAGTTCCACAAGATGTCGTTGGTATCGTCCCAATGACTATTAAATGAAATTTAATATTTTGATCATTACATGATACATGGGTTTAAGCGTTTATAAATATGTGTAATATTATGTTCACGTAAATGGAGAAGACACATTATTTTTATATTGGGATTAAGATTCATGATAGACATCAATATATGTATATATATATGTTGGATAGTTATTGAATACACATATTGACAGTTGCACATTATCGGAGCTGGGTTTCGGTTTAGACTAAGGATAGAGGTAATATCGTTTAGGTATCAAAAGGGATTCGACAGTATGCGTAATCACTAGGAATTAACGTGATACGAATTTTAAAAGGAATTCGTCCGGAAGGGAGGTAAAGTGCGTCGGGATCAGCCCACAGACCACTCGTATGTTTGGAATGTTCGTGTTGGAGGGCTCAGCCATCAGACAACTAACGGGGAAATCCGTGCTGACGGGATCATCCGATAGACCACAGAGGTAACGCTAGTCCCGAAGGGATCAGCCCTAACACAACAAAGGGGGTATCCGTGTTGCCGCGATCAGTCGACAGACCACGGTAGGAAAAACAGTAAGGTATCAAGAGCAGCAGAGAGAGAGAGAGAGAGAGAGAGAGAGAGAGAGAGAGAGAGAGAGAGAGAGAGAGAGAGAGAGAGAGAGAGAGAGAGAGAGAGAGAGAGAGAGAGAGAGAAGTGTTGCAACTGACTGTGTAACAGAATGATTTCAAAGTGGGTACAGCTTGTATTTATAGGTTGCAATTCAACCTAGTGCTTGCACACATGTCCCCCACTCTGCAAGCCTTGAGTAATTCAAGGTGTTTCTCCCTCTCTGCTGTGAGTTTTTATTTACAAGCCTAGATGTTACTACAACGGTATACAATTATACTTTTCATACAACAATTTATCGTAACGATACAAAAAGGTAGCGTGTCGCTACATACCTCCGCCCTAGTTAAAGCTAGTTGTTTGTGTAGAGCCATGCCTCGTGCTGAGCTGAGTATGTCATTGTAATGTAGTTCTGAAGTAGGCGATTTCAATTTTGCCTGTGTTTGGCTGCTAGTATTGATTCTGGTGCTGAGGTGTGGCTTCCTTGAAGGCAGCATGTAGTCTATCGTAGTGCTACTGCTCCCTGTTGGAACGTATGGAGGGTCCTCAATGGGAGTTACCAACGGGTATTACTGGAGATGATCTTGATCTGCCAAACACTGTGCAGAATATCTTTTGGGTCGTGGTCGATCGATGGTAGTGTATTGTAGGTGCATTGTCTTCCCATCCTGGTGTATAGCTTTAAAACGCCCTTTGTATGAGGAATGTAGAGTTCGTGGGCTTTCTTCTTGTTGAAATATATGTGAACTGTGTGCTAAATCTTTGCTTACAAAGGTTTTCCGCTGTGTTTGGCTCCTTTTTTCGCTTCTTATCTGTGACATATGCCTTAGCTTCTCTTAAAGGCTGCAGATACAATTCTGTGTCCTTATCAATCCGTGCGGGCGTAAAGAATTCGCCGGGTTAACGTAGGGAATATTTATTCGCGTGCGTAATATTCGAAAGAGGTGTGTGAGAATTGAGAAAAGTTGTGACTCAAATTGTCTGCATTGGTCTGTGGTGTTTCGTAATGGTACACCAAGCGTGAGATCCAATTTTGGCATGGAATGCATTGGCTACTGTATACGTTTCTATGTTGTTTTTAAGGACTGCTTCTGATCAATTCGTGGTTCTGTCTATCATCTTGAGACAATATCGTTTATTGTCGGACAACTGCAAGAGTCTTACTATGTCAAGGTGGACGTGCTCTAACCTTGCTGACGTTTAGAATTTCCCAAAAGGTGTGATAGTATGGCGAAGAATCTTGGCTCCTTGATAGGATATACAGTTTCGTGTCGAGGTTCCAACGTCTTGATTCATCCCAGGTCAAAAGAAACATTGCACCACTAGTTGTCCTGTCACTCTGACACCTGAATGATTGAGATCGCCTAGACTCTTAATTTCATCGGTACATAAGGTCTAGGTTGGCCTGTCAAATTTTCGCAAAACAATTTGACGCTTGTTCCAGATATCAGTAACCGTTTTAGACGCAAGTTATTTGTTCCAATAAACTCTTGATCTCCTGGGCGTCTTCTAGGGCGGCAGTCAAGGCGTTGAGGTTCTCCGGAACGCAAATGTTTTCAATTCGTGAGAGTGTGTCTGCTACTATGTTTTCTGAACCTTCGTGGTACTTTATGACAGTTGTAAACTGTGAAATGAAATTAAGTTGGGGTAATCTTCTAGGACAGGCAGTTTTGGATGTTTGTTTTAGTGAGCGGATAAGCGGCTTATGATCCGTTAGGATAGTGTATGTTCTACCTTCTATCTGTGGACGGAAATTTCTTATGGCCTCAAAGATGGCTAGCAACTCTTTGCCGTAAGTGCATAGATTTTTTGTGCGACGTTGAAGCTCTTTAAAAAAAATCCAAGCGGCTGAATTTCGCTTCCTTTCTCTTGCTGTAGAGCAGATCTCATTCCTGTGTCCCAGAATTCCTACAAACGTAGTCTACTATAAGAAACGGTCTTTACAATCTAGGTATACATAGTGGGAAGGAAAATAAAGGACACTGCCACGTTTGGGTGGAAGGTGAAGCCGAACGTGGAGCACAGGAAGTTGGAAGCTATCTCAGAAAACATATTCTTCAATTAATTGGGCCAGTAAAGGAAATAATACGTTGATCTGATTCGTGTGGCTGGCAAAATAGCAACATTAAAAAGGTATTGATGCTTTAAATCAGTGCTTGAGCAGCACCAAATCCTGGAAAAAGTAATAATGAAATATCTTGTTCCGGGTCACAGAATTTTACCAAATGACAGTGACTTCGGTGATATAGAGTCTACTCTTAAAGACCAACAAAACCTATACACACCCGAAGACTACATGGAGGTCACGAGAACTTTCAGGGAAAAAAAATCCATTGGTTGTTCATCGAATTATTTCAACAGATTTTATTGGAACATCAAAGATGGAAAGTAGTACAACCAACAGCAAGAAAGATATGAACAAAACACCATTGATTAGACTAAAAACTAGAGTCATTTAAATTTACATAACTAAACCATTCTGTATTTTTTATGAAAAAATCACTTAAATTTTCATACATAATGAAAGTAAACATCGAGCACAAATATCAAACGTGGAAGACACACGACGTTCAATGAGGTATGTATATCACTTTGGCCAAACGGAATGCTTTTGTCTGTTCAAAAACTTGAAGATCCTAATTCTTTGATTATCTTATGTATACATTATGATTAAAACTAGACAAGATGTGGTACTTTTTAAATATCGTCGGCTACGTAAATTGAGCGGACCAATTAGAAAATGGTTTTCCACCAAAGTTTTTTCATATTGAGTCTCGCGTAGCGCACGATGTTGATGGTGATCGCGATCTCATGGAAGTGGACATCCGCTGTGCTCTGCAATTTTCCCGAGGTATTTGGTGGTATAATATTCGAATCGTTATTCAAATTTATTCTCCTGTAAATTGAATCGTTGATGACGTTCCTGGCTAAAATGTTGGTTTAATCTATTCTCCTTCACGTTGAATAGTTGATTAAGTTCCTGGAGATTATCGTTATAATATTGCACAAACTTTCTCACACACATACACATACGTAATAAAACTAATAAACTGTAAAAATATTGCACAAACTATCTCACACACATATGTTAACTAACAATCGGTATTAAAACATTGCACAAACTTTCACTCGTACAAACTAAAACTAATAAACGCTAAAAATATTGCACAAACTTTCTCATACATACATAGTAAAATTAATAATCAGTGTTAAAATATTGCACACAGTTTCTCACACATACATAGTAAAACTAATAATCAGTGTAAAATTATTACACCAACTTTCTCACACACACACATAGTAAAACTGATAAAAGATAAAAAATATTTCACAAACTTTCTCTCACACATATAAGTAGTAAAACTAATAATCAGTGTTAAAATATTGCACAATCTTTCTCACACACACATAGGTAGTAAACCTAATAATTGCTGTGTTAAAATATTGCACAAACTCTCGCCATTTATTGTAAGAGGAAGATTAAAAATTTTACAGATTTTTAGCATTCATAATCCTAAAATCGAGGAGCTTAATGACGCTCCTCAAGGAGGGGAGATAATAAATATGAACTCAGTCTAATGAACCAAGACAAAGATATCACTATCGATGCAGTTTTCACAAGATTTCTAGAAAGAATTGAATCAAGAACATTCAATTGTATTTTCAGTTAACACGAGCAAATAATTTTTTTCTAGAGTCGTCAGATGATTGTACTAATGATAATGTTAATGAATAATGAATAAAATGATCAAAGCTATAATCATGTTACATACTGTATTTACATTTTGCAAATTCTTTTAATAAATAATTTTATACATAAATAAAATTTATACCTAACAAAAAGTTTACACTTCTACAGTGTGGTCTTAAGCACACTTGTCTTTTTTTAAGACACTGATTATTTAAGTTTTTTTCTACATTTGAAAGACCGAAGATGTACCTATATGATAAAAAATTCCAAACACGTTATATTTTTGGAAATGGTTATATTTTGACAGTTATTCAAAACTTCGTTTATTACATATTAGTTTGAATACGTGTTTAGTAATTCTTGAAACTACTTTATTAAATCTAATTCAATTAGAAAATAGGGTTCGTCAAGGTGTGACTATATTTTTAGATGTCAATTTATTAATACCGCTAATGTGCAGTTCTATCACAGCTATTTTCTACCTCTGGGAAATTGGTTCGAAGGTTCGGATAGTGACAATAAGAGAATGAGTCTTCAATTGGTAAGCTTACAGCGTAAACAAGACACAAGTTATTTACGTTTTCAGTAGCATAAACTCATGACTACTACATAACATGATGTATATAAACAAATAAATTCAAATTAAATTTTTTTAATAATTATTTTCAAATGTGTGTTTTGGAATGTACCCTTTACGGTTGTGATTGGTAAAGGGAACCCATTTGTTAATATCTGATTGGTTCTTCTTTTGTGCGTGGTATAAGCTCATTGGTTCATATATTCTTATTAGGCAAAGAAGCTTTTTAGACGTGCTGTAACCTTTGTATGAATGGTACCGTTTAACAATTCTACAATCCTTGCTGAGTTATTTTATTAATGCCTGTATTTAGTTACCGGTTTTCTTACTACGTTTTGTATTAATACTATTTAGGTGGTGGTTTGACACCTAAAAATGAAATACTTCATATTATTTGTAGTTGGATTATCTTTATTTATAGGTAAGTTATTGAAATAGTATATAAAAGTGTAAGCAAGTTGTCAAAAATAACCTCGCATTGCTTTGACAGCTTGGCGTAAACTATTTTCCATGTTATTTCTAATATTCACATAACTTTGGAATAATACAACCAGCTTTGCCCTGCTTAGTTAGTCAATTGTAATAGAATCCTTCTTTGTCTGATGAAGAGGGAAGTAAATAATAACAGCAACTTGTTTTAGCCTACTAGCATTAGGCCTAGTTTGGTATTTATTTACTGTAGTGTAACTGGTAATTTTTAGGATTTTTTTTCTATGAGGATACTACATACCTTACTTCTTAAGTATAAATAATGGGTAAATGTTCGGTTCATATCCCGTTGCAATTTAATATTGAAATTAAATAAAATCATGTTTTACATATTTCAATATAAAAAAATTGGATCATCAAGCTGGGAAGACCCTTTTCAAGTAAAAAAATGGTAAATATGCAGGAGACATGTTTGATTGGTTTTAATTGTGATATCTCGGCATTTCACCTTCAAAATTGTATTTTTTTTTGTACTTTCAATCATTCTGCTGTTTTCCCAAAATTCATTACTTCTGTCCGAACACAGCGATTTCAAATGACTGTTTTATGGAATTGTAACAGTCAAACTGGATAGGCCACACAATTTAAAGGTTAATAAAATATGTTGAT
Organism: Aphrophora alni; assembly: GCA_963513935.1. Taxonomy (NCBI): domain Eukaryota; kingdom Metazoa; phylum Arthropoda; class Insecta; order Hemiptera; family Aphrophoridae; genus Aphrophora; species Aphrophora alni. The sequence continues at coordinate 101,251,128 of OY740766.1, forward strand.
AAAATGCTATAGCCTAAATGTAATAACTTCAAAATTCGTCCTAGCCTAATAATTTAATTAACTTAAAGATTTTGGAAATTTTAAATGAATAATATAAAGCACAGTCATAATATAATAACTACAGCTAATTTAAATAAAATTTACTTCCATTTCAAAAAACAATAATAACAGTAACTTTACTTAATAACCTAAAATGATTGAATAAGAACGTTTTATTATCCTTTTGTAATTTATTTCATGTTTAGATAATTATTTTTAATTCAAATTCAATGTATATTGTGTATTAGTTAATTTAAATAACAAACTGGTTGAATAGGATAATTAGGTTAGTTTTAGTGTTTACAAAGAATTATTACAATAAAGTGGAACAGTGCGAACTGGCGGCGAAAGTTAGAACTATTGTTGAAATCTAGGCAGTGAATAAAATATATAAAAACATAAATACATAAAAAGTGAATGTGGATTAATTAAAACCTTTTTTAAAAACAATTTTAACTTCAGATATGTCTACAAATTAATATACTATTTAAAAATGACTATGGAAGGACATTTAAAAATATATATATTTGATATGTTTGAATGCACGGCCATACAAAAAGCCGATAGCGAAAAAGATACAAAAGATGGCGGTACTTCATTGGAGCCCGGGTTGTTAGAAGAAAAGAATAGGAGTGCTATAAAAAATTTCATGGAGGCAAGGTTAATTTTCGTATGTTCAGAAATTTTAAAAAAGAAGGATTTTATAGACAAGTAAATATTTTAATAATACAAACATGTCAGAGGTGAACTACATGTGAATAATGGTGAACTGGACTTAAGTAAATATATAGATTTTATTATTATCAAAAATTGAACTTTAAGAACTTTTAATATTGATAGTCTAAGCTGATTTGTAAATTATAAGATATATGTCCATAATTGTAATAATTGCACATTTAAAATAAGGGCCCAAACCTTAGTAAGACCCGAGAATAAAGAGTCATTTAAACAATTGAGTTGTTATTAGTAGTTAACCATTATATTTTTAAAGTAAACGTGCTAGAGCAATACCCAACTAGGCTAAAATAATAATTAAATTTGTGTGTATTACAAAATTGGCGCACAACGTGCTGGCTCAATTAAATGTGCAATTAAACAATAAGCAATTTCAGGTTTTATAATATATATTTAATAATTTTAAATATATATTATTTTTTAATATTAACTTATTCAATTAAAATAAATTTCAATTTAAACAAAATAAATAATTAAAATGTCAGAGCAAGGACGTTATGAATTAAGGGATAACCCAAAAGAGACACAAAAAAAAAGAGAATTGGAGCATCAAAAGAAACAGGATAGGCCTAAGAAGGGAATGGTTCAGGAGGAAGGACAAATGGTTAAAATATTGGAGGTTCAGGAAATTGATGAATGTTTCCCATATTCAGGACAGGACAGGTTAGGACAGGATGAAAGAGATAGGGTACCATGTTCTGAGGTAGAAGAAAATGTTAGGGAGATAGAAATAGAAAGAGGAGGTGTTACACTTGTTACAGTGAATAAAGAAGAATCAGGTATGGAGAAATTATTGAGAGAAATGATGAAGAAGATGGATGAGAAGGATAACAAATTTGATGTAATGAGGGAAACAATGTCAAGAATGGAAACAAAAATGGAAGAGAATAAAAATGAAATGAGAACAAATTTTGAAGAGAATAAAAATGAAATGATGAAGAAATTGGAAGGATTTGAGAAAAAATTTGAAAAGTTAGAGGGAAAGATTGATAATAAATTTGATGAGTTTAAGAGAGAGATAGAGGAGAAACAAGAGAGGATAATAGAAGATCATAAGAAATTTGGGAGGAAAGTAGAGGAAAATTTTCAGATGTTGGGAGAGGAATTAAAAGAACAGAAGGAGAATATCGAAGAGTTAAATAATAGGGTTAAAATTAATAAACAGAATTTTGAAAAGGTAGCTAGTAATATGGAAGAGAAAATGAAGGAAACGGAGGAGAGACTAAATAAGAAAGATAGTATGGAAAATAGAACTACTCAGGTCATATACTATGCAAATGATGAAAGCCACGCTCAAACTACAATTCCTAAGTTTAATGGAAGGGGAATAAACCCAATTGAATATATAAGAAAGTTGAAGAGATATGTAGAGAAGATGCAAGAGAGAAGGGAAAGAGAAGGTAGAGAAAAAGTGGACATTAAGGATATAATGGACATATCTATGGAAGGAAATGCTGCTAGATGGTGGCAAGTTACAAGGGAGGACATAGAAGACTTGGAAAATTTCCAAGAAAGATTTTTAGAAAAATATTGGAACGATGAAGTTCAGAATGGTATCAGGAACAGGTTGGAAATTGAAAAATATAGAGTAGGAGGTCAACTAAATAGGACTGAATACTTTATTGAAAGGGTAATAACCATGAGGAATTTAATACCAGTGCCATCAGAGGAGGAAATTGTTAAAAAATTAGTAAGACATTACGACGAAAAGATTAGGGATGCCAGAAGGGTACAGAATATTAATACTATTCGAGGAATGGAGAGGTTTTTAAATGAAGTAGACGTTGAAGAGATAAATGAGGAAGCAGCCAGGAGAGATCTAATGCAAAGGAGAAGTAGACCACAGTTTGAGGGACAACAACTTAATTATAGGAGGCCAAACCAAAGTGATAGCAATAATAGACCAAATTTCCAATATCAAAATATTCGACCAAATTTCCAACGACCTTTTAACAGAGACTATAGACAGGGAAACAATCAGGAAAGAAATATGGTATATTTTAGAAGGGAGCAAGAAAACAGACAAGTTAACCCAAGTGTAGAACGAAGAGGGGAAGAAAATAACAGGAGGGTGAACGCAATTGAAATAAGAAGGGAAAACAAAACAGAACAAGGGAATACTAATGATGTATCTTTAAACTAATAAGCACTGAACAGTCAGGGGTAGGCCAGAGGGAGAACCAAATACAAAGTTTTGAAGAAAATAAATCAGATTTTTCAGTGCAACAAAAAGAAGGAAAGTTTAGGCCGATCAGTAAAAAACAAATTATTACAACTATATTATGTGACAGACAATTTTTAATAGGATGTGACAAGGATGGGAGTGTGGATGAGAATGAGAATAAAAACATCCAGAAAAGTAATCCAGAAATAGAATTAAAGATTGGAGAAGTGAAGGTTAAAGGTCTTATTGATACAGGAAGTAATGCTACATGTATACAACAGGATTGGCTACAACAAAATTTTAAAAAACTAGGAAAGGTGGAAGAATTGCCGGTTGTTGGGATAAATATTGTAACTGCTACAGGGAAGAAGAGCCGGAAAATAAATAAAATTATAATGATGAGCATTCAAATAGGAAAAATAATATATAACATACAATGTTTAGTGGTACCAGATCTATTGAGGGAAATAATTATAGGGACTGATAGTATAAATGAATTAGGAATGGATATTGATTTTAATAAAGGTAATATAAGGATTAATTATAATAGTGAAGAGGATGTGGTGATGTTTAATAATAGGGAAAGTAATGGTATTAAATGTAGAATGATGAGTCAAGTGGAGGATGAAGTAATAGGAGATATGCACCAAACTAAATTTATTGAAGAGAAATATGATGATAGATACGGCATGAGTAGTTACAATAAGGATACAGACACTAGTGAAGAATTGGCAGAGAAGGAAATAGTAGATATGTTAAATGGCCTAGATTTATTAAATGTTGATCAAAAAGAACAGTTAGGTGGATTATTGAGGAAATACAAAAATATCTTTTCGAAACTTCCAGGAAAATGTAATTGCTATAAACACCAAATTAAAATAAATGACAAAAAACCCTTTTATCAACGAAGTTACCCAATACCCATAAAGCACCAAGAGGCAGTAAACAAAGAGATAGAAAATATGTTGAACCAGGGGATAATAGAGGAAAGCAACAGCCCATATATCAATCCAATAGTAGTGGTGATAAAAAAGAACAATGAGGTACGGCTATGTTTGGATGCAAGACATTTAAATGACATTATGATACCTGATTATCAGTGCAACCGAGGAATTAATGAGATATTAAACAAAGCAAGAGCTACTGAATGGTTGAGTACAATTGACTTAACCAATAGTTTTTGGCAAATAGAGTTAGAAGTAAATTCAAGAAAATATACAGCTTTCCAGTATAGGGGAAGGGTATATCAGTTTAAGGTAACGCCATACGGTCTGTCAACATCATTAGCAGCTCTGATAAGAGGATTACATCAAGTAATGAAAGATGAAACAGAAGACTATACTATGATGTATGTGGACGATTTAGTGTGTATGTCAGACAGCTTTGAACAACACCTGGTGCATTTAGAGACAATTTTTAGAAAGTTTAAAGAGGCAAATATGACCATAAAATTTGAAAAGTCTATGTTTTGTAGAAAAGAAATACCTTTCCTAGGATTCAAATTAACAACAACAGGTTTGTCTGCAGATGATGAGAAGATTAGAGCGATTCGAAACTTCCCATCACCAAAAAATCATAAACAGATCAAAGGATTTATTGGACTGGCTAACTTTTATAACAAATTTGTCGATAAATATTCAGATCTAGTAAAACCATTATTGCATTTAACTTCAAAGAAAAATAAATTTATATGGACCAACAAAGAAGAGCAGGCATTTCAAAATTTAAAGGAGGGATTTTTAAATACAGTTGTCTTAGAGCATCCAGATCCAAATAAAACATTCATATTACAGACAGATAGCAGTGATTTTGCAGTAGGGGGTCACTTGTACCAAATCAAAGAGAATGGCGAAAAGGCGGCAATTATGTTTATGAGTAGGACGTTAAAAGGGGCAGAAGTAAATTACTTCACCACCGAAAAGGAGATGTTAGCTATACTGTTTTGCTTGCAGAAGGCTAGACCACTCATTTTAGGACACAAAATTAAGATAGTAACCGACCATCAGGCATTAACGTTTATAAAGAAATGTAGACTACTAAGTTCAAGACTGTCAAGATGGATTTTGCTCATCCAAGAATATGATTTCGAGATTGAACATTGTAAGGGTACAGAGAATATAGTAAGTGATACTCTAAGCAGAAATCCATGTGACATGAATGATAGTATAAGGAAAGATGAAAATCCAGAAATTGTTGTAAATTTATTAAAGAGGATTGTAGATTATGAATTTATGGAAAATTTAAAGGATATAAGCCAATGGCAAAGAAGAAGTAAAGAGACAAGGCAAATTATAGACAACATTCAAAATTATCAGGATAAGTATAAATTACAAGGGGGAATTTTAATTAAAAGATGCAAACATGGTTGGAGGATTGTTGTACCAAGAGATTTGATTAAAGGATTAATAATAGCATGCCATGAATATTATATGCATATTGGAGCAAGTAAATGCATAAGGATTTTACAGGAAAGCTTCACTTTCAAAAAATTTAACAAAATAATTAAGAGGGAAATTAGAGTATGTGATATTTGCCAAAAATGTAAGACAACAAACCAAACGAGTTGTGGGGAAATGAAGAGTATAAGTACCAGAGGACCTAGAGATCAATTAGCAGTGGATTTTTATGGACCACTACCAACTGGAAAAGGGGGTATGAAGTATCTATTTGTCATCATGGATACATTTACTAAATTTGTACAAGCTTACAGAATAAAAAAGGCAACCACTTCAAGTGCGATAAAAGCATTAAAGGACTATCTAACAAGATTTGGAAATGTAAGAAAGGTCCAGTCAGATCATGGGACACAATTTAAAAGTAGGAAATGGACAATGATGCTAGAAGAGCAAAATATAATACCTATATTTTCCCCTGTAAGAAGACCGAACAGTAACATGGTAGAGAGGGTACATAAAGAAATAGGAAGATGCCTCCGTACATATTGTAATAGAAACCACAGGGAATGGACAGAATTTATACCTCTAGTAGTCCAATGTTTGAACGAGTTGCCACATGATACCACTGGGTATACACCAAACGAACTGCAACTGAACCAAACGACACCAAGGTTTTGGCAACGACAGTTAAATTTGGATGGAATAGAGACTAGAAATATAAATTTAGAAATTAAAGTAGAATTGGCCAGACATAGGATAAGAAAGAAAGGAATGATTAGAAATAGGGTATTCAATGATAAACATAAAATGATAGAATTGAAAGAAGGGGAAAAGGTATTGCTAAAGGAAATGGGTTATTCACATCAATTTAAGGGAGAAATGTCTAAATTATTTACCATTTACACAGGACCTTATAACATCAAAGAGAAACTGGGTAAGGCTACTTATATTCTCTCAGAATTAAATAACACAAATAAAATCAAAGGGATGTTTCATATTTCCAGTTTAAAGAGATATCATCAAAGGGATGAAAATGATGCATAGTTTAGAAGGATATTTTGTTTTGTTCAATGAATTAAAGGGAGATTGCAATAGGCAGAAATATAATATAAATAAATTGCTTATTGTTCCTGTGTTTATATGTTGTTAAAGTAATATTGTATAGTTGTTAAGTGTTGTTTTTTTTTTTTTAATTTCATTGTATTTGTGAAGGATATGGTAAACTATTGTGAACGTAGGATAAAAATGTTACTTAAAGAAAAAATAAAATTTATAATTTTTTTTATAAAATTGTCAATTATATATAAAAAATTAGAAATTTGAGGGACAGTTGTAACAGTCAAACTGGATAGGCCACACAATTTAAAGGTTAATAAAATATGTTGATAAAATGCTATAGCCTAAATGTAATAACTTCAAAATTCGTCCTAGCCTAATAATTTAATTAACTTAAAGATTTTGGAAATTTTAAATGAATAATATAAAGCACAGTCATAATATAATAACTACAGCTAATTTAAATAAAATTTACTTCCATTTCAAAAAACAATAATAACAGTAACTTTACTTAATAACCTAAAATGATTGAATAAGAACGTTTTATTATCCTTTTGTAATTTATTTCATGTTTAGATAATTATTTTTAATTCAAATTCAATGTATATTGTGTATTAGTTAATTTAAATAACAAACTGGTTGAATAGGATAATTAGGTTAGTTTTAGTGTTTACAAAGAATTATTACAATAAAGTGGAACAGTGCGAACTGGCGGCGAAAGTTAGAACTATTGTTGAAATCTAGGCAGTGAATAAAATATATAAAAACATAAATACATAAAAAGTGAATGTGGATTAATTAAAACCTTTTTTAAAAACAATTTTAACTTCAGATATGTCTACAAATTAATATACTATTTAAAAATGACTATGGAAGGACATTTAAAAATATATATATTTGATATGTTTGAATGCACGGCCATACAAAAAGCCGATAGCGAAAAAGATACAAAAGATGGCGGTACTTCATTGGAGCCCGGGTTGTTAGAAGAAAAGAATAGGAGTGCTATAAAAAATTTCATGGAGGCAAGGTTAATTTTCGTATGTTCAGAAATTTTAAAAAAGAAGGATTTTATAGACAAGTAAATATTTTAATAATACAAACATGTCAGAGGTGAACTACATGTGAATAATGGTGAACTGGACTTAAGTAAATATATAGATTTTATTATTATCAAAAATTGAACTTTAAGAACTTTTAATATTGATAGTCTAAGCTGATTTGTAAATTATAAGATATATGTCCATAATTGTAATAATTGCACATTTAAAATAAGGGCCCAAACCTTAGTAAGACCCGAGAATAAAGAGTCATTTAAACAATTGAGTTGTTATTAGTAGTTAACCATTATATTTTTAAAGTAAACGTGCTAGAGCAATACCCAACTAGGCTAAAATAATAATTAAATTTGTGTGTATTACAGAATATTGAGGTTGTATCAACACATTTATATTTTAAGTAAAGTCTATCAATGTTTTTTATTCTGCACGGAAAATAGTTTTGTTTTAAGAACTGTCACTATGAAGAACTATCAAACTACATATCATTTACTATGTATCATTTAGTATCAATCATATCGTGTAATACTTGGTCTGGATTTCAGAGACCTAGTCATCATGAATCTTAGATCATTCATTAATCATAAATGTAAATCTTCACTAAATGTAAAATAAGTAATGTAATCCTTAGCGGTAAAGGGACTTTAATTATCTTTGTATATATAATAGGCTATTTTTTGGATGGTAAAATATGTCTTTAATTAAAGAATTATATTAGAATTTTATCCTTGAATTATATATTAGAGATGATTGATTTTAGGATTATTTTAACAACACATTTCAAGTTATGAGTTCTTTTTATAAAATAATTTATGTATTTAATGAAAACTAATTTCCTTAAGTCTATCCAGTTTGTGTTTAGGTGTATTAATCATTTGTATTTATAATATTTTTAGGATCTTGCAGAGCAGAAGATGATATTATTGAAGATCAAACTGTAGATGCAGATATAGGAGCAAGTAGGGATGGCTCTAAAACTGGTAAACTTAAATTTCTATCCTGTTTATGTAATCCTTAAAAACTTTGAATGTTTAATTTTTTTAGTGTATTATCAACGGTTCCTTTATATATTTGCAAGAGATAAAAAAAAAATTACCATATTAAAAAACTCTTGACATACACCACTACTACACCAGACAGAAACTTAGTAGCATCATGTACTGAGAAAAGCAAGAATATTATAAAGAATTTCTTTATACTTTGGTAGTTACTTATATAGTACTAATAGGCCTAATTTGAGGTGGGTTGAAGTGCACTGTTGTCAAATACAGTCTTTATTTTGTTTAGTGTTATATCACTAATGCTAATAAATTGCAACACTTAACAATAAATATAACAGTGTTGCTTACTACAGATTCCCACAAAAAGAATTTCATTAAATATTTTGAGTTAGGTCTATTTAAGTTTTCAACATGTTGTACTGAATTAGCTCCCAAAAGGCCTTACAAATAGCTCAATATTTGTATAGGCTATTATATAATTATATTTAAGCTTTGTTAAATTTTAACTTATACACATACTTCTTACACTATTAAGCTTATTTTGGTCTATCCATTTTTATGTGTCCACTATGCTTAATGGAATGCATTATAATAAATAAATGTTAATGCTATTATTAAAATTAAGCTATATGTATACCCTGTTGTACAAAGGGGCTTTGCCATTCTTAGTTTCATAAATAAAATAAAGGATTTTTAAAAAATCTCCTACTTTTTCACAAAAGACTGAAATTTAGGCTACGTTAATATGATTATAAAAAATATGTTTTGATAATAAGTATAGCAACAGTTTATTAGGTTATAGAAAATTTGGGCCTATATATAATTCATTGGAAATTGTAAAGAACATATTATTAATAGGCCTACCGGTACTCTTATGTATTAGACACTTAAATACACCGAAATAGAAATTTAAAGACACTTAAATAGACCTCCATAACAAGAAAGCTGAGTTATGAAAAAATGTTTGAAACAAAAATGAAATGTGGCATCTTTTCTTCTTTTCTCCATTGAAGGTCTGAAATCATTAAATTTATGTTGGTTAAAAAGGCGATTTACAATAATAAAGTGTAAAATTTAATTGCTAAGCATAAAAGTGTGCATTGCATTTAATAATATTGTAAATCTATATTCATTTAAACATAACAGAAAATGGAGTTGTATATATTTGGCTTACTCTATAAACTTTCCCTGAGATATATATATATATATATATATATATATATATATATATATTTATTTATTTATTTTGCAACTCAATGTTTTGTGAATATTTTAAATACTGTATATTAAAAATCATAAAATAATTTTAAAGATGATTAAAGTATACAGTCTGTAGAATGTTTAAGAATAATGTTATTATTGTATTTGCATTTAAAAAATGTATTAACATTCTCATTATTATATTATGCAATGCTAAACGTACATTATATTGTTTTATGAAGATGATGAAGTTGTGAAGAGGGAAGAAGAAGCGATTAAAATAGATGGGTTAAATGTTGCACAAGTCAAAGAGATGCGAGAGAAGGCAGAGAAGTTTGCCTTTCAAGCTGAAGTTAACCGGATGATGAAGCTCATTATCAACTCTTTATATAGGAATAAGGAAGTAAGTTTTTTATAGAAGTTACTTTATTAGGTTTCTATGCTTTTTGATATCGATACTAGAAATTGTGGCTTAACTGTTTGACACGGATTAAAAGCTTGAAATTGAACATATATATATAGTCCAATATTCCAATAAGGGGAGGGGGGAATATGTTTGAACAAAATTTTAAAATTAAAAATTTGTTCAGTTGTAAGTTGTTATATTTTAATTCACAACTTTTTTTTGTTTTCTTTTTCTTTTTTTTTTTGATGTAGATAGTTCCACTACCTTTGATCAAATGTTAATGTATATTATGTCATTTTGAACATCAAATATATAGATTTTCAGAAAAATATTAGAATTATTATGATAATTTCGTAGTTTTTAAGAAAATAGTGTTTAAAAATTGAAATTTTCTCCTTACGAAAAATAGAACGAATTGACAAAACTACTAATGAAACCACAACTGCTCTAATATAAAATGAACAGTGACAAACTTTCTCAAACACCCATATACACTATTAAGCTTTAATTACAATGAAAGAAGTTGCCATAAGACCAAAAGTCCAATTTTATAAAATTTGGCTCTGAAGGTTCAAACAAAAAAGTATTGTCATTTTCCCCTATAAACTTGTGAGATATTGGATAAAAAGGGGAAATGAACAATGAGCGCTGTCATAAGTGTGTGTTTGAATATCTCAAAATTAGTGGAAGTGATTTAAAATAAAATTAAATACTTCATTCACAAGTTATCAATACACATGTGTGCAAAGTGTAGTTTTATGATATCATGATGTCCGAATAAATATTTTGCATCTAGGACAAGTTAAATAAGGTTACATACGTTATTACAACTATCTAAACCTCCAATACTTAGTAAATGCTAATTACAGAAAAAGTCTAGCAGGATGATATCTATGCTCTGCAGATTAGTGATGTCAAAGCTTTCTTTTATTCATGGTATTAATTTCCTTTTAATTAATTTAACCTTTTCATGATGCCTTAATACGCATTTGTATTTTTAGAAAGTGCTGGTATTTGGAATACTCTGCCTTAGTTGATCAGATCTTAAAATAAAACCAAATAACTCAATATGCAGATTTGTTTGAGTAAATCTAACTAAAATAGTTGATTATAATTATCATTTTGAAAGACATTTGAACAAATGAGTACAAAATTTTAAAATTTTTAATGTATTTTATAATAAAGCATTTGTAATTAATAATATTGATATATTGATGTAAATAATACTATTATTATTAAATTTTACTTTTAATATATTTTGTTTAAATCAGTAACTTGTTGTTTGAAACATTTGAACTTGGCTAACTAAATTAATAACATTTGTAAACACAGTCTTTACTTGGTGAAATTCCATATTAAGGTAAATAATAACTCACATGTAAAATTTCACAAATCAACATATCTTGTGACAGCGGTTTTGCAATTAAGCATCTTCACACAACTATGAACTAAATTTTACAAAATCCAACTTGAGTACCAAAATCTATACTAAGGAAGTGGGGGATGGAATGCAAGGAAGGAGGACTGAGCCAGGAATACCTGAGTAGTTAAATGACTTGACAGGATGTTTGACAATGGGTTTTAACCAAGGAGATGGGTTAAACACTTGTTTATTGAGGTTGGAAGCATGGCAATTGAACAGATCTGTTGATTTCTAAATAATTTAATTTTCTACTTTTTTGTTCAATATGCAAAACTTTGACATTTTCAGTGGGTTCAAAACTATGACCATAATCTAATAAATGGTTAGACTTGCCTTTATCACGTACTAAACATTATTTTTAAAATTTATTACATATTACATCTTAATAATGGTTATTTATTTTAATTAACTTAGGCTATATTTTAAATCTATCTTCCCATAGGCAATGTTTTCAATCTATCCTACTCTTTTGATTCCACTCATACGATTAAATTTTGTTTATTCCCTATATTTATTCATTGGTATAATTTTATTATTAAATACTTTGATTTTATTTAGTTTACCCTTAGGCCTTATTTTGTTATAGTATGATGAACAAAATATGTAATTAACTAAAATTAGGAGACCAACTAAACTTCTTTCTTTGATATAATTAATTAATATGCCCTCTTATTTATTATTATTTTTCAATTGTTAAAATGCTTTTTTACTTAGATAAAGCATTTTTATCTTTTTAATGGTTAATGTTGCATAACGGATTAATCTGTATCTTATATGAGATTAGAGCATTTAAATTGGCTTTTATTTAAATTAATCTGAAATTAGAGTTTAAGCATAAAATGTTTTAGGCTCAAAATATCTATCACAATTTATGTACAATTAATTCTTCTAGTTAAAATAAACCCTTGAATTGCTCAAACAACTTTATCCTTATCCTGTTACCTGTTAATAATATATATAACAATATTCTTATACAATGTTCAAAGTACTGTTAAAATTTAAATAAAAAAATTAATTATAATTAAATAAATACATTTAGTATACTTTTATGGAATTTGGAAAAACTTTTATCATTTTTTTTTGTAAATCCAACTACTTATTCTAATTATTTTTACACAACAAATAATGAATGAATGAATGTTTTTAACCCTCCAACTGATGTATATTAATTTGTCTTAAAAATTCTTCGTTTGTTTAAAAATTAATAAAATATATTATTTGTATACAAAACCTAACTTATAAGACATCATTTTTCTCAGAAAGATGCATAGAATTCATCTATGTAATAAAAAAAAAAAATTTTTTTAAACGGTTTTGGAGTAAGTATGTTACATGTCAAAAAATGAAGTTAACATTTTTCAGAATAACCTGTATCCTCTAAAATCAATAACTTACCACCTTTTTCTAAGATATACAAAAGTTTTGTGTAATATTTGTGAATATATTTAGGGAAAAAAAAATATTAAAAAATTTGTTACATTTTCAAAATAAAAAAAAAATTTATGAAAAAAGGTAAAATGATCATTTTTTTTTCAAAAATTTACCAAAAATAGTAATATCTATTTTATACACAAGTTTTATATATCATTATATTCAGAAAGGTGCATAGAATTTAGGTGTGTAGTGAAAAAAAAGTGTTAGATGTAAAACATTTGGAATTTTTTGGCCAAATACCAAAAAATCAGAGAGTAACGGAGAGAATAATTTCACAGAAATGGTAATCTACACAAATAGATTTTTTGAATTTTTTTAACGATTACTAGAGATTTGTAATATATTTGTGAATATATTTAGGGGGGAAAAAAAATTTGTTACATTTTCAAAATAAAAATAACGATTTCCCCTAAAAAGTGATACTCTGACAAATGAGGTTAGGTTTGACACCTCAACAATTTAGGCGTAATTAGTAACTTTCTAAAGCTAGGCCTAAGACAAAATCACTAGATTTCACTAAAACAATATACTTTACAAAGAATAACACACATATTCACTTGTATAATCAAATAAAACACTCAATATAAGAAAATTTGCATATAGGTTATCAACATACCTCTCTAGGTTATCCCATAAACCAGGGGTTCTCAACCTTTTAGTAACCACGTACCACTTGAAATTTTTAGAGATTTTGACGTTCCACCTTATATTTATATATATTTTTATTTTTATTTATTTATTTATATATAATATATAATTATATATAATTTACATTTGGTCATGTTTAGGAAAATAAACATGCATTCTACAACTGTATGTATGTACATAGAATTTTCTTAGATACAAAATAAAATGTATCATACATTAAAAAAATCTTAAATTAGTTCATTGAACACAGTCATTTAAATTTAAACAGATCCTAATGAGCTCCCTGTTGTTGTTTGTTCTTGACCAAATTTTCTATATCTGGGTCGATTGAACTCAACTTGATTCTTAAGTCCTCTTCAACACTAATGCTGTTTCTGTATTTATTTTTGATGTACAGCAGTTCTGAAAAGCCCGATTCACATAAGTACGAGGTTACAAATGGAAGTAAAAAGATTATTGCTTGCTTGAACACTGATGGATATTCAGTTTTTGTCCCCATCCAAAAGTCTATTAAAGATTTTTCTTTAAACGCATCTTTCATTGAGCTGTCACTTATAAGGTCGATGAAACACTCTTTTGAGTGACTAGGAAATTTCCCTGAAAATGGATTTCTAATCCACTCATATTTAGAAAAATCTTGATTAAAATATTTATCAAAACTCGTTTGAAGGGCTTCCATATGACTAGTGATATGATCAGTCACTTCTGGCTTCAGAGAAATATCATTTTCTTCCAAAAATGATGCAAGAGTAGGGAATGCAGAGAAATCCTTGTCCTGTGCTTGAGAGCGAAACAGAACCAACTTTTTCTTGAAGGATGATATTTTATCGTTGGCAGTGAACACTGTTGTACTCGGCCCTTGAAGTCCCATGTTCAAGATATTAAGCCTATCAAAAATATCAGCCAAATACGCCAATCGTGACAGCCATTCTTCATCATTGAACAAGTGTTTCATGTCATGATTTTGTTCACTTAAAAACCTAAAGACTTCTGACCTCAGTTCAAATAGACGAGTTAGGATCTTGTCTCGTGACAACCATCTAACCTCGGTATGTAGGAGGAGAGTTTGATATTTTGCACCCATATCTTCACACATCAAAGAGAAAAGCCGTGAATTAAGAGCCCTGGCCATAATAAAATTAATGACCTTCACGCTATCCGTTAAAATAGACTTAAGGTTGGCAGGCATACCCTTGGAAGCCAAAGCTTCTCGGTGAATAACGCAGTGAGTACTTTGGCATTCTGGAGCAACTTTTTTTATTCTTGCTCCTAATCCACTGAAATGACCCGACATAGCTTTTGCTCCGTCCGTACACCAACCAACACATTTAGACCATGATATTCCCCCTTTCATAATGTACTCATTTATGACATTAAATATGTCCTCAGCTTTAGTGTTTGATTCAAGAGGTTTGCAAAATAAAAATTCTTCCTTTACTTCACTTTGATAATCAAAACGTATGAATACAAGAAGCTGCGCCATATTTGTTATGTCTGTGTTCTCGTCTACTTGCAGTGCAAAATAATTACATTCGCGCAGTTGAAGTAAAAGCTGTTCTTCAATACTCGAAGACATCTCTACAATTCGCCTCTTTACTGTGTCATTCGACAATGGAATTTTCTCGATTTCCTTTGCTGCCTTTTCGCCTAATACTGCATCGACCATATCCTTAGCGACCGGAAGTAAAAGTGTCTCGCCAATTGTATGAGCCTTACCTTTTTTAGCTATTCTATAACTGGCAAGGTACGACGCTTTGACCAGTTTTTTGTCAATATTTACAAATTTTGTCATGCACTGATTTTCTCTCTTAAACAATTCAGATTTTCTTTGAAAAAATTCAATAGGTTTGTCAACCAAATCGGGATGCTTAGTAGTCTGGTGCCGCTGTAGTAAGGAAGGCTTCATGCTCTGATTTGAAAGTGTTTCTGAACATACAACACATTGTGAAATAGGATTATCGTTATTTTCTGTGCCAGGTTTTACTATAAATCCTAACTGTAAATACGCTGCATCGTACTTACGATTTGGCTGAGGTTTAATCTTCTTTTGACTGTCCTTAGAGGTGGAGGGGTTAGTCAAATATCGCTTCATTATGTCCACTTAAAACTAATGCTGAATTACTACTACAAACTAAAACTTAACTTCACTTCATGGAGCACAATCGAAAAACAGCTAACATTGGCATCAGAATGAAACTACTGGGTGAGAAAGTAACACAAGAGAACGTCACACCAGCTCATGCCACTGTCAAAACAAAACTAACGGGGTGGGATGGTTGTGATGAGTGGCGGGGGTGAGGAGTGGGAGAAGGAATTGAGTCACTCGGGTTGCACATGTCAAACTGCCACTATTCTGTGTAAAACACAGATGGAGGAATTGTATTCTTAACGCGGAAATGTTGCATCGTAACTGTAAATTAATGTTATTCACATTCAACAGTTTTTATTGTTATTATTAATATATGACTGCGTACCACCTGAAATGTCCCCGCGTACCACCGGTTGAGAACCGCCGCCATAAACAATTCACAAACTAGAAATTCACTCAAAAACATAAACTTTAGAAATAAAAACACATATATTGTAACTTGTATACACAATTTATATACAATTTGTATACACAAACCTTCAAAATAATAGAAATTTGTAATCCCAAACAAAGCTCCACGCCCTTTCGATGCCACAAACTCGCCTAATAAGTTTCATGACATGAAAACAGGACATAGAGAATAACTGTACGCTATATGAAGTACTACACAACTTGTAGAATGTAATTTCCTCTTCAACATACTATAAAGTTCAATTACAAAAAATCTAATCAGTAATCGATAATCCTATTTAGTAAACTGCACCGAATGCCAAGTGAATTTCGTTCCGTAAGGTTTCTACTATCGTCAAGTAGAAATATCGTTCGATCTATGAGTTACAGAACAATTTGTAAACTACGATTAGAAAGAGAATCATGTGATCTATAGAACAGTGTTTTGGTCGACTTATTTGACAGAAAAATATATTTGTAATCATATGGGGGAAAATGGCGTCGCTTTTACTAAAAACCGCACAGTTCAAATCTATGATTTTACGCATAAAAAATATGCGAACTTCACCAATTTTTGGAATATTATTTATAATTTTTTTTTTTTTTGCATGATTATGCATCTACGGAACATTCGCTTTCCAACAGTATTTTATTTGTTGCGATAGGACGATTCCAAGTGGGCGTAATGTTGAATTGCAAAACACGTGTTTTCCGGTCGATAAACTATGTCTAAATTGCAAATCGACCCGCTGAGCGGGTCGGTGCCGCTTTTAGGGTTAAAAATCTAAACTTTCAGAAAATAGGATACAACATTTTATTCGTTACCATTTAAGTACAGTTGTGCGATTTTGAATAGTTTTCAGAAAAATAATAATTTAACTCTATCAAACTAAAAACACACATGAAGATTTTTATTATTTTAGCTATGACATAAGGTTACAATTAATTTTGTACCTATACAAGTACAATACAAAATCATAAATGTTAGATGGATCACATTACTTTACAGCTTCATTTCAGTTTATTTTCGAAATGTCCTCCGTTCTCTCTTATGCAGGGCTCTGGCTCTCTTTTGCATTGCTCCAAACAGTTATTTTATGGGTCACCTTTTCCCTAATTTTCTGTTGCACCTTGGATCCTGTTTAGAAGTTCCTCTTCGCTATTTACAGGAGTTGCGTACACTTCAGACTTCATAAATCCACAAACAAAAAAGTCCATGGGATTCAGATCAGGATATCTTGCAAGTCAAGGTACAGAACCTCCTCGGCCTATCCATGTTGAGTAGTTAGCACTCAGCCAATCTTGGACGTATTTTGTAAAGCGAGGAGGTGTATCATCTTGTTGTTAAATAATATCTTGATGGTGCGCAGGGTCAATCACATCAAAAATTTGACGCAAATCGTGTTAAAAAGTCAAGATATATCACTCCATTTAAACTTCTCTGAAAAATGTGAGATCCCAAGAAACGATCGCCAATCACAGCTGCCCAAACTTTTATACCAAATCTTTTTTGAAAGGACATTTCTCTTGCTGCTCTCAGGTTTTCAGTATCCCACATGTGCATGTTGTAGAAGTTGAATACACCTTGTTTTGTAAAAAGAGCTACGTCTGTCCATAAGATTAAAAAAAAGTCATATTGTTCAATATCAGAATTTAGTAGATAACAACAGAAATCTCGTTAAGCAGCATAATTATTACATTTAAGGCCTTGAACTTTTGTGAAATGGTAAGGGTAGAATTTATGTCCGTGTAAAACAGTAAAAACTGCACTTTTACTCACACCAGTTTTGACTGCAAGTTTCTTGCAACTAATCTCCGGGTCTCTCTAACTCGGTCCAGAATTTGCTCTTCAACGTACATATCCAAATCTCCTGCATCCACCTCGCTCCGCTCCTTGTACACAGCTCCACGTTCTACCAAACGCTGATGCAACTGCGTAAACACTTGCGTACTGGGAAAGTGCCAATGAGTTCTCAAATGGTGTACTTTCTTTAGAGCCGCACTCGTGTTTCCATTACAGAAACCATATACAAAATATATTTCCGCATATTTCTAATTTAAAAACGACATCTTCAGATCACTGCCAATAAGTAAAAGACCCAAATCCACAAAAAATACTTTATCCAAACTAAGCATAACATTGGTGTCAGTGTGTGATACCTTATCTCATGATAAAGTAGGCTATAATCAGATATTGAAAAATTCTTTCAGGTATCCTTGCATGATGATTTAACATAATATTCATTACTTAAATTTATTATTATTATTATTAGAGAAAATGAGGATGTCATTGAACTATTTATATTAGTTTAAGTTAAAGTAGAGATATTTTAGGTATCTAAAACCGTTGCTTTTAGCTAGCGCAATTTTAGTCAAACCATGTTTTACACTATTCAAACTCGCATAACTCTACTTAAATTGTAACGAATAAAATGTTGTACCCTGTTTTCTGAAAGTTTATATTTTAAAGGACTTTTTATAGTATTTGCTACTCTCTAGCAATTTTTTAAAGAATTGTGGGTGTAAGGTTTTTCTTTTCTTAAGAAAATGATAACTTCACAGTTCTAATTAATTTAATTAGTGATTCCGTAGATTCAGGCTCATCAAAAGCTCCTTAGTTGAAATTGAATGTACAGTATCAAAATATCCTAGAATTACTACATTTTTGGGTAAATGCACAGTTTCCCACTATGCATTATGGGTATATGAAATATAATTTTTTAAATTGTTTATTTGAGTCTCATTTATCTTGTTCTATCGTCCAAAAAAAATTATACCACCCTGTATATATATTAGGATAATTATATGCATAGATTTTCTAAAATATTTAAATAAATTTAGTAATTTAAAGTATATAATGATAAAATAACAATTATGCAAATATATTGAAATGAATAAATAAGACCCATAGTAATCCTGAGCAAGAGAGGGATCTCAAGAAATTTTGTAATCTTCATAAATAAATAAAAAAATGTCCCTGAAGTCTGTCAAACCATATGATATCATTTTTATTATAAAAGCAATTATTATCCCTGTAATTATTTATTTCCGAATTTAGGGATTTTTTTTTTTTTTTTTTTTTTACCGAAACCATGTTTATGCTGGTCCATTTTCACAATATTTTGAAAAATAATTTGACCGAGTCGCATGAATAAAATTTGTGAATTTCTTTTCTTATAATCCTGATGTTTAGAGTATTAGAGGTTAGAGCTTTTTATTTTACATTCTTTTCTTTCTTTTTTTGTGAGGTGATGATGATCAAGAGGTTTTTCACCTTTAAACAACAGGGGGGTAAAAATGTTATTATCTATAGTTGATTCAATAAAGTTTTAGTGAAAATAATAATTACAGAATCAGCAATATTGAACTGTTGTTGGACTCTAGAACAGTGGTATTTCTAGCTACATAGATGATACCACTAAGAGTATTGTCAATTACTGTACAAACAGTTTACAGTTCTGAACATATGTCACAATGCAAACAACATGTTGAAGTGATCAATATTTAATCATCACAGTTGTGGCAAAAATATTTATATTGTAGTTGGTTTTACACACTTAATTAATTAATTATATAAAGATTATTAGTACAGTATTTTTATAGGATGTGTTGCTTGTACATTAATAAATAATTTACAGATGGTTTTTCTCTCACTTTCTTTTGCTTTGTTCCTTCCACATTAATGAATAATCTGCAGAACTCTTAAACAGTAAAATTATAGATATAAAACAGAAAGTTAAAAACACGAGTCATATCTTGATGATCCATATTTAGAAATCAAAGTTAAAAGCAAAACGTTTTGCTAGAGATTCATTGATTTTCTAAATTTTGTGTTTTATTTGTCTCTTTTACACAAAATAAGTTTTGAAAATTTTCAACTTTTTATAATGTTAGATACAGATGCAATATATATATATATATATATATATATATATATATATATATATATATATATATTTAAGATTTTGTAAAACAGCTGGAACAAATTCCATAATGAAAACATTAAATGAGATTCAATGGCAAATTTGCATTCTTATACATTATGTTGTATCTTTTAACTTTTAAAGCTCGGTGGCTTACATACTCGATTCCAAGGCTCATGACACACGATCCTTTCATTGGCCACGGCACTCATTCCAGTATGCAGTGATCACACATACACGAGCACCCTTGCATGTTTGATTTAAACTATAATTTTAGATATACTATATTGTCACATTGAAGACTTAGGTGGTAATATTCGAAATCTTTGTAAATTTATATATATATATATATTTTTTTTATAAGTTAGATGGAATACTGCAGCTTAATTATATTCATTATTGTCTCCTTGTTGTATATTTGTCAGATGTTCTTTATAAATTTGAATAGGTATCAATCAGCAAATCGGCATTGGCGAAATAAATTAATATTTGATTAAAGTGATATGTTTCTCAGTGTCTTTTTGTGCTATGTAACTATATGCCTAATTGTGTGATTCATTATGCAAAAGTACTAGTATCTATAAAAACACCAATGGAAAATTATAAAATAATTAAATTTTTGTATATTTAAAGCCAATTTCAATTTTATTGTGTAGTTTTTATTCTTAAAACTTGTGGATGTGGGGGGGGGGATCAGGTTTGTGTGTCTACAAAAAAAACGGGACTTAGAGTGTTAATTATTTGTTGTAATAAAAACATATAGTTAGGTCCATGGTATATAAAACAATAAAAGAATATTCATTGCCCTTATTTAAATAGTTAAATATCTGATACCTGCATAGGGTGTATTTAAAAATTGTTTTCAACACATTTTTAATGAATAAACTACAGAGAGTGAAATCAGATATAGAAGCACTACGTAGGGAGTGTTTTTGTATTTTACCAAAAGCTAGCTTGACACTTTTAAGAAAAACTGTTATTTTGTATCAAGTGCATAAGTTAGTTAATAATTTACCAAATTATGTAAACTCTTACTAAAGAATTAAATTGAGGTTATTTTAAATTTAAGATATTAAAGAACTTTTCCATCTTGTTATTTATTGTTACACACAAAACAATAATGATAATAATTTTGGATGTTGGAGGTGGGTACTAGCTTAAACTTGGATTGTTTATATTTGATCGATAAGAGGGACAATCTGTCTTCCTCTCTTCAAATAGTTTTACAATGATTGTAAATCCAAATCTGACTAAATATTCTAAATTTATTTAGTTTGTACAAAATATAAGAGAGAGAGAGAACAACTATGTATATTGGTAAAATTATTAAAATTATTGGTTACATGATTTATTAACTAATATAATGCTGTAGATAAGATAACTTGTTTAAAATATATTTATTATTATTAATCTATTTTTATTGATTTATCTAAATTATTAAATCTCTCCCAAGAGGTAAAAAAACAACATTATACAACAAGAAATCATCATAGCAGTGTTTGCGGCCTTTGGTGGAGCATATAATTCGGTATGGTGAATCAAACTAATGGTAAAACTAAAAGACATCCATGTAAATGGAAACATATTCTGGCTCTCAAGATTCCTGGATCAGATAAGGGTTAAGTCAATTTGGCGAATTCTTCTCTAAATACAAACGGACAAAAGTGGATCTACCCCAAGGAGCAGTTATGAGCACAACATTTTCAATATTTACATGAATAATTTCCTGAAAATTACAAGAAATGAAAATGTCAAAATATAAATGTTTGCTGATGACGTTTTCATTTAGATCTCAATCAAGTACAACACCAAGCAACACAAAATTAGAGTAGGTGAAGTATGAATGAAATCCATAAGCCAGTGAGCTTCAGAAAACAACTTGAAGATCAACATCTCTAAAACTGCCTATCAATTCTTCTTGGCACGCCATAAAAATGGCAATTTCAACTTACGAATTAACAACCTAAGCCTTCCAAGTAGTGTACAAAATATTTAGGGGTATACATGGATAATAGACTATCTTGGAAAGATCGTATGGCAAACAGTAAATAGAGTGAATCGAAAACTGATACTCATGAAACATTTTGCTGGAGTTATCTGGGGTTGTACTTAGGATATACTGAACACCATTACAAAACCAGTCTTGCAATATGGTAGTGTGATAATTGTTGCTCCCAACCATTCTACTATTAGAAACAACACAACTAATCAACCCATCTCTGTGGTTGATTAGTGGAGAAAAAACAACTCCAAATACTCACATTAAATCATGTCGAAAGACCTAAACACTACCAATAAATATTCCCAATGAATACTTGAGACAACTAGGTGTCCCACTTTTTCCAGAAAATAAACCAACAGAATACCAAATAGTCAACATCAATCTCTCGTTCATAACTGAAGTAAAAAAGCATAATATACCTACTGTAGTTTTACAACAAATAGCATTTGCAACCATCAATGAAAGAAACTCTCAAGATGAGTACTTGAGGGTATGTACAGACAGATCACTCTTGAGTAGAAAAGGAAATACTGGTGCAGAATACATTATGAACCATATCTTACATTATATCGGAATAGGCGATATAGGATAATAAAAGCCGCTTTAACGGAGAGATAAAAGCAATAACTACAGCACTACGACCACTGTTATTCAAAACATTAGTCTTCTCAAAAGCAGTTTTAAAAAAATTGATTTCAATTTACAATTCAAGCCATCATATCAAACAATCATCAGCCTATAAACCACACAACAATAAAAGAAGCAAAGAACACAGTAAATCTATTTAGGAAACAAGGCGAAACAATAATTCTTCAATGGATCCCTCACATGTAGTGGGAACTGAGCTGGCGACCTGCTTCAAAGAAAGGCACTGCATTGCAGGAGAGAAAAACCTCTCAACATAAAAACAATTAAAAGACTGGTGAAAAACACAAGAAGTGTTTGCCAAGGAAGCCAGCCTTCCATCTATTAGTGAACAGTGGAAAGACATTAGAAACATCTGGAACATAAATAAAAATATATCTAAAAACAAGCAGTAGTGAACTTCATACTCAATACGATTCTCTCGCTGCACACCACCACCATATCAAGATTTACAGATCTCATCACTGCATTATCTGTAAACAATTAGACATAATTATGAACAGAAATCATCTTTTTGTCTGCAATTGATTAAACCCTATTCATCTGGAGTCCAAGAATTGGTTAGAAGAATAAGGAGTTTGGAATGCCAGAGGGCAAATGGAATGAAGCAGAGATCAGCTAGAAAACAATAATATGATATTTATTATTACTTTTAATTTTCTATGAATTTAATTGTAGTAGCAACTTGTTTTGTTTATTTTTATTGTGTTTATTTGAAATAAATAAAACAGTTGTAATGTAATAATAGTACAGCTTATATTTTATAATAATTATAAAATAGGAGGAAATAAAATTTACTGTATTTTGTTGAATTTGGTTTATTTTTATTATTTGTTGGTTATTCATCATACAAACCAAATTCATTAGACCATCTACTTTTTATTTTTCAGATATTTTTACGAGAACTCATATCCAATGCTTCAGATGCCTTAGACAAGATTAGACTTTTATCTCTGACTGATCCTAATGTTTTGTCTTCAACACAGGAATTTTCTATTAAAATACAAGTAAGTTAACTGTCAGTAACTAAGAAAGAGATGAGTGGTTTTCAATATTTCCGTTCGGATATAAATTTTACAATTGTGAGTTGCATCACTCATCATTAATTAAAAACTATTTTTGAATTCTGGTGTGATTTAAATTCTAACCTATCAACCCTTCTGTTTGTGTACAAGTCCAACTATTATTTATGCACATCTTAATCCAATAAAAAAATAATTTTATAATCAAATATTTACTCTGAAAATTAATGCAATACAGATTGTTTTATAATTATGTACTAGTGTTGCTATCTGTCTATCCCTTTAGATTCTTTTATTTATAGCTGTTTACATAGTCACTAATAAGAAATATACAAATTAGGCTACTGTATTCCATCACAGTGTTCAACTGGTAAATATTTATTATCACTCGTTTACCTTGGTTTGAACTCAACGTACAGGTTAGGATTAAACAATTCATTTAATGCTGAATTAATCTTGTCATTTAACAGATTTCCTTGCTCATTTTTGTTTGTCTTGTAAATTTCAGTTGCCCCAAAAAAAATCCTGGCTTTGTCTTGTTTGTCTAGCAAACCTAAAATTAATTTTCATAATATTTCTTGTGGCATGGTCTATAATTAAGAATTTATACAACATTACCTCCATATGTTTTACAAGGGTTTTCATTTTCTTTTAAACATATGGTAGAGACTATTATTTAACTCAGTTCTAACTCCATTTTTATTTGAAATTTTCCTGTATGTATGTTCAATTCTGTCATATTGTACCAATAAGAATTTATCATTTTTCCCATTTTAGAAGATCTGTTCCTCAAACATTTGTTAGCAATGAATAGATCATATACATTCATATTATGCTGAATTATATAATATTTTTCCTGGAAATAACTGCAATCATTGATACCCATCTTAGTACATATACTATGATGATAATGCAATCAGTGATGGTTTGACGATTTTTCACTTAGGAGGTTAAAGCTTATTTTGTGCAGCTTTTAAATTCTGTAAAAAATTTTTACCCGATATAAATAATAAGGTAGTTATTACTAATAATCAGTTGAAGGTGTGTATGTTTAAAATATTCCAATTATAATTTTATAATTAAATAACTAACGTATATATTGTAAACAAATTAACCCACGAGTGATTCACACTGTAGATTGTAACCATCATAACATTTGAACAACTTCGTTATTGAAATCATCTGCTACTCCTTAACATATTGTCATAGATTTTCACTAAATTTGGTCCTAGCAATTTTGTAAGCCAGAAAAATCTGATTTTTTTCCTGATCAAATTTCACCTATTTCATGATCTAACGTTAGCAATTTTTGCTCATTTTTAACAAGATTTATTATCACAAACTTTATTTTCATATGATTATTATTTCAATGGATAAAGTTTGCTTTTAAAAACTAACTTCTGAAAATCCTTTCCGATATATTTTGTTTTGTATTTTTTTCGAAATTGGTACAAAAATTGAATTTACATAATATGTCCAACATCAGTTCTGTAGAAAATGAATTGGCAATTTATTTTTGATTTATCTTGTTTTATATAAAACAGTTATTTTTGCCTACATTAAGGATAGCCATTCTTTATAAATATTCATAAATTTCTTGATTATCGATATTATAAGGAATATGTGTTTTTTTTTTGTTTTTTTTACAAAGATTCAATGAAAATCAATGCAAATTAGAGAAATAATAGCCTTTAGTCATAAGTTGTCATGACCTTATTTCGAAATCTGTTTACATGTTTTCTTTTCTTTTCTTTTTTTTTTTTAGTGTTATACTTTCCAAATTCACGCATGAACATGCAAGGTCGGCAGATATCCGGTCACTAGATGTGTCCCTAAATAAGCAAAATAAAAGGAATGATTAATTTGATCTATTTATCTGTGACACTTTCAAGTGAAAAATACGCCTGAATTGGATGAAATTAACTTATAAAATAACCCAACAAGAGGGATGCTTTAATAACATTTAACGGGAGTTAACAATTGCCTGATAACAACACTACTGTGCATATGTATGCTTTCTCTCCTCGCAATCCACTCACCTTTTTCCGCACTTGGGCAATATCGTTGATATTAACTATATACCGACATAATTATTAATCTTTGTTTCTAGTTTTATAATAAATCAAACTATTTTCTTTTATTAATATAAAAAAATAATTTGCACATTAAAAATTTTGTCATAGTTTGTAATCATTTTTAAGTGCCTACACACTCAATCAGTACTGTTTTCAGATATCAGAAAAGCTCAAACCTACACTGTAGGTATAATATTTAATCCTTCCCCTCCTTCTACACATATAAAGCTGGCTTGCACTACTAAGAGAATAGAACAAAACAAATTTCTCTTCCCATTTTCTTCTTAGAAAGAAGTAGGCGTAGCTGACATTCTTTGTTTATCTCTAAATATTACAAGACAACTATGCAATGTCTGTAGAGTGTTTTTGTTATTATTCGTATGATTTGTCAAATTGATATAAATACATGATGATGAGGTAAATTTTGATTTATATTAACAAATATTGTCATAAATCTTATATGAATAAAACATTCGGTAAATTGTAAATTTGCGAATTGGATAAAATAAAAGGCTACAGAACATAATATGTACTTTTTCAAATCTCCCGAGAAAGCTCAATAGATTAAAAAAGGGTATGTTTATTGATTTGTAAAAGTGTGCAAGCAAGAATTTTTGAATTCGAGCCGAGCCTTGGGCAAATCGAGGTCGAGCCTTTTAACAAGCTCAAACTATAATCGAGCATTTTAATAAGCTAGAGCTTTAATCGAACATTTTAAAAAGCTTGAGCTTTTATTGAACTTTTTAACAAGTTCAAGCTGTTATGGAGTTTGATTTTTTTTTTTGAATTTACTCTAAGAGGTTAAGTAGAAGAGAGGACCGTATGGTCCTGACTTCACCTAAAAAAAATACTATTATTATTATAAATATCTTTTGTTTTGAAATAGGCAATAAGTACAAGGCACTGTGGAAGGAAAGGCATGGTAGGAAATTTACAGGAAATGGACACTCGATCCAACAAAAGGAATACAAACTTCCTTTGCGATAAATCTAAATTACAAATCCTTTTCGTTCACGTGACTCTTTTTTTAATTACATATTTTATTACATACAAATAATTTTGGATTTGTTGTAAAAGAAAATTCAGTTCGGGTCAAATAGTAATAACAAAACAAATTGATAGTTTTTTGTGATTGGTTAATTTTATAAACTGCATTGGAGAATAAAAATGCTGATGTTAAAAACTGATATTCGAGTTCTCACCAACCTTTTCTTCCCTCATTACTCATATTATTGAGATGGAAAGATTCTAATTCCAATAATAATCCTCAAATTTCAAATCCTGAAACACTGGCACCCTTGGCCTATATTAATGAAAACGTAAGATTTTAACTTGAATAATTTATAAATAAAAGTTAATCGAAAAAATGACAGTTTTGAAATTACAAGTCAAAATGTATTAATAAATCATGGCCACCATTTTATAGGTGTCTGATAAGACGCCCCTAGCTATACCGATCAAATTTTGATGAAATGTACATGGTAAATTTTGGTGGGATCTGTTTTAGCCCACATTTTTTTAAAAAACAAATTTTTAAAAAACCCTCAGAATACTTAATTTATTTTATAAGGATTGTTAAACATGCTAAGCCTTTCCTATTAATATAGCGTGCTTTTTTTCTTATTTTATATATTTTAATTAAAAGTTTCTACAATTACCAGTATGCCTCATTAATTTGTGATATAGAAATAATGAAGTAAACATTGAAAACCAGTTACTAATGTAGATCAAAAATGAACTGTTTAAGTATAAATTATTACTGAAATTTAATAACAAATTAAATATTATTCTTTACTTAAATATGTAAAATAATAATAATTATTATTATCTATATTTTTGTAATGTACTTGAATTAGTGTGAGTAAAAGTGAGTTTTTTATTTAAGAGGCCAAATTAGCATAATTTCAATATACTTTTATCTAGCTTATATAAAAGACATTATTAATATTATTTAGTTTTCACAATACAAACATAAATTTAAAAAAAAAAAAAACTATCCTTGTAATATTTAACATAGCACTAAATAATGTTTGCTATACAGACAGTAATGTGGAAGGGACCGAGTATAATAAGGATCGTCTGGGGACAAAATAGGCCAAGAGGATATTGATTGAACAAAATAAAGCTACAAGTGTTATCAGACCTGTCTATCACAGGTCTCCCCTTCCATTTCATTTACAACTACATAAAAACAAACGTGTTTGGTTTCTATATTGTCTGTTATGTTAATAATTACATTTGTAAATAGCGTTTTTGTAATAACTAAATAAAAATTGTCTTAATATTTGTTAAACATTTTAAACGATTTCTCTTTTCTTTTCACATAGTCTATATATGTAGTCCGAAACATAGTCTCTTGTCTTATATACATATTAAAAATAAGCAACACGGTCATGTATTGTGTAGCTATACAAATTATTTGTAGGGTGATGTATCTGTTTCTTAATGTAACCCTATGTATTTATGGTGGTTTGATGCATTGTTAACAGGCAGACAAAGAAGACAAAACATTGCACATTACAGATACTGGTATAGGTATGACTCGCAATGACTTGGTTAACAATCTAGGCACTATAGCCAAGTCTGGAACTGCAGAATTTCTTAGCAAAATGCAGGAACAAGGATCTTCTCAAGATATGAATGATATGATTGGACAGTTTGGAGTTGGTTTCTACTCGTCTTTCTTAGGTAAATTTACTTATGTATCATATAATTGGTTGCTTTTATTAATTGTATAGGTTCAGGAGCAGCTCCAAAAATTATAAACACACACACACAAACACAAACAAAACACAACACAAGTTCTGAACTATTTTATAAACACTGTTCACTTTCTCAGTTTTTACAAAATATTTCAAAACGTTAATGTTCTCCAATCCATACAAAATCTAAACTATTAGGCTTTTGTGTCCTATTAAACTCTAATTTATTTTAAGTAATAACAAAAATATTTACTCTCTTTTTTTGTATTTCTAAATCTTATATTTTTAGATGTAAATTTAACTATTGTTACATAATTTTATATTTATTCAAATATGATACCTGCAGATTTTAATTGGTTCATGCTTTGTTTAATTCATCAATATCTACTATGAGCTACATTTATTTTCCTACTTACAGGTCTATTGTTTAAGTTTGTTGGTGCTCCATTTTACAGTACTACACTCCACAATAGCAAGTTTTTAACTGGTACTACTATAGTAGTAGTGTTTTTGATGTAATTATTTGTGTAATAGATGTTTTAAGCAAATTGAATTATGACACATACAATGATTTTAGTTCAACTAAATATACTTGACAGATATCATTATCATCCTATGTATGTATGTTAATTTTATTAATTTTGAAAATCAGTTTTGTTTTCTTATTAACAATTAACCAACAGTAGTTCAATATATCTGGTTTTCTTCGAAATCTTACTGTAAAAAAATCCTTAAATTTTTTTTGTTTATCGATTTAAGAAGTCCAACAAAGAGATAAAAAATGAACTTTGCATTAACATTGTACAAATTTTATCACTCACCCATCTTCTAAAACAAATAAAACAATCAAAACTATTCATCACCAGAAATATCAGTTACATTGTTGGCAGTCAAAAACTGAGTGTGCATTATTTTGGAAAAAATATTTAATATTTAAACAGGACCTAAGCTTGCTTCACTTGTGTTCCTCAGTGTAGTCTTATTTGATTAAAAACTACCTTTTAATGGTGGCGATCAAGGTTAATGCTTGATTGTATATCAATTATGCCTGAACAGTCATATATTTTAACTTGTAATTTTGGACACACGTTTTGATCATTAATCTCCACATTTCACTAAAATTTGAACAAAATTGGTAGAGCTGCTGATTTCGATAAGCATGTAGCAGCCGATTTTTGTTTTGTCAACTGGATTTTTAAACGGATAGCGATCAATCCTTAGAGGCTACACTTGAGCAGAATTTGATCAAAATTTTGAGTGAAACATAATTTAACTTTTTTCTTAAGGCAGCTGTTATCCCCAGTTTAAGTTACCGAAATATGGGTGGGAAACGCCCTGAGACATGGCGAAAATTTGCTCACATACCTAATTCGAATAAAATTGGTCCACGAATTGTATCTGTACATCATTGCACAGACTACAGATAGACATCATTCCAAGAAACACTTTTTTCACATTTTGTAACCACACCGAAAAGAAAATGAGTCTGGTTCGGTTTGGTTACTACTTCGTAGAATGTAATCTATTTAATAAACTATGACAGCTAGGGTAATTTGGAATATGTAGTTCGAAAGAGAAAGAAAAATACTATAAAATATTGTCAACTTGTGGTATTTGGAAAAGAATTACCATTTACAAAAATTATATGATCAATGAGTTCAGATTTTCTTATATTACGAAAAACCTCTAAGTTTTTTTTTGATTCTTAGTGGACGAAATATTGAATTGCAAAAAACGTGTTTTTGTGTCATTATCGACACCGCAAGTCGCTCATCGACACTTTTGTGTTGAAGACGCGGATTGAGGGTTAAAAAACTTTCTCTTGTGCCAAAGCTACTATCATGATCTTTTGCTGGTAAATTGAGTACTGTGTTGCAAAAAAAGTGGGACACTTTTAACGTTTATAATGTTTAAGTGATACAATGTTGTAACATTAACTGTTAAGCAATATTTATTTATTCTTATCATTATAAAAAATGATTTAGACCTTATTGGTTTAAAATTAAAGCGGGGATTGAATAATTAAAGTGGATTTTGATAATTTTATTGATAATTCAAAAATTTGGTTTACTTTATCAGCCAACCAAATTAAAGAAAAGGACATCATTTTCCATTTCATTCCAGTTTCAAAAATGCCTTTGTCAGAGACTGATTGTGCAAGTGTTATTGCCTTGATAGAAAGTGGTTTCAATACAGGAGGTGGAAAATCTTACTGGGATAGTAAGATCCATCATCCGCAGAGCTGTTATCCATTTTAGACTTACTAGTAGCTATGGTCGAAGGCCAGGATCAGGTCGGCCTAGGGCAACAAAGGCAAGGGATAACTGTCATGTTATTTCCTTAAGTTTGCACAACCGTTTTTGAACATGTGTTGAACTCCATAATTCTCTTAGAATGGTTCGAGGAGTCAATGTAAGTACCACCACAGTTAGGAAAAGGTTGCTACAACAACGTCTAATATGTTATCGCCCAGCTTTATGTCCCAGATTGTCTGTGCATCACTGACAACCCCAACTTCAGTTTGACAGAATTCACTTCAACTGAACTTTTGCTCAATGGAACCCTGTATTAAGGTTATATGAATCCAGATTCAGCATGTGATCACCAGATTGACATGACTGTGTGTGGGGACGCAGAGGAGAGAGATATGCACAAAGTGTCATGTCTCTGAGAGACAGTTTTAATGGACGTTCAGTCATGGTATATGGGATGGTATATCCTGAAAAGTTCATACAGAGCTTGTTGTTTTTGATAGAGGCTCTGTGAATGCTCTCTAATATGTGGAAAAAGTCTTATCACAACATGTATTGATTTTTGCTGGATTTGCAGGCCAGGACTTCATTTTAAAGCATGACAGCTCTCACCCACACACAATGCTAGGATTGTGACAAATTACCTATATGAGGTGTGCATTACTGTTATGGATTGGCCAGTACATAGTCCAGATCTTAATCTACTCGAACATACCTTGGATCACATTGGAAGATCAATTAGAGACTGCGGAGGAGAGTTCAGACCTTACAACAACTCTGACAAGCTCTTCGGGAGGAATAGGATAATTTGGACCAAGAGTTCATCGGTAATGTGATAGACAACATGCCTCGGAAACTCCAGGCAGTCATTGCAGCAAGAGGAGGAAATAGCTGATACTAAGAGATATTCCACATCTTGAAAAATTACAATTTTATGATGTTTGGTTTATTTAATCAGTTTGTTGTTTTCCATTTTTCTTATTAATAAGTTAAAATTTTGTAAGAGGTTCATAAGTTTATAAGACATTCATTATTTTCCCGAATTTTATTCAATTCTACGAGTTACTTTCAATAAAACGTACCTCAGTAAATCGTATAAACCCTTTTTTTATTTTACAAAAACCAAATGTCCCACTTTTTTTGCAA
Source organism: Aphrophora alni (assembly GCA_963513935.1). NCBI lineage: Eukaryota > Metazoa > Arthropoda > Insecta > Hemiptera > Aphrophoridae > Aphrophora > Aphrophora alni. The sequence goes on from OY740766.1 coordinate 101,282,994, forward strand.
CATAGTGTAGTTGTTAATATTAGCAACACAGTTCCTCTGTAATAGGTAAAAGATAATCGTGTAACTGAAATTTAATTAAAACAGGGGAAAATTATGTTAGGTAAGGTTTAATATTCAAATCCTAATCAATTATATGATTTATTGAAAAAAGTCGCATAGTTCCCATGCAGGCCTACCATGGTTATTCATACTTGGTTATTTTATTAAAAGTAATACTGCTGATGCTAGACATCCCTCCAGTTGAGTTACTTGTCTTTTGGTTAATTTCTTAGTAGACTGCTAAATTATAATTTACAGGTGTATATGCGATTTGAGGTAAGGAGAACCAAAAGATATAACACTTTTACCATGTTTATGATCGTATGTGACCCGGCTTCTAGTTATGCCTCATTTCATTGGGCACAAACCTGTTAGACCTATTAAATAGAATCTGAAAACGGGTGTTATTTTCTTGTTGATATAATTCCAAAAACTGGCAGTAGATTGATTGCCAATAGAAAATTTAATTTATAATATTCATTTAACTTTAATAAAAAATGACAGAATCGATTATAAGATAGACAAACATATTTTTTTAATTTTCCTGTTAAAAAAAAAAAAAAAAATAGAAGAAAACTAATAAAATATACAAAATAAAATATTTAAAAAACAATCAATACGATTGTTTCTAGTTTGACAATAATTAAATATTTCAGATCGTGAAAAAAATTTAAAGAATCTTACTCCGAAATTGGGTGGGGGGCGGAATCGCTTTTCTTTTATCAATCAGTGGCGTTCATCAAAATCCAAACATTTTTGCATTAAATTTTTTTTAAATAGAAAAAAACTAATAAAATATGATAAAATAAAACCCGCAACAAAATATTAAAAAACATATCAAGTCAACATGTTTCCAGTTTGACAAACTGAATTATTTCCGATTGTGAAATAAATTAAAATCATATTCCACTGATCATGAAAGCAATTCTGTTTTCTTTAGTCAAAGAGTATTATCAAATAAAAGCCAAGCAGTTAACACTCATTATACTATAAAAGATAAGTACTTTATACTACGCATATGCGAGAAAGTAATGTGTTTAAATGACAAGTATTTTGAGGTGAGAAAATTACCCAATGTACTGTCATAGCGGAATTAGTTTAATAATAAAATAAATACAGCATATGTATATGTTCTGTCATAGGCCTGATACATTTGAACTTTTTCTTTGATAGAATTAATTCATCAAGTTAAGTTTCGATTTTATTTATATACACATCGAAAACCACTTTCACATCCTTTTTATTATGTATTTTATCTGTTCAATTGTTAGAATAAATATTTTTTTCAAGAAAAAATATATGTATTTTCTTCAATAAATTAACCTTATAATATCGGTTTTTTAAATAGATTTAAAAAAAAGTTTAAATACTGATTCAAATTTTGTGTACTCATACACGCGGATGTTTATTTTAACTAAGTACACAATAGCCAGGAAAACTTTATCTGTGTTTTTCTGCTTTATCTGTGCAAGTAGAAGACAGTGCAACAACAAACCTTACTGCCTCTGAGTGTATAACTGGAGTAAAAAAGGGGCTTATCTGGAAATATTGATATTATCATTGTTCCTTTCATTCTCCACTTTAGTTCCAAGTAATGCTACATTCAGAAATAATAAACAAATAAGAAATTTTAAAATGATATAAAAATATCTGCTTATAGCGATGTAGATGTAGGGAGTTTTAGATTTGTAGAAAGAGGACAATTTTAATCGACTAAAATAAAAGTCTCCAAATTTAGAAGGAAAATAAATTTCGTGTTAGTCTCACAACTTAGGTGGCTGATTTTTCACCTTTGTAAAATAACATGACCATATGCATTTTTCTTGCTTATATCTACGTAGTATAAAGAACTATATATTTTTACTTGTTAGTATAATGATCATGCGTATAGTATCTTAGTTACTATTGAATCAACAATTCATTTTTTTGAAAACTGTTAGTGAACTCGATAATTGTTAATCAAGTTATAACAATAAATAATAATAAAACTGAAAACAAGCAAATGTTACCGAGTCTACCAACCGATCAAAAGATAACGCATTATGCATGAATAGGTTGAACTTGGTAGGCTTATTAAACTGTAAATGAATAATAGTTGTGACTTTTTCCTTTCAAAGTTTTGTTATGTATCAAGTCCATAGGAAATGACATCTGTTGATCATTGTGCAGGCCTAAACTGCCTGCATCTTTTTCCAGGAAAAAAATAACAATGGTTCGACTTGGACTTTGGTCTAGGATCTTTGTTATTGCTTAGCTTGGTCGTTTCAACGGCTTTTACGTTCTCTTATTACATTCTACAAATTTTATAAATTATATTCCAAAAAAAGATCCGTTTTGATTCGAAAATTTTGACGTTTCACCGACCCCTAGTTAAAATATTGTGAATTATTTAATTATGGTTTGTTTTGTTATTTTTATTCTATGATGTACTTAATTTTTTAGTTGCGGACCGAGTAATAGTAACAACGAAGCACAATGATGATAAACAATACATTTGGGAATCAGATGCTGGCAGCTTCCAGATTTCTGAAGATCCACGTGGAAACACCTTATTACGAGGATCACAAATTAGGTAATTCACTTATTCTTAAATGATAGGTAAATGGTTAGATAAATGTGGAACTATTCTTATCGTAGGATAAGCCTGAGGGTGATGACTAAAGATCACAAAATAAATCCACTTATCATGTGTGAATGTTGAAAAATATTTCAATATCTCAAACATACAAATAACATCAACATTTTTATTTATGAATATAATTTTTTGTTTGCTTTATGTTTCTTAGGATGCTGAGTTTTAGATCAATTCAAAGCCAAAGGTCTTTGAGATAGAGTATCTGAGATAGTATTCCCAAAGTGTAAATATCTGACCATTTTAAAGAAAACCCATCTTTTCAAAAACTGTATTCCTAATTTTCAAATAATGTTATTATTTTATACGTTTAAGATCCAATTTTTTAGTAACTTCAACCAAACTCGCTTTCTCACTTAAAATTCACAGCCCAGACTAACTATTCATGATGAATACAAAATGAAAATACATCTCACTTGTAGATTTTATTAAACAGACCTAAGTTATGAGTGGTGAAGTATGTTGGCGAAGCAATGTTTTATTATTAATAATAATATTATTACATAACGTATATTATTATATCTTTGTTTACAGTTTAAAATTAAAAGAAGAAGCCAGCGATTACTTGGAGGTAGAGACCTTGAGGAAATTGATTCAAAAGTATTCTCAGTTTATCAACTTCCCCATATACTTGTGGTCTAGCAAAGTAAGTTCATTTATAGCATAAAATAAAATATTTAGTTTATTCTTTGAATATTATTTTTTTAATAAAAAATTATATAGACTGTTACAGAAGAAATACCACTTGATGATGCTGAAGAAACACCAGCTGATCAAGAACAATCTAAAGATGAGGAAGCTGATGTCGAGGAAGAAGAGCCGAAAAAAGAAGATGACAAACCAAAGACAAAGAAAGTAGATAAGACTGTATGGGATTGGGAAAAGATAAATGATAGCAAACCCATTTGGACAAGGAAGTGAGTTGAAAAATTTATCTGGTAATTCTAACCTGTCATTGATTTTAAGTTTTTTTGTTATGTATCAATATTATTACTCTGGAAATTAAATAATTCAATTGCAATTTAAGTGTAAAGATTTAATTTGTGATATCTCTTGAAAAGTATATTTACATTTTCCAATAACAGATTTATGTAACTAAGCTTAGTCATTTTTCAGTAAATATATGTCTATAATTTTTCTTATATATATATATGGGTTTTTCTTATTTCATCAGTTCATGTTATATCGAGCTTTCGGTGTAGTTTTATAATATCAGTTTGGCTCGTAAAAGCAAAACCTGCTTGGAAAACTGTATTGAAAATCATATCGAATTGAGTCGAGCTCGAATAATCGAGCCTGGCTCGAAAAATTGAGAGCTCCATAATCTTAGGGTGTTGATACTCGAGCTGAGCCTCCTGCTCAGCTTAAAATTTTGAGGGCTTGCACATCCCTAGTGGCTGACCACCCAGATCCTATATGCACGATTATAAGTCTGGAAGAGGCATTTTCCACTGTCAGAATCCTATCTACGTTCCATAAAGTTTGAACCCTTTTTTTTTTTTCATAATTTTATGTTCATAGTAATCTATATTTGTAAAGTTTTCCTTTTATTAATACAGTGGTTGGCACATCCAAATCTTATATGCACGACTGAGGCATTTTATACTGTCAGAATTCTATCTACATTTTTATTTTGCCAACATTAAGTTGCTTTCAATTCCAGTTTCATCAAGGAACAATATTTCTCTTCCCTCAGCCTAGCTTTTCTTAATTGACTGCAGATAATGAAATAACCAGTTTACAGTATCAGGCCCTCTCAACTAAAATATTTCTTTGGTTTATACTTTTCCACATAAACCCCAAACACTTTAGCACATACTTTACCGATCTTTCACTCCAAGTGAAGTTTTATCTTTTCTTTAAGGCGAAAAACCATTTCGGTCATTATCGCCTTTTTTTTATCAACATAAAAACCTTGCATAACGTTAAGCATATCTCGTCAGTCAAAGTCATCCACTACACAGTTTTTTTTTCTTTCCGGCCTTTTCCAGTGTTTACCTGGAGTAACCAAACGTTCATTTGGATTATTTCTATTTTTTTATTTTATTATTATTTTTTTTTTCACTTAACACACTGAAATTCTGCAGTATTTAGCAGTTCTTTTTGTGGCTTGCTTTTGGTTGACAATTTATATGAAACTAGTTTGAAATCAAAAAGTTCCAAAAAGATATACCTTTTTTCTAGGGGTGGGTCGATACCAGGTTTTTTTCGATTCTCGGTACCGATACGATACCTTAAAATCGATTCCCGATTCTCGATACTATACCCCCCGTCCACCTTCTTTTCTCTTTAAATAATTAAAGTGTTTATATTATAATTATAACGTAGATGGCCCAATGTTTTACTGCATGTCATACTTTTGATATGCGTGCCTTAGTTTTCAGGAACAAAATTAAATAACAAATGTTTCAACAAATAAATAACACATTTAATTCATACTCAAGGTTAGACTTTTTACAAATTTAAAGTTTATTTAAATTTCTACAAATAAGCTGACAGTATATGCAATAGGCCTATAACATATTATTTTTAAAGAAAGGGGAAAAAAACATTAATTATAATCAAATAGAAGGGTTATATTTTTTAAAAACAAGTTAGAGAATAAAGGGTAATTGTTTACTATTTTACTGTCACTTTTTTTTTTATACATAAAAATATCAGTAAAAGGCATTATAAACATGTAAGTTTTAGTTTATAAATTTGTAGAGGTCGGTCAGGATTAACAAAAAAAAAAACAGTTTTTTGTAAAAATCGATAGGTTAGGAAAAAGATTTATTAACCCTGTTGGTTTTAAATTAAATAATTTCATGAGTCTATTTTATACATATATATATATAAACAATAACTTTGTGAAAAATAAAAATTTCCAATTATAATAACTGTATCTCAATAAATATATAATGTTAAATAAGAAATATTTATAATGAAATAAAAATAATAACATTACAGTAGAACCCCTCTTAACCGGTCTAGTCGGGACTGACACCCAGGCCGGTTGCCCGTTTGGCCGGTTAATCAGAGGTTCCCGTAAAAAATCGGTTTTCGTTCAAAGAAAGCTTATTTAATCAGGTAGCGCTAAGGATTATGCAATTAAGATGTTATTGCAATTCATTTTTTTGTACACAAATGTATCGTATATATCATGTTATGTATATTATACATCAAACATGAAAAAATTAAACACTACAAAGCTCTTTTACAGATTCCCCTCTGTCAAGTCTTTTGACGCATTTAACCGCGTCTCAAATGAAACCCAACACACGCTTTTTTCGTAACTCACTCATTTTTTATTTACTGTAATATAATATACCAGTCAAAGACAAGAAGAAAACTGAAAAGAAATGTTATATTTTCCATAATGTATACTAAAATGATTCGTGGAAAAAAAGCGGCACATCAAACGTTTTTGTGGGTGTATGTCTGCTATACCGACGGGTGCCAATGCCGCGGTGTTTTTACGGCGCCGACAATGGGATACCGCTATCGACAAAGTCGTTTGATATCGCCGCCACTTTGATACCACGGTGTTTTTACGCTGCCGACAATGTGATACCGCTATTGACAAAGTCGTTTGATATCGCCGCCGCTTTGGTGTTTCAATTACAATTTATTTTCGGAAACTCTCATCCAACCAGTACACTACGATATAGGCCGGTTAATCCGAGGACCAGTTAATCCGAGGCCGGTTAACAGAGGTCGTACTGTACTTAAAAAACAATATAGCTAAGTCTGGACATTTATAAACTAATATTTACACAAACACTACACACTACACTAACTTTATAAATAGAAACAATAGATTGTTAAATGATTAATAACTCCTTACTTATTTATTAATTGGAAACAGGATCTTATTATTAACACTAAAACAAGATTTAAGTCATTGACTGCTAGTGCTCACACAGCAATGAAATGGAATGAATTAATGCATTAACACATTAAACCCTATGGGCGCTAACAGGGCTTATATGCATAAATACTGGGCATTTTTGCATTAATACAAAAAATTATTACTTTATTAGTTTTAATCAAAACACCACAAACCATACATAAAGAGGAAATCAAGAGCTTTAAGAAAATATAATATGTTATAGGGTAATTGGAATTTTAAAAATAATAAAAAATTAAAAAATAGCTACATTACTATTATGCTAACCTAGGCCTAGGCCTAACACTATCTTCATAAACTTGACCATTATTATCACCAGATTCATTTGGCCTATGAGAAAACTTTACTTTCTTATTACTTTGACCATTTTGTGTATGACTAGATATATTATTGCTGGTTGAAGGACCTAAATTGTTGTATTCTTCCTCACTAACCTAAAAGTTGGTATCCTCAAAGTTTGGTGGGTCGGCAAACAGACGGTCAACAAATTCATTATCAGAGCCAGCATCGTATACAGGATCACTTATTCTTTCATACTGGACCACAGAAGATGGTTACGATTGTCATTGTCATCAAAACTAAGATTATAAATATTATAATCACCGTCATCTACCATCAGAGTTTGACAACTCGGAACGAATCATTCGAAGTGTGTGTCTGTCTAAATAATCACTCATTTTCACAGTTCATTACACTATACTACACTAAATGGCTAAAACGACAAATAAAAATATTACTTTAGAAACAATAAACACATTTATTAGCGTACAAATCACATAGAAAGCTCACTAGCAGAACGTAAACAATGATGCGGTAAACACAGCATAGACGGCTGAGCTCGACTCGACAGCTGACATCGTGCTAATGCGCTATTCGTCTGAATAATATTTTCTTATGACTAAAGAGCTGACCATAGAGTAAAAACTGCTAATTTACTGTAAGAATATGAATTGAAGAGCATTATTATACATCAAAAGATATTATTACGTTAAAAATAACGATGTACCGAATTAAATAGCGATACCCGATATATACTCGGGCTTCGTTTACAACGGCATTTGTGGTACCCCGACCTATACTCGGGCATATGGTTCAATGTGTTAATTGTAAAACTCTCATGTAACGCAGTAACGTAACACAAAAACAAAGACATAACAGGGTTATAAGCCTTACACTGTTACAAAAATAACAGGCACGCATGCGCACTTCATAATTTTACAGTTTTCATTTCATTTCTCATACTATCAAGGTCAAGAATAGGTAATGGTTGCATACCGTTCAATCAGTTAAATCTGTTACAAAAATAACAAGGAGACTAGAGAAACATGTTATTTGTGTAACAGATAATTTCTTGGAACACTGTTATTAAAGCTGTTACGATAAATAACGCCCATCTCTTAACTGTGGCGCATTTACTTCGTCGTGTTAATTTAGCAGATAACCAAGTACAGTAACATTACCATATGCATTTTAATTTCAGACGAAAACAAAAAAGCATCTTAAAACCAACGTACTATATTGCATTACGTTATGACAGTTTTTATTAAAACTATCGCGGGGATCAGATAATCCGAACGGCCACAAAAGATTCTGTAGATACTCGACTCTCGAGTAGTATTCCTGGACGATGTCGCACTTAACGTACAACTTGACCATTCCCTGTATTCATTCGTCAAATGATGTAGTTGTTTTAAGAATGTTGGGCGATTCAACTGTATGCTGCATACGAGGAAATATCAAAACTACTTTGCAAATTACAAAAAATCGTAATTTGTAAAGACTAAAATGAGTTGGTTGAATAAATAGTATGGCAAACAAGGCATGTTTATTAAAACCAATAGGCCTAGAGCCTAGTAGATTTTTAGTTGTTTTCACAACTTGAACTGCAAAGTTACGTTAAAAGTCTAAGCCTTAAACAATTTTATTTAGGCAAATCCAATTTTTTATTAATAAACGTTGAAAAATTTGTTTTAAAATTTTTACATTGGCCTGTTTATGTTTTAATTCAATTCCTCTTAAATTGACACCTTGGTACCGACTTTCAACCATCGGTTCTCGATACCGGTACTTTAGCTTAAGAATCGGTGGTATCAGGAATCGGTACCGAGAATCGACCCATCCCTACTTTTTTCAAAGTATTTCTCTGATTAAATACTTCTAATTCTCTATCCAAAGAACAATATTTTTAGCTCTGATTGTCTGACCATAAAAAATGGCTTGTAATGTGTTTGTTATATAGAATCTGTTAAAGTGAAAGTATTATAAATTTGTTGTTTTATATGAACACACACACACGCACACACACACACACACACACATATATATATATATATATATATATATGGATGTTTCCATTCCTGAGATTGTGAAAAGAAAATTGACTTCTAGGTAAATGATACTTATGTAAATTTTAGATTTATAAATTGGCACAGCTTTCTAAAAATTAGTGTAAATTGATTTAGTGCCCAGGTTAATTAATGTTGGTAATAAATTGATAAGGTTAATTGTAAGATAATTTTTCCTCTGGTTTTCCCACACTTTAATGCTGGAGCCATTTTACTATCCATTGTTCTCTTTATTTGTAGGGTGTTAACTAGAATGATGTTATGAGGTAGTAAAAGTGGAAGATAGCCTGTTAAGCTTACTTCTCTTCAGTCTCTTTGCATTATAAGAAATATGATGAAATATTAATAAAAAGCAGATAATATTGAAATCAAAAATTCCTTTATAAGAAAATGTACAACATTAATAACTATATATTTATGTTTGTGCATAATAATAGCATATTTTATAAAATCGTTAAATAAAATAGCTATAATAAAAAAAAAGTTTCAAACTAAACTAATGGCAGACCGCTAATATGTAGTTCCCTGTCCAGTGTTCTTTATTTATTGGTGAATTTGCTATGTATGTGGCTACTGCCGAAAAAGCCCTTCAACTCCTTATGATTAAAGTTCTCTGTGTCAAAAATAGAATGTATTGCTTTTAATCACCGTAGACGTAACAACCAGCCTTTATTCAACTGCTAAAAATCCTTCAACTCCTTATGATTAAAGTTCTCTGTATCAAAACAGAATGTATTGCTTTTAGTCGACGTAGACATAACAACCCGCCTTTATTCAACTGCTAAGTACTTAAGACTTTCTTTGATTTCACATTTATCTAATCTGAAAACACGCTATGATCTTAGTAAGGAACCGATAGGATTTGCATGTTATGTTTTTACTGTGCTGTTATTTGATTGCGGATTGATTATAGCTTTATAGTCTGCTCATCCGGAAGACTATCAGCAAGTAGGAAGCTTGATTCCGTTCATAATTCTGTCCTTCGGCTTGTTTCTGGTGCATTTTGTTCGAGCCCAGTCTTTAGCTTAATCACTGAGACTGGAGTGCCATATCTCACTTGACAAAGACAGCAACTATAAATTATATATATATATAATTTATAGTAATTTATATATTATTAGTCTGTGCTCCAAACCATATCATCCAGCTTATGGCAGTGTTTTTGATAATCCTTTGGTTGAATAATACAAATATCATCAGAATCGCACTGCCACATTTGGCATTAGAACTCTTATAACCCTCAACAATTTGAGACTTGTACTTTCTCCAATGTGTGAATATCCTCCATTTTTATTCTTCTATGGCTTATTCAAATACCAACTTTTTTATTTCTCACTGACCAGATTCATTAAGTACAACATTTCTGATTTATTGTATTATCAGCTTCTTTACAGCTTTGTAACATGTTATGTTGTTGTTTATTAAACTTTATCAAAGTTTACGATTGTTAACTAGTTTTAGTGTTGTTAATGTTGTTCAAATTTTATGTTATTGTTTTTTGTTCTATTTATAGATTTTTAATGTGGTGTAAGGTATCAATCAAGACAATTATGATCACAATGGTTTTAGCTTTTAAACCAAAAAAAAAAATAATAATAATAATAATAATAATATTTGGTAATAATTGATAAATGTAAATGATTTTTATTATTATTTATGAAGGACTGTATTTGAACTCCGTAGAATATATATATATATATATATATATATATATATGTGTGTGTGTGTGTGTGTGTGTGTGTGTGTGTTCATATAAAACAACAAATTTATAATACATTCACTTTAACAGATTCTATATATATTTTAGTTTAGTTTTACTAAGTTGAGGTATATTTAGGTTGATTAAATTTAAATTGTTTGTCAAATAAAAAATTTCATTGATAATTATTATATAATGCAATAATAGATTATAATTAGATAATAATAGCAGCAATGGCTGGTCTTCAAGTTGCTAAGATATTTATTTATTTATGTTTTTGTTTAACAGGCCAGCTGAAATTGAAGAAAGTGAATATGACGAATTTTACAAAGCTTTGACTAAGGACACTACCAAACCATTAGCAAAGGCTCATTTTGTGGCAGAAGGTGAAGTCACTTTTAAATCTCTTTTGTTTATTCCAAGTGCTCAACCAAGTGATTCATTTAATAGATATGCCACTGTAACTGATAACATTAAAGTAAGTATGTTTTTTTATAGATGGTTTGACTTTCTTATTTTTAAGGCTTGAAATTTAAAAATAATAAGTTTATGTTGTAACCTGATGTTAGTAATTGACAATGCGGGAGATTGGCCTTTTTTTTTAGAGAATGTGTATATTAGACTTTTAAGAAGTCTGATTGACAATACACTATGTGTATATTTTAAAATTTCTGCTCAAATATTAATATGAATTTTTTAAATTTTTTACTGCAATGATTATAAGAAGCTAACATATTCTTTACAGTTTTCCCAGTGAATTGAACACACATATTTAGATTTTAAAACAAATTTTCATTACAAGATTCAATTTTAGTATATGTTTGAATATCTCAAGATAAAATGCCAAATTAAATTATATGATATAACATGGTATATCCAGAAAGTATGTTCCGATGGGATATTATGGAAAAACAGATTATATTTCCAAACCACTTTTATTGCTATTTCATATACACACTTTACACTACTTTTCAACATAGTTTCTACCATTGTTGAGGAATTTATCATATAGTGGGACACCAAGTGTTGGTACTTCTCTATCATAGAATGATACTGCCAGCTATGTAAACCATAATATGTTAACAGCTTGTTAACCTCGTTGTCTTTGTGAAACCACCAATCAGCAATAAAGAATTTCAGAAAATTGGAACACATGAAAATCATGGACCCATCTATGTACCATTTAATCATTCATTGGATGTTCTCCATAAGTGTCACAAATTTGACAGTCAATTTCAGCCGTTCAACATACTTCAAAAAATGAATCACATACTGTATTTCACATTTGGTGGACATTTCGATTTTCTTTACGCTCAGTTCAAATGTTTAAAAATGGCATCAGTACCTTGGTGATGAATCAATTATCTTGACACATATCCACAACATTTTGACCACAGTGTTAAAATGACAATATGTAAAAATAGTACTTATTTTCCTGAATATCTCCCATTCATAATTACCTTAACAATTAACACAATTTCTATCAGTATTACTATATATTTTTTTTCAGTTGGGTTTAACACGTTAGCTGCCACCGGCCTATTTTCGAATGTTCGGCGTAATGCCAACTTTTACTGTTAATTATTTTTTGATATTTTTACTTTAATTGTGTTTATAATACACTAATACAACAAGATATACTTTAAACTGTTAAAATAAATTGTTTAAAAATTTGTTACCTATCGGGTCGGCCGTGATGTTGGACATCACCACTTGTCTGAAACGGCGGTATTTTTAGCAGTGGCGGCGATAGCGGGCCCGCGGTTGCGAGAGGGCCCGCGAGCTTTGACCGGGATTTTTTGGGAAATTATACCGGGATTCGGACCCTCGACGGGCCCTGCCACACGGCCCCACCCCTATCATAACAATATTTTTATGAGTATTGTCAAGAAATTACTAAAATAAGGTAAAATGTCTTCAGACAAGATTATGCATCGTGCATCCAAATCGGCAATAACCATTATATTTTAGAGAGCAGTATTTATTATTTAACGTCTTGATACGAAGTATGTGTATTGTTTACCGTTGGCTGATAAGTAATGCAGCTATCGCTATGTCGCGCATCGCGGTGACTCACCGGCGCCGGCCGGCGAAAAGATAAACTCCGGTCCCGAAGGGGAAGATTAAAATTTTAAAATAGCATCAGGTATCAAAAAGATCACTACATTTTGTGAAACGTGTCCTGGAAAACCATTTGTTTGCAAAGATTGTTTTAAGAACTTACATAAATAGGCAAGATCCTTGTGAACTCTGGTAGTTTTTCTGTAAGGTTGTATTTTTTCACATTTTGTGCTTTGTTTTCTCCGATGTGACTTGAAATTTTCTTTTATTTTTAAGATGTGTAGTACTCATGTTTGTATACGCGCATTTTAATGACAAAACACCTGTTACTGCTTTTGTAGCAAATAATGTAACGTTAACTGTCCATAAATAACTTCATTTCATTTGAAGGTATAATTTAGCATAGGCATATAACGTGTTGCCAAATTAAAAAAATATTCTGACAAATACGGTTTTATATTTATTACATTCCTAACAAAAACCATTACAAATAGATTCAAGTTTTATTCATATTTCAGCACTAAAAATAATGTAAAACTTTAAAATAAAATGTGCCGACCCGATCGGTCGGCAAAATATCGTTTATTAGCAGATGATATATAACTGAAATAAAAAAAATGTGTTGACGAAATTAACATTCAATAACATTTTTAGTATTGTGTTCTCAAATTATAACTCTTTAAAAAGTTCCCAAAGACTACTGATAAACGTCACGGATCGATTTACTTAAGCCCTATAAAATCCCGCAGCCGACCCGATCGGGTCGGCCGATGTTTCTAACAAGACGAGCTGTGCCGACCCGAATCGGGTCCGCGTGGCAGCTAACGTGTTAAATCAGAGGTGATTAAATTTTATTAAAGTGAATTCATATCATGCTCGACTACTAGGTAATTTATCATGACCATACAGATACACATAAATAACTTAATTATTGTAACTAATCAATTATTTAATAATTTTACAGTTGTATGTGCGAAGAGTTTTTATCACAGATGAGTTTGCAGACATGTTACCTAACTATTTGAAGTTCGTTCAAGGCGTAGTAGACTCTGATGATCTGCCGTTAAATGTATCCCGAGAAACTCTTCAACAACACAAACTTCTCAAGGTTATTAAAAAAAAAATTGTACGAAAAATCTTGGATGTAATCAAGAAATTAGATAAAGCTGATGTTGAAAAATTCTGGAAAGAATATTCTACAAAGTAAGAATGTTTACATATTATATTATATAGAATCTGTCGCATAGTAATGTCACATACATTACTTGACTGTACCATTTCTTTATTTCATAGTCATTATTTATCAGTTTAAATTTGAATATTCGTCTTATGTGCATAAGAATTATGAAGAAGGAATATAAATAAATAATTTAATAATGATATCTTTATAATATAAAATAAATATAAAATATCTCATTTTGTATTCCATTAGTTGAAATAGATATTTGGCCATTGTAAATTAATAAATAATATATGTTGTTAGAGTTTAATAGAGCACCTAGCCTATTAGTTTAGATTTTATATGGATAAGAGACACAGGGTTATTTCAGAACTACAGTGTGTTTTGTATGTGTTCTTACTTGTATACTATTAGGTATACAAAGACCACTTTCCAAGGTAAGCCTTGTGTATCCATACAAAATCTAAATTGCTAATATTACAAATTGATATACAATTATTCTAGCAGAAAGTAGAGATTGATCAGCAATCTTGAAAATTTTAGTTTCATCACAGTTAAAGTTGTTATTAAAAGAAAACAAATTTGTTGTTATTGTGTTTGAGGAAGTTAGAGTGTGAACTTGTAGAGAAGTTTGCATGAAAAAACACTTAAAAATTGTTGTTTGTATATTACTTTCTCCACTAATATGTGTAATATATTTTAAATTGTACACTGTCTATTAAAACAAATTCTTGAAAAGGTGAAAAGTTCCCTAACCTCTCATTTTCTATCTCTTAAACTTGTAAATTTAATACATTTTACAAAATTATTCACCATTAAAAAAAAAATTTTTTTTGTACATAAAAAACTTATACCACTGTTAAGTAAATGTCACATAATTTATATATATATATATATATATATATATATATATATATTAGCCTATAGTTTATTTTTCTAAACAGAGATCAGGCAATCGGTTTTCAATATTAGTTGTACAAATATTGTGAACATTAGTTAGCAACTAAGTGATATAATGGGTTTTGCCTACTTGAAATTTTCAACATAAACTGAATCAAAGATCAAACCTTAAATAAAATAAAAACCTTACAGAATCTACTGAGAAGCAGATTCTGAACCGAACCTACTTAAAAAATTTGAATCTAATCCAAATCCTAACAATTAGACTTTTAGTGGTTATTAAAGTTTGTCAACTACTTCAACATTTATATCCTATCTCATTCATTACACATTGCTGATGTTTAGTTTGTTTTTTATAAAATCGGTAAGGGGAAGAAATCTCAATTTAGAAATATTTTGACTTAAATGTGTTAAGAAGGAAGGATGTTTTGTATTAGTAAGGGTAATTAAAAACAACTATCTCTAGCTTTATTTCATATTTAGCCTCTCAGGATAAATAATAATAATCCTGAGTCACAAGTGTTTCTTCCATTATGTGTGGTTATACAGAGTGGCCATAAAATCTCCCCTCTTTCTTGCTTTTTTCCACAGCTTCTGTCAATGATTTCGGACTAAATGATGTTTGTATATAATTACTTATACTACGTTTTGTGACTTGTTAAAGCTGTTGGCTACCATATTGGATTTGAGTCAGTTTTTTTAAAATAACTTGGTGTTTTGATATACGATTCATTGTTTTTCAACCTTGAGTTCATTAGCATAATTTTTTTTTTTTATATATCACCTATCTCCAGTTATTCATGGAAAAACCATTGGAAATTTTACTTTTTTTTCTGAATACTGCACATTTAATGTTTGAAATATTTGAGGCGCATGTTGCTCCTCAGTGGAACATTATAAAACTACTTCAAAACTGTTTTAAGCTGCTATTTAAATAAGAAACCAAGACACTTATTTTTAATTATAAATCAAATTATAGATTTTTTTTTGGAATTTTAAGGCGAAAAACCTTTTTGGTCATTATTTTCACAGATGGTTCTAAACTGAACAATAAAGTCGGTTGCTCATATTACTCATCTGGTCGGATGTATACGCATGGATTACCCTCAGCTTATTGTGTATTTTCTGCCGAACTCTGCTATTTTGAAAGGCCTTAATACCGTTCCATCTGGTTTCCGTCACTATCTTTTGTGTTCCGATTCTAAAAATGCTTTACAGGCTATCCAGGACATGTATTCTAAGAATCCTTTGGTTGAAGATATTCTGTGTTCTATATCAGCTACGAGACGTCAGAGTATCATTTTGCTGATTACCTGGGCATTACGGAATTTTGGGAAACACAAAAGCTGACGAAGTGACAAAGGAAGCTATAAGTCAGATACCAGTCACACAGCGTGTTATGGTATCTGACTTTGTATCGACAGTTAAAATTATTTTACATAAGAATTGAGAAGAAGAACGGACAAATACAGAGTCCAATAAGCTGATGGCAGTGAAATATACTGTCTGCCTGTGGAATTCATCCATCTGTGCCAGTCATCGAGAGGAAGTGGTGGTTAACCGTGTTCGTATCGGTCATACCATGATCACTCATGGATTTCTGATGGAATATGGGGAATCCGCCACAATGCCCAATTTGTCAAGGTATGTTATCAATCAAGCACATCCTAACTGAGTGTGTTATGTTAAGAGGTGTGCAACGAACTTTTGCCTAACCAAATTCCATTCAGGCGATGTTGGGAAAATAATGCTGAGATCCTTGATCGGGTATTGTCCTTTTTGCATCGTCTCAAAATTTTTAATAAAATTTAAAAGCAAATTTTCAATTTGATTATTGCAGAGCCTCCTTACAGCTGTGTAATATTTTGTGTTGTATAATTTTTTTTTTTTTTTTGTGTTAAAATTCAATCTCTACTCGTTGCAGGGCCCTTTTACATCCCTGTAATATTTGTTTTAATTGTAATTGTTAAGTAGTTGTTGGGCCATTTTACAGCCTTGCAATATAATATTATTATGTTGTTGTTTACTTTTTATTTATTTATTTATTTTGTTATCTAGTTTTTGTATTATTATTGTTTTTAATCTTTTATTTCTTAGATTTTAAGGCAAAGCATCTTCTTGCCAAATTTTTTGAAGGCAATAATGACCGAAATGGAGTTTTGCCTTAAAACTACAAAAAAGAAACATAATCTTGTATTTGTATTGCACAAATAGAGTGGTTTTTGTGGAGACTGTGTTTTCATTCATTTGGTGATTGAAGGTTCCACAAGTGTTAGCTGTAGCTCATTACAGTTGATGGAGGTTGATAATTACCTAATGTATAAAAATATTCATTCCATAACAATAAAAAATTGGTATTTGTTGTATGATAAATAGCATTCCAGACTACAGATTCAACTCATCATTTTCCATTTCTGTTTAGCATGAAGCTTGGTGTGATTGAAGATCCAGCAAATAGAACTAGACTTGCAAAAATCCTAAGATTCCAGTCTTCCAGCACATCAGAATCTGAGACTATAACACTTGCAGATTATGTTGCACGAATGAAGCCAAAACAAGAGCATATATTTTACATTGCAGGACCAACAAGAAATGACGTAAGTCTAGAATTCTCTCTATTCAATTTAATTTATTCTGTCCTAACCCAGTTTATTAATTTAAAATAATTTTTTTTTAAATATTTACCTCATAAGCTATTAATTCAATTTTTAAAGCGCTTTTTACTATATGTTTTGAAGTCTATGCTTTGTAAAGAGTATTAGTCATGTGATTCTGTTCTTTAATCGAAGAAATCCCAGCTGGGGAGGGGGTGCAGATTAGCTGCACTTAATAAGAGGGGGTTGCCACCCCTCACTGTCCCCAGTCAAACAAAACAATCACCTAACACTCACAACACATACACTATCATCCATATAGACATAATACACCCAGTTCACCTATATAGATTTTCTTGCTTTCACCTATACTTAGGGTTTTACACAAGTGGATGCAGACTATCTGAGAGAGGTTTTATTGAGAAAGGTTTAGCGACTCTTTCAGAACCCGAGCTATACAGGGGTGGAACAATAAAACATCTTATGGTGTTGTCGCGATAGGAAAACGCAATTCGAATTGTTGCGGTAGGAAATGGAAGCAATGAAACAGTGTGTCAAGCTGTGGAATCTAACAGTCACAGTTTTTCCACCGGCAACCGTTTAAGTATTTAATAACCATATTATCCTGAAATATGGTCGGCTAAGACCATTTAAATGAGTCTAGGAATATAGATCATTAAGTGCTCACTAATTTTATCCGTAATTGTATCAGAGATAGATATGACCAACAATGGTTTGGCTATCTTTGAATCATACTACGTTTCCCCCTAACGAATTGTTAATACATAAGTAACCACTAGATTAGTATTTTAGATATAATAATTAATTGTTTAACTTATTATAAAGCTGGCATAGTGTATCAGTGACCTGGAGTGTTTATTGGAATAATTGCTAATATATTTAACAGCCCAGACACTTACCTAATCCACCAACTTCAACATTATTCGCAATAACTATACTCTACTTCCGCAATCTTTTCCGAATATTCACACACATACAACACTCATATATTTTAAATTTTGTAGAGGCTGTTACACTGCATAAATCACTGGGGTTACAAAAACACTCTACATTCATATATGGATTATTTTTTGACCATGCAGGGTTGTAGCGCATCTGGAAATCTTTACCAGAACAAAACGTGACAACCTTTGAATCTGGTAAGCTGATATGAGCTTGCTCTGCCAAAGACGTATGCGTGGTTTTTGTTCAGTAGCCAGCCACTTCAGTCATTGGTCAGGAAGTGTTCGCGATGGGGGAGGTGTCAGACCCTCCCTATCCAGTCTCGTTAAAAAAGACACTCTGGGCCTCAGAGTTCTGGAGTTTGGAAATGATCGGAAGTGATCCAAGGGTGTACTCATTCCCAGAGTCTCATCTGCAACCGCCCAACATGCTGGTTAACTCATGAATGGCCTCTACTATTCAAATGTCAACCCTGATTGTGAAAAAAAACAACTATCGGCATCGTCCAAAGAGTCTGTCTACTTCAAAATCAAAAAGTGAAATTTGGACGTAATGAACCTGGGACCTGCTTCCAGATTCCTTATTGTTCGAAACAGTGTCGAGGGGTCAGATATGTCTAAGATCTCGCCCTTTGTTATCAACAAAGCTGTCACTGGTGCTGCAGGTAATGTTCGTTCTATTCATAAACTTTAAAATGGTACTTTATTGATACAGACTGACATTGACATAGTCACTCTCTGTTGAAAATGAAATCCTTTTTTGATGTTGTTAACATGTCTGTTGAACCGCACAAAGGTTTAAATTCATCTAAAGCCAATATTTATTGCTGTGACCTTTTAAATGAAGGCACAGAGTAAATATTGAAAGCTGGCCGAACGACACATGATTAATGTTGAACGTAAATATCGAACTGAGAATGATGAAAAAAAACCAACTGTTCTATTTATTCATTGTTGTATTTTATCATTTGGTACACCAAATCTTCCTGAGCAAGTGTTTGCTGGATTCTATAGTTTAACTGTTAGATCATACATTCCAAATCAAAGGCGTTGTTTCCAATGCCAAGGATTTGGACATGTTAACATCATTTGCTCTAAAGAGGAAGTTTGGGGACAGTGTGGCGTAAAAGATCATAGAAGTGATGGGTGTTATCTTGATGCAAAGTGTGCAAGCTATGACGGCGATCATCCTGCACGTTCACCAAAGTGCCCAAAATATAAAGTTGAGAAGGCAATTTTAGAAATTGTAGCTAAAGAGAAACTTTCCTTTCTAGAAGCTAGGAAAGTATACAGACAAATAACTGCTTCACCTCCTACCGTAGGAAAATCGTATGCAAATACGACATCAGCCTCAGTTCCGAATACATGTTCATCGTGAAAGGTGAGATGGTTCGTATGCTTGGAGATTAGATAAAACAATTAATAGCAGTTCAAAGGGGTAAATCTGTTAGCATGCCGGCATGTTCATAAGTTGAGCTTCTCAATAAACAAATAAAACCCATTGGATTGAAAGCCAAATCTGCACCTTTGCCACAACAAAAAAAAAAAAAAAAAAATCACAAATTACCTCTGATAACTGGATAGCTAGTTAAATAGTCAGTGTCTGTACTGATTAAAGCTTCATCTTTTGTCAAAGTACACACAAAAACTCTTGAGAAAAGCCTAGTACACCACTGATTGTTTCCATAAAACAAAAGTAAGGCAAATTCAAAAAAGAAACCTTCCAAAACCACTTCAGAGGATTTCTTAATCTTCATCCTCACTACCTGTTGTTGCAGTTGTTTAGAATGCCATGGAGATAGTCCCTGAATACAAAACAACTAAACCACCTGCTGGTGATTCAGCAAATGTACAGAATAAACAGGTCCAAAATCCATTTTAATTGCTGACAAATTAAGTTTGTTTGTTCAATTTTTTATAATAATAATTATGGCCTGAAATTTAAATAGCGTGATACAATGGGACATTAAGCTGTGAGAAATCATATTGGAGATTTCAAGGTTCTTGTACATGATACATCATCTTTAATCATTTACCTGGAAGAGACACTTCTTTATCAATCCCACTGTATAGTTTGAGGGGGTTCTGATTACATCACTGCAGACAGAGCTAAGAGAGGAGTTGCATTACTCTCCCATAACTTCATCTGTGAACCTTAGGAATTCATTGCAGCAGTAGCAATATCGAACACTCACCATAGAAAATAACAATTTGCTGTTTGTACTTGCCACCTAATATCAGTTTGTGGATATAGAACTAATAGATTTGATCAGACACTTGCCTGTCCCATTTCTTTTGGTGGGTGATTTTAATACCCATCACTATACTTGGGGATCATACACATGCAGTCTTAGAGGGAACCGTATTGACAGGATTCGATCTAATTTGGATTTGATTCTGCTCAATGACTATTCACCAACTCAACTAGCGGCTTCTACGGATGGTTGGACAAGTATAGACTTGTCATTTTGTAGCCCATTCTATCTGACACATACACTAGTGATCACATTCTTGTGATGCTTATTTTTTCTGACTTCTCTCATCATAATGATTGTCTTCCAAATCATCGGTGGATGTTGCTCTAAGCAAAATGGAAAAAATTTCATTAATGAATTGTATATTAATACAATTCCTATTAAGAATAATAATGTTCCTATAAATGAAGTGGTACATGGGTTTACAGCAGCAATTATTACAGTAGCGGACAACAATGTTCCGAAATCGTCGACGAGACCACTACATCCACCAGTTCCATGGTGGAACGATGAATGTAGTGATGCTCCCCGTCTACGCCATAAAGCGCTAAGGAAGTTTAACCGTAGGCCTACTTGCAGAGTTATTTTAAAGCTCTGTAATATCATGGTTAGTTGTCTATTTCATTTTTTTGTTTAAATTTAAAAATTCCTTGTTAATTTTATTTACCATAGTATTTAATTGTTAACCTTTTAATTGTTTCAGAACCTTTTTACAGCCTTGTAACATGTTAAGTGTTTGTATATTTATCTTTGTTAACTAGTTTTAGTATGTTATTGTTGCTCAAAATTTATAAATTTTTTTTAGTTTCATTTGGAGCTATTTTTATAACCCTTTGAGTCCCAGGGTGATGAACTATCATCGATTACAAAGTATGCGTAAAATCCCTTGGTGACAATATATCATTGCCCGAGTGTTATGTAAAAAATTCCCAAGCACCGATCTATCGTAGCCAAGATTATGTCAGTCTTATAATTATGTAAATTACTTTTTACGTATAACTTGGACTTTTTGTGTACAAAACAATATAATCTATTAGTGTAAGTCTTAATTTAATCATTAGAAGTGCTTATTGGCTTTTTTAATCTATTTAAAGAATGTCAGCTGATGATGTGACAACTGGCGTAATCTAACTGCACAGATTAGTTGTCACTCGTCTGTGTTTTTTACTAGTGAATTTAACATTCATTTTTCTTTTTTTTTTATGTTCTTTAGTGCACTTAAATATATATTTGAGTTATTTAGTGATCTAGATGTTGGTGTTAAATAATAATAACAATGAAATTTGCTCGATACGTAATATATTGGTAGGATGATCGTGAACATACCAAAGTTGTTTACCACGCCTTTTTAGTCACGTTAAAGTTTGTTTTTTAATTTGTGTGTTTTCAAATTACATTAAGTTATTTAGTGATGCGGTTTTTAGTTTTAATATTATTACTTATATTTTCTTCTATTTTAATTTGTAATAGTTATTATTTTAATTTGTTTAGTTAGTTTATGTTATTTTTTACTTTTTCATTTCGCGACATAAAACCATATATTTATTTAATTTTAAAAAATTTTTATTTATCAAGTGGCTTTAAATTTTGTTTACTTATGAAAAAAATAGGATAATGATTCAATTTTAATGTTTCCCACACTGAAAATGTTTCTGGTTTTTCTTTAAAAAATATCACAAACAACATATTTTTTCACTTTACAAAAACAAACATAAAATATACCACATAAAAATGTATTTTAAAAAATAAATAAAACATACAAATTAGTAGGTTTTATAGACAAATTAATTTGTAACATTTTTGTACCACAAACTATAAAATAGCTTGAATACAAAGTAACTTATGATTTGTTTACCAAACCTCTATCATAACACATTTTTTGGCCTGGGATTTTTCAGCATATTTGGCAATAAACTGCATATGACATTTTTTTTTGATCAAGTATATTTTTATCCTGGGACTCAAAGGGTTATTGCTCAATGTCTTGAAGACAACAATAAGCGCAATGGTTTTTCGCCTTAAAACCTCTCCAAAAAAATCGAAGATATTATATTTATTCAATAAATCTGATTTATTTGTTGATGAATAATAAAGAGTACAGTACAATGTTTCTTCTAGCACTTTTTATAATTTTGTATAATTATATATATATATATATATATATATATATATATATATATATATATATATTATCCAATGTTAAATGCTTCAAATTGTTTTAAATGAAATATAAAGAAAACCATTAAATTATGTTAACACTTTTAAGCCTAACTCTCTAACGCGCTGGTGCTTTCCTATTGTGCCTAGGGGTTTTGGACATGTTTTTAAAAAATTGTGGTATTTGTTATATTTATTATATATGACTTATTATATATCATTTTAAACCCAAAGAAATACCTTTTAAATATATACATATAAATACGTATTTTGTTTACAGTAATCACTCCTTAGTCTTGAAAAAGGGTAAAATACACACACAAACAAAAATAGCTACACTAATAGGCCTAAGGTTGTCACTAAAAAGTCTGGATCGTTAATTTCATCGATTTCGCCCTCAAAATCAGAATCAAAAATCGGTTCATTCACATTTTCTCTCAAAATGTCACTAATTGAATTATTTCCATCACCTTGCCCGATTATATGCCGACATCTCGATCATATAGAATTATTTAGCACGGCCCGATGTATACTCGGGGTTCGGCAGCAAGCCCAGCTTCGTAAAATATTTTTATTTAGTCCAAATCAACAGCACAGACATTCGAAAATCAAAGACATACAAAGATAAATAACCAATTAGCTATACGAAAGTGCCGAAACCCGATTATATGCCGACATCACGATGATCGTATAGAATTATTTAGGGTGGTCCGATGTATACTCCGGGTTTGGCGGCAAGCCCAGCTTCTTAATTTTTTTATTTAGTTCAAATCAACAGC
This sequence comes from Aphrophora alni, assembly GCA_963513935.1. Classification (NCBI taxonomy): domain Eukaryota; kingdom Metazoa; phylum Arthropoda; class Insecta; order Hemiptera; family Aphrophoridae; genus Aphrophora; species Aphrophora alni. The sequence continues at coordinate 101,306,486 of OY740766.1, forward strand.
AAAGACTATTCGAAAATCAAAGACATACAATGATAAATAACCAATTAGCTATACAAAACCCGATTATATGCTGACACCGCAATCATTGTATACTCGGGCGACCCGATTTATTATTTAGCGCATCCCGATGTATACTCGGGGCGGTGAGTGCTGGCACGACTGCCCGACCTATACTCGGGCTTAGGCTTTAATGTGTTAATAAAGAGTCTGTCTGTTTTTATAATTAATGGTATAGATATTTTATGTAAACCTAACTTAAACGTCTTAATAAATTGAATTATAATCCTTTCCAAATTGTGCTCTGGACTTATTAATTATAACTGTAAATATTAACGGATTTGATGGTAAATCTGAAATTTGTATCAACCTGGTACAAATAATATACATAAATATTTGTATATTCCCGGTATTGATGGAATACAAACTAACTATTATTCTCTTCAGTACCATATAAATTGAAAGTAATTATTATTCATATGCTTGAACTGTTGATTATATGAATAGTTACAATAAAATATGGTATTAAGTTTATGGTATAAATCATTGTTGCTGTTGTTATTATAATTCTAAACTCCCTATTGTTACAGGTTGAAAATAGTCCATTTGTTGAAAGGCTATTAAAGAAGGGTTATGAAGTTTTGTACTTGGTGGAACCAGTTGATGAGTACACTTTATCCTCTTTACCTGAATTTGATGGTAAAAAGTTCCAGAATGTGTCTAAAGAAGGATTCTCATTACCTGAAGACAAAGACAAATTTGAAGCTATCAAAACCAAGTTTGAAACTCTCACCAATTGGCTTGGAGAAAATGCTCTCAAGAATAAGGTAAAAATAATAGGAATATTAGAACTATTTTATTATTAAAATTGTAATTTTTATTTCTTAATTTTATCAAGTATTTAATTTAAATTTAGTATGTTTGACTTGTGATTATCCATATTAATTGGGACCGTGGCTGCATCGGATACGAAAAAACTCGGATAATACAAATATAGGATATGATTAATGGGTAAACTTTTCTTCTCTGTCCATAAACTTCTTATGAAATTCTAGTACTTTAGGTTGTACCATAGGGTCACTTATCAGACTTCCCATTCTTTGCAGCTGAGAAAACCAGACAAACAAAGTCTCGGTTCTGTATTTATATTCCCATTTCTTCATAGTTTTTCTTGCTAAATCACTACCCCCTCCTAATAACCCACTTTTCATTTTCATTTCAAATCACCCACTGTCATACATCCAAATAAGCAGCAACTTTTTAAATAGACTTTCCTGTATGCTTCTAACAAAACAAGAACTCTTTAGCGTTTACCATTCATTCTCAAAACACATGAACAAATCAAATTACAAATTGAAAAACGAACCACCAGACATGAACTATTGATTCAAACAGATTATCACCGTACAGCGAGCACAGGGTGGAACTCGTGGTGTTTCAATATGATGTCAAATCTGCAAGCACGAAGGTTCCCAAAAGTCAGGTTGAATACATATCGGTTGAACTTAGCTCAACCCGGGATAGTTGGGGTTCGGTTAACCGCAAGTCCATATACAGTAGTATATATCAGAGATCATAGTTAGTGTTTTTTGAGTTTTGGTTAAAGAAGAAGAAAAATAAGTGAGAAAAAAGAAAACAAATGTAAAGGAGAACACCTTTACCTACTATACAGTGAATTAATAAAAGTAATAGTGATATAAAGTGGTGATCATTATAATTTACTGGCATTGTAACTAATTTTGTTTTGAAGTAAGACATTTTGACATTTAGGAACATCATTCGATATCAGTCTTTATATAACTATACTAATGATTTCACACAGTAGTCATCTTCTAGAAGATCATTGCAAATTTATGTTTTACCATAAAATTACTGGTGTTTCACTTTCAGTAAGTCATTCTAAAACACTTATGAAGCACTTTTCCACTATAAAGTGTGTAAGTGTAATTTAAATATTCTTTATTCTAATAATCTTTGTGATTTACAGATTGCCAAAGCTCAAGTTTCTGAAAGGCTCACAGACTCTCCCTGTGCTCTTGTTGCAAGTATGTTTGGATGGACTGGAAATATGGAAAGATTAGCCATTTCTAATGCCCACACAAAATCTCAAGACCCACAGAGATCGTATTACTTAAACCAGCTTAAAACCTTGGAAGTCAACCCTAGACATCCTCTCATCATAGAATTACAACACAGAGTAGAAGACAATCCAGAAGATGAAACGGCAAAGGATATCGCATTAATGATGTTCAGAACAGGTACGGTTAATAACCACTATGGTTTTTTTTCAATGACAAGTCTGCTGTTTATAATCAATTGATGTTGTTTTTCCCTATCACATTATTTCAATTAATATAATTGTGTTAATTTTATTTTAATTCATGAATTGCAAAGTGTTTCAAAGTGTAATATCTTTTATTTTATCATGATTTAAAAATCACATTTACCTTTTGTACATGTTTTAATCTTTTTTATTCCATCATTGTTAGTCATCTATAAGAATTACTAATCTGGCTTTACTTTTCATTAATTAAAATGTAAAAAATAGAAAGATATTGCCACATTTTTGTTTAAGGTTTTAGTTCCTGTCTAAAAATTACTAAACTTAGAACAAATATAAAATAAAAACAATGCATCACATGTTGCTTGTGAGACTCAGCAAATGTTTACAATTATAAAAATGTTAAAAATCATTAATTATAGCAAAGACAATGTTGTTATTATTTGATTTCTCAATGTAAGACGCACACAATAAAGTAAAACTTTCAACATTCAGTTTCAATCAGATTGGACAATTTTTCAGAAGTTATGTTATCAGAAATACAATAATATATATATATATATATATATATATATATATATATAAGTAATATTATAGGCAATGGGTGACACAGTCTTAACATGGGAGAGATAGGGCATTAGAAAAAGTATCACATACAAAAAGTATACATTATCTAGCTATTTTTCCCGTCAACGTGTGACATCACAGTGCTGTGACGTTTGGGAAAGTTTGGTGCAGTACTTTCTTTCTATATATTTTTTAAAGCAGTTTTAAGACAAAAAAATATTTGTACAATTTAATAGAACTTATCAGATATTTATGAGAACAATGATATAATATTTACATGGTTATTAGAATAACTTTATATATTTATTATCTTGAATTTAATGTAGCTAAAATTATTATCACCAATTACAATTTTGGCTCTAAATTTTAGAATTTTAATTTTGGTTTAATACCCAATCCAAAAAGTATGTTCGTTTTCATAGCAGCAGCTGTAGTTCCACTCCAAAACCATTCATTCAAATCGGCATCTTCAGATGTTAAATGTTCCCAAGCTTTATCTTGCAACACTTTATCTCCAATATGCCTATCTTTGGTTTTCGGATGATCTCTATACCATATATCATGCTCCGTAACAGCTTCATCTAGTTTGTTTATACCCTTATCATTTTGCTTTAACCTTTCTTCCAAATGAGTCCCCGGACCTAGATAATTGTTCTATTGGGATCCTTTTTAAAATCGAATTGAATAACCCCGAACCAATAATAATTGTTCTCCTTTCAATAATTTTGGTGGCAGGCTCAATACGAATCTAATCAGATATTCAGTTTCCTATGGGGTATTACTTTTTCAAATTCTTTATGAAATAAATTTATTAACCTTTTGATGCCCGACTTATGATCAGTATAATACAAGCTCCAGCCCGGGTATTTTTCGCAAATTTGCAGACATTATTATGAAAATTCATATAAAATCTAAATATGAAGCAAACCTATCAATGTAATATTTTTTTTGTTCAGAAAGAACAGGGGAATATGAAAATGGTATAAAAAGTTACATTATCTAGGCCAAATTATTATTATTTTTTACTTTATTTTTATTTTTTTAAGTTTTATATTGAAATTTCAAAAGTAAAGTTATAGCAAAACTATAATTTTTTTTTTTTTATTGTAAAATCGTTACATATATTTTGTAGGAAATTTAATTCCCTACACAAAAATGTATGTATATATATATATATATATATATATAGACATATATAATAAAAAATATTATAAGTTATATGCAAAAATGTAAACAAACGTAAAAGTAAAAAATGCAGATTTTCACACTGTTTATTGTAGCTTCTACATTAAATTAAAAAAGAACAAATATACAAGCTATATATGTTTTTGGTACATGATTTTCAGTACTCTTATATTTATTACAATTATATATTTCACTATTTACAACACTTGGGCCGGGAATTGAATTGTCATATAGGTTAGAATGCGTCGGTGCATCGCCTGAAGGTCCAGGAACATTTTCAACTACACGATTTGAACACTTCACTACACTACGTATTATCTCGTCATTATCACTGTCTAAAAAATCACTAAAATCATCACGAGATAAATACTCCGATATTTCACGTTCACGCAAATTAGACACTTTATTTGTTTATCAAGACACAACAACAACAAAAGAAGCTACCACAGCTATACAGTGACAGCTGGCAAAATAACGAAAGTGAACCGGATATTGCAGTGATGCAGACTAAGACGCACTAAAACAAAAATTACTTCTCATTTCCCTGCATTCTGCTGAACAGTTCAATACCAAATACGTCATAGCAGTATAACCGCTAACACGCAAAAAAAACGAGATATAAAACAGCTGACGCCAACTCGCATATATGCGGGCGTGGGCTGCTGGCAGGGCAGTCGTCTGCTCGCATATATACGGGCGTGGGCACCAAGAGGTTAAACTAATTTTCTCATTGTGAAAATTGTTATTTCCAGCTTTTTCTTGTGCATACTTATAGTTGAGCAGCCGGTTTAATATTTCATTCAAATTTGTAACATATTTATATTCAATATCACTTTCATTGTATTCTTTCAAACCTCCTCCTTTCGTATTAGTTTTATTAATCCAAATTCGTTTAACCAAATTCACCCATTAGATCCTCTGCTAAATTTTGGTCTTTTAAATGAACGATAGTTACTTTGAAACATTAAATCAGTTGTCCACAAAATATCTACATAATTTAAATAATCATCAATATCATACAATGTTAGAGCAGGAGAGCATCATTGTAAGTTAACAATCTCCACAAACCTTGAGGTCCATATGTTTTCCCTTCAATGAAGATATTATAATCAAATTCGATTCCTTTATTTCTAATCATATACGTTTTATGAATAGTATTGAATTCCAAATTTTGGATCGTTAGCTCTAGGTAAATGTTGTTGAACAAAGGGTCCTAACATAATCAGCAGAAGTATTGAATGATTGATTTTCATCAAGGGATAATGTTCGACTGTGTAATTTTAATAGCAGGTTGTTGTTTTCATTGAGTTGCGATTTCGGTTTCTAAGAACGTTTCATCATATCACCCATCATCATTAGCATCACCAGCAATAATATATTTATTATTAAATTGTTTTAAAAGTGGTAGTGGTACCAATTCTTTTGAACCGATTCCACTCTGCAAATTTTTGATAGCAGATAAGTATTGGTTATCGATAGTAATTGGTTTAAATAGATTATCTCTTATCACCTCAGATTCGTGATGTAAATCTTGTGCCTTTCTAAATTTCTCCTCAAGCTGTTTTTGTATTTTCCTTAGTTTAATAGGTTTAGCAACACTAATATCATTAGCAGGCTCCTTCACCATTTCCCTCTCTTAAATATAATTGAAACACTTAAAATTTTTTTTTTTAAATTGAAAGTAATGTGAACGGCAACTTGAACGATGGACATTTCTGTTAAAATTTGATCTAAATGTATGCTTTTAACCACATTTTACGTTGAACGTAAAGGGAACGTGCGTTGAAAGTAAAGGGAATGTGCAGTGAACGTTAACATATATGATGGACTAACCGATTAGTTTTTTTCTTTCTTTTCATTGATGCAAGTAATTTTATATCTTAAAATTTATTTTTATTTTTCTGCTGTTTGATTTCACTAAGCCAATATTTGCACTATTGCTGAAAACATAGAGTCCAATCTAGACACAAGAAGTTTTAGTCAATCTAATATACTGATATTCTTGAACATTTCATTCCAAATATTGAAATATCAAACGTATCAGGTTTGAGTAGTTTATTTGTATATTCATCAAATTCGAAATACGTATAATGTTTAAAGAAGTACAGTAAACCATTATTATATTTGAAGATGGAATTGACACTTGGAATCTATTCCTGGAAACTTTTCATAAATCATTCCATATCTCATTTTCCTTGATATAAACATTCATCAATTTTTCCCATAATAAATATACATAATATGTATATTTCAACATACTAAATACTGTTGTACATAATGAAGGTATGCTCTTTATAAGTATTAACAACTCCATTCATTTTTGCTGATATCGATATACCATTGTATGAACAATTCTTTGGAATTTCCGGAATTAGTTTTGAAGTAGGTAATTCAATCATATAAATTTTGCAACCTATGAAAACAACAATTTCACCTGAGGGTCTTTGATGAATATGAGATATACTTTCAAAGTGATTAGGGAGAAAGGGTAACCAATCTAATAAATATTGTATGTATTGTAGAATATTGTATGTATTTTCTCCCAACTTCATGATCCAAACCCATTTTTTATGAAAGGTATACAAATGTTGGTTCACAAATTAAAATGCATCGATATTATTATTCAAATTACATAGGTTTGGTGCTTTAGATATAATTGAAGTTGTTTTTAGTACAATCGTTGTTGTTGAGAATAAAGGAAATAGTGTTTGTAAAGTAGAAGTAGATAACATACTCCATACATGCTTTGTATACCTAAAATATTGCCCGTTCCAAGTTCAGTAATGTTATCATTCTAATATGGATACATTATAGATTTTGAATTGTTAGAATCTCTATGTCCAATTTCATGTACTAAAACTTGAAGTAAATTTGTCTGAGCTGAAGTACATTTTGTTATATATTTCTCGAAACACCATTCCTCCTCATTACAACATGAATCTCAACAGTCGAACCAAATTCCATTTTTGCTACTTCCAGTACGGGAAGTTGTTTCACATAAGAGTAGTGCCACCACCGGAGATGATTAATTCTCCATTTAACTGTGTATCTAGAAAACCTTGATATTTCATCTCATTAACCGCATCTCCTTGAGGTTAGCAAAGTTAAAGTTTCAGAGTTTTAATCACCGTCCAATGTAAGATACCTTGGAAAATGTATAAATCGTTAGAAAGTGTATTGGAATTGATTATGTTAATATTTCGTTTGGAGTATCTATGAAACCAAAGTCGTGTAAAGTCTCACAAGTTAATGTTTTCTATTTCTTCAGCCTGTTCTCCTTTTGTAACATGTATTGTAAACAGAACAATTATAATTATTTGAATATTTTTATTCTCCATCTCTTTCTCCTAATATTTATCTTTCTCCATAGATATATATAAAAGATGAAATAATTGATAAAATAAGAATATGAGTGTTTCTAATTTCCTAGACTTTCAATTTTATAGTATCTCTCATTACATTGAAAAAAAAATATAGTATATATTATGAGGATGTCATAATACTGGTCACTGGTCAGTCTCGTGAATTCTGAATTTCAGCAGGTTCCGAATTAGTGATTTCAAAGGATGGTTGGCAGCCCCCCTCCCTCTGGACTCGTTGGAATATGTGTTCAAACAACTCGTTTTCATCAACTTCAAGATATATGTTACTTTTAGTGAAGCTACTCAAATGCCTGTATGTGTCTATAAAATTGAAGGAGTAGTATCATTTGCTCTCCTCAACATCTTTCCTCTGTTTTACTTCCATTAGATTTTTCTTTATATTTATACAATTTTCTTTTGTAGTAGCAAGAACGTAGTTGTAAGGATTTTATTTCCATGTTTGAAAAGATGTCTAAAGAACAGATGCACAGCATAATGTGAGAGGTTGTGACAAGAAGACTGGGATTTTGGATGGAAGCCGTCTGTTGAGATTACATTTCGAATGTGCTGCTCCTAGAAATCTCTCACTTCAAGAGTTTCCTTATTTTCCTTATCATCGAATTTTTCTTCACAAATGTGACAGTGCAGTGTAATCTGAATCGTCCTTATTCTCCATACTCATATAGATTGGCATGATTTTTTCGTATTTAGTCGCAATTGATTGAATTAACTTTACAAGTACTTGTACCAATTTTTCTTAGCAGTTCTAACTTTCGTGTCACTCTATATGTTATTGGTTTAAACCGTTCATCATTTTCATGAGAAACCAAATAGATAGTAAATCCATACTGTTTGTGAATTTTCTTCTTTGTTGTTTTCTTTCTGTTGTCATCATATATATTTTCTAGCAAACATTCTAAATATATATTACGTATGGGTGTTCAAACTTGCTGTTATAATTATGAAACTTAACTGTATCGGTTTTATTTTTTATAGGCTACTGGCTTTATTGCTTTCTGTAGTTTACAGTCCTTCATATGCTTATTCAGTTTTAAATCATCACCGTAATGTGAGAGACATGTATATGTTTTTGTTTTATGTTTGGATATTTGATTACTGACTAGTCTGCTTACATTTTTTATATATATGTAATGCTACTTGGTCTCAGTTTTCGTATATAGTAGATCTATATGCTTTTCAGCTTTGTATTAATCTGATACTCCAAGAGGTCTAATTTTAAATTTGTTATCGTAATTGTAAACGTTAATTAACATCGAAGGGTATCCATCATATTTATTCTCAAACAACTTTTTCTCAAACTCTCCAATATCACGCAACTTTATAGGATACTCGAACCCTATAAAGATACTATTGTCTACATTATCTGTATACTTGGTAACCCGATCAGGATCTTTGGCTGGAGTATTTATAGTGCAGCAAACCGAGTAAATGAATTATTTGAATTTTTAATATTTATGCACGCGTTCTTTAATTTTCTTTTCTTTGGTAAATCGATATATGAACTTCCCGATTTCGGATTATATATGCTCAATTTTAATACCAAGCATTTCCATGTATTAAATGACCAACCTGATCCTCGAGATAGTTGATATTGCATTTCTTTATTTTTTAAATCTAAAAAAAATTGTTTGTTATAAATTCATGGATATCATTTGCTCTAAATAGTTTTGTGGTTTTTGTATTGAAGCCATACAACAAAACTGTTCCTGTTCATCTATTCTCTGTCTCCTATAATCACATTCCAATTTCATTTGCACTTTACAAGACTGTTTCTCTCTCTTGATTGAACGTTTCTATATGTTTGTACACATTTTCTCTTATCGATTCGAGGAGCGGTGATACATCTTTAATATTATTTATATTGTACAGTGTTATGGTTTTGAAATTTCCTGACTGTGAGATAACTTGTTCTATCGGTGGGGCTGTACCACTTGTATTGGAATGTGGTTTGGAAGCCAAGTGTAAATTTTTATTTTTCACTGCCACTTTACATTTTTTACAATACCACAATTTCCATTTATCATAGATTAGAGTAGTGAGCTCACTTATTGTTTTAGTCACTACCTTGTATACGTAAAGATTTAGCTAATTTCAAATATATCTTATAGATAGCAGAGTATTTTAGGGTTTTTATGAACCCATTCAATAATAAATATGTTTAATTAATTCATTACTATCAAGAGAATTCCAATCAAGTATATGTAGACTACTAGCAATATCCTTCAGTTTTACTAAGTTATATGCAGAGACATTATACCTACATTAGTTACATCTATATTAGAAGTAACTAGCTAAACTTATATGCTTTTTCGTGTGTTTAGTCCAATTTGATTTGGTAATACTTTTATTACATACATTACAAAATGTTTCCGAACCACTCATTTTGAGAAAAACTGTATTTGGTTGAGAAGAAACGTTTGAACTATCCATCTCCTTATACTTACCTAGATTCTCTTCTTGGTGTGTAGAAGTGCTTGGTCTCTCCATCCTTCGCTTATATACATTTATATTTTCCATATTTAGAAGAAATGGCTGATCTAGTTTATTCATTTTGGGGGAGGGAAAACTGTTTCTGGTTTCGTTTTCAAAAAACCGTTTGGTTTATTAGAAGTTTGATTCACGTTTATCTTGTGTAGAACTGGGTTCTCTTCAGGATGAGACAAGGTACTAGGATGATAAGAACAAGGATTCATTTTGAAAAAGAAACAGTTTCTGGTTCTTTGTTCATTTTGAAAAAAAAGTTTGGTTTATTAGAAGTTTGATTCACATTCATCTTGTATACAACTGGGTTCTCTTCAGAATGAGACGAGGTACTAGGATGAGAAGAACAAGGATTTGTTTTGAAAAAAAACAGATTCTGGTTGTTTGTTCATTTGGAAAAACTGCTTGGTTTATTAGGAGTTTAATTTACATTCATCTGGTGTAGAACAGGGTTCTCTTCAGTATAAGACGAGGTATTAGGTTGAGTCATATCGCATAACATGTCTGAACATACATAGCTATTTGCTCAATAGAGTGTATCAAAGCGTTCTGTAAATCCCCATGATGTCACACGTTCACAGGAAATCCCTGTAGGTAGATCATGTATTTTCAGAAATACTTTTTCTAGATAATGTACTTTCAGAAAAACTTTTATAGATAACATACTTTCAGAAATACTTTTTCTAATGCCCTATCTCTCCCATGTTAAGACTGTGCCAGAAACCCCATTCCCTATACTACTTTTATATATATATATATATATTATTATTATTATTATTATTATTATTATTACTCTAATTTAAGTGATCTGGGAACCTTTTGCATGGTTTACAAGTAACCACATAGTTTGTCTATGTGGGACAAAGAAATTAAAATTTAGTTGTTTATCAACATCTTTATGCTCATCGGATTCATAAAGACTACAGAGCAGTATAATACAGTAGAGTCCCGCAAACTCAGCGTAATGTGGACCGGAAGTGTGCCGAGTTTGTGAAATGCCGAGTTATCGGGAATAAGGGCAAAAAATAAATTGTAATTGAAACACCAAAGCGGCGGCGATATCAAACGACTATGTCGATAGCGGTATCCCTTTGTCGGCAGTGTAAAAACACCGCGGCACCAAAGCGGCGGCGATATCAATCGACTATGTCGATAGCGGTATCCCATTGTCGGCAGTGTAAAAGCACCGCGGCACCAAAGCGGTGGCGATATCAAACGACTATGTCGATAGCGGTATCCCATTGTCGGCAGTGTAAAAGCACCACGGTACCAAAGCGGCGGCGATATCAAACGACTTTGTCGATAGCGGTATCCCATTGTCGGCAGTGTAAAAGCACCACGGTACCAAAGCGGCGGCGATATCAAACGACTTTGTCGATAGCGGTATCCCATTGTCGGCGGCATTGGCACCCGTCGATATAGCAGACATACACCTGCAAAAACGTTTGATGGGCCGCTTTTTTTCCACGAATCAATTTAGTATACATTATGGAAAATATAACATTTCTTTTCAGTTTTCTTTGACAGGTACGCACAGTATATACAGTAAATAAAAATGAGCGAGTTACGAAAAAAATGGAAGCGTGTGTTGGTTTCGTTTGGTACGCGGTTAAATGTGTTAAAAAGACTTGACAGAGGGGAATCTGTAAAAAAGCTTTGTGACGAGTTTAACGTGGGAAAAGTACCATCAACGATTCGAGCGATCAAAGTTAATGCCCGCTTTGGGATCTGCCGAACTTTTACGAACAACGCTGTTTTTAGAAATATATATTTTTTCCTGTCAGGGTCGCCGAGTAATCCGGACTGCCGGGTTATCGAGTGCCGAGTTTGCGAGACTCTACTGTAGTAGGAAAAATCCAAACTAGCAAGTTATTATTAAAATACATGCAAGTTAATTATACACACAACATAATTTTTTTTAAGTTATCAGATTCAAACAGTTGGAGCAATTTTAATGTGTTAACTATTACAGTTTTTGTGATATATATATATATATATATATATATATATAATAGTAACTTTAAAATATTATCCTTTCAAGTTAGAAATTATATGCTTCTTTAACCAGTGCTTTTAAAAAAAGGATTGAAAAGGACTAAAAATCCCTTTTCATAAAATAATATTATTTCTATCACAATTTTATTTTAATACAGTATTTTGTATATTTTGTACAGCCACTTTAAGATCTGGATTCATGTTACAAGATACAGCTGATTTCGCTCAGAGTATTGAAGCTATGATGAGACAGACTTTAGGCATACCTCAAGATTTGCAGGTAAATAAATTATAGAATCTTTAACAGTACTGTATTACAGAAACTCTTGACCTAGATTTGTCTACATGATCTTAATTCCAGTCCTTTTCATTTCATTCTGGTCTAGGGTGAATGATAATTATAATGACCTTGGAACTCTGCCTTACACTTGTTTACTTAAACACAACAGCCATTTTAACCATTTTTTAAATTAAGTTATAAAATTGCTTTATCTACAACCTGGGTTTGTTCTTGTTAGACAATAAACATAATTCAAATTAGTTCAAAAGAACACTTTTTTAGGTGGCTTGCTTCACTCTTATTTGTCAAATGTACAGTATGTCTTTTTTTTCTCACCTTTTGTGGTTTATTTACTTATCTATTATTATTATTAATTTCTCTTTTTTTATTATTACTTTTAAGGAATCTAATACTACATTAATGAAACAATAACAATGGATTACACTGAACGAATAAAAGCTTTGCTTTTTATTTATTTAGCTAAAGATGAAAAAAACATGGGATAAAGTTCACATATATAAAATTATAAGAAAATAGTTTATGGATACTCCATAACCAAAAGAGAAATAGCAAAGTTCAGGACATAAGGAAATTCATAATCACAAAAATATATATATATATATATATATATATATATATATATATATATATATATATATATTTGAGAAGTGTTTATCACTATCAGTCTTTTCCGAACAATTTTATAATATTGGAAATTAGAAAGTTTTATCACAATATGTTTCACTGTCTCTGTGATTTGCTCCAGCTAGCATATTTCATTAAAAGAAAGGGGGATTCAACAATATGATAGTCGAGAGCTCGAGAAACTTAACCTCGGGAGGTTGGTGCCGACTCTTCCCAAAGGTTATTCAAAAAGATAAAATACATGAATTGAACTAATAATAATATTAGGACTATGTCCTATAGTCTATATTTACTGTAAAATGAAATTATGTTAATTTATATACTGTGGGGAGAAGTTGTGTGTATGTCAGTGTATAAGGGGAATAAATAGTTTACAAACTTTAAAATTGTCTTTACTGTTCACAAGTATAGTATTATAATGAATTAATTGTTTTGCTCATATAGAAGGATTGGTAAGAGTCAACTCAAAATGGTCTAATCTCACCAATATTCCTCTGTTTGGGTAATATTTTGTTCACTGTCCTCTTACTTTGTACTAACAAACACTTCGTATACTTTATTAAACACTATTAACATTCACTGGCTTCGATTGGATTTGATTAAATTCATCTAACATGCAGAGCATTCTTCTATGCTTCTTATCTCGTTGCATGCTCTCGCTTCACTACTTTTAAAAGGGACGCTTTTTCCTCCTTCTCGGAAATTCAAACTGCTGCTACCTTGATTTTCTTATTTCACCTGGGGTTGGACTTTTCATGTAAGTGTGTAAGTGTGGTGATTGAATGTTATTTTCTTTGTATAATTTGAATTAATCACGTTTAGAATGGTGTCAAAGTGTATATTAGCATTTGCTAATATTAATAAATAATTATTAATGAAAAGAATCTAACAAAATACTTAAATAACTCCTTAACAAATAAAAAAGAGCCTTACTATGTAGTTACATTTGAATTAGAGTTAAGATAGGCGGATCCGTTCCTTGTATGTTTGATTTTGTATCGACCAATCACAAATTAGTTTACTCGCGGGAACTGGGAATGCTTTTAGTGACGTCACGTTCCACAATGTTTGACTAATTACGTTTTGGCTAGTTCTTGTCGGCGAAATTAATTTATTCTGCTTTATGCGTACAGATATTAGAGAAGGCCTAACAACCTTTTATGTGTATGGGATTTGGATCTGTTTATTGGTATAGTTAGGTTTCCTTGTTAATATTGCGTTTTATTAGAATTTAATTTATTCTGAAGCCTTCCGTTTAAAGTTTCATGTTCGATCGTTTACTTATTTCTGACTTCATGTTTGTATGTTAGTCTGGGGAATATCGATTGTGTTAACCTAATAATTTTCCTAGTAAGTTAGAACATTTTTAATTCATTTTGAGGTGGCGACTATGGGTTAAAAATGTCGGGAAATATTTTTAATTTGGCCAAATCGTAACGAAGTCGGGGATTCTGTTCTGTTTAGGCGCCTATATATCAGTTTCGCGTATTTCCCGTCAGATGTCGTTTGAGTTGGGGTTTGAATGACATTCCTTTAAGTGTCTTGCTTTTATTGAATCTTGGTATTCAATATATTTCGAATTGTTACAAATGGTAGGATCAACAGTATCACATGTTTCTATTTGACTTTCTACTTCAACCAATTTATTTAAGTCTTTAATGTTGATATTTAGACATCATTGGAAATAAAATATTGTAATTATTTATGTGATCAGATTTCCCTTCACTTTTCCATTAGTGGCAAATGATATATCACCTGCTTTTCGAACAGTAATTGGAATTTATTAATTCATTATAGATAATACTTAATAATTTTGTATTTTTATGAAAATATAGCTTTTCTTTTGTTATTTTGTTCTTATTTCGTTTAAAAAATAATAACCTGTTAAATATTCTTAGAGAGAGAACATTTGTTGTTGAGCTTCAAATCAATAAAATTATCTAAAATCATTTTCATTTTTGTCATCCAATTTAGTTTTAATTTGATTGAGTCTATTTGATCATTTAGACTAATAAATAAGTTACAGTCGACCAAACGTAAACTGGCAATTGGGCTTGGCAAGCCGAGGTGATGAATTTATGGTGAGGGGAGGGTTGGAGGTGCAGAAATACATTGATCCTCGCACTTCAAGGAACCCTCGAAACAAAACCAAGAAAAATCAAAAGATAAGCTGTTAAGGAACCTAATTTGAACATCTTAATATATTAATCTACTTATTTATTTTTTGTAGGATTGTATAATATTTATTTCAACTGCTTTAAGTAGTTACAAAATAATAAAAGTTATCAAAATAGACTAGCTAAACTATATAAACAAGTAAAATTATATAAACTTTTTTAACAGTAATAATTAAATTAAAGAAATCAATTACAGAAGTATTTGTGTACGCTTCAGCCACAGCTCTCGCCCTGTGGAAGCAGTTGTTGACAGTAGCTGATGTTTTCAGAAAGACAACTATATCACCTCATGTTCACTAATTTCGTCTTCTAACATGTGGATATTTGGAAAAAATTATTATGCTTTTATCATTTAATATAAACTTTATTTTTGGCTGGGGATTGCAAATTACAATTGCAGCCAAGCATATCTTCACAGTTTTCACTTTTACTTCCTGAATCTGTCGTAGCTGAATTTGTTATGTAACTAAAATATCTATTAGTTTAGATTTTATATGGCCAGGAGACACAGGCCATCTTAGAAAATGGTCGTTGATAGTATATACATGATAGTACATATAGTATATAGTAGAGAAATAGAAAAACACCACAAAAATGTTTGGAAATATTTCGTAAACACTGTTCACTTTCTCAATCAGTAGAGAGTATAAAAAGAAGACTAAATTGTTACAATCTAGGATAGGTCTGTGTTGTATATTGAACCACAGACGATTATTATTATTTATTAGATTAAAAACAATTTTTTTTAGCCTCTTGGGAGAGGAAAAAGGATAAAGGATGATTTATCTAAGATTAAGATTAGAGGGTTCTCTAGATTTTGTGAACCATTGATGAGACATATCCCATCTTCTTAGTTCTGAGGGGGTACATTCTGGAGGGAATGATTTTATAATTTTTGTCGTGAAACAGCTATCAAAAGTGAGTTTATTGTGGATTGATGCATATTTGTGCAGTTGGTTTATCTATATCCATGATTTTCACATCATGTCTGTGGCCATTCATCCTGGTGCTTAGGTTGTCTGTGGTTAGCCCAATATATTGAGCTGGGCAAAACCTGCAAGATAACTTTTTTTTTGTACATGTGAGATTTTAAATATTGTTAAATGTGTGATCTTTATTTTTAAATATTAGTCGTAGATAAAGAAGATTGTATTAACTGTCACTGAACAGCTCTGGAATTTATTTAAGGCTATTGATATCCTTCGGTTACTTATACTTTAAGATTTTCGATGCACTGGATATTAATGTTTTCCACAGATTAAAAAATGTTCCCAAAGATCTTCATTATGTATTTCCATTGTTATTTGCTCTTTAACTAATTTTTCAGTTATATCACCAAATTCATGCATAACTTGCAGCTTTTTAATGATGGTGTGTTTTCTTTTCAAGATGTTCAAAATTTTAATTTTTGATATATTATATTTGTTCATGGATTGAAACAATCTTCAAACTTTAATTTAAATAATTTGTAATTTGTCTTTTTCTGCGTGTTTTAATTTCAAAGTATTAAAAATATCTACATCTCATCTGTTTCAAAAAGTAAAATTGCATGTAATATTACAAGGTGATTTTTAAGTATAGAAACGGCTTTATACTGCATAACGGAAAAGTACTAGAAAGCAGAAACAAACACGGATCTACATAGTTTTAAAAAATTATACTTTTTTGTAGGTTTGAAATTTTTGTCTGCCATATTGAATCAAATTTTATTTTTTCAGTAGGAAAGTAGACATGTGTGAACATGATTTTCATGTAAAAATTTACAAGGAAAATGATGATAAAAGGAAGTTTTAATATTGTATTGTTGTGGTGATCCTGAGCTATCCTAGTTTGATCTTCATCTATTCTTCAGTTAGATCTCTCTCTTCCATTTTTCCTGTCAGATATTCTGTTTAGATTTTTATGGATAGAAGACACAGCCTTACCTTGGAAAGTGGGTCCTTGGTCATCTAGTGGTAGTACACAAATAGAAAACACACATTAAAACACTACAATCTAGTCTTCTTTTTATACTCTCCACTGATTGAGAAAGTGAACCATGTTTACGAAATATTTCAGAACTTTAGTGTTTTATGGTGTGTTTTTCTATTTGTATATTACTAGATAATACAGTTGAAAAGC